>CM050651.1:60988780-61606780 GCA_027574665.1 Rhynochetos jubatus | reverse complement strand
TCCTTAAGACCCTACTGCATATGGCATCCACATTTGCACTCCTTCAGGGTATTTTTTTAATAAATGACTGAAACATCTTTTCATTATCAGTACAAATTAAAAGCCAAGCATATTTGGGGATTAGTTCATTTAGCATTTATGACAGTTTTATAAAACAGCAAGTCAAAACCGTGGAGCATTTTATGCGAAATAATATGATTATCTTAGGCTGTGCTTGCAATTCAGTGTGATATGAATAGATCAAGAGAGCAAAAATATTGGTGCAGAGAACTCTACATCTACATTGTACAGCTTGTTGCTGCACTTGCTTTGTCCTTGTCCAACCAAAAGCTGTAAGCCTAAGAGACAGGCTTAGCCTGGGAAAGATATTGCATGAGATCTGGAGTGCTTGCCTGAGGTTTTCAGGTTGCTATGAGCTGGTATTATGACTTTGTCATAATCAGATATAATTCCAAGAGCCTTACCTACGTTGAAGAAAACACAAGCCCTGAGGAGAACCTAACAATTCTAACCTACCTCTCTACAGAGAGAAACAGCCACTTTCAGAAAGAAATTCATCCCAGTGTGAAACAACTGACAGAGAAGTACAGACTAGAATGTATGTCTTGTTGTATAAACTATGTACATTCAATCAAGTAGCCTAGATATCTAATACCTAGAAACTCAAATTTAGGAAACAAATATCTGAATATCTCTTTTTCATTATGAAATCATTTTCATGTTTTAATTAATGTTAAACCAATTGTAAAATAATGGAGTCAATGTTTCTTCAAACTGGTAAACAGTATTTTTTTCCAAAAAATCAATTTTCTTTAGAAAAATAATTACAAAATATGGAATATTCAATCTGGTATACAAAGGGGGAGAAGGAAACATAATAATTCAAGTGGAAATGGAAAAACACAGTGGCAAAGAAATGTTCAGAAAACTGAAATTAAATGAAAAAGAAATTATGTGAACCCAAAGTGTTTCATTGAAACTCACACACAACCTATTTTCTTAAGCTTGTAGAAATTTTTAGCTCATTTTATTTTCTTCTTTGTAGTCTAGGCTATTAAACATACTTCATTAGATCCAATTTTTACATTTTTCCACCGTCATTAAATGTTACTGGTTTTTAAAATTTCTGTTGCATAAGATTTCAATATTGTCTAAACATTTCCCTTATTCTTTTTCCTGACATTATTCATTTTACTTGACTACATTTTCAGATAATTTAACCTCTGTAAAACTTACCCATAATATTTATTGAGAAATTTGGGCCCACTTCTTTAAAAAAATCAATTGTAAAGCACATATGGACAAGTTTTTTCTAGTTGTTATAGAGATAGTTTTGTATTCAGTCTTTTTCAGGTAAAGTAATACAGAGAGGTGTTCACGTTCATTCTGGTCTTAAAAAAAAAATCTGTACATTGTTGAAAAAGAAAATTAATTGTATACCATACACATTTGGGACCTGTTATTTTCCACAGTAACATGGGATAAAAGCATTCATTACGGACTAGAAATAACTTATTCCAACAGTTTGCCATGGTAGAGTTCATGTTGAGTGTTGAGACGCTGACAACAAACAGAAAGAAAGCAAATACAACTGGCTCTTTTCCAGTAGATGGCATTCATCAAAATAGTATATTTCCAAGACACATTATTATTTCTCCTCAGTCTGCAAGTTCAAGGTAGCATCTTAACACAAGGCAGAGTCAAGCAGATATTTCTCTTAGTTGGCAGCACTGTTCATTTCCCACCTCTGCAATAAATCTAATCTATTTTAAGAGCACTTCTAACTCAACTTTCAGGTCAGACTTAATTTTCAGATGTCATCCATGGGTTACTAGAAATATGCAAAGCTACCTGAACTTATGAGTTAAACAGCTTTTCTAAAGAAAAATGCTTTTGTCAGCCAGACAAATGTTCACTCTCATATATTTTTGCGTTACAGTACAGGGTTTTGATAATAAGTATGGGTCAGATCTTTGGCAAGAGTAAATCAGAAGAGCCCTTCCAAGTGCTAGTCCCTGCTAAGGGAGTGATTTACACCATCTTGGGACTTTTTCAGTCTATGTATTTTATTGTTCCCTTCTCAAGTAATAGTCAAACATTTCTTGCATTCTTAACTCTGTTACTGTATTGAAACCATAAGGTGGACAATTCTGGTGAATTAGACAGGCAGAAATAATCTGAAAGGCTTTGGAATAACCAGAATTATCTGCAAGTATAACATTTTTTGAAGGAAAATGAGAATCTTCAAAAATATGGAAACAATGTTTTAAAGAACACTCACAGAAGTTGTGATACCCAAAACACTTAACTGCTTGAAAAGCAGTAACTTGAACCCACACCCATAGCAGTACAGCACTCAAGCTGACTTCATATTGTGGGGATGGCTCTGCTAAAGTCTAAACAGGACTAGCCAAGGGCTGGTACTTGTATTAACACCTTTAGTCTACTGCAAGTGCTGGAATACATACATAAATGGTGGGCATAACACTGAAGAAAGATTTTTGGAAATAGCTTTGAATATTTTTGAAAAATGTCTTAGAAAATTTAAACCACCTGCAAACTCAATCCTTTTTTTTTCCTCAAATCTAATCTAACCCAGCATATTTTGATTCAGCCTATATTGTGCGACGTAGATTAAGATTGCTGCTACTGTCTACTGCCTACATGTTGCCACTAGCTACCGCCCTGCCTACTTTAGAAACAAGAGAGTCACCTCAGCTGGTGACAGGTGTCCAAGCCAATCAAGACTTTCTGTGAGGCAGTTTTGTACTAATACAGCTCTTATGCTTTTTAACCTTACTTGTTATCAGTGTTATGCCACGTGGAACAGTTGTGCTTGGTCCGTATATAGGCTCCGATCAGAACAAATTCATAGATCTCTGACCTCCAATCTGCTGTATGAAAATTATTCCTGAAGGTTCATCTTGTACAATTATTTTCCCTCATTATCTTTTGTATTTCTCTCAATTCATTTCTATTTCTTGAACTTTGATGGTGAAGGTCTTAGAAGATATTTCACAAGAAATTTGTACAGGATATTCATCATTTCTTTTTGGTTCCCAAAAATATTAAGCTTGATGCATCCAAGGACCATATTTGCATTCTCTGAAGCTGCATTACACTGACGGCTCCTCATGATATGATGGCTGTTAATGAATTTTCTCTTTCTGGCTGAAGAGCTACAAGCATATAACAAGCAGTAGCATTAAGCCCGAAGCTGGGTTTCATGGGGATCTAGTCTCAGAAGACAGCTGGTTTTCCTCCAAAGGCAATGTAGTAAGAAAGGCACTTCTAAAAGCCAGTGCAACCTATTTATCTTAGATGATAACTATTATGGCATAGTATATGAGTCCTTGTAGAGGCATTTCTCTATGGTTATTTGAAGGAGCCCAGACGAACAGCTTAAAGTAGGCCTCTAAGTTTTAGACAGGTAATGATGGGCAAGATGAAGAGGCCAAGTTCTCTGACCTTTTATTTTGTACTAACAAATCTTATTCCAAATCTATTACTCTAGTTCTCAAGGTCTCTTAGCTCTGCACAATATTCAAGCTGCTTTGTATTTATAGATCCTCTCACCTTTATGCCATCAGAAAATTTAATTAAAACATTTTGCTTTTTGTGCCAGTGTGTCCTAAATGAATATATTAAATGACATCAATTCTGAGCCAAGCTTTGAGAAACTCCACTAGTAACCTACTTACAGCCAAAAACTTTCCCTTTCAGCATATTTTTCTATACTCTTTAGCCAAGGTCTTGCACAGTGTAAAAATCTTGTGTTACTTTGCATCTTTCTAGGCTAGGTATATCAGAAATTGATAGACACTCAGAATTAGATGTTGGAACACCTTATTTCTTCAAATTAGTATAAGGATATTTAAATGATCTGGTCAAGGACTTTTAGGAGTGCCATTTAATTTTCTACACTTGGGCATCTAGTGTCCTCACACTCAGCTGCTGCTTTAGGCATAGCCAGTTCATGCCAGTTCCACAACAGATCCACCAGAGACCAAAGCTGAGCGCATTAGCCAAGTTGTTGATGGCTCTGTGAAATCATATTTGAGTAAGGGCAGAAAATGAGAGACAGGAGGGAACAAAGAGTGAGAGAGCAGCAACACCAAGATCAAAGGAGGAGGAGGTGCTCCATGGTAGAGCAAGCACTGGTACTCCTCCCCCAGAAGGACTAAAACCCTTGAAGGACCCATGGTACAGCAGGTACACCCTTTGAAGGAACTACAGCCCACAGAGGCCCTACATCAGAGCAGGTACTTCCCAAGAGGGACTCTGGCCTGCATATGAGCCCATGTCAGAGCCAATATTATTATAATATAATAATGATTATGTGTCATCTATTATCAGATTACTATTATGAAAGTAAATTAGAATTTAGGGGCAATGTATTTATTACTAAATGGAAGGAAAACCCTTTATAGCACATGGTTGAATTGCAAAATTCTGAATGCCAGGGACATTGGTATGTAAGATACACAAAAAAAAATACAAAAGCAGATGGTCTGTCATCACAGCATAGAGCTGCAATGGTTTTACCTAACACTTACCATGTATTAGTCAGATACCTATATTCATTGTACACACTCCCTACAACCACTCCAAAGGCCTAGTGGGAGTGTCTGTACATTCAGTAGAAGGCTTTCTAAAACCACTGACTGCAGGGAGAATAACTATTTGGTTAGACCTGATGCCTATTTTTCTGACAGCTAAAGTTAACAAGTTATTGTGGACAGTGACCATTAAAATTCCACCTGAAATACACTGGAAATTTGATGTGCCTCTAATACGGAGAATACAGCTATGTATTCTGTATTCAGTATTCACTCTCTGAGGAGTGATACATTACACCTACTAGGATTACTCCTAACATTTTGGTGAAAATGAGTTATGATTTGCATCATTAACTACGATTACTGATTCAAAAATAGACTTATAATGTTCATATTCCCCATTTTCTGTTAGAACAGAATTCAAAGCTCTCATATATTCCAAAATATATTCTTTTAATTTTTTCCTAGAATACTGCTACTTTACAGAATTGAATGGGGTATTTCAGGTTGTTGATCTATATTCAGGCCAGCTGTGGTAGGAATACAAATGAGGCAAAATGTTTCAGAGCACCTGTGCAATAAAACTACACTATGCAAATACAGGTACTACTCAAGAGGGATATACAAGACAACCTAAATGAAGGTCTTTTCAGTAACCTCACAAAAGCGATGTAAGTGTCTCTGAGGGATAATTCATCACTTCCCCATGCTTAGCGAGGGGCTGTCTAGAGAAAGAAAATAAGAAATATAAGGTTCGAGTGTCTGGACTTTCACTTGGCTCAGGATGTACAGTTTATCTGTATGGGTTTCAAAATTTTTGCCCCTTTTTTATATACACATCAAGTAAAGGAGGATAACCAACCTCTATTTTTCACCATTGCTCACTCATTAAAGTGTATGCCAGAATGCCTGGGTTCTTTTAAGTGCAGCTCCACTTTCACAGAAGAGTCTTCTCAGAATTAAGCTGCTCCCTAGCACTGTCCATCACAACTGCTGAAGATGTAGGTAACAGGTACTAACCCTCTACATGAGTAATTCTATTCTCATATCACTGTATCTGCAACCCTAGTTTTTCACCTATTTTACCATTAGTGGCCCAAACCTCCTGAGACTCTGTCTCCATCCTTCCCACTTCTCCATTCCAGGACAGGGTCAATCTGGAGCTGTGTTGGAGAGTTATGGAGTAGTTATGAAAAGAGCTCCCTTTTGCCTTCACTGCCACCTGTGTCAGCAGCTCTCCTTGCTGTCTACAGCAAAATATCAAAGCTAAAAAGAGCTTGTGTACATGTGCCTGCACAGGAGGGATAGTGGGTTCCAAGAGAGGAGCGGTTGACGGAACCGTGTTGGCTGGTATAGGATGTTTATGCATGTGAGTTTCAGGGTGGATGATAAAACAGCAGTCCCAGAGCTTCCAGTAGCACATTTTACTGAAATCTTTCCTGTGGAGTGAAATCATTCAAAAATTGCCTTTAGGCATTCAGTGAGGCAAGATCAAATGTAGAGTGGGGAAAATGTATCATCGAAGAGAGGTAGATTACCTGCTATCCATAGTCTCCCAGAATTCTGTCACACCTTACCAAAAGGTTTAATATCATGAAATATAGTGATAACATGGTTTTGATTTTTTTTCCTTTTTTACTGTAAAATCATGCAACATCCAAGCTTTATCATCCACTTCTAATTCTTCATTTTTCAGAGTATTTTATCCTTTGGGTTCTGGGAACTCTGTGATTTCTCGTGATAGCTAGCTACAACCCAAGGAATAGTCTTTTAAGTGTAGTAATTGACAAATTTCACTTTCTGTTTAAGGAAAAAATAAAACCAAACCCAAACATAAAACCAGAACAAAACATTTTAATTTTTCTACAGGTTTGGGTTTGGGGTTTTTTTTCTGGTGAAGGGAAAACAGAAGTTCTTGCATTCATTTTTATTCAAAATGGAAACTTTCTTGAAATAGCAAAATTTCTTCCAAAAGGGAAGTTCAGAGTGTCAGTCAGCTCTGCCTGAAAGTACCTTTCTGAATTCATTCAACCTCTCTCAGAAGCAAGTCTGTGATTATTTCCAGAGCTTCTGAAAAACTGTATTGTATTTTCACTTTAAAATGCACATTAAAGCATTACATATGCTCCAATGTGCATTCTCAGCAACAAAAATGCTTTTAACCCTCAACTTTTAAAAGCAGCTGCAGGGATTTGTTCCCCAGAGACGGCAGTCTTAAAAAGGCCAAGTGAATTTGAAGATTCCTGTGGGACCATGCTAGGCTTGTTTGGTTTGTCTCTGGGGTCTTTCATACAGTTCAGCTGAGGGAAGTGCAATTTGTTCAGTTATGTTTGCTGATCATTCTTTTTTAACCAATTCAGCAAGTACAAATAACAAAAAAGGTAGAATAACTATCCAACGTAGGAAACATCTAAAGTGCACACACATCCATTCTATAATTACACCTTCAAGAATTGTGTTAATTAGACTCTTCCTTGCATGTATAAGTAAAAAAGGATTATATAATTTTTCTGTCATGCAGAAATTAAACATTCACGATCACTCACTCGATTGAGTTAGGATTCTCTATTCATCTCTTAGAGGAAAGAGAAGGAATTGTGGGCTACTTGAAGCTGTTGGTCACCCATGTCACCAAGGTACCTCAGGCAGTAGCAAACTTCCAGTTATGTGCTGTAACTATGAGAAGAGATTAAAAAAGGTCTATGGGAAAGTACTCAGGATTCCTTAGGATTTGGAATGATACATTAATTGTTTTAACACATAATCAAAGTTGGTATGAGTGCTGCTTAAATTGTCATCTGTGAAATACAACACAAAATGCTTCATAAGAAGTTCTTGTGATTATTGCTTTGGAGTAGGAGAGAGAAGCCTCAGGTAAAACTGAGATCCTATTTCAAAGACATTGAGCAAATACATTACAAAACAGTCCCTGATCCAATTATTTTTCACTTTAAGTAAATAAAATAGATAATAGCTGATAATTAAAATGGTTTTATGACTTACTAAGCACAGTCAGCCAGTCAGAGGCAGGAACAGAACTTAGACTGTCAGATATTGGTCCAGTGCCCAGATGTGGAATTATCCTTATTTTTTTTCTTCAACATTTTCTTCAATGCTTTAAAAAGACAATTATAATACTCTTATCAGAGAGTGTTTTCACACTGAATTCTAACGATACTAGCATGGTCAGAGGGCCATAATAACTTTAAAGTTTAGCTTCACTTTTACATAAGGCTGAACAGAAAGTCAGGAGAGACACTTTAGTAAAGATTTTTTGCCTCTAAGCTGGACCATTCAGTAGCATGCCATGGATTTATCTTCAGTTCCTGGCACAATGTTTGCAGTAGCCTAACCTGAAAATACTAGAATAAATTTGACTGGATCCCCATAACAAAAGATGGAATACTCTTTTACCTGGGGGGGGGGGGGGGGGGGGAAATCTTAAAAATAAAGCATTGCATGGTTTTAAAATATTTTTTCTTATTACCAAAGGCAGAGATTTCAAATAAATCTATCTTCATGGAAAGGAATAGTTAAAATTCTGAGTAGTGCATTGTTATTTTAATAATTGTAACTAGGATCGAAATGGAACAGAGCCAGTTCTCATTATCACTTGAAAAATATACTCTGTCCTACTAATAAAAATTAAAAACTTCAATTTCTAGATCAATAACATAGTGATATGTTTTATTTCAGCTTTGCAAACGTTCCTGTAGTCACGCTGGAATGTACTATTTCATAGTGAGTCAATAAAAGATGAATCACAACTTTATTTATCCTTCCCTCTTCTCTCAGTTATGTATGCAGTATCTCTAACAGATCTGTGAATATAACAATATACTCAAACTGCATTATTTAGTTTTATGGCACAGTCAGTATGTCAGACTAATACTAAATACTTTGTTATGTTCATGCCTACCACCTTGGACAAAAAGATGAGAAAGAATGCCTAACAATGTGAAATAGATTAGCTTCAGATGTGCTTTCTATCAAAAATAAACAAAAATAATTTCTTATTATGAAAGATGACATAAATCATTAGGGAAAACGTGAAATGGCAAGCTTAGTACAGTGTTATTGAATAAAGGTCCTTAGGACCAGAACAATGTTGTTTGGTTTTTTTCATGTTTACAATTTCATAATGACATTACAGATCTACAAAACCAAATATCTAGGTATCAACTAAATGCAGTAATGTATAATCAGTAAATTATATTGCTGTCTTCATATGAAGATAAGCACTGCTAGTTCTTATAGTTGAGCTGAAGCCACATTTTTGCTCTTAGATTTTGTTGATGGAAAACAAGAGGATAATGAAGTGACAGTAAAAGGATGTTCTGGTGTTAGCAAGGGTAGAGAACAGGCTTAAGAAACATATTTCATCAGTAAATTTCACACAAACCAAGATTTAGGTAACTTTTGCCAGAAAACAGGTAACTACTCTGTAAGGTAAAACATTATGTGGAGATAAGAGAAAGACAGACTAATCTGATTATCGTGAAAATACCCACCTTCACATATATAGCCGGGAGAACTATAAACTTGTGCTGCAGAAGTGTGCTTATTTTCTTGAAAAGATAACAGCATACGAAATTATTGATAGAAACCAAGGTTGAAAACTGAGGACCCTAAAAGTAAATGTCATCAGACACCACAGAACATGTATGTGTTCTAAATACATCTGCGTAAAGAAAAGTGTAGTAATGAGAAAAGCTAGTCTGAAGATCGTTACAACTTGATTATCCATGGCTGTCAACAAACAGCAACCGAGCCAGCAGCTAAGAAGCACACCCACATGTGGAAAGGGACATAATCTGTCATAGTATTATATTAAGCAGCCAACCCCTTGATCAAAGTACCAGGATGTTGCACTGCCTCTTTGGTGTGAGGACAGAAAATGTGATAAGGGGGGATGATGGGGTTTACTGCTAGTAGCATGACATTTGAGAACAAATGACAAACAAGGAGGATTTTGAAGCAGGAACTAGCAATGTGTATTTTTTTTACAGCTCAAGAGGTTTTCGAATGTCACTATATTACACATAATGGATTTCTTACAGTCACTTTGGCATCTCAGATGGAAGTAGGAAGTCTTAAAATTTGAAAGAGAAAACATGAGGACACACTAACTAGGATTAGATCACCTAATGACATAGGAGATCTTCGTAACATTCATATAAGACAATTCAACTGTTCTTACAATTTTATAAACCCTAAATTCAAAATGGTTCTCCTATCCTAAAAGAAAAGTTGTTCCACAATTCATGGCATATGTAGACCACACCGAATACAGAATTAATATTTAAAATATTATTTATGCTTTCCTTGTCTGAGCAATGTAAGAAGGCACCATCTAGAATATGGCAAGGTGCAAAAGATGGGGAAGAAATATATAGAATGATCAAAGAAGATAAAATGAAACACTATGGATTCAGTTTAAGAAAGTAAAATAAGGAAATCGTGATTTCTAAAGACTTCATTGGCAGTGAATTCTACTAAGCAATAGAATGAACAGTAAACAATAGAAACTATAATTGGCACTTGTGGCTGTGTTGGATTTCTATGGTGGTAAGGTTTGGTAGCAGGGGAGGAGGCCACAGGGGTGGCTCTTGTGAGAAGCTGCTAGAAGCTTCCCCCGACTTGAAGTTGGACCTGCCTCTGGCCGTGGCCAAGCCAGTCAGCACCTCTGTGATTAACGCATTTAAAGGGAAAAATACAAAAAAAAAAAAAAAAAAAAAAAAAAAAAGGGGAAACAGCAGCAGCAGCAGAAACAGAAACAGAGTAGAGAGAATCAGCGTGGAAAGAGGAATGTGATGTGAGAGAGACAACCAAGCAGACACCCAGGCCAGTGAGGAAAGACAGGGAAGAGGTGGTCGGAGCAGGTTCCCCTCAGCCCGTGGTGAGAGGGCAGGATGTGCCCTGCAGCCATGGAGGGTCATGGGGGAGTAGAGACCCATCTGCAGCCTGGGAAGGGTCCCACGCTGGAGCAGACGGCTGTGCCCCCAAAAGCCTGTGACTCTGTGGGAAGCCTGTGCTGGAGCAGGCTGCTCCTGAAGGACTGCACCCTGCAGAAGGTACTCACAGTAGAGCAGTTAGAGAAGAAAACTGCAGCCTGTGGAAAGGACACACGTCATAGAAATTCATGGAGGACTGTCTCCTGTGGGAGGGACCCCATGCTGAAACAAGGGAAGAGTGTGAGGAGTCCTCCTCTCAGGACTCTGGCCTGAAAAGGAAGGAGGGGCAGAAATAAGTGATGAACTGACTGAAAAAACCCAACCCTGGTCCTTCTGTGCACTTAGGGGGAGGTGGGAAGGGAGGTGGAGAAATCAGGAGCAAAGCTGAGCCCAGGAAGAAGGGAGGGTTGGGGGAAAGGTTTTTAAGATCTGTTATGGTTTGTCTCTCATTGTCCTACTCTAACAGGCAACTGATAAAATTGATTTTTCTTCCCCAAGTGTGAGTCCCTTTTGATCATGACCATAATGGGTGACTGATTCCCTCCCTGTCCTTGTCTCGATCAGTGAGCCTTTCCTTATAGCTTCTCCCCATCCCACTGAGTGTCTTGTTGGCTTACATTATGAACTTTATAATGTTTAGACCGCAGGTTCTCTTTTCATATGTGCTTATAAATAGCTTATACAAAGGTTGTGACAGTTGGGTTTGTTCAGCCTGGAGGAGAAGGCTTCGGGGAGATCTTATAGCACCTTCCAGTACCTGAAGGGGGCCTACAAGGAAGCTGGGAGGGAACTTTTTACAAGGGTCTGCAGTGACAGGACAAGGGGTAACAGGTTTAAATTGAAAGAGGGTTACTTTAGATTAGATATAAGGAAGAAGTTCCTCATGGAGAGGGCGGTGAAGCACTGGAACAGGTTGTCCAGAGAAGCTGTGGATGCCCCATCCCTGGAAGTGTTCAAGGCCAGGCTGGATGAGGCTTTGAGCAACCTAGTCTAGTGGAGGGTGTCCCTGCCCATGGCAGGGGATTGGAACTAGATGGTCTTTAACGTCCCTTCCAACCCAAACCATTCTGTGTTTCTATAATTCTGTACCATGCCCAACACAACACAGCTTCAATCTCATCTCAGTCAGTGCCTCTTTATGGCATGGAAAAAGAAATAATAAATACCATTTTAAATTATTTTGCAGAGCAGAAACTTGATGTAGTGAGATTTTGATAATTTTTAGGGTTTATATTCTTTAACATGAAGAATCAAATATTAGCAGCAGCAGTGGTATAAAAGATGAGCAGTATTTATTAGTTTAAATATAGACTTGTTCAAACAGACTAGAGGAGCCTAGACTACAGGATTAGCTACAGAATATATGATTCTCGAGGAATGGAACATAATGTTTGACAGTTCAGGGATCTGCTTGAATGAATACAGTGGGCAACAGCCCAGGAAAAAAGAGAGATGCGGGCTGTTTGATTTTCATGGATCAGCTTGGCAAGCTCGAGAGCAGTCAATCCCAAAGTGCAGGAAATCCAGCAAAGGTGGCAGGAGGCCTGCTCAGATTAACAATGAGCTTTTGAACACATTCAGACATCAAAAGGGAGCATACAAGAGGTGGAAAAAATTTCAGGTCACCCAGGAGGAATACAGAGACTGACCACTTGGTCCCACAGGGACCATGCAGGGAAGTGATCAGGAAAGCCAAAGCCTACCTCAAGCTGAATCTTGAGAGGGATGCAAAGAGTAACAACAAAGGCTTCTACAGGTACACCAGCAGCAAAGAGATGAGGGAAAATGTGGTCCCACTTCTGCATGGGGTAGGGGACATGGTGACAAAAGACTTGGAAAAGGCTGAGGTACTCCATGCCTTCTTTGCCTCATTTGCTAATGGTGAGATTTGCCTACAGGAATCCCAGGGCCCTGAGAACTGTGGGAAAGACTGGAGCAAGGAAAGCTTACCCTCAGTTGAGAAGTGCTGAGGGAGCTGATCAATGTCATTACAAGGTCGCTTCTGGTTATCTTTGAAAGGTCATGCCAACTGGGAGGGAGGGGGTAGATTCTTGAGGGCTGGAAGAAAGAAAACATCACTACTTTGAGGAAGGGCAAGGAGGAAAACTGGTAGAACTACAAGGTGATCACCCTTACCTTGAACTCTGAGAAGATGGTGGAACAAATAAGTCTGGAAGCCATTTTCAGATGTATAAAGAACAGAAATGGGACTGGGGTTCAGTCATTATGGATTTACAAGGAGTCTGACCCACTGTGAAATGACTACCTCTGTGGACAAGGAGAGTAGTAGATCTTGTTTATCCTGACTTTAATCTCCTATGGCATTCTCATAGACTAATTGGTGGAATATGCACTTGATAAATGAACAGTGAGATGAACTGAACACTGGCTGAACTACTAGGTTCAAAGGTTTATCATCGGAGCATGAAGTCCAGCTGGAGGCCAGCCACTCATGATATACCCAATGGGTTAACTCTGGGACCAACACTGTTTAACGTCTTTATTAATAACATAGGTGAAAGGACATAGTGTACCCTCAGCAAGTTTACAAATTACACAAGACTGGGAGGAGTATCTGATACACCAACAGGTTATGTTGTCCCTCAGAGGAACCTTGAGAAGGTGGAGAATTGGGCTGACAGGTATCTTATGAAAGTCACCAAAGGGAAAGGCTAAGTCCTACACCTGGGAGTGAAGAACTCCATGGACAAGTACAGGAACCAAGTGACTGGAGAAGGGCTGTGGTGGACAGCAAGTTGAACATGAGCCAGCCATGTACCCTTAGAGGAAAGCAAGCCAGCAGCTTCTTGCACTGCATTAGGAGGAGTGTTGCCAGCAGGCAGAAGGAGGTGATCCTTCCCCTCTGTTCAGCACCGGTGAAGACATACCTGGAGTACTGTGTCCAGCTCTGGGCTCCCCAGTACAAGGGAGACATGGAGCTACTGGAGAAATTCCAGCAAGGGGCCATGAAGATGATTAAGGCACTGGACTATCTGTCCTATGAGGAAAAGCTGAGAAAGCTGTGCTATTC
This sequence comes from Rhynochetos jubatus, assembly GCA_027574665.1. Classification (NCBI taxonomy): domain Eukaryota; kingdom Metazoa; phylum Chordata; class Aves; order Eurypygiformes; family Rhynochetidae; genus Rhynochetos; species Rhynochetos jubatus. The sequence continues at coordinate 61,593,236 of CM050651.1, read as the reverse complement.
AGCCTGGAGAAGAAAAGGCTCAGGGAATCTTATCAATATGTATCAGTACCTGACAGGAGGGAGTAAAGAAGATGGAGCCAGGCTCTCCTCCTTGCTACACAGGATACAGACAAAACGAAATGGCCACAAACTGAAACACAGGAAATTCTATTTAAGCATAAGGAAAAAGTTTTTTACTCTGAGGATGACTGAACATGAGAACAGGTTACCCAGAGAGGCTGTGCAGTCCCCATCCCTGGACATATTCAAAAGCTGCCTGGACATGGCCTTGATCAACCAGCTCTTGCTGACCCTTCTTGGAGGAGGTGGGTTGCACAATATGATCTCCAGAGGTGTCTTTCAAACTCAGCAACTTTCTGATTCTGCATTTTATGCAGCTATAACTATCTGAACGGTAAGACGCATACAAAGACAGCGTTTCAGCTTCAATGCTTCCAGTGATGTTAAATTTACATTTGATGAGGATCTGGCTAAGAAAGCTTTAAAGCATTAGATGCAACAATTCTCATATAAGCGGAACTGGCAAACAGCATAAGAAAATGAGGCTGAGTCAAGGAAATTTGCTGACATTTAAAGCATGCTTCTCACAGCAAACATTCAGGTTTAAGGAAGGAAAAGTGAACTAGCAGTTATCATTAATGGGAATGATGGGAAAACATACAGGAATGTTGTGGAAAGATGTGATGTAGAGATATCCTACACTCACTAATTTCACAGAAATGTTAAAAGTTTAAAATAGTTAACAAAGTACATGCAGAGATACAGCCAGAGTGCTGAAAGCGAGGAGCCAAAAAACCAAAATAAGATGACTTCAGTCATAAGAAGGATGACAGGATCAGTCAGAGCCATTTCGTCTAATAAGCTGTTGTTGGGTTTAATCTTTCTTTCTAATTTGCCTTTCCTTTAACATCCATGGAAATAGCCAAATGCTCTACTACTCCCATTAAGGAATGTGGGATATCACAGAACTGCAGAGGAAATTCAGGGAATAATTCTAAGTCAGTATAAATTTAGCTGCTGTATATATTCAATGGACACAACTTCTTCCTGCATGCTTGCTGGCACAGGGAAGGGGATTGTCAATCCCTCCTGCAATTCATTTCCAAAGTTACTATTGACATGAGGTACTACCCAGTACAGCAAACAAGGAGATAAGAATCAGTCAAATGTTAAAGGAGTTCGCTGACAATTCTCTAGTCTGTGTACCTCAAACCATCATAATTACTTCATGAATTATTCTAAAATCCTTCTCTTGAGATTCATTCCTGTTTCATTGTTAAATACAATAAATTTTATTTTTAACTCTAAAACATATGTATAATAAAGCAGTTTGGAAACTATCTAAACATATGTTTTTTTAGTCCTGTGCCTTTTATTTCTCTTGATGAGTTGAGAATTCCAAGAGAAAATAAAAAGTTGATAAGGGAAGAGTTGGTGTCACTGGAGACAATTTTCCTTCCTTCAGTTCACTGAACTGTAAATAAAACACTAACCTAATAAGTGGTTTTTTCTATTCTTGATTCTACCTCAGACAAGAAGAATTCTTTAGACATGGTGAGACTGTTGGAATTAATTCAAATGATGTCTCTTGCTTGCTTAAAAAATGTGAGATCTGTGTACCAGAGTACTGTCAACATAAAAATAAATGTAATGTGCCTTAAATTGACTGACTTTCTGCAAAACACAGTTGCTGAGAAAGATGATGTTTGATAGATACTAACTGATCTCACAGCTTAAGTATCTCACTGACATTTCATAAATTTTCTTCTTTTTGTATTTATTATAACAATAAGGGTGGTTGGAGGCTCTGGGAAAGGTTTTGATGCCATCTTCACAGTACAGCTAAAGGGAAAAAAAATGCAAGCTGTGGGCACTTTTAATATTTTGGTGTGCTCAAACTTTAAAATCACAGTAAGAACTCTAGTGCAGCTTAAAGGAAATAGAAGTTTATTAAACTTTACTCTTTATCAACAGCTTTAGAATCATTTCATTTTTCATTAGAATAATAGCTAAAATTTGACCTTTGAAGTTCTTTTCATCTTACAGGGGAAAGTTAGCTTTCTTTCATGGACTTATCCTTTATAAAGAAAGCAGACAAAACATCTGTTACTAATTATTATTTATTCGTATCACAGTAACACTGAAAGGCCCTAACACAAATCAGAGGTTCCATTGTACTTTACGTTAGAAAATACATCCAAGGAGACAGTCTCTGCTTCAAAGCCTTTACAGACAAGGCAGACACGTTCTTTCTTCTGAAGATTAGAGATGAGGTATTGTAGCACAGAACAATTGCATTTCTCCAAGTTGCACAAAAAGTCTGTGATAGAGACAAGAATTAAACTTAGATTTTCTATGGATAATCTTAATTCTTTTATGACTGGATATCCCTTCATTTTCAAGTACAAAATACTCCCTGGATAGTGGGTCTAACCATGGAGACTACAAGGAACCTTTTGGGAAATATAACTAAATATTTTGTACCAGTTTAATCTACGATCAAAACAGGGAGACTCTTCCTAAGCTGGAGGGAGATAAAATGCATTTTGGATCTTTGATCATACATGTAAAAACTTAATTTTTCTTAATAATTCACACCATGCACGTTTTTGATTTATGCTTCATTAGGATTTCATTTTTGCACTATTTCTTCTGTGATGAACCCTGTTTCACAAAATCTGTGTTATTTGATTTCCTAATAGGCTGGATATCATTACAAAATATGGATCAATACTCATACAGCCTTTCCTTCCCTGTATATAATATGCCTTCAGTATGCATGAAATAGTGCATAAATTACAAAAGACTTTTCAAATTGTCTATTGATCCTGGTTCACCAAATGGTAGGGACACAAAACTGATGAAAACTTGAGTGAAACTAAAAGAAAGAAGATCCAGAGCTTGAATCTTTATAGAACTCACAAAGTAAAATGAATGACAGCACATTTTCTCCAACATCTTCCCAAACTGGCTGAATATGTATATCTGAGCTATCATTAATAATAATTTTAGGTATTTTTTTACGTCTCTTACTGCATTAGCAGTAGCTGGAAAACAGCTCATAGAGGTAGAGGTAATCAATTCTTAACATTAATCCCACATCAAACGCAGTATACTCTGCATTAAGGAAAGAAGACATTTTTTAAAATACTGAGTGTCCACATTTTGTGTCCAAATTCAAAGGACTCTAATGTGCAGATGATTGGTTCAAAGCTATTTCTGAAACTCTAATTAAATGTACCTCTGCAGAAAACTCAGATGCAAATGTATATTTATATATCACAGACTCACAGAATGCTTAACGTTAGAAGAACCTCTGCCTGTTTTCTTGGACAACCCATCTGCTCCATGTCACCTAAAACCCATTGATAAGGGCCATGTCCAGATGGCTTTATAGTATCTCCAAAGGCTGTGACTCCACCTCATCACTGGGCAACCTGCTCAAGAGTTCAGACACACTCATAGTAAAAATTTTTTTATTTACATTTAAACAGAATTTCCTATATTTCATTTGTGTCCATTGCCTCTTGTAACTTTATTGGACAGCACCAAAGAGATCTGTCTCTGTCTTCTTTGCACCCTCCCTTCAGATATTCTTGTACATTGAAAAGATTCCCTGAATCTTTGCTTCTCCAGGCTAAACAATCCCAGCTATCTCAGTTTTTACTTATAGGACAGATGCTCCAGCCCTCTAATAATTTTAGTGGTCCTTCATTGAGTTCTCTCCAGTAATTCTATCTGTCTCTTGTACTGGTGAGTCCTGAACTGGACACAGTACTCCAGACTGAATAAAAAGGAAAGATCACCTCTCTCAACTTACTGACAATACTTTGTGTAACACAGCCCAGACATTTGCCTTCTACCATTTGTCTTCATTGCCACAAAGATATGTTGCTGGCTTATGTTGAACTTGCTGTCCACCAAGACCCCCAGGTCCTTCTCTTTAGAGATGCTTTCCAGCCCCCCATTGTATACTGGTGCCTGGGGTTCTTCCTCTCCAGGTGTGGACTTGCCCTTTCCATTTGCTGAATTTCATGAGATTTCTGTCAATCTATTTCTCCAGCCTATCAAGGTCATGCTGGATGGCAACACAACCCTCTGGTGTATCAGCCACTCCTCCCAGTTTTGTATCATCAGCAAGCTTGCTGAGGGACCACTCTAAGCCATCATCCATATCATTAAAGATGTTGAACAATATTAGAGCCAGTACTGACTTCCAGGGTACACCAGTTACCAGATTCCAGCTGCACTAGACAGCACTGATCACCACCCTCTGGGCCTGGACATTCAGCCAATTCTCTATGTCACTGTCTGCTCTTCCAGCCCCTACTTCATCAGGTTTTCGACAAGGATCTTATGGGAGACAGCATCAAAAGCCTTGCTGAAGACAAGGTAGGCAATATCCACTGCTCTTCCCTCATCTATCAAACCAGTTATTTCATCATTGTTCTTTGAATGTTCCTTCTTGCCCTTCTAGAAGATGAGAGTGACATTTGCTTTCCTACAGTCCTCAGGCATTTCTTCCAATTACCATGATTGTTCAAAGATAATTGAGAGTGGCCTCACAATGACATAAGCCAGCTCTCTCAGCACTCGTGGGTGCACCCCATCAAGGCGCATGGATTTATGTATGTCCAGTGTGTTTAAGAATTCTCTGACCTCATCCTTTTCCACCAAGGGTACTTCTTCCTTGCCCCAGCCTTTCCCCCTAGTCTCTGGGCCCTTAGATTTCTGAAGGCCAGTCCTGCTTGTAAAGACTGAGGAGAAGGCAATATACAGTACCTTCATGTCCTGTGTCACCAGATCCCCTGCCCCATCCAGCAGCAGGCCCACCTCCTCCCTAGCCTTTCTTTCGCTACTTATGTTACTTACAGAAGTGTGTGTGTATTTCTTCTCATTCTGTGTTGCTGAATATTTCTCATATGTGATGTTTAGTATGAGAGTATTTCCTCTGAAGTGGAAATAATTTAACCTATGATTTTTTTTCCCAATATGGCCACAGTATCTTACAGGAAAAAAGTGATATGCAACCTTCACAGGAGTCATGTACAGCATTTTCGCATTTTTAAAAAACTATACTGATATTAAAAAGACTTCTCAAAACAAATATTTTCTAGGCTGCTTGTTTTAAATGTCTAATTCATTCTGTGAGCCCAGAGATTAAGTCAAGTAAGTAAGTTTGCTTTAACGACGATGCCATGTTAAATGATATTTCTTCAGCTTTTTTTGGCATGGCTGACTGCACTCAAAACTTTGCCTTCTTCATTAAGTTTGACCAGACAAAATCAAGACATTTTGAAGAAAGACTGCATCTAGGCAGCAAATAATCATAGGAACACTAGATATTTTGACATAAAAATGGATTTGTTTTATACAGTTATGTCAAAAAAAAAGCTAGCATTCCTCCATTCCTCCTATCCAGTTGTACTTTTCAGCACCTAAAATGTGAATTTAAATTCATTTATTTTGAAGGCTACAGAAAGAATTTTACAGGGAGAAATATTTTATACATATACAGTTTGCATTTAATGCTTTAAAATTTAATGAGTCATAAGAGAACAGGTTTGTCAAAAAAAACCCCAAACTTTGAATGAAGGTGACAAGAGACAGGAACGAAATCAACAAGAGACCTGAGTTTCGTATGGAGATAATTAGAAAGGAAAAGTGGAAACTTTACAGAGATGACTAAGTTATAACTATAACTAACATACCAATGTTAAAATAGGTATGACTTCAGAAGATGGCTGGAGTCATCCTTCCAAATCTGAATCTTTCCCTAAGAATTAACTGAAATACATCCTCCATGCAAAAATAAGTAGAAATACAAGGAAGTTTCATTAAGACTATTTTTCCCCGACTGATCAAATATATAACAAAAGTATGTTATCAATTAAACCATCTATTTTAGATTACTTTTTTCTAAGGTGTATACTTTGATGTATAGATCAATTGAAATGTGTATGTAAGTTTTTTATACAGTTAAAGTTACCTCAATCTATGATTCCATTATTATTCTTGACTGATCATGGACATGATTCGTGTTTCTGTGATCCCTTATTACCTTTTCCTTGGACCCACTATAGTAACCTTGATGAGCCACTGGCATAACCATTTCAATAGTCATCCCAAGGAACCTTAATAAACAGCAACATAGCCCAGTATTTCCTCTCCAGCAGCAGGAGATGCTATTTAGGGAACACACACAAGCCCTTCCACTATCTCCTGTCCATTCTCCTCATCCTCTCTCAAAATTCAGAGTAGGAATTGTAGGGAGTACATCCGTGATTTTAGTATCCATTTATGAACCACAACACCCAGGAACTTGATTAATCCCTTTTTGAACCTGCTTGTTATTAATCTCCACAATCTTCTGTGGCAACACATGCCAAAAATTCACTTACCACAATGTAAGGCTGTACTTTCCTTTATCTGTCTTAAACTCTCATCCTGCTAGTTTCAATGAGTGTCTTCTTATTCTAGTACTGTGGGATTCGATGAATAATAGCAGTGTATTTGCCTTATCTACTGTCTTCATGACTTTGTCAATATTTATCATCTCTCTTCCACAAACAAAGAAGGCTTTTCTTCCACAAACTGAAAGGCTGAAGCATTTTAATCTTTTATTGTAAGACAATTTTTCATTCCCATAATCATTTCAGTTGCCTTCTCTGCATCATTTTTAACTACATTATATCTTTTTCTGGAGATGGAAGGAAAAATATTGTATCAAGTAATCCAGTACATCAATGTTTTTCAGAGGGAAAAAATTTTGGTTTGTCATGTAGTCTCAATACTTTTCCTGATGATACCTAATACTGTGTCTGTTCTTGAGGACAAAGTGCACACTGAGCTGATGATTACAGAAACTGATTTCACAGCTGCCAGTGAGGAGTCCAAGAACTTTTCCCTGAATTGTGACTTTCACTTCCAAATTCACCATTATGGAAGTATGATTTGGGTTGCATTATCTCCCATTTACTCACATAATGCATCATCTGACATTTCTTTGCTCAGTACTCCAGTTTCGTGATGTCCTCCTGTGGTTTCTCACCATCAGTGTCACATTTAACTTCCTGAAAGACCTCAGAAACATCTGCAAACTTGAATATTTGATTACACATTCCCTGTTCCAAGGTCATCTGTGAAAATGCTGCATAAAAATGAAGACATTGCTGATCCATGGGGATCCATATTCTTCTTCCCTGTGAAAAGGGATCTAAAAGTGAGTTATTGAAGAGTAAGTTATAGCCTATTCTTTATCTTCCTAACATGTCAAGCCATTAAAGTACCTTTCCTCCAAACCCATAGCAACTTAATTTCTTTAATGGGCTTTGGTATAGAAGCTGCTTAATGATTTCACTTTCCAAATCCATACATATTATGTCTTCTGCCTCTCTTTACCCACCTGCTCACTCACACTAACACAGAACTCCATGTTGCATGGCTCCTAATACAATATTACACATGAGCTTTGTTATGTCATTCGTTATTCTAGATCGTCATTTTGCAAGGAATGGAAGTCAAACTCATCCTGTAGTTCCCAGGATTTCCTTTAATGTCCTTTTTAAGATGAAAGTTATGCTGGCAACCTGCCAGCCCTCTGACAGAGTGGCTGTTTGTAGTAGATAGTCTACACAAGTTCACCAGAAATTCAGCAATTTCCCATCTCAGTTCCTTCAAAACTCATGGCTGAATGTGATACTGTCCTAGTGACTTACCCATTTTTGTTTGACATCACGTCATCATTGAATAAAACATACAAAAATTCCTTCCTTAGGGAGAGCTGTATGGATTACAAGTCAACTTGCTTTTTATTTTTCTATCTATCTATCTCCTTTGATTTTGGAATTCATCATACAGAAATAGGTTCAGTATTTGAGATGGAAAGCATTTGTACTCACAAATATATGCACTGAGGTTCATAGTGTCTAAAGCAAGTTGGTGAGTCTAAATAGATAAGCAGCATAACTTTTTTTTTATTTCTTTTCAGGAAAGGAGGAAATGAACCTGGGTTCACACTGTCATATTAAAATAACCAAATCTCTAAGTGAAAAGGGAGATTTATACTCTAGCTATGCTTTAAAAGAAAGCAGCAGCTATCACTGCATGCTCAGTAATCAGTAAGTCTGAGGAAGCTTAGCAGATCATACTCCTCAAAGGAGGAAGGCAGTAGGTGCCTAGTTTCTGGATCCCTGAGTTAGGGCTGAATTGCTGAACTACCAGGATTGAGATACTTCTGACAACTGCAGTAACAGCAGTTTAAGCATCTGGGCAACTTTAAGGTCAAGAACTGAAGTGCTTACAGATTACAGACCTGTCAAATATAAAAAAGAGCTCTGCGGGAGCTCTGGACCTCACAGGTTTAGACTAAGACATCAAAATATGCTGCTCTTCCACTTCAAGCACTTAAATTCTTTCTGAGATCCTGTCTTTGGCAACTTTGTCAAAATTTGCTTTGACTTTGCCTAGCAATCGCATCTTTTTAACGTACTCAAATAATTGTGAAAAAACACATAAATTTCAGAATAATTTATGCATTTTTATGCTGTAAAAAGGCCTAAAAACCAATGAGACTTATACTTGCTGTTTTATATTGCTTATCTATTCTTGGAATATGATACTTGGTGAAAATGTGTGGTACTGGATTGTGATGGCTTTAGTTGGGACAGTTAATTTTCTTCACAGTAGCTAGTACGAGGCTATGTTTTGGATTTGTGCTCAGCAGATTTTTGATAACACTGATCATTTTAGTTGTTGCTAAGGAATGTTTATACCAAGTTGAGGACTTTTTTTCAGTTTCTGGTACTGCATCTGTATTGCCCATTTTTTACCTACAAGAAACCTGGGAAGGGACAAATACCAGACAGTTAAACCAACCAGATCAAAGGGCTATTTTATTCCATAAAACATCATGCTGGGTATATAAGTTAGGGGTGAGCCAGGGGCTGGTTGTTGGCTTTCCCGTTCACTCTGGACCTTTCTTAGTCACTCTCTCACTTGTTGGGTCTTGCTCTGACTCTGGTGCAATTTCTGTTGGGTCTGGCTCTCAAGCTCTCAGGTCCTGGCACTGACTACTCAGGACCTGGCTGGGTATCGGTTGGTAGATGGTGGGAAATTGTATCATTTGTTTAGTTTTCATTACATATTAGTAGTAGTAGTGGTAGTATTATTTTCATTACATATTATTAGGAGTAATACTGTAATTATTGGTATCATTATTAGTATCACTCTTTTATTCATTTATATTCAACTATTAAATTGTTCTTATGTCAACCCACAAGTTTCCTTGTCTTTTCCTCCAGTTCTTGTACTCCACTGAGGGAAGGGACTGGTGAGCAAGCGGCTGTGTGGTACTTTGTTGCTGGCTGGGATTAAACCAAGACATGGATGTAATAACTGGTGTTCTGATAAGTTATACATGAATATATCACATGCTATCTGGGTACAAAAACATTCATACCATTTCAAAACTGACTTTTTTCAATCTTAGCCTCCGCGTAAAGTCAATAGCAAAGAATATCTTCTAGCCAAAGAGCAAATACCTGTGCATTTGTTGCAGAATATCTTGATTTTATTGTTAGCAAACTTGAATATAATAATCATTAATATTCCAAACTGTTTTGAATAATTTATATAACCTGAATATTTTGTTTTCCATTTCTTACAGATTTAAGGTAAAAGTTTCTGTCTATATGCTTCTCCTCTCCCTATCTTTCAATTATTTCACAGTATTTTGAAGTGTTCAGATCTGTTGACTGTTCTTTAAACTAAGAAATCTCCTGGGAGTAGTGGGTTGGGTTTTTTTCAGTCATATTAAAAAAAAAAAAAAGTGGTGTGAGGTCTATTTTAATTTAAATGGTTTTATTTTATTTGTTTTAAATGGTTCAGAAATCTTTCAATGAAATGTTAAGGACTCTTGTATACTTCTTTTAAAAACATTAAGTGGAATGTTTCCAAATGGTTAATTATATGTGTATAACCATATCTGTATGGTATATTATATATGTATACACACTCTTTGTGTTAGAAAAGTATTTCCTTATATTTTCCTTTCCATACTCTTATTCTATTGTTCTCCTCCTGTATCTTGTTTGATTTTAAAATCAGAAATATGCAATAACATAAGTAGCTCTGAAATACTTTCACCTTTTCATCACAATAAGAACCTAATCTAATTAACCCATTTTAACCTGATTAACTTGGGTAGTACTGCAGAATGAAAGCATAAATTATAACACTGTAATATAAACACATAGTAATAGTAATTATTTTACTGCAAATATTACTCATTAGCTCCTGACATTATATAAAGCAAGACTTCTGACATCTGTTAAAGATGTTGCTTATCCAGCTCAGAAGAACATACCAAATAACCCGTGATAGTTTGTTTATTAATTCCAAGTGTTATAGAAACTTGATATTTTTATCCAAGAAAAATCCACCAAATATTTGGTGACACTTCATTCATGAATTCAAAGTATTACAGCAACTTGTCACTGCTTATCCTAGCTTAGTTAATTCAGAATATTTGCCTACAAAAGCTCTGTGATTTGAAACTGAGAGCATCTATTACTTTAAATCCTTGTCTACTAAGACACAAAGTGATAATTTGTTTTTGTCTCCTTTTTAGAACACAAACCTTGATTATGTTTCAAGCAGACAAGGTCTTTGAGTCCTAGGAACCATGACAATTATCCAGCCTGGCCTCTTGCGTTCACACACACTAGATATTTCCCAAATAATTTCTCCATTATAATCCATATAAACCCATATCTCCTTTTTTAGCTAGAATACTTTTTGTAAGACACTGGTTTTATTTGAAGTTTTCAGGCAGTGAAAGTCCACCACTTCCCTAGATAAGATTATATAAAGATTAATTACTTTTACTTTTCAAAATACGTACTTTCTTTTCCAACCTTGAATTTAGCTTCACCTTGAAATAAGATCCCTGGATCTCATTATACCTTTGCAGCTAAATTAAAGAGCTTACATTCTGTAGTATCTTCCCTGTGAATGTGCTTACAGATTATATTCAATAGGTTAACTGTGTGCCACATGTACCCAGTGATATAACTTCAAAACATGTACTCTACCCATTTTAATATCCAAGAAGAATTTTATGATGATCGTTTAAAATGTTGCTAGATCAGCATGACCTTCATATAACATTCAAATAGAGCACTTCTATACTGTTAAGGAAAAAAGTAACTTAATATTCACTTTTGGGCTTTGTCTGACACTGAATCCTGATGCGCTTGACCCTAAAATATTGACAAAGTTGTTATCTACCTTCTTGTTGTATATGGTTTCCATTCAATATATACTGATTGCCATATAAAAGACTTGCATGAGAATACTGTTGACAAGACATTGGCACTAATTGTTATCACACAGGGCTGAGAAATGGAGAATTGGATTGATTTTCTATCTCAGTGTGACAGGAACAAATTCATCAAAGATTGCCTGTCATCTCTATAACTGCCAAAGGAGCTATGGATTAGGTCAGGAAAGATCAAACACATGGCACTTTTCTTTCATGATCTTCATCTCCATGTTATTGTGCTGCAAGAAAAACCTTTCCAAATAGCTTTTTACACAATTTCTATGAAGAAAAATAACATTTTAAAAAGTAATATTCTAAACCAAACATTTTTAAGGACAAATACAGTGCTTCTGCATATTCTAGTCTAGTCTAGTCTAGTCTAGTCTATTCATCTAAAGGTATTGACTGACATAGTTTATACCAGTAATTCATTTAACACAAGAGAGGAAGGCCCGTAGATCAAAACAGCTGGTGATGAGACTCAGCAGCAACACTCTGTATGGTCTGTGATTTCATTTCAGTCTGGCTTTAATCTGGTCTCCTGGATGAAACATCGCCATATATATGGATGAAGGATCAATCACTACCTTGAATTTTTCTGATGATGAAGTGCACAGTTAGAGCGGAACTCCCAGTTTAATTTCCTCTGTTGGACAGCTGGTTCATGTGCACCAAAATTTCCCTTTGAACCAAGCAAATGTGTAATAATTACAACTGATTGGAAGATCTTCACAACTGGTCTACTGCTTAAAATCAAAATGCTGAGTGTACACCCATGGAATAACAGCTGTTTAGATATCTGATCAAGGACTAATTTCCTCTAAAACAGAGAGATAGATGAATCAAAGAAAGAGTTCTATAATTATTTAATAATTTGATATGCTTTCTGGAGTGTCAGCTACAGTTGTCCATATTGGGTGAGAGCTGGTCAGAAAGTAGGAACTACTCCAACGTTTATTATCTCACCCATTAAAATGTGATGGAACTCTATGATTCAGGTTTATATAAAGAAAAAGTCTGCTCAAAAATATGAGTCATTTTAGCCTCTAAAGCTGTCTGCTCAGGCATTGACAGATGACAGAAAGAAAATTCCATAACTTCACAATACATGTTTGAATTTCTATTTCCTCTGGCTTCACTTCTCAAGCCATTACATGCATGAAGAATCTATATGAATGTCTCAACCTGATTTCAGCAGCTGTCATTTAAGGAGCCAGTTTCTATAATCAGGAGATTTAGACTGCATCCTTAAACTTGTATGAGATGTTCTAGTATCAGTCCTCTTGATTAAACCAGCAGTCAAGTGTATTCTACACTCAATGAAGTACCTATATATTCTAACGACCCTAGATACAGCATATCACTAAGCCTTAAACAAGGTGATTTGGGAGTCATTGCCATTGCTCTTTCACTGGCGACTTACAGCAGCAATATAAAAGTATCATAAGTAAATATTACCCCCTCAAGATCCAGAAGCATACTATTATTTTAAAACAATGTGGCCTAAAGTTTGGTGACAGAATTTTGTTCCTAGTCAGCAGAAGATCCAGAATTCACATCAAATAGTTCCTTCCTGCCAATCAATCACCACAGTCTTTGCTTCATTCACAATGGTCCTTTGGACCCAAAAGACCCATTCTTAAAAACACTAGATATTTCTGCTTCTTTTCATTCCTTTGATATCATGCCATCAAGTTATTATTGCCACTCTTTTGAAAAATATTGTCAACAAGTTTAAAGGTCTGAACAGTATTCACTTCTGTTTGTTCTTTCTCATAAATCCTTTAACTGCGTTTATACCAATACCTGTTTGAAAACTTTTCCAAAGGGGCTGTGCAAAAAAATGCAACCTATAAAACAATGTATCCTCTTAGCTGATAATTTTATAATTCTGAACTTTTTATCTACATTTTTATATAGATAACAATGTTCCAAGTTTATCTATTTTTAAGGAACTGGGGTGGTTCCAGGTGTAATGCTGAGCAGATACACAGTGTAAAATGTGCTTGGTTTTTCTCAAAAGCTACTTCAGTTGTGCTCCAGATTTTTTTAAGCAAGTACTGTGACTATAGAAATCTGTTATTTTTAAAAAAACTTGCAATGTATTCATACCTTTGTGCTGCAAACTGACTTTCAGCTTCCTACAAAAAAGCAGTTTATAATGAATAAACAAAAGAAGATTACGTCTACTTTTCAAATTATCTTCAGAAATAGAGATGCTGAAATTATTTTGTATAAGGGGATGCAACTAGCATTTCCCTGAGTAGGGAATATGCACTAATTTTAGTACAGTTTCACACCATATTATATGTCACGAACACTACCGTGAATTATAGTGATACCCATTAACGCTGCGTGGTCACAGGTCTGTCAGTTGTGCCAAGAGAGCTGTTACTGCCAAGTGGTGTGGGGACGTGTAGGTGTTAAAGCTTAGCCACTGACATGCATTGTTGCTGAAAAATTTAGTATATAGCTTCTACTCTGGCTTTTTCATTTGTCTCTGCTGTTCTGTTATTTAAAATAAGCTGTTGTCACATTCAAAACCAATGTGAGAAGGATGCAAGTTCATGTCTACATAACTCTTAGGTTATGTGAGAAAAAGGGTCCTCTCCCCACACACAGATGTATGAGGCACAGAGTCAGGCAGGGAGCACCAATAACCCCATCAGAGACACGAGGCCCCACCTGCTCTCCACCTCAACCTGAGGTGTCCCAGGGGACCTTGAGCCCCATGGGCTGGGGGTGACACTCCTCAGACTGAGGGGTGTGCAGGATTTGTGACGAGAGGCAGAGGAATAGCTTCTTGACATTGCCCAAGAGTTATTATGAGAAGTTTGAGGGAGGATCCAAAGGCAGCGAAAGGGAGGGATCAAAGTATTTTGGGGAGGAACAAGCATGGAAAAAAAGACGAATAAAGTGATAAAAGGAGATGGTCATATGTAAATAATGCTATTTATATATTCATATTCCAGCTGGTCAGTACACTTGCCTGACCATGCCCTGTGCCCATCACCGCAGTCTGTCCTGTTTCTTTATTAAATACCATCTCTGACTCTATACCTTAGCGAGGGTCTCGTGTGTTTTGGGCAGCAGGATCTGACTGCCAGCAACTGCAGTCAGATCGTGGGTCAGAGGGACTAAGCATTTGTGGTGCCAGTAACGGGAGAGACCAGACTGTGTGCACACTGCAAGTGTGTGTGACACCAGCAAATATCAGGCTGAATTAGTCAGAGAGTAGGATACGTGGCTTGGGATGCAGGTATGGAAGTGGCCATAACTCTGGGGTGGATATGCGTGTGCACCTGGGGCCTGGAGATCCAGGCTGACTGCTAGAGAGAACACAGAGTTCAGAGAACAACTGAGAGAGTGTGAGAGTGTGTCAATAAGAGACAAGATGCACAAGCCAGTCCCTAGGTAGACTAAATGTCTAAGACTGGTTACTGGAGGGATCAACATTGTGGGTGTCTCTGTGTTTGTGTGTGCACAAGGGGACCTGGAGACCTGTACCAGCCTTGGAGGCTGCATGCCTAGGTGCCAGCAACTGGGGAGACTGGGATCCAGTGGCAGCTGCTGCTCAGAACAAGTGTCTGACCCCGGCTGCTGAAGGGATCCACCTTGTGCATGTGTGTATATATATATTTTCCCATTAATGAATCTTCATCCTGATCAGCCATGGGGGTAACCGGATGAGGCCACATGTGTTGTTTGGTTTTGCAGGAGTGTTGAATGTTTCTGTTTGTTTTGATCTGTGTGGCTGGATGTGTCTAAATATAAATCCATAGTTTGTGAGTGTGTGTGCCTGTTAGGAATGCATGTTTTTTAGTGGCTATGCTGGGGTAGAGTTAATTCTTTTCCCAGTAGCTAGTCTGGGGCTGTATTTTGTATTTGTGCTGAAAACAGCATTGATAACACAGGCAAGTTTTAGATACTGTTGAAGAGTGCTTACTGTCAAGGCCTCTTCTGTTTCTCATACCACCCCACCAGGCTGGGGGTGCACAAGAAGCTGGGAGGGGACACAGCCAGGACAGCTGACCCCAACTGACCAAAAAGATATTCCATACCATATGGCATCATACTCTACATGTAAAGAAGGAAGTGAGGGCCATTCAAAGTGGTGCCATTTGTCTTCCCAAGTAATGGTCATGCATGATGTTGCCCTGTTTTCCTGGGGATGGCTGAACACGTGCCTGTTGATGGGAAATAATGAATGAATTCCTTGGTTTGCTTTGCTTGTGTGTGCAATTTTTGCTTTACCTACTAAACTGTCTTTATCTCAACCCATGAGCATTCTCCCTTTTATTCTTCTGATTCTCTCCCCCATTCCACTAGGGAAAAAGTGAGCGAGCAGCTGTGTGATGCTGAGTTGCCAGCTGGGGTAAAATCATGACAGTCTGAACCTTGGGAAAAGGAACTGCAGCAGTCTCACCTCTATCAAGCTACTGGATTCAGCAACCAATAACAATACCTAGCTTCAGTAGGTGAATAGGGAATACTCTCAGCAAAAACATTTTCTGCATACACACTATTTTTATATATAGTATAAAAATAAGTTACAGAACTATTTTAATATGAAAATACTCATTAAATATTATACCAGTTGCATATTCTATTCTATGAATTCATCAATGAATCATATCAGAATTTCATATATGTCTAAGGCAAAAATTAATGGCTTGCAAATGAGTCTGCTCAGAGGGTTATCCCTATTCAATTTGTACAACAGTGACATTGTAGCTGCTATAGTCAATTGAATCAATTTAATGCATATTTTCAATATAACAAAGACAGATAAATAGGTGTATAGCATAGAAAAGTTCAAATGTTTTAAAACAAGAAAGGGCCACATCCTGTTACTTACATAAAGTTCTCTAGAGCAGTGCAATAACCATATGTATGTGAGACAGACAGGATTTGTCTTACAGTCGACATAAATAGTCAAGGCTGATGAAATCAATAAACTGGCTGCCTTAAGATGTGCATGCATTGGAAACAGCAATAAAGACCTTCTCCATCGTTCTGAAGATTTCTGCCATCACAGCAGAGCTATTGGAGGGAATCATGTAAGCATTAACATCTTCATGCAAAATACACAGATAGCTCTAGACAGCTAAAAGTAGACTCCTAGAAAAAAAGGATTTCAAACTTATGTAAAGCAAACGATTTCTAAAAATGCATTATGTCCTTAATATATGTCTGAAAGTGCCTGTTAACAGAATAAAAAAGTTATAGCTTTTAACTGTTTCCTAACTAAGCACACAAGGCTCAAAACTCTACAAAAGCTTGATGTCTTTGTAAGCTTCCGTGGAACTGAGGAGCCAGGGAGCTACTGAGAAAGCACCTTATAGGATGAACCCCTATTTCATAACACCTGCATAATATTATATAGCATATGTTAAACCTTCTTGGACATTTCACACTCTGCACTAAATTTTAACCCCACAGGTAGTTCTATTACAATCATTAGATTTTTTCACATGAATGCAAGTTCATTGGATGCGGAAAATTAGTTTCTGCCTCAAGTTTTCTTGTTACCATAAGCATAAATCACACTATGCTAGTTGAATGTAGATTCCTGTCATTTAACAGAACAAAGGTTTAAAAAAAAAAAAAACAACACACAAATTTATTTACTTTTATAAACCTTTCTTTGTGTCTGCAGACACTTTAATCAATAGCTACAGATTCATTTTCTCTTCTTGATACAACCATTTAATGTGCCTCCAGTTTTAAGGCTTAGGATAGAAATGACTACATCAGTTTTATCAGTACCACAAGGTCTGCTGAAAAATGCTTAAATCTTTCAGACTCATACCTCCAAACTACAGTCACTTAATGGTATCTAAATTAAATCCTTTCGCTGTAGCCAAGAGAGAAAGACTCAGTCCACTGAGTCTGTTGGCTGCAGTTGGGTACGTTTTGCATTCCTCATGTTAAAGGATTCCAGGTTTGTGTGAACACAGAGGAGAAAACCTTTGGGTCACAAGAAGAGGGACCTGGGTGCTCCGGTTCTGCTTCAGATCCTGTTTCTCCAGTGTATCTAGTGACTAATGCACAAATTATTTAGGTGGAGAGTCTGTCCCACAAGTGGTATCACTGTAAGTTTACACCTGCCAGCTCATGCTTTGCAAGGAGTCAGTGCACACAGTATGGGCTCCTCCATTTGAGGAAGCTCTGCCGCAAGCCGGGTGCACACCACTTCTGCCCTCCTCCCTCACCAGCCAGTCTTTTCATTGAACAGACCACAGCCTGCAGCTTTGCACCACGCGTTAGAGGAAAAATGTCGATACACCCAGAAGGACAATTTATGTGCTTAGGTCCAGTTTGAAAGTGTGAATTCCAACTTCACATAGTGCTAAATCCAGGAGAAACATTTTAGGATATGTTTTTCCTACTCCTAAATCCATTTGCAGAACTTGGCCTTAATCCTCACTGAATTCACATTCTATTACAATTCGGCATCTGACAAAACCTGAGAAAGATTTTGCTTCCTAATTGAGATCTATTTTAGCTCTAGTAGTTGTAAAAATACACCTATGGAGCTAAGGACTCCTCTTATCCTGTTGAAGGTTATATTTAATATTCTGGTCAGTTGTCTTTTGCATATGGATTTGCTAGATAACAGACCTGCCAAATTAGAGTAATCCAAAATTAAGAATAATCATCCACTTTGTAACATTTTAACCATTTCACTTTTACAAATGAGTCTTTTTGCAAAGGATTACCTTCTATCCTATTAAAGTAATTGATAAAGAATTCTGCACTGCACATAAGGTATGCCAGGCACTTATTTTTCCCACATTCCAAGATACTGAAATATCTTACAAATCATTTCTAGCAGATTGTTATGGGTAAAATGGGACATCGCTTTTGGTCTTTCAGGCTTTGTGTACCCTCGGGGTACTGATTTACTATAAATTCGTCATTTTCAGAAGCAGTCTTTAAATTTGATATAGTTTTGTCCGTAGATGTTCAGTTTCAAACAAATTAGTTCATGTTTTTGAAAATAATTACCTGTCTTTCTATTTGCTATTGTTATTTCACACAAAGGATTAACTTCCAGAAAGGAAGACAAGTTAAGCACTATGGTATCAAAGAAAACAAAAAAAGGAATGCATCTGCAACTACCAATTAACATGTCTATAGATACAAAGGGTTTCAAAATTAACATTTTTTTTTCAGACTGACTGAATTTCCTGAGATTAAGCCACAGTAAACAGTAAATAGGATGGTGTGTGAATTAGGACAAGTTGAAGAAAAGCTAAATACCAAAGGTGATATTTTCTTACCAGAATGTTCTGTTTGTGATATTTATTATTTGTAAGATTTGAAGATTTCTGTAGTGTTAGTTTGTCAGTACATACTCCCCAAAACATAAACAGTAAGAACTGGGTTTAAAAGTCTATTGCCCATATAATTATTTTGCCAGGATAATGGAGATTAAATATTAGTCCATTTTGCCAAAGTCACTATTGCACATGTTTACATCTGTCTTGACCTGTGAAACTGTCTTATTCTGAAGTGATTTTGTGCATCAGGTTTACTACACTGAGTCTGGCAAGACAACTTTGGATTGGGTTTTACTTATTTTTAAGCTAACAGTTTTGACCAGTTATTTGTAATAAAATTGACTACTCAGCAAATGCACTTGTTGCATGTGGAGTTGGTAGTTTAAACTAAAGTCATATGAAATATAATTTCAATAATACTGCAAATGTTATTGGTAGTCCCTTGACAAAAGTGGTTATCCAGAATTCCCTACTAAGGGAATTAAAGTCTATTTTTGTGTTAATCTGAGTTATGCAAAGTCACTTCTACTGGAAAGTGCTGGAAACCAAGAGACAGCAACTTTCTTGAAAAAATATGAATCTGACAATGCAGTAAGTTAATAGTGCATGAAGCTCATGTGTCACTTTGCTGGACATGTAGGTCAAGATAACAGCTTTACTTTCAACTGTGGAGCTGAAATCCTGTAATTTTTGGAACAGTGAGAAAAATATGGCTTGTACCACATTTGCCTGAGTATGCAGCCTAAAGGACTCAGTATCCATTTACACACAGAACAGTGAGCAACTAGGGGATTTTCGTTCCTAACTCAAAGCTTAGAAAAGGATATCTGACATGAAACGTCAGATGACAGGTCATGTTATGACCTGTCATAACACCATATTCTGTGTGCACCTCGTTTATGTGGTTTCATCATGCTCTGCAGACACCTTGGCCTGGGGTCCTCCTTGGCTTATCACCTGAATATCACTTAGGCTTAGTGGTAAATAGGCACCTATCAAGTGTCTCAGACTAAGAAAGCTCTTAGCATAAACAGAGATCAAAATCTACACTCCTGACACGACCACCATCACTGTAGAATATTTTTCACTCCCAGTGCAAACTTGCCTCTTTCACTGCCTTGCAACACTGGTAAACTTGGAAATTCATAGCTTTTGTATTACATGGAAACTAAAATGGTTTTTTAGGTCACAGTTTGGATTTGAGAACCTGACAAGGGAATTAAGAAGATTTGAGATGTCTAAACTGTTTCCTAGATAAAGC
Source organism: Rhynochetos jubatus (assembly GCA_027574665.1). Classification (NCBI taxonomy): domain Eukaryota; kingdom Metazoa; phylum Chordata; class Aves; order Eurypygiformes; family Rhynochetidae; genus Rhynochetos; species Rhynochetos jubatus. The sequence continues at coordinate 61,573,366 of CM050651.1, read as the reverse complement.
ATATTCTTATGAGGTTTAATGGTATTCTTACCATTAAATGAAAGTGGTGGAGGTTATAAATCTAGAAAGAGACTGATCAGCTATTTTATTTCTTTTCATGCTTTTCTGTCTAAAAATGAATTGCAGTGTTATTATAACAGAGTTCTGAAGGTCTGTCATGCTATGTCAAACACAGCCAGTATCAGCACCGCCTAATTTTATCAGCAACCTTTCTCTGCCAGCATCCTTTCCTACAGTATTTTTTGTCATAACACATCATTTCAGAGAAGGAGCCTGAGTAACAGATCTATGTGTTTATGCTGCTGTATTTTTAGGATATCCCAGTTAAAAATCAACTGAAAGCCTGAAATGGGACCAGGCAACCCCAGCAGAACCCTAAGTATATTTGTATGTACTCTTTATATGTGTGTATATAAAAATTACATTTTCCTGACCTTCCATCAGTGAAATACCTGCTTTGAGAGGAGCTAGCTGAGAACTGGTAGCTATAAGCAAAAGTTACTACAGTTCCTAAACAGCGGGAGGAATGAAAAAAGTACAATGCACATACAATATAATGACATCTCTTCCAAATTTCGGTAGCTGTTCTTTGCACTGACTGAAAAATGCTCACTGAAAGATCTACAGCACTGCCTACAATAGTGTAAAGACATTATTCATTACTGTGCTTCTTCTATTGATATGCTAACATGCAATAACACTCTCCTGTACAGCACTGATATATATGGATCTTAAATAGCAGAATGCTATCACCACTGGTGTCCAAGGCAGACAGGAGAGACCATCACTCTACCAGAATAACTTATAGCTACAATTTTAGCAATGTCCATATTGAGAAGAGACAAACCATAAAAAAAAAAAAAAAACAAAAGCAACTTTACAGTCCAGACTTGTATGAGAGGTATTGGTCAGATATTGCGGGAAGACTCCCATAAACATCCTTTAGTACTTGCCTTGTGCGCAGGACTCCCAAACTATAAACTTGAATGTTTTCAGTCACTCATTTTTGGTATTTACATGTTCAATTTACATTTCAGGGGAAAACATTTAGGTACTCATATCAGTGGAGAATTTAGCTGCTAGACATACAAAAGTGGACAGTTTAGTTTTACTTCTGCTATTGCAAAACTGTAATCCACATTTTAATGACACAATCACAGAATCACTAAGGTGGGAAAAGACCTATAAGATCATTTGGTCCAAACATCAACCCAGCACTACCATACCCACTAGACCATATCCTCAAGCACCATGTCTACATGTTCCTTGAACACCTCCAGGGATGGTGACTCCACCACTTCCCTGTGCAGTCTATTCCAATGCCTGACCACTCTTTTGGTAAAGAAGTTTTTCCTAATATCTAATCTAAAACTCCCCTGATGTAACTTGAGGCCATTTCCTCCTGTCCTATCACCAGTTACCTGGGAGAACAGACCAGCACCCACCTCCCTACACCCTCCTTTCAGGTAGCTGTAGAGAGCAACCAGGTCTCCCCTAATGAAGGTTATTTAAAAAAAAAAAAAAGAAAAGAAGTCAGCGAATTTCAATAATGGTCATTTTAAAAATAAATAAGAACCTAGTTTCTTAAGAAAGTGTAAAGATACTATATTTATAAATAATTTTATAACAATACTAATTGTTTGACTGTTAAACTTTTCTTTGGTGATTCATCATTTCTGTAAAGATACATTTTAAATGAAAAACCTATTTATCAATTCCACACACAAAAAATTCACAGAGTTATGTTACAGTAATACAGACAGAAGTGTTCATGCTTCTTCTAAAATAACATTAATTTTTCTTTGAAAATTACCTTTCCCTCAATGAAACTAATTCAACATTCCAGTCATCAGCTACAGTATCAGGAGAGAAATGACTACAGAAAATGTATGTTACAATTCTTTTAAAATAATGGTTTACTAACAGCTATGTACTGCAATTAAAAAGAATTGCATGCTCCTTTTTCATTTTAGTATAGACAATTAAATTCAGAAATACTCATTCCTTTAATATCAGGTTATTTTATTTAACTGTTTATCTATATTGGAGAAGTGATCCCATAACTGAAGTTGTGCTTATAAATCTCACCTAAGTCTTTGTTTGGTACAAAGTCATATCATAAATTTCAGTTCGAGTTTTCTGAAAAACTGTCTCTGTACTGACTGGAGTTGCCTTTTCACATACTAACTCACAAAAATGAAAATATCTAAAACGTTTACTGACTATGACTCTTCAGTCTCCATTTCCTTAATCAGAGCTCCTTTTATCCTGTCGTCTTTTATGAAACAGCAGATAACTTGGAGCCCTGAAAAAAAACTCAATTAATTTTCACCATGGACTAGTAAGAGGCATCTTCATAATATACGCAAATGAAGTGTCATTTCAGAATGATGTTTTAATATAGTACAGATAGACATTTAGATCTACTAAACAACATTGAGCAATTAATGGACACTCTGAATCAAAGGGTAAGAATCTTTCAAGTTTTCCTAATTGTTTTTAAGACTGTTTTAAAGTTTTCCTGGTTTTCTACTGCACCACCCAATAAACAGACCATTTTTCACTACCAGCAAAATGAAGGATTTCCACTCAGTCAGTAAAAAAATCTCAAAGCCACACAAGGATAACATGGGAAAAGGACAGAATCAGCTGGCTAAAATGGGGTTCTCCATCAAGTATTAACTTACCAGGAGTCACAAAACATTGAGATGCAGAGGTGACATAGGCTTCAGTTTCCCAGCCACACCAGGTATCCAATAAAGACAAACAATGCTCTGTAAATTCCATTTAAGGATGCTCTATGCAGTTCAAGATGAGTAATCATGGCAGAGTCTGTTAAATAAATTCAAAACGTTTCTTTCAGTTGCAAAGCTTTTAGTTGCAGAACACACACAATATACACACAGTAGATATAGTGAAACCATATTGTCATCTAATGCATCAACATGCTGATGATGCCTATAAGAGGTAACCAAAGTCTTCATGCCATGGATATGCCTTTTGAGTCCTCGCTGAACCTCATTCACATATGCTTAATTTACAAGTATTTGAAGACACTTCTTACAGAACCATGTAAGGGCTCTGAAACAGAAAGAAGGAAAAATTCACGTCTAAAAAGCAGCACTGTGGAACTGGACTCTCTTTTTCCTGCAGTTCTCTGTTGTTCTAATATTATTATTATCTATATTATAGATAATCTAATATATTATTATCTATATATAGCAGACCAGGCAAAGAGTTTAGAGAAAACAACTGTTTCTCCACAGAATGAATGTAGTGGTAACATATTATTAATGGTGATAATAAGGAAGCAAATTACAGTTTTCTAGGCTCTAAAACCATGAACACTTTCCTTTGACTTACATGGACTCTTTTTCATGCATTGGGCTATATCAACTGGGAAGCAGGTTTTTTATTATTATTTTATTTTAACTGGGAGCATATATGCTATTACAGCCCATCTTTTTAGACAATATGTCTCTACATACAGATCTGTAAAATATTTGCCTGCCTTTGCCTGTTTTTCTTATTATAACAAGGACAATTATTTGAAGCAGTAAAGGGATCCTTTAAACTTCACCATATTTGAAGAATAGTATATAGTTTATAATACATAATAGGAGTGAAATGAAGTAATTTTTCTATACCTTAAACTCTGTAAAACTGGTGAGTAAGACATATTAGTATCACAGTAATATGTTTCTGCCTGTGTAACACCAATAATGATGACACAATGGTTTTGTAGAAGATGAGGTTCCCTATCTGTGTTTCAGTCCTGTGATCTAACTGCTAGCTCCATGAAACATCAAACTATCCATGAACAATTACAAAGGGTCTGAAGTCAGTGAAACTGGATGAATTTCTAAAGAGCAAGACATGAGAGTCACCTTGCAATCCCTTAATCAGCATCTTCTAACTTAAAAAAATAGTGCTAATTTCAGCCGCTTACACATTGAAATTTATTTTTGAACATTTTCCTTACTAACATATGGTAACTATAATTAATGACATCAGGCAAGTCATTTATTTTCCAAGTAGAAGGCTTCAGGTCCAGGATAAGTAGTGAACATGTATCGTTTTTTATCAGTGTCAAATATAAAGGTCAAATAGGGGATGTTTCAAAAGCCACAACCCATAATGAATAAACAAATCACATTTCAAGAGCCGTGCTCCTGAAGAGCATTACAAATTAATGATATCAGTCAATGAGTGACCTTTAATAAATGTATAGATGTGTTTAATCAAAAAAGTGTAAGTGGCAAATCAATGGTTAAAGTGGAACATAAACTGCCTTTCTAAGTCCTGCTTAATATCCTATTACTTTGAAGTGGAGGAATTAATTTATCTGCAAACTATATAGCACTAAAAATTGAGCAATCTATTGAGAATGATGTTTTCTGAGAATTAATGGAAAGCTGATGAAGTACACTTATTTGCTCTTTAAATACAAATTACTTGCTTTTAATATTCCTTTTTTATAGTTTCTCCCACTCCCTAAGAGCAGCTACTTCTTGAACCCATCTCTCCCACCCACTTTCACTCTCCAGAGCTACAGCTCATACTATGGTTCCACGAAACAGTCAATCTGATATTAAGTAGAAAAGTACCAAAGATGGAAGTAAAATAAGTCAGTTGTGTGAGACAAAGCTTTGAAATATCCACTTTGTCAGTACAAAAAGATTCCAAAATTTTGAAGCGCTAACTTTTTCCCATATAGACATTATTCCAGATCACATATCACCCATTCCACAACTTGCAGAAAGCCTGTATAAAACTGTATCGGGTGGTCTTTATGAACAGAAATACAGCTGTGTTATATCTGATCAACTTGGGACTGCCAGGGAATTGAGTCCACAAATCCAGCGACACCGAACAGAGACATGAATTTCATAGCAGACTTTGCTTCTTGGGTACAGATTAGAGAAAACCTGAAAGAAGCTGAACTCCCCACACTATGCTTCCCATGGTCAGAATGAAAAGCTGGGGATACATTATTATTGCAGTTCCCAAACTGCGTAACTTCTTACTTAAATAAGTAGAGCAGACTGGTGAAAGGACAAGCCAAAATTTTCTTTCAGTTCTTTTAAAAGTTCCACATTTTCTTCCTGTAAAAGCAAGTTTCCTGGTAGACCCTATGATGAAAGGATAAGCAAATTAAACAGAAAGACCCAGCAAGGATCTGAGGAACAGTGATGAGTGGAGGAACCATAGTAACACAATCAGTAAAAACCTGATCAGTGGAAATTAGAGCACACTGAATCAGCTGCTCCTATGACTACCAAGAGAAAATGATTGTCCCTGGTGTGAAAACCACTGAGATGAGTCAATAGCAGAAACTCTTACTCTCACAGGCCTTCAGACTAAAAAGGGACTATTGCCTACAAGGGTACAGAATTTATTATGGGATGGAGGGGGGACAAGGATTTGTGGACTATGTAAAAGTTATTATGGGTTGTTTCAAGTGAATTGTGTCAATGGTCAACATTTTCTATGGGATGTGATGGGGAAAGAGGCTGACCAAGGTGAACTGGGGAGGAACACACGTGGGAAAATAGGAAATGTGGCAAAACCAGTTTCATGTGAACATGTAGCTGGTTGGCAGGTTTATCTGTCCTAATCACAGAGAGGAAGAACAGGTCCAGGATGTTGGTGAGACTCATATTTGTGTAAGGGCTGTGTGCACTTTTGTGGGTGCCAGTACAGGCACCGTTCTTCAAGGTGGTCTGTGCAGTCACAATCGTGTTAGCCTTGTGTGCACCTACTGGGAGTACCTCGTCTCTGAGGACAGGGAGCCACAGCAGCTTCGCATGTACTGAGCTGGGACATGAGGGTCCCCCAGGCCTCCTCATCCACCAGATTTGGCTGCTCCTAGCAATTCCTGAAGAAAAATTGGGAAGACTGGAAACAACCTTGTTACTATGATTATTTTTCAAACAGGTATTTCAGACAGTCACCAAATCATTTTTTGAGCTTAGAAAGTTGAGACTTATGACTCCAATGATTCTACACCCCTTGAGATATTCAAAACTTGATTAGACATGTCCTCGAGCAGCCTGCTCTAGCTGACCCTGCTTTAAACAGGGGCTCAGACCAGGTGGTCTGGAGGGGTCACATCCAACCTCAGCCATCCTGTGATTCTCTGACAAAAAATTCTGCATCTCTTTTCCAAATGTCCTAAAAACTATGCTGTAGAAATTTAAACAAAAATGTTAACAGAAGCCACTTCTTGAGAACCTATATGGTCTATATGGCCTTGGCACACGGACTTAAGCTTTCTCCACCTATGCTGTGAACCATGTGCCTCTGTAACTGCATTAGAGCAATGTTCCCAACAAATCATAATATATTGGATTCCTCCCATGCCACAGCAGGACTCTGTTTTAGGGCTGCATCAGATTCAAGCAATTTAAAATGTGGAAATATCATGAAAAATATAATATAGACATATAATATAGACATCTAAAGTAGGATCATTAGAGAGAGATATAATTTAATCAAACTCCCTGCTTTGTTGTAGGGCTAATAAAAGCCAATTTAAAAAAAGAAAAACTTAGACCAGAGATCATTGTCGAGGTGCAATATGTTTATAGCAAAACATTGCCTCAGTGGAGAAAATGATCTATTCAAAAATAAAAATAAAAAGGTTTTCTATAAAACCTCAACCCTTAAAATATTTATATTCCACTTGAACAGACTTGTCTAATAAAACACTTCAAGATCAAGAGGAATCACTGAGGCATTTAGTGTGCCTTTTCACATATCTCAAGCTAAACAATACACCAAATTACTCCTGTAGTCACATCGGAAATAAATGGGTTTGACTGAATCAAACCTCTCAGAAAAAACATCCAGGACTGACCTGGAAATATCAAGAGGTGGAGAATGCAACATTTCTCTGTCTAAGTATCTGATGGTTAACACCAGCAACTTACTATATGTGTGGTTTATTTCTAACTTGAATTTGTTCAATTTTAACATCCAGATGTTATTTTTGGTTATGATTTTCTCTGATAGATGAAAGAGCCTTTAATACCAAATATTTTCTTTCCAGGAAACTTAACAACTGTAAATCACTCAAGGTCATGGTCATTGATGCAGAAAAAAAATCTTTGACAACTTTAATGAAAATTGAAGGAGCAAGAAGAAATAAATCCAAACAAAAGGTCCTGGATGTTCTTCCTACCACTTCCAAACAGCTGTAAAAGTTGCCATTTGGGATCTTGTAATCATTTGGGGTGGGGGGGTGGGGGAGTGTGTGTTTAAATGTTTGACACTGTCACACTACTATTGAAATCAAAAGTGGTCTAAACCTGTATTGGATTTTATGTGGTGAGGTTTTAGTAGTGGGAGAAGGGCCATAGGGGTGCCTCTAGTGAGAAGCTTCTAGAAGCTTCCCTGGCTCCAAGTTGGACCCGCCTCTGGCCACTGCTGAGCCAGTCAGCACCTCTGATTGACATATTGAAGAGGGGAAAATGGAATGAACTGGCAGGGAAGAGAGGAGTGGGATGTGAGAACAATAATGAAGGAGACACCAAGGTCAGTGTAGTGAGGAAAGGGAAGAGGTGGCCCAGAGCAGAGTTTTCCCTGCAGCCCGTGGAACAGCCATGGAGTGTCATGGGGGAGCAGAGACCCACCTGCAGCCCAGAGGGGAACCAAAGAGCTCATGACTTCATAGGAAGCTGGAGCAGGCTGCTCCTGAAGACTGCATTCCTGCAGAAGAGACCCATGCCAAAGCAGCTTGTGGAGAACTGCGGCCCATGGAAAGGACTCACATTGTTGAACTTTGTGAAGGACTGTCTCCAATGGGAGGGGAGGAGTCCTCCCCAAAGAAGAAGGAGCAGCAGAGACAATGTGTGATTAACTGACCCCAACCCCCATTCCCCATCCTCCTTTGCTGCTGGTGGGGAGGAGGTAGAGAAATCATGAGCAAATCTGAGCCTGGGAAGAAGGGAGGGGTAGGGAAAGGTGTTTCTAAGATTTGGGTTTATTTCTCATTTTACTCATCTGATTCAATTGGTAACAAGTTAAGGTGATATTTTTTTCCCCAGGTCAAGTCTTTTTGCCCGTGACCATAACTGGTGAGTGATCCCTACCTGTCATTTTCTCAACTCACAAGCCTTTCATTGTATTTTCTTCTCTCCATCCTATCAGGGAGAAGACTGAGCAGGCAGCTGCATGGTGCTGAGTTGCTGCCTGGGCCTAAACCATGACAAAACTGTAGGGTTCAGGTAGGTTGGAACCATTATTCAAATCCCAGATATGCTTATTTGGGTATGAACATAAGATTACTATTTCTAAATTACCACAATTAAGGACTGCAGATTTAAGATTCACCACAGTTTCCTATTTTTACCACAAGCTTTGTCAAAACCAGAAAAAAATCCCACTTGTTCTTTTTCTTGGGTATGGGTTCCTAGGTACCTAATTCTGTAGTTCAGTGTGTATAGTTTTGCCTTCCCATATTGAACTTTCAGCATTATTTAATTTCTAGAGATTAATCTTAAATGTTATTACTTTTGTTTCTGTATATATTGATAGATTTTCTGGTATTATATGGGGACACATTATATCAGAGAGAAGGGACTGTGGAGTGTGGTGGGTAGCATGTGGATATAAACTGCAGAATTTATGAAATAATAAACTGATACATATTCTGGGTGAAAGAAAGCAAAAAAAGAACACTAGCCTATCTCTGTGATAGAACACACTGCAGAAATGTGGTACATAAAATTAACATGTTTATGATCTCAAAAGACACAGCTTAATTGAGCCACTCCTTGTACTTGTATAAGCTGGCAAGTGGAATAAAGAAATCAATACTGAGAAAAAATATTATTTTCAGTATTGAAAGTATAACTAGCTTGTGAAAAATTCTAAATTGTAATATCGCCCTATGTGTCAGACATTTCATTGAAGATAGTCACTGCATACATACTCCAGGATCTCAAGGGCAGGCAAAAACAAAGAACTTCCACAAAAATATATTGTTTTGGAGTATTTTTGGATTTCTTTTGTTAGGGCATTGGAAGACAGAACAAAAACTAACATAGTGTTGTAACAAAAAATACTAGTTATTGCACTGCTTCATTATATTTCCTGAATAACCTTTTCGTTTCAGGCTTGTTCAGAAAATCATTTTCTCCAAGTATTATAGCAGTGAGAGATACCCCCTAGGTAAACATATACCATAGATAACCATTATGGCCAACTTTTAATCATAGCCTTGATTCTTTTACCTCCTCAAAAAACCTTTCTTCTGGAGTAATATTTCCGGTCTCACTAAAGAACAAGGCAAAGCAAATGTCTCTGCCTGGCTTACTACAGCATAACAAATAAATTCTGATACAAAACTGTGTGACAAGATAGACAATGAACTTGTCTGATTTTCTGGAGTTGACTGAAAGCTAGAATTCATTTAACTATTATTGGAATAATTTTACAATGACAAAATACTGCATTTGAAAGCAGGAATATATGTAGTACTTTTGTATCTACCTTTTAAGATACTGTTAAACAGAGATGTTTCAATCTGCACCTGTTCTCTTTCAGATTTTATATTTGAGTTTTCTCATTCAAAGCAAATAGGTAGCAATTACTAAACACCCAAGAACAAGCTGACCTCCCACAGAGAAAAAAGTATTCTGCATTCAGAAACTCCTGACAACAATTATATCCCAGTAGTATCTAGCCAGATGGTTTAATATAAATGGTATTTCAGATCTTGCAGGCTTAAATTTCCAGGTCCAGGATTTTACATGGTCTATGTGTTAACTACCTACAACTGTATGGGATTTCTAAATGGAAGGCTCGTTTTGTCAAAAGGTATCTGGCTCCTCATCCCAGTGCAAAACTTAATTTTCCATGAAATATTAAAAGTGAAAACCTACCAAGACCCTGATTCACAGATGCAGTGAGAAACTTAAACCATAGTGAAATCAGAGGGGCTTAGGCTTCTCAGTGTTAGCCCCAAAATGAAACAGAAGTTAAGAAACCTTAGCAGTTACAGATTAGTTGCACCTTTACCTTTCCTCCTTTTGTCTGGATATGAAAACACATTTATTAACGACCAGTAAGTAAAATTAAATTTCTTGAGGTACATACAGGTGCCTGAAGTACTTAAAGGAAATAACAGAAACTTTTCTGTGTCCATAACTGATCTTACTGAATTTTGAAAAGTCAGTCCAGGCCTGAATCAAAGAAAAGTTTTATTCCCATGTGTGCTGGTTTTGGCTGGGATAGAGTTAGTCCTTTTCACAGCAGCTAGTATGAGGCTGTGTTTTGGATTTGTGCGGAAAAGAATGTTGATAACACTGATGTTTTAGTCATTGCCAAATACTCCTTATATTAAACCAGGGACATTTTCAATTTCTCACACTAGCCCTGTTCTCCCAGCTATTTGTAGAGAAGAGACTGCAGAGAAACAGCCAGGACAGCTGACCCAAACTGATCAAGGGGATATTTCATGCCATAAGACATCATGCTCAGTATATAAGCTGAGGGGAGTTGGCTGGGGGATAACGCTGCTCAGGGATGGGTTATTGATCACCGTGTCATCAGCATTTGCATTGTGCATCACTTATTTTTGTATATTCCTTTATCAGTAATATTATTACCTCTACCTTTGCTGTCTTATGAAACTGATTTTATCTCAACCCACAAGGTTTTACAATTTTCTCCCCCATCCCACTGGAATGCAAGCAAGCAGTGGCATGGTGCTTAGTTGCCAGCTGGGGCTAAACCACAACACCCTACAACACCTTGCTTTCTTTGTTAGGGCGTTGCTCCTGCTTTTTAAGCTTTTTACAAACATTAAGGAGGTGAGAAAGCTATAGCAGGAAAACTTCTCCAGGCCTCCACTACAGTCAGATCCATGAGTGAAACACCCAGGCTAGCCTATTCCCAAACATCCCAGGACAGCCTGATTCATTACCTTAGCTGCATCACTTCTCTGCTTCTCTTTCTCTTCCTACCCTGTTTCTGCATCTTCTAGATGGCTTTGAACTAGTGACAATGAATGATACATGTTTGAATTTGAACGAAAGCCAAGCAGCTCTGCTATTGTTGGGAGCTTCTAAGCTTTACTGTGAAAGGTAGCAACAGTAGGAAGGTTTAGAGATCACACTAGTATTTTACCTAATGATACCTGTTACTGAGGCCCAGCAAGCTGTTATTGGCACATCGCTATACTCAGTGACACGTAATCAATCATTATATCACTAACCAGAATCAATGGTTATAACTTTGAGGATCTTTCTTCAGTCTTCCCACTGAATAACTTACACTGGCTTCAAGTTTAACCTAATGGGAGGCTATTTAACCTATAAGCCCCAGGGCTGTAGGAAAGTACCCTGGGTTTTTTTCTCACTACGATGTTTACTGGAATGCAGCTGTATTCCAGTAGCAAAATATATGTATGCTTCTCTCCGAGTGGAAAATCTTTCCTGTCAAACCTTGGACATGTAGCACTACCCAAACAAAAAATGAAAGAAAAAGAAAAAACTATATATTTCTTTTCACTCAAAGGCAAGGAGAGTTATTCTGGATGACCCCCCTGGCAGTAGCAACCTTATAATTACACTTTGCTTTTAGAAGCAGGGAAAGCAAAGCATGTGAAGACAACTGTACTTACCTACCAGTACTGTGATATCTTGAGTTCTGTAATGACAGAGTGTAGTCACTACAAAAGAAGAAAGAAAAAAAAAAGTTAATAAATAAAAGACCTCAGACCTTCACCTTGTGTGGTTGATGGTGAATGACTATATACATAGTCTTGAGGATCTTTGTTTAAGACTCCCTCAATACTTATGGAGAGTAATGTATTGAGATGTGATTACATATGCTTGTAAATTTGTCATGTTGGAGCATTCAGTTTCACCTTGTACTGAGCTTATCAACATCCTGTCCAAAGTTTGTTTATTAGACCCCTTCATCAGAGAACATAGATGCAAGAGCAAGAGCCTGACAGTGAAGTCCTTAAGAAGAAAAGTTATAGTGGCCAAATATGAGTACTACTGGCTTTTTTTCCTATGGTAGTATGTCGTGGTTTAACTCTGGCTAGCAAAATACCACGAAGCTGCTCTCACAAATCCCCCTCCCCTCCTCCAGTGGAGGGGAAGAATCAGAGGAAAAAGAAATAAGGAAGCTCATAAAATTGAGATAAGAACTGTTTACTAATTAAATCTAAATCAATATATACAGGTACTACTAATAATAAATAATTAAAATAGAAGAAAATAAAACATATAATATATACAATACGGTACAATTTCCCACCATCCACTGACCAATGCACACCCAGATGTTGAGGGATGAAAATCAGACCCCGAGAGCCCGAGAACCACAGCCTGAGAGCGATCGCAGCCCGAGAGCCGCAGCCTGAAGGCCGCAGCCCGGGAGCCTACGCAGCAGATTCCAAGAAAACCCTATCAGCGATAACATGGCCAGAAAACTCAAAACAACCCACCAGCTCCCACACGAACGAGGCAGCATGAGAGTTCGCAAAGCAGCTAACGTAGGAAGGTTAGCAAGTTGCCCGAAGAGACGAGCAAGGGAATAAGGGAAAGAGAGAAGGGCAGAGTAATGGCTACCGGACCCCCTTCCCCATCCCAAGAGCCCGGAACATGACGTACTATGGGATGAAATACTTCCTCGGTTAGTCTGGGTCAGCTACAGTATCTGAAGCGGACAAAAGACCTTGAATTCAGTACAAGCCATCCCCAGCACCAGCTGAGGCCTTATCAATGTTTTCTCTTAGCATCCAGCAACACAGTTCCCTGGCAACCAGAGTAAAGGGAGTTAACCCTTTCCTGACTGAACCCAGCACATAGTGTTAGAACAAAACATGGATTGCACCCTGGTACCATAGTTCAGTCAAATACATACATTTCTCCTATCTGAAGCATAGCATGAACAAATAGAAGCACATCTGCACATGTATCTTCTGACTACTTAGTTTACAGATGGTCAGGCTCAGTGCTAAGAAATGCTTTCAGTCCATCACATCTGCTTACATCAAACATTTTCATTTCTTCATCGAGTTAAATTTTCTGTTTCATTTAAATGATGGCTCCGGCTTGGTGCTTTGTGGCAACAAGGCAGCCTAAGATTGTGATGTTGAGCTCTTGCCTGTATAGATTCCATAACCAGACTGTCAGTCCCAGCCTAACTTCTTCAGATATATTTCCCTGTCACATCTTACATATCAGAAGCTAGTTGCTTGTTTACAAACACCAAACTACAAATTAAAAGGCTTACTGTGTTTTTCTCTATTGTACCAAATGTCACTAAGTAGCCAGAGGAAGGCATTCTGGTATTTTAGTTAAGCTTATGTATGAAAACACAAGAGAGAACATGACTTTGGAATAAATATTGGAAGACTAAACTGGTATAAAACATCTCAGCCAGCCTGTGGCATTAGAGATCAAGACAATCACACAGTAAAGTAAAACATGTAAAATTAATATTGAAAATCCATGGATGATAACCCAAGTTCCATCAGTTTCAATTCATTTATCTCTATTGCAGAGAACTCACTAATTAGAGCTCCAAGAACTGAGCCATAGACCTTTGCTGAGCAGAAATGGTCTAAATTTAAACTGGAATTATAAGAAACCCCAAGGTTTTTGTTTACCCAAAGGAGCTAGGCATTATTAGATGAAATTTTAAAGAGAACGGGGGAAAAGAGCAGGGAGCAATCTCTGAGTCAACTAATCCAGTGCTGGCATCAGTGGCTAAAGCCAGTTCTCCTTGTGCATTCAGGTGACCTAGACATTCAAAGGGCTCTTAGAAGATAGGTCCAGATAAACAGGCAGTTTCAGCTAACACCAGATCCCAGCTACTAGGAAGCTAGAATCCATCCATCTAGCACCTTACGACAAGGTGAAAACAACATCAAAAAATGCAGAAAAGTTACTCCATTTTATATCCTGGAACTTCCAAAGGATAAACACTGAAAAGACAATTTTCTCCCTGAAAAAACAGTATTAAGAGCAAGTCCTTTTAAAATAAGATTCTTGGCCTAAATCAGAATGAGCAACACAAGGAATTTTAACTTTTGATATGGATTTCTCATAAAGACTATTGGACAAGAATTAAACCAAACTTCTGGTAGATCAATGAGCAAGTTAAGCCAAAATTAAGATTACAGACTCTGAAAATTTGTAGAGTTTGATTCCTTGAGTTTTGTGTTTAGGACCATTGGTTTTCCATTTATGTTTAAACTACAATAGTCACAGCTAGAAGTTCTATCTTTCCCTGTTTATCTCATTTCCCCATGCTGCCATTTCTATTGACTTCATTTAAACCAATAGAGTTGCTGAATGACTGGAAAGTTGACTAGGCTATAAGAGATCCCCAAAAAAATGGAAAGGAGAAAGGAAGAAAGCGGTCAATGGTTTATTTCTGATACTACAACTTTCCCTCTGAATAAATAATCAGTGAACAAAATACACAGTAGGAAAAAAGTGAGAAGCCAAAGATAAGCAAAAGAGGAGTGAAGAAAGACAAGAGAGACGAAGAAATGCATACCACCTCCAGCAGCCTTGATATTTCACCAGTACAAGCTTTTACAAATGTAATTGACTTTTTATGTTGGCAGCTGCTGCTCTTTTGACAATAAGAGGCAAAGAGCATAATAGTACACTGGTTTATCCATGACATTAATTAAGCATTCAGCTCTGCATCACCCATGATGATTCACTACCTCTGCACAGTGTAATAAATATACATTCCTTGTTCATTACGCAGGGTAAAAGTGAAGCATAGAGTCCATGCCATAATCATTTTTCAAGCAATTCTACTTCATCTAAATGCTTTACAGTAGATGAAAGTCAGCGAAGCATAACGGGCTTTCATAAGACCATCTCAATCTCCACTACATGCAAATGGCTTCAAAAAACATGTCTATGTTCAAGAGACCTTCTTTTACTTTCCAAATCAACTCAGTACAAGGTAGTGAATAAATATGGCTATGGGAGGCAATGGGATCAACATTTCGGTGCAGGAAATGATTGAAGGTCCAAAGAATGGATCTAATACAAAGCCTACTAACTCCACAAGAAATATTTTTGCTATCTACCATCAGCGTTTATCTGTATTCCATGGGTATGGAAGCTCTCCTGTTCATGGACAAGTCTGAAGGCTAGAACATAGTTTGAGGTTTTACTACATTGTCAACAGAATGAAAGGTGCATTATACCTGAATATCCAAGCCTATCGTGTGTCGTGATTACGACCTTACAGATGTCCATACCAGCGGATGGAAAACTTACGGTACTTTTGTACATTTAATGTACAAATTGTTATATCTTCATTTAAAAGAATTTTAAAATGTCTAGTGTACACCACCTGAGGGTTGACACAACCATCTAAATTACTTAATTTTAAGAAACTTTCTATTTGAATGTGGGGTTACTAAAGAGTTTTGAACACCTAGGAAGTATCATTCTCCAAATTATTATTTGGAAATGTACTTGTGTTACAGCAAGAGTTATCCTATCTTCCATTCCCTTACTATTGATCACAGCAGGGTTCATTTTGAAATTATAATGCTAACATCTGAGAGCAATATGCTGATAGTTCTATGAGGGTTTTTTATGATTCAGTAACCTTTATAACTCCTTGCCTATGGAGTCAGAGGTAATATTGATGAAACATCCAGTCTCAGTCCTGATTTTCAGTAAAATCAATGTTTTCAAATTATTTTGAAATGCAGAGACTAGGAAGCCTATGAAATATTTACAAGAAAGCACATCATGTCTACAGCAGTTCTTGTCTGTGACTGTAACATATGGTTTATAAACTGAAACAGGTGTGGGAGAACAGGTGGTTGTAGCCAGTCAAGGGCATAGATGGAATTTACCATGAGGAGAAAAAAATAAAGAAAAAAAAAGAAAGATTAAGTAGCTTAGTTATCTTCTAAGGCAACTTAGACTTAATGACAGAAATCACAGGTCTTCACTGGGGAAAGTCTGATGCTGTGTGATATTATTACTAACTTCCTACAATAAATTTATAATAGCTGGCTTCTGCCACTACTCCACTACCTTGTCCTAACTAAATTTTTGTCAGAAAGTTATAATAAGCTGATTAAAAAATAGTGTTTCCCCAACTTAAATTTTAAATTATTTGAACCAATATGTAAGAACAGAGAGATATGGTTGGCTGATTCATTTAGATGTCAACCAAAATCCTACTCTCAACTGTTTCTTTTGTTGACTGATTTTTAGGCCCTATAGTAGATGTTGCCTTGCAATATATTAACCTTGGTGCAATGCTTGATCTACTTTGAATTTACACATAAGACAATTTGCTTTAGCTGTACAAAATCTGCAATACATAAAATAAACTCGCATGCAAGGGACTAACACGAGCAGTGTAGCTTTGTTTGAGCAGTCAAGTACATCTTAAAAGATCATCCATCTTGTACTTTCCTCATTCAGTATATTCCCAATATTAAAAACTGAACATTTCATGGATCTTTAATAAAAGCATCAGTGTCCATAATTTACATGCTTGGATGGTTGAGTAGTTACCCTTTGTATCACAAAGGATGATCACTTTTGAAAATAGAAGATCCATGCACTTTGACACTGAAGTACAGGAAAGGAAATAAGCTCAACTTCAAATATACAGAGTCTGCAATTCTTTTCTAAATCATCAGCAACTGTTGTTCTGACTCTGGAAGCAGCTGAATTCCCACAACCCCAAAAAGCTAGGAGGTTGAAGTCATTTGCGCTTTCTTAAATATATTTGACTTATGCATTAAGATACATACATTCTCCTAAAATTGATCATTCTACTTTTTAATATTCCCAAACCACAAGAATTTAAAATAAAATTAACTTGTTCTAACCTCTGCTTGAGACTAAATTCCTTTTGGCATTTGTGTACTGAAAAGCTATTTACAGGAACATAGGAACTGACATGCCAGATCAAACCAATGGTCCATCTAGATAGTATATTAACTGTGCTTATCAACTCTCACAGTTTTCCTCTGAAATTTCTTACTCAAAAACTTCATGCTTATTTTTAATCATGTAGACAACAATCAAACCAGACCATTAATTCCAGGGAGCAATTTACTGTATGTGCTTCAACGTCTTTCCTAAGGATCTCAAAAAAGCTAAAATGTGGTACCTAAATGGTATATTTAATATGTTCTTACTGAATTGTGCTGTCGCATGCAGTCAGAACAAGCATTCTGCCAACAGTGGACCAAATTCATCCCTACCAACACTCCACAGAAGCCAACGGAGTTGCACCAAGGCTAAAAGTGGCCAGCTATACTTTATATTTACTGCTTCTTTCCATTCATCTGCATTACAGAGAGAATAACACAGATAAACACTCACTATTTTTGCTACTCCTAAAGCAAGTCAGCTAAAATAACTTTAAAATAGTTAATTTACTAGGCAGACACAGTCCTGTAGCTTGAAATTTACAGTTAAAGCTTTTTTCCATAGTAAACTTCTTTTAAAAATCTGATTTACAGGAAATGATCTTATTCTTTGAGGGTGCTTGCACATGTGATTAAGTTCCATTAAGGCTGATGAGATGTAAGCAATGTTTAAAGTTAAGGATATGTTTAAGTACTTTCCTGAAGTAGTTCTATAACTGTCAAATTGTGTATACCATATCAGCAACGTACTTAGATGTTTCTCTAATACTTTTATGACTTCAAGACAGACTCACATGTCCCAACATCTTTACAAATAGTGTGTTGCTGAGAAAAAAATCTAAATTGAACTATTAGATTATATTGTTTATTTTCTTGGGCAGGTCTGGTATTTGTAATCCTTTTCAAGATCAATTTTATGGAAAAATCATGTCTGAGAGTAGTTTTTACTGTTCCATTAGTTTCTAGTCTCTCAAAAATATTTTTAATCTTTAATCTCTTGCAGGAACTTCACTTCATTCTATGCATGTAACACATACCAGATCCAAGAAGGCCTATCAGTTGGTCCTTTGTTTAAACCACTTACAAAAATCTCAACACCTGAGTTCTCATCTGTTGAAAATACAGCTGCTTAGAGCATTATAAGGTAGGCTATGATTTAAAACATCTTCAGCTATATTTTACATAAACAAGTCATTCTCTGCTTATGTCTGTAAGTCTATTACCCCTTTTCCAGAAAATTTTGTGTTTTAGCCATTGAATTAAAATACTCATAAAAGCAAAGACATGCTTAAGCCAAAGGAAGAGTTGTTGATGGCATAAAAAATAACAAGAATTGACATGAAAAGAGGAGTGTGGACAACAGGAATTAAACATATTAAATATCTCACCTTTCAACGTTTCAGTCGCAAGTTGTTTCAATGACGTTACACTCTTTCCATCTGACACACTAAAACCACTAACAGTGAAACAGGGAGAATTTGCAAGAGCTGGTAGTGATGCTGCCCCTGCAAGTGCATTATCAATGCACAACTGAACAGTTTTGGATGTGTGTCATATAAGCACAACTGTGTTTTTCATTAATATTACTAATCTGTTTTAAAAACATGGCATGCCTTCACATTGAATGTGAAACAAAACAAAAAGCAGAGCTCAACAGATGTCTAATGTAAGTTTAACGTGCAGCTGTGAATTTTAAAAAAGGCATCTTTGCCATACATAATCTAAAACTGCACAGAGATGGTTGTAGGTGATCCCAAAGAGTCTAATCATAATTACATCTAAACTTGTTTTGAAGATGGGTCCGTTTTCTCTTCTGATGTTAGGAAGAATTTGATCTACCTATTCCTGTTTTCCTTCAAAAGACATAGTGCTATAAGGGGCTCAGTTGCGATCAGAGTTTACTTTGAGCAACTCGGCAAGTTACAGAGAACCTTCAGAAGATGTTCATTCCGTGGTAGTTTCAAGTTCCAAATACCACTTTTAGGATTTGTCATCCACAGGCAGAGGGTAAAACTGAGTTTGTGGAGGTGGGCATGGGTAAAATTTGAAGAGTTTAATTAACACCATTTACTTTGCAAGCTACTATGAGAAGCGACCTTCATGTTACTCATTTAAATGTACAAATCTGAAACCAAACAAATGCTGTTGCATAACTACATGCTGCAGAAATTAAAATTCCAGGATACTGTTGTTGAGGAAGCTCACAGTAGTAAGTCTAAATGAACCAAGTAAAACAGGAGATAATTGTAATAATTAAAATAAAACCATCTCGAATCATAAAAGCAGAAGACAGTCTGTTTTGGAATATTCTAGGGCTATGTATATGTGCCTATATGAACATATATGTGTGTGTATGCATATACAGCAATATATGAGGTGAAGTCTCTGACAAGTTAAATTACACTCTGCTAATATTGCAAGTTTGCATAGAGCCTTGGGTTATTTTTTTTAATTGAATTCTTCTATTTGTACATGAGCAGTATTTTAAAAAAATCCCTGAGGACTGCACTGTTTGATACTGCATGATTTTGTTCAACACCACGTCATTTTAATTTACATTGAAGGAGAACTTGATAGAAGTAGGCTATAGTTGCTTAAGCTTTAAATGTCAAGTAGGGTCGGGGAGGGGGCTGATGTTTAGTTAATGTAAAAGACAGCTTCCTAAGTAGAATTAAAGAGCATAAATTGTTAGATGGACTACTTAAGTAATATGGAGTGTCCTTTTCAACTCACAGCCTATTAAAGAAAAAAAAAAAAAAAAAAAGGAAAAAAACCCAAACAAACCTCAATTAGCAATTGCATTTCTGGAGAGTATAACAAGCCTCTAAATATACTCTGATAGAGAATGAAACCTGTTACGATCTGATCTGCATTGCACCTTCACAGAGTAAGAAAATGTAAAACAAAAACAGAGGAAATTATTTGGAACAATAAGAAGGAAGACGTATTACAGATCAAATAAAGAGTTGTACAGTTGTTCGACTGAATTTGTTTTTCTAAAGTTGGGTACTTGAACACAATCTTGGAAAGAAAACAGCTTGTATTTTACAGTAAAAAAGTTAAAAACCTGAAACCTCACTGAATAAGAATTCCTTGTGAGTCATTCCAGTACAGCTTTTTTCTTACTTTCTCTGAATTAGAACCATAAAGTAGGGCAGAAATTTTAAATATGAACAACAATAATAATAACAATAAACCTTCATTACAGAACCACTTTTAGCCCTGGTATCTCAAAATGCTTTAGAAAGAGAAGTATTTCTATGCAATATATAGCATGGCTAAGAATAAAACCTGTCTCCCAAGTCTTCTTTGAGTGCTGCTGCTTTTCTCTCCCTCTCATATTTCTTCCCAGCTGCTGGAGAAAAAGGAATATGACCGAAATATTTAGTTAGAAGAAAAAAGTAAAAAAATTCAGAGCTTCACTTCCATTTCAATACACCTGTGTAGAGTGGAAAATTGGGTCTCCCATGTTTTCTTCCAAAATTTCACAGGTGGAAATCTGCCTGAGATGTGTTGTATATATTTAGTGAGTTTGATTTGTCCAAGGTGCCTCTCAGTCACTGCACATAGCCTTTTTCCATTGATCTGTCCATATAACCTCAGGCATAGATATAAGCTTGTCTGAAACACTTCAGGCTGTTCAGATATCCCAAGATAAGACACAGTTTTCAAATTCTAGCTAGATAAGTCTTCTGAATGGGAAAAAGGAGCAAATGAAGATAAACATAGATATATGGTAACTGTGTGAAAGGCAGCCATTTTTACTTTGGGGAGTTTAACAACCTTTCTATGCATGACTGTAATTACCAAGCCTCAAAATTCACTTGTCAGAACCTGGGGAGAATTCAAGATGCTTATATTTCAGTTTTTCATTTTGCTAATCATTTTCACTAGTGTTCTTCGCCCTACCTCATATGTCCACACAGAAAGCAAACACCTTAACTTCATCGTTACAGAGATGGTTTTAAAAAAAAATCTAACAGTAAGTTTAACTAAACATTAGTTAAAATTAACATTTTAAACAACAAATACCTCCAAAAATGGGAGAAAAATCACATGTACTTAATTTTGTTTGATTTAACTCCCATAGGTCCAACAGTTTCAGAACTTACTGGGGCCCCTTGCATAGTCCTCACACCCAGTCCCAGGAACTTCAGGCATTCCAGCTCCATCAACATCTCTCTTCTTTTAACCTCTTTATCGCCCACTTGTATTGCCTTTATGGGAGGAAAAAATAAAAAAAATAAGTCCTGGTAGGGATGTTAAAACTTTTCTGCTTGCTGTTTCACAGATGGTTAGAGCATCTTCCCTCTTTTATGTTTCTCTGCTAACCTCTGGACAGATGGTATTCTTCAACCCCGGGTGTCTGCATGGTTCCTCCCTCCTGAACTACTATAAAGTGTGACAGAAAAGCACTTCTGAGTTTTCATGGAGAGGGGTCCTGCACGGGCTGCCCACGGGGTCATAGCCACCTTTGGGCATCCACCTGCTCCAGTGTGGGGTCCTCCATGAGTTGCAGGTGGGTCTCTGCTCATCCATGACCCTCCATGACTGCAGGGGCACAGCCTGCCCCCTCACCACAGGCTGCAGGGGAACCTCTGCTCCAGTGCCTGAAGCACCTCCTCCCCTTCCTTCTCCACTGACCTTGGTGACTGCAGAGCTGTTTCACATACTCTCAATCCTCTCCCCTGGCTGCTGCACAGGTTTTTTCCCCTTAAACACGTTATCCCAGAGGCACTACCACTGTCACTAGTGGGCTCAGCCTTGGCCAGCAGCAGGTCCATCTTGGAGCCAGCTGGCATTGGCTTCATCAGATGTAGGAGAAGCTGCTGGAAGCTTACCACAGAAGCCACCCCTGTAGCCCACCAGTTACCAAAACCTTGCCATAAAATCCCAATACATCTGTTAAAATTAGTATTATCTTAAGGAAAATTCCCAAAACCAGTGCACCTAACTTTAACAAAAAGTCCCATAAAGGCTACTAAAATGTAGCATGGAATATTTTACTTTAGCTGAAACTCCGCAAACTCTGCAGAGCTTAATTTGGCATCACGTTTTTTGCACAGCTCTGCCACCGGCGTAGTGCAGTATTCATATTCTCTTTCAAAGCTCAACATATAAAATTTCTTTTTTGATGGCTTTCTAGAAAAGGCATTCTTACAGCACTGGTAATAAGGAATGCCTGCCAGCAAAATCTCTGCAATGATCATCACCAACACACTTTAAGAGAGTCCAACTACTTTGGTAATTCTCTCATCAATTTCGGTAAATGTTCACTTTAGAATGTGATGTATTTTGTAATTATGCAGTCAGAAATATGGACATACTGATTTGTGCAGGGAACCAAAATGCTGTTCTTCACCAATTCTCAGCTTCATCATTGCTGAAGCTGCTTCTGATTTTCTTGTATTTCTTACTGTTTGCACGTGTCAATTTTAAACCTTTTTTTTTTTTCATAGGTTATCAAGCTTCAGCCATCAAGCATTTTCTTCTGTATGATCTTTGTATAGTTCATTGGACACTCACTTTCTCCCAATCACTTCCGTATGGAAAACTGAAACTTTGGTGAGGTTGGAGGAATAAACAGAAATCAAAAAGTTGTAAAAAACCAAATCATTTACTTCAGGTAGAAGTCATAAGAATTCCTCCAAGGGCAAGTCAAGAAAGTTAAGTATAGGAGACACTGCTCTTACCATATATTAAAAAGAAAATATAGTTTTACTTAAACTGCTTACAGTATTTATCATTGAGCCTAGACAATGAGTATTCGGTAGCATTCTCCCCTTATAGCCTACGTATAGGTACATACTTGCAAAAAGAAAAAAAAAACACCCTATACTGCTACCCTATGCTGCTGTTCTTCTATCCAAAATATCTGCATTTGGAATCCCCAGATAATTAAATTGACAACCTCAAATCTCCTTTTATAATCGTATTTACTGCCAGAATTTAAGAGTCGAACATTTTATCACATTGGTCTCCTCTAATTTTTGCTCCTATGCAGGAAACCTCAGAATTATGAAACTGCAATTTTTATGTGGCAAAATGCAATAATTATAAGAAAATTAAACTAACAGAGCTCGATCCATATAAGCAACTGAAATCTCATGCTGGCATCCCAGTTAATTACTGCCTGGCTTCCTAATGCCCACAAGCCTTATTCATACACAGTACCAGCTCACTCATAACCATGTGCACGAAACTAAATCATCTCACTTACAACCAATGGGACGCTTACAGGCTGCTTTCTTTTTCTGTCTTCTCTTATCCAGTCAGATTCATGTGAAGCTTTACTCCAAGCTTCAGCCACCAGGTCAGAATGCACAGTTTCAGTTCTATCTACACCTCAGTTGCTGCACAGTAACATTTTATGTCTTCTGCTTGTCTGCTGCATTAAGCCAGTTTAGGGTGATGAACTCTAAGAGTAGGAAACCTAGAAAAATACAAGACTCCTGTCCAGAGTTTCAGGTGTCCTACACGGAGCATATTGTCCACCTTGGATCCATGATTCAAACAAAATCACCTAAATTATCATGCAGTCTAAGCCTTTTTCCTCTCATTTGAGTAAAGAATTTATTTTCCTTTATAATCTGGAGCCAACAGTGACTGGCTTGTTGAGACTATCTGTTAAATATCCTAGTTCCACACTCAAAATATTGCTTCCATAAACCTGGACTGAGTATTTCTACCACTTCCCTTATTAAGACTTGCTTTCAGAAGCATGAAGTTTAAAACACAAACAAAAAACAACAAAAGTCTATTCTAGAGAAAGTTTAACTATAAGTAACCTGGAAAGACTGCTGGTTAATAAGAAGATTCAGCTGTGTACAGTTTTCTGCTCTGACTCAAATTTCCTATGTGAATATAAGCAGTATTTTCCTCCTCTATGTGGGTTAAATTCACAAATCAAAGTCAAGTTATGAGATAAATTAATTTATTGGTTTCAAGATGCAGTTATTATGATGATAAGAGACACATAAAATCAAATTTTTCAGAGAAATCATTTAAAATTGTTACTTATATCCAAATAAATACTAAACGTTTTCTGTTGCTCACAACAATTGTCTTCTTTTCCTTTCACTTTGCTTTTAGCCCTCTCTGCTTTTCCAGTGTAGAAATCTATCTGCTTCTTTCTGAAACTTATAGACTTTACCACATTGCTCAACTGCCTTATTCATTAGTGACCATTGCCCTTATCTGTTTGCAAATTTCCACCTCCATTAGATCACTGAAAATAAGCTCTAGGAAAAAAAAAAAAGAAAATATCTTTATTTCACATAATTTTATTTTATAGACCAGCCCCTCAACTGGTCATTGCTCCACAGTAAAGGGTAATGCAGAAGCAAGATCTGTCCCTGTCTTTACTACCAAAGGCTGTGCCCCTGTATTCTCATTATTTTTGGTTCTTTCAGCAGCTATCCTCATCTGCATGAACCTATTTTTATTATTTCTTACTTGCTTCCACTAGTTTAGCAAATTAGTGTCACGAAAGTGGGACTATGCTGAGTGGTTTAGGCCGCTTAAAAGATCAGCATCACAAATATTAGGGGAAAAGCTAATATTTTTAATATGAATATGTGAGAAACGTGACTTAACAAAATTCAATGGCAAGGTCCCCTCTACTACTTATTCCATGTGGAAGAGCATACAAAGACAAAATCAAATCAGCAACAGATTGAAATAGTTGGTACATGAATTAAAAATTATTTACAGAGGCAGGGAAATCAAGGCAGGACTGGATTATTGTGACATGGACTAGGGAAAAGGGGCAAGGAATTTCCTCCCGTTTGGTCATGAGGTTCAGAGTAGACCCCCTTGCTTTCTAAACTCCTCTAAAGAGAAGTCTAGGTGCAGCTGAATCCACCCCTAGTCCCAGACCTGGTCAACAGTTTATGCCTAAGGAATCGGGGAAAGGATCAGTGTGTGTGAAGTTTTGTGCTTGGTGTGAAACTTGGGGATAGCAACCATGTGGGGCAGCAATGATTCAAAGTTCCTTAACACTATTCAGTTGTCACACAATTAGATCACACACTTACTCAGCAGGACTTAACCTTAAACAAATCAGTACAGTAACTTAATCAAAGACTTAACAAAGTTATCAACATAAAGTTGCATGCACACACTCACACAGACAGGTATAGAAATAGAGATAGGTATATTTGTATGAAGGTACCTGTTAAAATTTCCCCCTCAGTTCGGTGAAAAAATTCACGTTGGATGTTTGTGCATCTCTCAAGGGGCGAAGAGTTGAGCCTCAAGGAGGGTTTATTCAGCCCAGTTTGTGTCAACTGTTCTCTGATTTCACAAACTCTCAAGTTTGCGAACTCTGAGAGGCATCCCACTCAGAGGGAGATGCTGGGCACAGCCCACTGCAGCCCAGGAGAGCTCAAAGGGTCACCCTTGGAGCCACTATTTATAGGGTCACGAGATAATTGACTTCAAGCATAAATAATTTTACATCCTGGCCTTAACTGGGGCAGGTGGTCATTGGAATTCACAGCTGGTACTGATCTACCCACACTGAGATAAGGTCCAAGGCTGGCAGGGGATGATTTCACTCTCATCCCACACTGCAACCAGGCAACTGACCCCTAGTATGGCCATTCCCCACCTTAGCAGTGCAAGAGTGTTTTGATATGATAAGAGGCGCTTAACCACCAAACTCCCTGCACAATGGCCAAGGGTTGACAGGAATCTCCAAGGCCATAAAACTTTCCAGGAGTGAAGAGGGGAAGAAATGTACCACCACAATTAGACATTGTGATATTTTTGTATAATCATATTTCAGACATGCCATTAAGTTTTATATTCTCTAACTACTGCCATAAATATGAAAATTTAGTAAATACCAGTGAACCTTTCCATTTTTCAATTAGAATAAAGACTAATTTAAGTTTTCCTTCTGTATAGATCCTTACAGTCTGAGCTTATTTTCTTTTACCATCCTGTGCTCTCAGAGTCAGTGGCATACACTGCGAAGTTGCATTATACCAGCACTTCACACTATATTCAAGATGAGGTGTAACCACAATTTTGGACAGAAATAGTACATCCATCATTGATTTTATCCTCCTAACAGTATGAACTGAGAAACATGTTTGTCTTCAGCGCTACAACTGCACTACACTCAGGACTTGACAGACTTCACACACTAACTCCCAAACCTTTTTTTTTTTTCTTGGCCAGCATTCCATAACATATTTCCTTTTCGTGCACACAGTAATTTTTCATTTGATTTTTTGATTTATTATCATATGCTTGTCAGTAGACCTCTGCATTTATGATCAATACACTCATCTGAATATTTCTGCATTGTTTCTACTTATGTTTCAGATTTAATAAAATTACTTTTTTTTTGCTTGATTTTTTCCTAAATGTTACTACTGAATAATAGATTGTCTTCCTATTATAGAACTAACAGGTCTACATGAAGTTTCTGCACTGTTTGGTAACATAAAAGAAACAGTGGGAAGCAATAAAGAGGTATAATCCAATTCCACATTCTGGGAAGAAAAGGGCTCAACATTACCATTTATGGTGTCAGAAGTAGTGTTTCTGGGGAGGGTAAGGACAGGTTATGATTTCTATCATTCTCCTTTAATAAATAATCCACAGAGTAGCTATCAGGCCAAATTTTTGTAAATCTGCACTGGAAGCCCTTCACATCATACCGTTTTTATTGCTAGGTGTGATTATTTCAAATCTTAAGCACTTAGGAAAGTATCTCTTTATTTACAGGATACTTCATATTTTTATTTGCTAATTATAAAATATCAGAAAAGTAATTTATACCAACAGACACTGATTTGACCTTACTAGTTAAGGAGTAGTATTTCAAGAATACACACATTTTGGTTTTTAAGCCCACTCAAAGTCTGCCAAGCAAGTATTTTCTCTTGCATCATAGTCAGAGAAAAAAAATATCCACTGTTACCCGGGGAAAGATGTGGATATTCTCCTTTCTTCCAGGACAGGTCCTATGGATGAGGCCATAGTCATATCTCTGTTCATACAAGAGATTCAAATATTCCCAGAAGGCTGAGGCCAGATATTATGTAAAGTTGATTTCAGAGCTAGTGTGGATACCAAGATAACCTAGGTAGAGAAAAAAGAACAAGCAAAAAAACTGATGCTGCACCAAAGAACATGTAATTTGGAGGCAACCTATATAATCATATTGATTAGAGCATGATTTAAAAGCACATGCAGGCACAAAGGAAGAAGCAGCTGGTGATGTGACAAAACACTTCAAGAGCTGAAAGGTAAGGATCAACACTGTGGTGGACTTGCCAGAGCCCCTGACAGGTAAAGGAAGTAAGAGCCAGAGATCTATACAAGGTTAAAAAAGAGTTTTGAAGAGAGGGGAGGAGAAACAGAAGAAAGATGATACAGACACAGCATCATCAAAAAACAAACCCTCAAGGTCCTAAGAAATAATACAAGGATATAGACTCCTCTGTGGCAAAAAAGACCTGAAAAATCTTGCTTGGCCATAGCGTTGCATATTAGTAGTAGGTACTAAGTAAATTTAATGCATCCTATAGCCTTTGATAACAAAGTAGTACAAGGAATGACATGGTGCATTTCTGCTTTAGCATCTCTCAATAAGAGAGAATATCAACTTGTTTTCATTGTGAGGCTTCCCTCTCCCAGCTGCTTCAGCCTGCATCTAGAGGGTGGACTAAAAGTCCGCCCTTAATTAGCAAGCCTAGCTGGTGAATGGTATGTGTTCCCTCAGTCAGCAGCCCAGGCTGGTAAATGGTGGCAATCAAAATGGATTGTAACACTAGCTATATCTTCCCCACTATGGATTATGAGAATCTGTCATTCCCCATCCCTGAAATGTAGACTGTTTCATTTGAAGAAAACAGATAGCCTGAGTTGCTACTCATAAGCATAAGGCAGGATCACAATTACTAACAAGCATAGCTGGTGCTTTCTGCTGGCTATTTTAAGGTTAACATCTTTTGCTACCTGCAAGGGTGCTATCTTTCATAAAGGGTTATTCTTGAATGATTTATTCTTTTTCCGATTTACTCTTTTGTGGCAGAATTGCAATGATTTTATTTTAAATGTAAAAAATGATGGTTCAAAAATATAATGATGCAAAATAATGTATTTTAAAATATCTTTATGCGATTTCTGATGTCAGCACTCGTCCCCAGTTATGGTAAGGACCTGATCAGTTCCTACTGGACTATCCATTGAAGCTGTATTACACTCACATGAATTCCACTGCAAAAGATGTTTACAACTCAGAATTAGATTAGGTTATGAGGAAAAAATATATAGATAAACACTCTTGCAGAAAAGGATTGTTTCCTGATGCAGAGAGAGCATATTGTGCTTTGCAAAGATGGTTACTGCAAACAGCAGTAGTCCTGCATGAACTATATGGAAATGGATTTTATTTCAGTACATCACATTACAGATCCTAAGCCCAACCTTGTCATTATAATTTGTCACACAATTATGTGTGGGTCTTATTTCCCTAAAGATTCTATCTTTCTTTTATTGCCTCTGGCTGTCATCTGGAAGAAAGTTCTCCATCATAATGCAAAAGACTTTCCAAATCCAGAAGTTAATGACCACAGCAAGGACTGTTATTTATGCATTCTGCTCCCCCAAACCTCTGAAGCATCAGTGACATCTGCAAATTCAGAAAGGCATATGCCTAAGCATGTGCTAACAGTAGCTTACTGGCAGTAGCACGATGATGAATTTGGACCTTTTTACCTTAAGGATCAGTCTTTTCCAGATTTCTCAAGTGGTTTTATTTGACTGGCTTTACAATAGCTTACTTCAAAATTAATTTAGTGATCACGTACCTGCTCCTAAAAGAATAATCTAAGTTAACAGAACACCATGGCAACTTTGATCACGGTCTCCACAGAAAACTTAAAGGTGGTGTAAACAGAGGGACTGACAGACACTCTCGTCCTAGGCTGGTTTTAAATAATTAGGACAGGACTGTAGCGAAACTGAGCTGGATGTGAAAATATAGATTGTTCTGACTGCTCCATTTTCTGACATCTCCCTTTCAGCACGATGTTCTAAGAGACAAAACACACCTATATGATGTGAAATCTTTTGCGTTGAATGCATAATTTATCTACACATTTCCTATTTCAGTATCTATTGTTTTGAAGAAGTCTCTTGCTCAAATATTTTTAAAATAATCTTTCTCAAATTATCTGCTGCATTTCAGGGTTAACCCTCGAAGTACTCTGCCATTCATATTCCACACAGCAAATCAATGACTGATGCTCATTTGTGATTTCTGCCAAATTGCTACACTCTGCTCAGACTGAGACTAGCTCAAGACCCTAATTTGGTGACAGCTGCTGGGAATGTTATTCTGTAAACCGAATAGCCAAAAAAATATTCTATCATCAGCTAACAGCACACAGTCTTCTGAGATCTTATTTGAATATAGATGGTGATAGCACATTTCCTTGTAACCCATATGTACTTCGCAATATGCTTACTTTGTACTGACTGCAATCAGTATAGATGCTTGCATTTCTTTAAATTAAACTCATACGAATTCTTGCAGGATCAGGTCAAAGTTCAAAATTAAACATTCGAATGAAGTTATGTGGTTGACTGGTTCACATCAGATAAACTAGTAAGTGTTTTTGTTCAGACTCAATAATGATAATTTAGGAAACTAGAATATGCATACACCGGAGTCGTTGAGTTAGAACAATTCCTGACATAGACAGCAAAACTATATATATCATAACATCCACAAAATCATGCTTTTCACAAACTGATCAATCTTCAGATTAGAATCCATTATGTTTCTTACATCCACTACTTTTACTGGAATTCTTTTCCACATTTCACTGCCTTACAGTACATATCCCTTTGTCCCTACAGATTTTTTTTTATTCTTTTTTTTTAAGAGCTGGATAGCTCCTATCATTCTTTGCTGTTAAAAACATGGAGTATTTACAAGGAACATTCATTAGCTCTCAGCCCCTGTTCTGTAGTCTAAAGAAACCTATTTTAGTCTCATATTGTAAGATAGGAATTTTCTATTGATTCTGATATCCTTCTCTGCCCTTCTCCAAATCCTTTTAGAAAACGTGATCAGACCACTACATACAATAGTGATCGTAAAACATACCTAGCATAGGATGCTTTACAAGACAGCCAAACCAGTATTTTGTGTCCAAACCTGCACTGGTAACTTAAGTTGACTCCCTCCAGAAAGAGAAATTTGGGCATTTTACAAACGTTGATCAGTGGGATCCATGGTATGTATCAATGAGTACCATCAGATTGTACTGTCCAGTCTGGCCACAGGGAAGCAGGACTAAGGGAAGACTAGTGTCATTGTTACATTGTGTGTTACATTCAGAAAGCTTAGAAAATTTGGGGTATTCTGCCTTCTTTCTTAAACTGAGTTGCAGATTGCAACCTTTCCCATCATACTGTCACATGGGGGCCCAAAATGTCAACCAAGCCATAGAATGACCCAGGCAGTAAGAAGCCAATACCAAACAGTCCTCCCTATCCACCAACCCCTCTGCACTCAGCCCTGGAGGTTACAGGCTATGATTCAGGGGATAGCAACAAGCAGCCAGGAGCTGGAGAGCTAGTCATAAATAAATATAATAAGAGACAAAAAAACCCTGCAACCACTTTTTCTTAATCTTCACTGTATTTTGTATTGCTGCAAGTGTGTTTTATTATTGATTTTCAGCTAGGTCCTTAACAATTACTGGAGGGGGTGGGGGGGGGCAGGGCAGTGGGGTAGGAGTTGGTTTTTGGCTTTTTTTAAACAAGGCAAGTTCTGAAAAAGGAGTATCAAACCAGAAAGTGAGTAGCTAAGAGCAATTTCTCCTTCTCTAATTTAATTAGGTTAATTTGTGAGGGAAAGGATTAGTGCTTAAACACGTACAAGGCACCCTGTGAAGCAGCAGGTGAGTACTGGTGAGTCTGAGTATTAGATATTGTCCTACAAATGTATTTTGCAGGAACAAAATGAAACTTACTGCAAAAGCATCCTTTAAAGACTTAAGAAGTAGAGTACTTGAAATACATTGGCTTTAGGCAAGTCCTTTCATGTACATTTAAATTATCTATGGACTCAAGTAGAGTCTCCAGAGGGGGCTGGCAGGTTTCACAGCCAATGTTCAAGCCCTGTTTTAACATCGTGAACAAGAACTAGAACAGGCCTGAATGTAGGGTTTTCAACCGTGTGTAATAAACAATGTCATTATTCCCTACAGCGGGAAGATACGTCTCCTGCTGCATCTTTATAGTTAAAAGAGCGATTCAGAGCAGGAGGCTAACCTAGGTGCCATGAGCCAGCCTCTGGAGATGACTTTTTCTCTCCACTGCCTTCACTAACTTCCTGGTTTAGGCACCTATGACTATCCCAGAGAAAATCTCACCCATGCCTCACGGAAGAGTCATTTAGGAATTTCTCCTGTGTTCAAGTTCAACTTTGTGAAAAGATTATTAATGAAAATTTTACATGACATCAGTCGCAAGACTGATTCTGGAGGAATTTCATTAATAATATTTCCCCTTTAACAAAATCGATTATCATCTCTGCTTTAGCTGGTTCCTTATAATTCTTCCCTATAATTCTTGTACCAATCTCTGTCTTCAGTAGTTTAACTACTAATTGCCTGGGTAATACTCTCCTAGATTTATTTCTCTAAACCTATTTGAAACCAACAGGTTAACCAGGCATACTGCATTTGGAGAAATGTGTGTGTTATTTTAACCTTTTTTCTAAGTGGGATATTTCTTTGTCTTCCATTGTCCTCAAGTACTCTCAGTTGCTCTTTTCTCCAAGAAACTTTACAAAGCCTTGCAGGTTATTGAGCTCAAACCAATAGTTCTGTAGTGATGTGATACATTTTTGCCCTTTCACTTCATTGAAATTTGATTGCATTCAGATTTTGATGTCTAGGTTCACTGTAATACAGTATAGGAACCAACAGAATAGATTATCCAACTTTTTGAGTATATATACCAATAACTAGGGTCAACCTTAAAGTTAACTTACGCTCTCTTTGTATCAATAAGGGTCAAGAGCCAAAATTTCCCAGGTTAACGGTCAGAAATACTGAGCAAGAAACACCCCGTAGGTATAGACTATTCACCTCGACAACTCATTTTAAACTTGATAAATCCCTGTACCTACGCCTTTGTTCAATGATAGATTATTACTTTTAATTTTATAGAAATGTAAGCCATGTTTTACAACATGAAAGTGCAGAAACTGTATATGTTACTTTAAGAGAAAACATTGAGTGGGGAAGAGCTATATTTTGCCGACAGATTGCAGCAGAAAAACAGTAGAAAATGAAGTTATTTGCTGGTGGTGGGGAAGTGTAAACAGTGAAGTATGTTGCCTACCCGCCATAGTCTGGCAACCCATAAAACCTGAAGTCGTTAGCTCCATCCTGGTTGTCATCCAGACTGCCCTGCCCTGCAATCCTGCCACTCTTGCAGGAATGGTAATGTTCACATCCTTCTCTCACCCTAACCCTGCTCCTTTCGTTGAAAACGTCTCTCAGCTTTGCAGGGTACAATTAGGCAGTCAGTGTCATTCCCACCAGACGCAAAAACCTTAAACCGCAGCTCTTTCTCACATCCCCTTCACAACTGCATGAAGTACAGAGCCGCCTGAAAAGACCCTGCATCGCAGAAGGGCTTCGCTTTGCATACGCATAATACAACATGGACAAAACAAGAATGAGTGATAGGCAGGACAGACCTGCGGTGGTAGCTTGCTCAGGAACAGGAAGACCTGATACGTTTGTGAATGTGATTCCTGAGCATGATACTGCTTTACAAACAGTCTGCCAGTGCATCAGGAGTATTTTTACAGAAATAAGGATATTTTAACAGTGTGGCTATGTTGTCAAAGGGAAGAAAAAGAGACGTGTTTAAATATTCCAAAATAACCTAACAAAAAATAGAATTTGCACAGTTATCAAAAAATAGCTAATAAAGTAAACAGCCAGATAGGGACAAAATGAGATGCAGATGGCAACCTAAATTGACATTTCTTATCTTCTGAGTGCTTGACTTTGCAACCTTAAAAATGCAGGTTGTGAATATGTAATTTCCTTATTTTGTTTTTAGAACACTACAGACAGGGAAAACACATCACACAAAAGACTCATCAGCAGGGTTAAAAGTCAGGTTATCACTTAATTTTATATTTTCATAGAGACTATCTTCTTTTTCTTAAAGCGTTTGATTAGGTTTGAAAGCTGAAAAATACCTCAGTCAAATTAATCCAGCAATAGCCTTCACTTCTTATTTACAATTTTTCAGGGAGGAATAACTGTAAAGGGCCTTTTTCCAATTACTTGAAAGCATCATTTACATAGAGATTAATACACTTGAGATATTCCATGGGACACAAATCTGTTTAATTGGTTTCTCTTGACTGTAATCATTCTACACAAGATATTTTTTTCAGCACTTCAAGAATTACAGACAAAAAATCCAGTTCATAATCATCTTGCTGAACCATGCAGCTGTCCTCTAGTAATTTTCTATTGATACATTCTTTGCTCATTGGCTGAAAGTGCAGCCTTCCCTCTGAAGTTATAATATGAGCAAAAAAGTAAGAATAATCTCTACAAAGCAATGGCTGATATGAACGGCTGGCTAGATGCTGTGCAAACCTCCATGCTGGTAACTGCCACCAGCTGACTCAAAAACTGTCAAAACCTTCTAATCTGCTTCATTTTTGCCTCATTTGCTGCCACATTTTTGCTCGATGGTGAAATCTTGACAAGGCATTGCTGTGGCTTTGTTTCAATTTAGTTTATACACTGATCTAGCTATACCACAGCTTTGGCAGCTACTAAAATATACTTCATTCTCCCATATCCCTGGTGATTTTACAGTCTTCATAATGTTCAGATCTTATCAACCGTTGAATTTCATCTTTTCTGATAAGTGAAACTTTCCATTCCTTCCTGTTCTTTACCAGCAAACATTCCTTTTTATCATGATTTTCAAGCCTTCATCTTTAGAGCATTTATACTGAGGTCAGTGAATTTGTCATCTTTCCTTTGACAGAGATGCTCCTGTGCATCCTAAAGAGACTACCAAATAGCTCTCAGAGGACACAACACACTAAACCTCAGCTAGGAGGATTTCTTTGCAAGATCATTATTCTGTGAAACTTCTTGCATGACATTTATTTAATCAAATTATTATTGACTTCTCTTACCCAATTCCTACCAAGAATAAAATATTAAAGTAGTGTAATAACATGAAAAATAGGAGTTGGTGTATAAGGATACGACACTTTAAAAATTAATTGTTAAGCTGTCAATAAAATCAATAAGTGTTTGTGGGTTTTTCGGTCTATGGAAAAGATGAATACTTTATTGTAAATATAAATAAGACAGTTGTAAATTTTGCTTGTCACTGCGAAGGCACAATGTATAGTATATTAACCTTTCAACCCATAAGCATTTGTTTGTATTGGCACTAACTGACACCAGCAAACACCATGTCTGTGTCAAGAAAATAAATAATTTGCTTCTGAATGCATGATGAGGCAAAGGGAAATTAAGTTATAACCACTTTCTGCTTAGTATGACTCTTAATTAAATTCAATTTTTAAAACTTTACGACTGAAATATTCATGACAGAAGTAATAGTCTAACCAGAAAGCATTCATTGAAGATGCTTTTTAGCATATTGTACAATGTTTGTACAGCTGCTTAATCCTGTAATCGACATCAGGTCTTCTTGCTGATGTTGTTGAGAAAATGCAGCTCAGGTAAGTCAGATGTTTTTTCAGTCTCCTTTCAACATACAAAACTGAAGAAAAGCGTATTCAAGAGGGATGTTTGACGTAGCATGCAGGAGCCAATGCCTGTTAAAAAATAATGAAAAGTGTTTAAATCCCATAAACCTCACTCAGTTTCTTTTAATGTTTATAAAGTGTTTACTGAAATAATAGTGTTTCTGTTAGCAATGAATGCAACAGTGAAATATTTCTTCTTTAAGGGAAAATATAAAAGGTAATGCTTTTTCCCCTAATAAGATTTGTACTTAGTTACGGCATAGCACTGCTGATGTTGGAAGTTTGAAGCTGAGTAACAATAAGATTTTATTAATGTTTAGTGACAGTGTGCCTAGCAGAAAGGATGGAATTGATGGATAGTCATGCTTTTTTACACCGCTCGTTCTGTGACTCCATTATCTCTGTGGAGCACAGAATAAGGCTGTCAGGCACACGTAATAAGCCCAAATTTACCGACACCAAAAGGGATGCTACAGTAATTTCATTCTGTATACTCAGTCCTCATTCCTCAAATCACAGGGTTTCTAGGCGTAGAAGTAATCGGTTTCATTGTGGGTTTTTTTTTAAAGTCAGATTAGGTTCCCTAATTCCCAATTCACCTAACATGAACAAAGACTTGTGCTGACACAGCACAAAGAGGGGGAGGTGCTGCAGGGAGGGAAAGAGAAAAAACAGAAGTCAACAGGCACTGAGACACAACACACTGTACCATGAAACTACAGCTTAAACCAGGAGCAGCTTAATTTCTCTAGAGTGGGGAATGAGCAGCAGCTGTAATTACTGCCTGTAAGTGCAAACACTCACTCATTCCCCAGCCTCGGAGAGGTTGAGCTGCTGCTGGCCATTTAAGACAATTCACAGTGCCCTTGATAGTGTAAACAGTTATATCCAATAATGCCTCTCACTTCTCCCTTTTTAAGAGGAGTTTCTTTTTTAACCTACATCATCTCAACGATCTGGTTTACATCAGGGCCTTCCAAAGGCAGAGGCAAAACTGAATAGGCTGCAAACCACAGAGTAGGCACAGAAAAGCCTCTTGTTAAGCTATAGACCACAAACTTGTGTAGCTACAGGCAGTAATTGAGGATGATGGATGCTGGACCAAGTGTCTCCAGTGTCCCCCACTGACAAGGGCTCCATGACAACCTTATGTACCTTTCCAGCTTTTTTTTTTTAACTTGTAGTCAGAAAATGTTGATTATTTTGATTTAAATATTTCTGTTTTCAGAATTAAGCAGATTTACTTTCCTCACCCATTGGACAGTACTTGACTTCTAAGATTTTTAAGAGGATTTTGAATGACAAACCTGGCTCTACTCTGAGGGGAGAGGGCAAATATTCTGGGCAGCCATGAATGTAGCCCAAGGGCACACACCTTATCAAGTAGGTTTTGTCACGGACCTCCTGTAACCTAGTTCAGTGAACTCTTCGCAAGCAAGTTTGGCTTATGTTTTGATCTCTTCCTAGCTGGTTTCATTTTTCTGTCCAAGCATCAACAACACTGGCTGAGCCATAGGTAAAACGTGACCCTAAACTATGCAAGACTACATATATTTCCTATATTTCCTTACTGTCACTCTTCTACCAAAAATATACTTGCTATTGACCAAGTGGAAATTTCCACTGCTGTCATAATTTGCTAAAGCATATGATAGTTTTTAGGTCTGAACAAATACTTTCCATGCTCTAGGACTAGGATGAGGCAGATTTGCTCCATTTAAATTTGAAAGGCTAATTCATTAGCACATTACGCCTACATCAAAACATTCATCCTCAGAGGTGCTAAAAAGTCATCTGTCAGTTTTCTAGAATTTTTAGTTCCATATCATCTTTACCCATATTACAGGAGAATTTTCTTTCATGCCAAAAAAGATAGCTGTGTTCTGCTTTATTTGCATGAACCCAGTATATCTTTCTCTCCGTGCCTTAACTATGTCTTCTCCTAATTCTTTAGCGGACAGATTGGACTGCTTCTTCATCTGGTAATTCCACTGATGCCAGCATGGTTACACTACCTCGGTACTGTTGTGCAAGTCTCTTCTGACAGACTGGTCAACACAGCAGGGACGTAAGGATAATTCACTCTACAGAGAAAACACGGGCACGGCTGCAGGAGGGCACGGAGGCAGCTCCCCACCCACTGCTGACATTTCAGCCTCCTCAGACAGTTCTGTTTTCAATCTGGCAAGCAGTTACATGTTTAGCTCTCAGTTACATTCTTCTTTTCTTTTTCTTCCCTTTATCCTCAGATTCCTAAGGGAACATGAAATGTTCCCGAGAATATTTCTATTCTCATTTAGCCAATTAAAGTCTCTAGTGGATGTGCCATACACAGACCTACGCACACTCACTCAACAGTAAATCAGTAGCAATATTAAAGCTTTTTTCAATATGAATAGCTGGGGCATACTCAGGTTCCTAATGAAGAGGATTTTCTATATATTTTTTTTTTTTAGCTTGGTTTATCATCATTATAAGCTGCAGCAGGCTTTACAAGCCTGAAGGACAGGTGAGCAAGCAGAAAGCAGATGAAAGGCACCTTTTTGAACAAGTCACTTCTGGTAGCATGGCAAAGGTTGATCTTAGAGGACCATCAGAGGCAGAGAAGATAGCTGCATGTGGTCCTAGGACAGCCTCTAGGACAGCCTTGTGCAGCTGCTGTGCAAGGAGGCCAGTAACCGGCAGGAAAGACCAGGAATACTCCCGAGACCCTTGAGATGGCAACTACAGGAAGAGAAGAAAGAAAGTAGTAGAGGAAAAGAAAGCTGCAGTTACATCCAAAGTTATGTTGAAGTTTCCAACTGGTAACAAGAGGTTTTATTTAATACAATAATAGAGAGACCGCCGCCGGGATTTGAAAAGAGGAATTATGTCGCTGTGTCAATAGAAAGGAAGATTAGTCTGGTAGCTTCATTTTGTAAGAACAAAAAGGGTAAGAGATTGGGGGCCTATTTGTGATAATAGATTCAGAGCTCACATCTAGCACAGTAAGTTTAATAAACAAAAATACCTTGCCTCACATTCACCATCATTGTAATATATTTAGGTACCGAAAGTATTTGCTGATCCTTCCTCTCCCTCTCACTTGCCCTTACGTCCACAGATGACAAAAATCTTTTCTTTCCAATTCTTTCTTAAGTGAGAAAATGTAATTGCTATTGAAGATGCTACCACCAGTACTGCTTTTCTTTAATCATAGAGAGACATTCAGCTGAACCCTTACCAATTGAATTTCAGAGTGTTTACATAAAACTTGATGTGGATACAATTCATTTCTCTGTGTTGTGAAGACAATGGTTTTTATTCTGCAAAATGCAGCACATTTCCATATTTATCATTGTAAGCATAGAATTGCCTAAAGGCAGCACATCTTTAATTAATTTTTACTGCCGTGTGAAAAGAATCCTAAATCATTAATCATTTGCCTTTCACTATATACTGAAAAAAAAAGTTTCCTGTCCTGTTCTACACACACACAATCTTGTTGAATTCGAGTTTTCAACAAACTGGTTACAAATTGAACTCCTTTCAACCTCTTGATCTAAGCTGATCTACCATCAGACAGTAGTCCTCCAGTAAGGCTGGGGTAGTTAGAGTTGTCAGTGGCTGACCAGCAACTTCTCTCAGAGCCTGTACCAGTTTCAACATGCACAGATGTTGGATTGAATTCAACATCTAATGTATATTTTCTAACTGATTGTTTATAGCTTTCATTCACCTTCCATAATTGGCTGACAATTGTTTCCTCAGCCCAACCATCCTTCTGTCTTCTATTATTTTCCATTACAAGAGATGAATAAGTAGATTTCTGCCAGAAAAGGCAGTTGTATTTCTTCCACATATGTATTTTTTCCCTACATACATGTCAGCATGTACGATGTCACACTTACAGTCTCCAGCAGGGCAGCTTAAATGAATGTACCTGATCATTCCATCTACTGCCTAGACAAAGCCTGACAAATCAATTTATACATTCCAAACACTGTATGAATATTAACTAATCTTTCCAATAACCCCCTGCCACTGGCAGTCATTACTGTCCCTATCTGAAACATGAAATAATGAAGAAATAGAGACAATAAATGATACCTTCAAATTACTTCTACGACTCAAGATTCTCAAGGTTTTCTTAGTGAACTGGTGAACATTACAGGGTTAGGCGAGTAATTATTTGGTGGCCAAATTAAAATCTGGCCCATATAAGGAATTCAGGGTCATATGCAGACAGAACTAGATGCATACGCTGAAATTTCAAAGTGCCCAAAACTGTATCATGCATCAATCTGTGATCCTTAAAAAAAGCCTCCATATTAATCAGAAGGGCTAATTTTACATTCTTTTTTTAATTTAAAATTACCAATGTATCACGTATGTCTGAATATTCTAAAATTTTGCTGTTCTTGATAAGCGTGTGAAGTGAACTTTAGCATACCTAAGCATGATCAGAATCAGAAAGGAGGTATCTCTTTGCCCAAGTTATACAAGTGAGGTCCCATTTAGAGAAGCAAGTTTACGTCAAGATTTAGTGCTGTATTTTATACCCAGAATGAGCAAATCTCATTCCATATATGTATTTTTTCCTTACATAAATGTCAGCATATACAATGTTACAGTCTCTAGCAGGGCAGCTACTTCTTCATTCAGTGAAGACTTACTGGTAATCCAGCTGAGGATGCTAGCCCACACAGCAAGCCACTTGATCCACAACTCCTACGAGACAATACAGAGAGATTCAGTTTCACATCAAAGCCAGCTGAATACGTTGTTCTGACGATTTTGACAACTGAAAATAAATCTCCTTAATGTTGAAATATAAATAGTCTTCATATGTATTTTGCAGCTAAGTGCATAGCTATATTTTAACATTTCCAAATCACAGTTCTTCTGAATTCAGCATTTTCCTTACATTTCAACCAAATTCAGGATATAAATTACTGTCAACAGGTTTTAATGTCACACTGGATAAGAATTTCTATTTTCAGGTAGCATTAGCACTCTCATTTTAAAATGATCTTCTGAACCACAAAGGGAAATTCTGAAAACCATCTTTTGAGTGCTCACAAGCTTATTTAACACACACACATATTACCCTCGAGGTTAACATTTTAGGGCCAAATATGAGAAGAATCATTCCAGTGATGACAGACAAATTGAGACCACACAGCCTTCTGGTAGCATACAGACTGTGGTAGTTATTAGCTTTTCATTCCCTTCTCTGTTAATATTTAGTGTGTGTCAGATCAACAGATTCAGGCAGAGACATTCCAGAAGTTATTGCTAGGATGAAATACGTGCCTTCTTACTTCCTTAAAAAGACTGTCAGTAATGGATATGCAATAGAGAGATTAATAAAATAAGAGTTCTGTGCAAGGGGTTTATGTTTATCATATAGTATTTATAAGTCACTCAGTACTAAATACACTACATCACATTAGTTCTACCTCTCTATATAAAATATACTATACCACACTTGTACCTATATATAACTTTTGTGAAGGCTACTTTTTAAAAGGTGATATGCTTTCTGAAAAGGCAGCTCTTGAAAAGAGGTCCTACATGATCTTGGCATCTGAAATAGATTAGAAATACATGTAAAGCAGATCATTCTTTCCCCATACATCATGGGTTTCTGATGGCTTTTCCTCAAACAAGCATGCTTCTGATTTTATTTGAAAGGTGAAAAATACATTTTTTTAAAAGATTGATCTTTTCTTTCTCCATGATGATAGTATTCTTCTGTGCATTCAGTGTATAATCGTATGTATTAATAGATAATGTAGTGTGTATTCAAAGTACATTTTTATATATTCAGGCTATATGCAGTTCAACAAAATTACTGTAAATTTGCTGCTTCATAGCAAGCAATAATTCCTTATATGTGAATAGAATTAGGAAAAAATCATCTTCATTTGGTAGTTAGGGGAAGATCATTGTTTAACTGAGATCAAAATAAGAATTACCACATCATATGGCACCTCAGATCAGATCAGCTATATGTCATTTAACAAAATCCTTTATGTCCAAACTCCAGATCTTAAAACCTGTACATCACTTAATTAAGTAAAGCATATAAGGTCCTGAAGATGAAAGTTTCTGGAGCTGTCTGAAATTATAGAACACAGCTTTGAAGTGCAATAGAACAAATAAGAGATCATAAACAGGAAAAAAAATCCACTTAAATTGTGTCATAGAATGGGTCAGCTCAGCAGGAAGTATCATTTGTCTGTGAGACAGTTTAAAGCCTGCTTGCATTACTTACGTTCAAGCACTGATGATTTAAAAGATTTTTCTGTGCCTTTAGATTTCCATAGCACTTCTTACAAAACTGCCTTGCCACCAAAGAAAAGTATTTTAAAAATGCTAAATATACTTTCATGGTGGAGGCTTAAGAGCAAACCGTTTAGGTCTGTTGTAGCAAGTGCAGCGACTGGCACAGCAATAGTCTGTTATTAGCTCTGATATTTTGCGAGTTCTTTTGACTTTTACCCAAGAAAAGTTTAAATCATTTTAATGAACTCCTGAAATTCGTAATGGGGCATGTAGTCACACTTCTTGTTATTTAACAACATTCAGTTTTTAAAATAAATTGTTTTCTTAAATGTACAAGACATATAAAATAATAACAAAAAAATAATCTCTGCCCTTGTTTTGTGGGGTTTTTTTCAGAAAAAAAAAATGCCTTTCATATGAGAAAAGTTTGAAGCTCTTACATGATTTATTACTTACATTGTAATAGCATGTAGGTATGAAAGACAAGAATAAATTCACCCTTTTCCAGACAAAAAACCAGAATACGCATAAGCCATGAGAAATGTTGAATTCAATAGAGTAACAACAATACCAGAACAGTCAAACATTTTTTATGCAATATGATTTTTCACAGTTTGTAGATAAAGATATATTTGATGAAACATAATTAAAGACAACTTAAATCTGCTGTTTTGAATATTCTAGTACATGTAGTTCACTTGTTACTCAGGAGATTTATTTTCTCTCAGCATGAAACATAAATTTAAAGGAATGATAAATAATAACACCTATTGCAACATTGTTAAAAAACAGTAGAAAAACAATCTGGCCAAGAAAAAAAAACACTGAACTTTGAAACAAGCAAAGACACCTTTCTCAACATCTATAATGGAACATGTAGCAAAGAATAAAAGATAAAAGATAGAAACTTCAACTACAATGCTGAATTCTTTCAGAAGATTGTCATCATCAGTACCAACCTAGGTAAAATGGGGTTCTTTTCAGAAGAGTCCTCTTCAAACATAAAAATCAAGTCATGACACAGAGGACTTACTTACTTACTTATTTACTTACATACTCTGTATGACAGAACACATACTTGGAGGTTTTAACGGGTTGGTCAGTCTGTCTCAGCACTATCAGAGGCTCTTTCATTATGGCAGTCATTTTACATGTGGCAAATTCATCCTCTTAACTACAGGGTAGGGTCGTTACCTTGAGGGTTTTTTATTCACGTTTGACGGATGAGAAATTCAACTTGTAACATCACAGATTTCAAACACTGACATAGAAAGAAAAGATGCAAGTTTTTGCTCCCAAATGATGTCATATTCAGTCAACCAGGACTTAAATCTCCATGTTCTACCAGTAATAAAGAACAGACGTGTTAATGGAGCTGCTCCAGAAAGGGTCCCAGTGGAGATTGTTAGCCATCAGACCTGCCATAATGAAGGGACATCAAGTCCTCCATTAATGACAGGAGGGCTGTAGCAGGTGTAGTGTTATGGGGAGGGAACAAATAAGGTATCACAGAGCTTATAGAATAATCTCTTCCTTATCTGTCATCTCTTTTTCTGATTTAAGTAGGAGCTGTAATGACATGACAAATTTGTGAAGAAATAAGGGAGATATACAGGAAAAAAGGTGTGCTGACCTCAATTCATGGAGGATTTTACTCCACCAGATTTCTTCTTTCTTGGAGGTAGTGCATCTCAAGTAGGGGGAAAAAATGAAAAAATTAAATCCTGGAAGCCTGCCAGCCTTGCAAATAGCCTGAATGACTTGTTTTGCTGAAGGAAGACCTCTCATTGTCTTTGACTCAAGGCACACCAGATGATTTTGAAATGATAACGTAAGAGCAAGATAAGGCTCTTTTGGTAAATAAATTGCAGAAAACAAGGAAAAGGATCTGGGCTAATAATAGCAACTTATGAAGTTCAGGAAGGAGGTGCCTGAGGTTTAAAAAGTCCACAGTTCAATTAAATACTAGAACAAGTGCTGCAAAGAAAAGGGTAATCAAAGTTGGAAATTATATTTTGACCTCAACAGGAAAGAAAAACATAACCCACAAACTTTCTTTCTTGCTAAAGCTAGCAACCTACATAATTACTGAATAGATTGACATGAAACTATTGGTTTTCCATAATCTGCTCAGAGTATAGAGCAACCTCAGCCTCAGCCTAAACATAGGTGTATGGAGCCAGCCATTAGGTGAGCAAGTTTTGATTGCTTTTGCCCCTGCTTCCCATACGTTGCTATGAAAACAGAAGAGTTTTCACTTTAGGATAGACTATAGTTCTTTGATACTACAAGCTGCT
Source organism: Rhynochetos jubatus (assembly GCA_027574665.1). Lineage (NCBI taxonomy): Eukaryota > Metazoa > Chordata > Aves > Eurypygiformes > Rhynochetidae > Rhynochetos > Rhynochetos jubatus. The sequence goes on along the minus strand of CM050651.1, from coordinate 61,530,099 downwards.
TCAGTGTTTCCAGCCTTCAGAGAGTCTATGAAAAAAGGGGATGTTCAAGGGTCTAAGGGTAAATGTGAATGAAACTAAAGTGAATTTCTTTTTTTTTTATCTCCTCTTTATGGAGGGAGAAAAAGGATTGAGTGACAAAAATCACATTTATGGTCTGAGTTTGTATTTAATCTGGGATTGATGATACTGAATATTCGAAAAATCATAAATATTCTGAATGCACACTTACGTTTCATTCACATCACAGCCTTGTGCAAAGTCTGAAGGGCTGTGCTGGATGCAGACAAAGGAATTGCTTAATGCCTATTATTTATGGACAAGTTTTCTGGATTAGGACCTTGGAAAACACACCTGTTTCTATAATTATTTCCCTCTCTTAACATCTCACAACTTAACACAAATGAGACTACATGCTTCTCACATATTCCTTCTTGTGCAGTCAAAAGCATTTTTGCAGTAAGGTATATTGCATTTAAGAGTTAAGTTTACAATTCTGAATAAGAAGGACTTCAATTATCAATTCATACTCACCTTGAAACTATTCAGCTTCACTAAAAATTGGTTCTCTCTTTTCTTATTTTTCAACAAGAAACAGCTCAGTAAAATATAACTCACACCACTGCAGTACAATTGTCTTCAACAAGCCACCATCCCAGTCCAGTGACTTCTGTGACAACTCCTTTTTCAATCCTTAACTGAATTATATGAGAAATATAAAATGGAATGTATCCCTGCCCCATTCTCTATAAAACACTTTTTTTTCTGATAGTCCAGTTCTGATGAATTAATAGCAGAGAGAACATTTCATAACTCTGCTATCTTATCTGTAAGAACAAAATCCTAATATTTAAACCATTATATGAAATTCAGCATTAATTACTGACCAAAATGTCAATACCGATTACTTAATGAAGTATTCAAAATGGCACTTCACTAAACCTAATGTGAGCTTTAAGATCGAATTCAGCTATGTCCTACTGCAAGCTGATTGCTGTCCCTGCTAGGGTACAAAATATATGCTCTGCTACACACGTGCTCTCTCACTGTCTACTTCTCCCTGTTCTCTGATCTTGGCACCTTCTCTCTCTCCTGAGGTGTCTATTCCTTTTTCATCAATTGATGATTATTGTATCATATTTCTACAATACAAATACATAAAATTTAAATTGCACAGCATGCTAATTCTACCTTATCCATATGAAAAATAAGAAATAGTTTCCTAAAGAAATAATTGGACTTCCTGATACACACTCACAAGTGTTTCTCTTCAACTACAAGTTGCCCATGTCATTGCAGAAATATCTGCGTCGAGTTTAAGTTTGAAGGCAAGAAGTTTGTCAATGTCCATAACAACCCCCAGTACAAAGTCTCACCTCAGAATATAAAATGTCACCTCAATATAATTGAACACATCTTTTTAAATTTCTTGTAGCAAGAAACCCATACACCACTTTTTTCATACTGAATCTTTTTACTTGCTAATTTGTTGGAGTAGATTACACATTATCTCATATCTTACCATTTATTTTATGCACAGAAGTTGGTATTTTGTAATATCACCCCCTGCAAAATAAAATGCTTAAATGTACTTAACACTAAGCACAAACATAGTCCCTTTAAAGTGAACTAGTGCCTTGTTAAGATTATGCATCTGCTTAAGTACATTGAGACATGATGATAATATAGTGGAACTAAAGGGTTTCATTTATTCATTTAGATAATCTAAAATAAATTGATATTAAAGAACATTAAATAATCACTATTTTTTAAAGATAACTCTAGGAGTCTGTGATAGCTGAACCTTTAACTGCATCATGATGCTTTGTGTATCCCAACCTTTGTTACTAATGCTCACATCTGCAGTAAGACTTTATTTTACAAGCCACGTTAAACATCATAACAAATAACAGCTTCTGTAAAAGCCTGATTGTGTGAAGTAATTCTGGTGAATTCTGCGGGAGGGCTTAATTTTATGGCAACATGTGCCGTTCACAACGTAGTGCAGACCACATCATGCCGAATGGTTGAATGGGGCTCTGAAGATCCTATAACCATGTCTAATCCACATGGTTACACCAGCCCCAGGCGCAGCAGGACCAGCACTGGCCTCAGCTGGGGTGCAGTTAAAATGAAATTACGTTATGTGTTAACACCTGAACAATTGCCCTGCTCTGCTACACACCTTGTTGTCACTGTAGTAGATAGTCATGTTAAGCCCTGTGCCAGACTGGATCCAGCTGGGCTTTGGACAGAGGGGAGGATTAGAGCCCATCGTGCATTTGTTGTGCTGAGCAGTGTTAATGGGAGAGCAAAGGTGTGAGTCCAGTTAAGGAGAATGTGGAATTTTCTCCCTGATAATCAAAGCCTAATGCCTATGTCCTCAACTGATACCGCTGTGAAAGGAAAACCTATATATCATTTTCTGGAGAGATCTCAGCGTGTTGAAGAAAGCAGCACCTGAGAGGCTGCTGAATCCACACGTCACAGGGAATAAGTACCTGGAATAAGGAGAGCTGCAGTCAATACATAGAAAAAGGTCACCTTCCTTCATTACCTCACGTGCCTCTCACAGCAAGTAAGAATCAGCGGTCGCCTGCGTCCACTAAATCCTGTATGCTGCTGAAGCGTTAAATCTACGGGTGACCCTTTACTTGCAATGTAATTCCACATGACTTGTTGGAGGAGTGTAATACAAATATATTTAGGTACTAATATGTCACATTTACATAACTAGACTCTCTTAGATGTTATTCTTGGACAGCCTGGAAAGTGTTTTGTGGTGACTGACTCAGAAAAATAAAAAACAATTCTGCAAACCACAATGTGTAAGGAACAATCTTGAATAGATAGGTATTATCATTTTTAAGGAGAAAAACATCACCACTGTTTCTACTATTGACAGATAACAAGTTTATTGACAAATAACTTTTAAATAAGAAAAGCAGAATACACATTATTCAGAATAATGTATGGTTAAAGAGTATTGTCCACCTAGATCCAACAACTTTAAATCTAATTTTGAACAAAGTGCAGAGTATGATTAGACAACAAAGTACTTTATCAACGTGTTTTTCTTTCCCATAATGTTACCTTTGTTTGCTGAGCTTGCTGTCTATAAACAACTTATAATGCTCACTTTTGATTTAAACAGTGCTAACATTTCTGCAATTACTGCAATAATACTGTGTGAGCCATAACACCATAAAGTAAGACATAAAAGCAATTTGGTCTCTATATGATATTGATTTTTAAATAAATGAGTAAAGTTTGTGCTTATTCCATGCAGAATGCAAGAACAAAGCTAGAATTAATAAAATTACATATACAGCTTTCTCAAACTTATATAAAACAGAGCACTGTTTATGGAAAAGGTTTGTGGGTATAGCTTTAAAGCCCACAGAAAAGGGTCACAGCTTCACTGAAGTATTTCAGGAAGGAACATGTCACATATTGTTCCTAAAACTTAGGACTTCTGTTCCTCTAAAACATATACCAACATGGCAATTTCTCAGTAAGTTAGAGCTTAAAGTTTGAAAAAGGAATACCTTAGTGCAAATACTTTACCCATATATGAAGCTTCATTATGAAATCTTACTTTCCTTCCAGTATCATATTTCCAGACCAACTTGACTGAACACCCTGGAATCACACCATCTTCATTGTATCTGATGTGCTTCTGGGCCCAGAATACCAAGCATTTTGAGTTAAAAAGAATTTGTTTCCTGAATCTCCAAGCACAGTTAACAGGGAAAGAATATCAGAGTAAATGTGGTCGAATTTTGTTTCTGAGTAGTTCTTCCCTGATTCCTGTGTCTGATACTAAGGACAGCAGAGAGAACTTTTTATGACAATAATTGACTTCTCACCTATCACTAATGGAGATGCAGCTGTAGAATGGATTAAGCAGTTTGCTCTGAGTGACATATGGAATAGAAATTCCTGCCAAGAAATTCTGAGGGCTAATTGATAAACAACTTCCTGGGTTTGACATTGAAAAAACCCAAAGAAATCCATATGGATAATCAAATAGGATTTTTTTATTCTTTTTTTTTTTTCTTGGAAAAATAAAAACAAGTTAGATATTGAGTATCTTGTCTGAAATTAAATTTGTTGTTTGACTTTCTCCTACTTGTAAAAAAGCAAATTAAGCAAAGACTAGGTTTACCAAACTGAAGAAGATCATATCCAACTTTTGCCTAGGAGCCTCTTTATTAGAAGCCGTGGGCAACCTGTGCTTATTCCAGCTTCTCAATAAGCAGAATTAACTACACTGCTGAAGGAGGTTGCCAACCAAGTGCACAGAGATCTATGCTGGGTTGCATGCTGTTCAACATAAATATGAAATACAGGGTATGGAAAAAAAAAGATGAGTTATGAGGTAACAGAGTTGTCAGATGACAGAAAATTACTCATAGCAGTTAAATTTAGAACTGCAGAGAACCAGATCTGAGGATACTGAATGAATGGACAGAATATGGCAGATAAAATTAGTTGACAATAAGTGAAAAGAATTGCACATGGGCAGAAAATCCTGTGTGCCCATAACATAATGGTCTCTGAATGAGCTACCACTCCAGAAAAAGATCTTGGAATCATTGAGGATAGTAGTTAGGAGAAAAAAAGAACAATAATGCCATCATGAAAATACAGAGTGTACCCACTCCTTGAACTCCTTGAACAGTTTCAGCCATCCTATAGCCGAAAGCGTAAGTGGGAAAAGGCTGCCATAGATGGTCAGGGGTTTGGAACCTTTCTGTATGAGAAGAGAATAAACAAAGGTTTTCAGCTTGGAAAAGGGTTCTTGAAAAAAAGGTGACTTATGATGTTTTGGAAAATTGTTTTATAAGAAATAAATAGTTACAACAACAGCACATGTTGCTCTGATTATTGAATCATGAATAGTATAAAGAGGATAAACAGGAAATTACTACAGCAGCTCATAGATACTAATTATAATAATTGCACTGACAATTAACTATATACATACCAGTTGGTTATATATATAACAAGGTAACAATACAACTTAACAATTAATTATATGCACTTATTACAACAATTATTACTACAGAGTTATTAAATTGTGGGACAGTGAATGTAAAAGTGATTTCCAGAAAGGAATGGAGAAATTCAGAGACAGCAGCGTCATCAATGGCTAGTAAATATGGTGCTTAAGGTCCAATTTTCACTTAAAATTCTATTTCTTTGACATAAGCTGGGAGAGAAAATCCAGGAAAGGTTTCTGTCTTTCTTGGATTTTTAAACTTTTTCTCTGTGTATCCAATATTGGTCACTGCAAGTGACAGAGAGCTGGTCTAGGTAGATCTTCAGTTTCACCCAGTACAGTAGTACTTATATTCTGGAGTCTATAAAGTTCTGTAGGATATGAAAATCAGCCCTGTATTATTAAATTTATAGATGCATACGAAGAAATGAGAGCAACCTAGGAAACTTAAGAAAATCTTAGGTTGACACTTAGTCTCAGGTGTTAGAATTAAGAGTGTTTCAAGATTATTTTGTGCAGAATCAAAGGATTTCTACACAGCAGTAATGCAAAGGATTTATACAGCCCTAGTTCCTGTACCTAACTATCTACCATGGAGTGATTGAAACTTTGGCCTCATTCCTTCCTGCTGCCAGCTGCACAGCAGGCACTGGTATTCAGTGCTCCTGGACTTGGGGCTCTCCTTCTTGTATTTTATCTAAATAGATGAATATTTCTAGAGGCATCTCTGCTGCTTGGGAATCTCATACAAAATTGCTGTTTCTGAGCATAGTTCTTCCTCTGAATTGTCAGCTTCAGATTATTTAAAAATTTTATTCTAAAATTTAATATGAAAAGAGTGAGACTCTACTTCCTCTGAACTGTCTGCTCACCTTCAAATTATTTAAAATCTTTGTTCTAAAACTTAATATAAAAGGGGATGGAAGGCTCTATTTTAATGTAGAATGCTGAGAATTAGTTGTCTCTGCTTTCACAGGACACTGCTACAAACTTCAGGTATATTTCTTAAAAGAACACTGTAATTCTGAAAATCAGTTTTGTGTATAAAAATGGTAAAAATCGTTACAATCTCCCCTTCCCTCAGTGTTGTACCTGAAGAAAACTTAAAAGAAAAAAAATTTACATCATTCTTCATGTTATTTAGCTTTGGTCTGGGTCTTAGATGCATAGCTTCTGCTGATTTAAAAGGAATCTCTGCACTGCACTTATTTTTTAATTTTCTCCTTGAGGACTGAGCACTAGCCCAGCCTTAGCCAAATCTTCAAGCCCTCCTGGAAAAGAAAAGTGCAACAATAAACAGAAAGAGAGGGAAAACAACTACTTCTAGGGGACATCAGTAAAGAACATAAAAGAGTATGAAGGGGAGCAGAGGGGCACCCTTGGTAGAGTAATCCTGACAGCACCCACTGCCCCCAGGGGTGTCTGTGGATCTGGTGAGTGCCACTGCATGGCACTCTGCCTGGAGGGGTGGGAGGACAAGGAAGGTTTTCCAACCAATGCACCCAGCATGATCCAGCATGATCATGATTCAAGAACAAGCTTTCTCACCAGGATTGTTTACCTTCTCAAGAGGGAAAGATGGGCTCTTGCCTTGTGTTTCATTGCACAGTGTCTAAATACCTTTGCAGCCAGTCTGCTTGCTCCTTAGCGCTTTTGCCATGTTTGGGGCAATTCTCATGCCATTTAGCTCACCATGAGTTTTGAAAACCATATAGAACTTTACGTATGGTACTTCTGTAGAGTTAGAACTCCAGCTGCTTATAGGCTTTCCAGAAATATTCACTGGTTCCTTTCAAAGTACTTTGAATATGCAGATATGCAAAGATTTGCACAGGGTTTTGCACCCTGTTTTCGAACAGCAGATCCCTCCCCAGTATCTTTGAGAAGCCCAGATTTAATCCCTTATGGTAGCTGTCTTATGTAGCACAAGACACTACAGTCCTCCCGGTTTTAAATGAAGACATTGGGTGTGATACTCTCTCCATCAATCATGTTTAGTCCAGCTGGTTTGATAAAATTTGTTACTTATAGTTTTCCTTTCTGGAGTATGTGATCAGAGATAAACAGTGACCATCTGGTCTTCTTAAAATTGGGCTATTAATTGTCAGATTAATGGTATGATGCATGAAAACAAAGGTTTAAAGCTCCAGACTACAGCATGACTTTCTACTGAAGACAGTAAAGAAGAACTTTCTCAATGCTAACAGACAGGAAAACAATCATTAAGATCCATCACTTGCTTATATAGTATATTGCTTTGTTTTAAAGCAATCTGCATGATTTTTTTCCAGAATTTGTCACCACCTAATTTGATATTTCACAGGTTACACTAATTTTGTCACAACAAACTCTTATTCTGAAAATTACACTTATAAAATCTGGGTGTTTGCTAAAAATCTACATCCATGCTTAAATCTAGATAACTATACTCCTGAGCAGTAACTAGTATTAGGATTTCCATCTGCAGCCTGGTCAGGTTTTGGACTGTGAACGCAAGTGCAGGACTTAATAGAGCAGCTCTAAATACTGCTACCATTGATAGGACTTTACACTGGCATGACAATTACCTTGTACACTGAGAGCAAGAAAGGGTACCGAGACCAGACAGCAAATTTTTTCCTACGATACCTGATTGTATTGCTGCATGTACATCAGCAGACTTCCCATAAAAGAAAATTCTTGGTGTCTCAGAAGTATGAAGATCTTCTGCCCCTGTACTCCATCCGGACCTGCCCGGTAGGTTCTTAGGGCTCTAGGCAGCTTTGGGATCTCAGAAGCATTTTAGAATGTGCCAACATTTTGAAATCCAAAGAGCTGTTTTAAAATTCCATGACAGAAATGGATTTCAAATCTGTGTTATCTTAAGATCATCACTATCTTCTTGAAATGTTGTATTTTCCTGTGGTACAGTTTCAGAGAACTCTAATTGCAATTTATTTTTTACACTAACCTTTGATTAACCAATTGCATGTTCTTTCATAAGCACCAAGGTCAGTCATTTCTTCTAACAAGCTCCCACTCAAACCATCCTTCTCAAAATCATCATTGCAAAGAGAGGGAAATTTTCATAATATCACAAGCTTTCTATTTTCTCTATATTATACTTAAATCAGAGAATAGTCTAATCAGGCTTCTGACTTTCAGTAAATTACTTTAGACTGATTAAATATCTTTGATACATGTATGAATAGTCATCACAGGACCCTTATTCTGTGCTAAGCCTAGACTACAAACAACAGAAATTATCCTTTAGGTTAACTGCATGCTATCTAAACTAAAACCAACACTCACTCAGAATTTAAGACTGGAAAAATACAGAATCTCATGATTGTAGTATGTTAGATTTCTGTTTGTTCAAATAATAAATGTACACTGACTTCAGGAAAAATTTGCCTTTTAAGAGAAAATAAGCCAGACTTGCATTTAGGAAACTGGACATTGCAAGGTCTGCTTCATGTGCTAATCCAAATTTATAGTCTCATAACTCCAATTCCATGGAGTTACAGTGACTCAGAAAAAGAATAACATAATGACAAATTAGGTCCAGCATAGTTTTACCCAGGTTTTACCTTGTCTTATTTGAAACTGCACTAGCAAAATTTGATTGAGGTAGGTACCACAAAAGGCCAAAAAGAAGAAACTTGATGCCACACCCTGAGAACCCTAGGAACAGACTTTGCGTGAAAATAAATAATGCAAAATTGCACATTTATAGATGTAGGAACCTACATTACTTACATTACATGAATTTGCATTACGCATGAGAACCTATGAGATGGAAATTGGAGAGGGGAGATAAATTTGTCATGACTAATAACTGACTGTGCAATGTACTCACCTGGAAAGGCAAAGTCTTCTAAGAAAGGTGACATATTTTTGGTAGGTAAATATTCATGACTTTTATATAAGATACTTTCAAAATTTTCTTTTAAATACTCCATCACAATTCTGGTCACTCATGTTCAAGAACAATCACTCTCTATCTGGAGCAAACAGTCAGGGAAACAACCAGTATAATCAGAAGCCTGTTACAGAGGGAAGATTAAAATAATGCTTGGCTTCCTGAATCTCTTAGAAGAAAGGCCAAGAGGAGATATGTTTGCTCTATGTAAACACAGCACAGAGTTAAACATTAGAGATAGAAGAGCTGTTTAAGCTAACAGGCAAAGTTCACAAAAGATGAAAAGGAGTGGCCATGGAATAAACTCAGAACAAGAATTATTAAAAGCTCTTACCTGTCAGATGAGAGCCTTTCTGGAACAGTATTCCAATAGCAATAGAGAAAGAGAAACACGAGGTTTAAAATAAACAGGTTGTATAAGTTACTATGGGTCATGGTTGTTTGCACAGACAGAACATTAGCCTTACTAGACACAGAAGATTCGAGCATGTGTTACAACATTCATTGAGTTGGGACATGGACAGTAACCGTCCCTGCTGAGATATTAACAGTGCATTCCCACCTGCCAGGAGAACTCCGTAGCTGTCAGGCTTTGTGCAAGAGTGGAAGACCAGGGCAAAGGGAAGATCTTTTGGTCTGTCTTTTGCAATGTGTTCCACCCTGTTCCAAACAACTCTAGCTATGGAGCCATGCAGTTCACCCAGGAAAAGCAAACCTTGGTTCACTAGGTTTCAGCATCTGGTTTAGATTTAGGTAGTCCTGTGAGGAGCAGGGAGCTGGACTCGATGATCCTTAAGAGTCCCTTCCAATTTAATGTATTCTATGATTTTAATGTGAATAATTAGTACATATAGCAAGAAGCTCTTAACTGCTTCTGCTCAGTGGTTCTGACAAAGCCAGAGACAGACATATTGCTGTCGAGGAAGATTTCCCTACACAATCAGGCAGTATCCCCATACTCTTCCCAAGATACCTGTCCTACTACCATGTCTGTTCATTTCCTTTTTGCCCTTTAGTTTGACCAGCAGATCTCAACTCATCCATGCCAGCCTTCCTTTCCTGATTTTCTACACCTGGGGGTTGAGAGCTCTTGTGGTCTGTGGAAAGCAACCTTAAAGATCTGCCAGCTCTCTTCTGCTCCCTTGTCCCTGAGGGCAGTTTCCTAGGGGATTCCATTGACTAACTCCTTGAAGAGCTGGAAGTTTACTTTCCTAAATTTCAGGGTCCTGACTTTATATTTTGTCTGTCCCATATCACTCAGAATTGTGAACTCCACCGGTCCATGGTCACTGCAGCCCAGGCTGCTTCCAATCTTGACGTCACCAATTGACGTCAATTTTCCCATTAGATCATGGGCCAAGACCCTCCTCACACTTAGAGAAAGATGAATCCCATCTGGTGTCAGCAGGCCTGGTGCCAGCAGGCCTGGTGCCATGAAGGCCATCCCATTATTGAATACCCCAAAACTGTGGTGTGGACATCAACCACAGAGCCATGTATTGGTAGACTGGGCCTCTCTATTTCTTCCTATGTCACTGCCCAAAACTGGTAGCACAGAGGAGAAAATTACCTGTGCTCCAGATTCCCTTATCAACCGTCCCAAAGCCCTGATGTCTGTTTTGATCATCCTTGGACTACATGTTGCAGCTTCATTGCCACCCACCTGGAGGATCAGTAGTGGGTAATAGTGTGAGGGCCATACCAGGCTAAGAATGTCCTTAACTCAGGCCCCAGGGAGGCAGCTGAACTCCCTAAGAGGAGGGTCTATCTGGCATGATTCTGTCTTTTAGATGGAGTACATTTTAGCTAACTAAATCTGATTTTAAAAGGCAGAGTGCTAGAATTTAAGCCAATTTAAATAAGATTTGCTTCAATGATTTTAAGGAAACACATCTTTTATACAGAAAGGTTCTCAGCATGATAGATGCAATTTTGCACACATTTTTCTAGCTTCTCAAGATTATTGCCTTATACGTTATCAAGATACAGCAGTATATTGTGTTATCATATTGCCAAGTTAAATGGGAAATATTTTGGTATTTCTCTTTAGCAAATTCATTCCATGTACATATTTCATTTAGGGAAAAGGGTTAACTGGCTTATGTTCACTGAAATGTTTTACAGAAAACAATTTGAATTTATTGCAAAATGAAAATATCTTTTTTGAGAACCTCATTCCAGTGCTTTAAGGATCGTCATTACGTTGAGCATTCAGTGGTAAATGCATCTCACTGGAAGTGAGAAAGAAAGTCTATAAAGTCAATATACTGTCATGCCAAATATCTTCCCGAAGCAAGATGGGCTGCCAATTCCTCCTAAAGAAATCTCTAAGGGAATTAAATTATATTCTTCACTGCCTAAAAGTCCCTAAACACAGCTTAGAGCAGGTTTTATGAGATGCTGAGCTTGCAACTACATGCAAGTACATCTAAAAGAGCACCTTGCTATGCTTGCAACTGCCTCACTCTCATCAAATCCACATAGTGAACACTGACCAGTGACCGAGGTGAAAAAGTTCACAACAATAAGCTATTAAGTAGCCTTATATACTGTGCATTAAAATCAACAGAAATCTTTCTGAGTCACTTCAGTAAAAAATTGAATTGAACCTTATAGGAATAAGGAACTAGGATCTTGTAGGATATTAAGAGGGTCTGGGGTTTGGGGGTGTGGGCTTTTTCCCCTTCTGTAGGACATATTAACTTCTGTTTATATAGCAATTATAGTGGAGACCATAAAAGAAAATAAAATTTCAAACATGCTAAAGGCCAATTTAATTCCTGATTGAGCCTGAAGAAATTAAAGGGAAGGTTTTGATGCATAAAAGCAGTAATATATTATATTAGAACCTATTATACTCTCACTTAAACACTTGGCTTTTTCCATTTATTTGTAAGGGAGCAGGAATAGCTCAATGACTGCAAGTGCATAGGAATGGAACCCTGGACGTTCAAGCTCAAGAGGCCAAGTTCATTTTGCTATTCACTTTGTTGCTTCAAAGCACGGTAAGCTATAACAGTATTATTCCTTTGGCATGAAGTAATATTCTGTCAAGTACCGGTTGTTACAAGACCTTGGTCCAAAGCAACTAGGTATCCTTTTTATACTGAACAACGCCCACTGACCTGAACACTCACTGCTAATGTCTAAGATGACTAAATACCCTCTCTGATCTTCCTGCAATTTTCATCTTTTTTTCTTTTTTCCCTACAAACAACCACTTAGTTTCCTTGTGAAATAAAAAAAATACTTAACTGGAGAAAAGAGTAGAAGATATCTTTGTTTTGGGAAAACACAGACAAAATCTCCCCACATAAAACAGAGTACTTTTTATTATAGTCCACAACACTGATCTGCACACCAGTGCAAATATCCAGTAGTCAATTTCCCTTTTCAGCATGACTACCACATCCCCAAGTACTATCATTAGTCACGCAGCCTCAGATTCTTAAAATACTGGCAATATATTAAGAAAATATTTCTTAATTCTACCTAGTGGCTTCATCTCAAGGCAGCTGAAATGCTGGACAGGATTCAACCTCTCTTCAATTCTGTCCATGGCTGCAACGCGGCAAGCCAAATAAAAAGACCTTTTCACTAGTTCCACTAATAGTTCTTTCATTTGGTGGATTGCCCAGGAAGCCTCCAGTTCCTTCTCTGTTTTCTGGAGGATATTGAACAACATGGCAGTCTACAGTCACCTGGGAACAGGATGAGAGACTCTTAAAAGTCTGGGCAGAGGTACAGAGAGAGCACATGAAGCACAGGAAGCTTTTCTGCATTCTCTGTTCCTTGCTTTGAGAGGGCTGGTCCTATCCAGTTAAATATTATCTGTTTACTCCAGAAGCTGATTGCAATGAGATCACTAACAGCAGCCTGGTGGCATATTCAACCCTATTTTGACAAGCTTGCATGTTCTGGAATTACATCAGTTCTACTATTCTAGCAAGGTTAAAAAAGACAACAGTTAAGATAGCCATATGAATGGTGATAAGACATTGATCAGAAGCCAAAGCTTAGCAATTTGGTGAATACTTACAACTTTTGGACATCCCTTCCATATATGTCTGAGTTTTCTAAAAAAACTCTGGTTTTTTTCTTTCTGTCAGATTTTGTAAGAGAAGCATTTTACACTTTGAAGAATTCTGTCTAAATCACCAGAAATTATTAAATGGAAATATTACAAACTTCTGTACAATACAAAGATGTTAGAATGTAATATAAAACAACTAAGATTTGGATAAGGATCAGTGTGGCCAAAATGAGTCAAGTTACTTAAAAGCAATCTCCTCAGAACAATACTTCTGTACAATATTTGTCAAATTTTACAAGTTATAGATAACTTGTACATTAAATTCTTCAATATTTTTCCTTAAAATTCATTTTTCTTTTGTGGATTCTTAGCTGTAGAATAGATGAGTGTGTGCTCCTATTGCTAAGTGCAATTAATTCTGCTCAGACAACCACAGTTCTTACAGTTCTTATGCCTTAGTTGTGTAACTCTTCAATACTAAATTCCTTGTAACATAGATCTTTTGAACATGCAACACAAACACTGCAAGTTCTTTCCTTCTGAGACACCCATAGTCTGATGTAGACATATGTGTGTTACACAGGAAAGAATTACTGCATGTAGGAACTGCATATCCGTTACAGAGATCAATGATGAAAGCCTTTCTGAAATCAAATACATTTCATGCAGTATTGAAAGGACCCTTTTTGACCTAAGTGGTTAGCCCAAGGACTGTTTCAGGTAGAAGGTGAAGCTGATAATAGCCATATATTTCTACAGTGTCACCCTGTTTATTTACAAAGAACGCACAGAGTCTGGTTCCCCTGAATGCAGTAGCAATCAAACAGCAAGAGATACAGCTCTTTTGCCCGTGGGGTCAAGACTCTTTCCAGCTAGCACTTAGCCCAAAAGATCTTTAAGCTTTTCACAAATCCACATTCTCAATGTTTGTTCACACTGTGTTCTCAAATGCTTTCTCTCCACTTCTCTGCCTTTATTCTTGTTTCTTTTGGAGACAGATATACCCACTTTTACCAAGCAATGTCACCACAGTGTGCCCATCTAAGCAAATCTCTGAAGTTGCCTTTGTACTGTGAAGTCCTCTGTTCTCAGTGGGCACCTCTATTGTTTCAGATATCCAGTTTCATAGACACCTTAGCACACATATTTATTAGTAATGACTATCAGATTGACTAGATTTCACACAACTCATAAGCACACCAGTCTCTTTCTACACAAGATAGTTCATTTCAATCACACAACGTACTTGAAAATATTGAAAAAAAATGACGACTGGATTTTATTACCCTTAGGCAAGTTTGCTGGCATTTAATTACGTAGTCTCATTGGGTAAATCTTAAAAAGGCTCAACATACAGCTGGCAGCCCTGGAGCAGAGATAGACATATTTTTAAATTTTCCCAATATTAAGCATTTCTAAGGAATGATTCCTGACATAATGTAGACAGATGGAAGGTACTGCCTAAAACTGCAGAGAGGCCTCCCTGTGCCTTAGAACTCTGCAGCTCCTGTGCTATCACGCTCTCAGCAGATCTTCCCTCCTGAAGCCCTGTACCTGGTTAAGGCAGCTAGTGTTCTGAGGCACAGTGAATACAGGTATTTTTCCTGAACAAAGTTTTCCCCTTCTGAAACTACTGCTGAAGTAAACAATATATTTTCAACAACCATTTACATACAAAACATAAGCTTTATTGATTCTGTCTTGGCTATTTCATGTGAAACATATTGCTGTAGGTCTGCAGGCACTGGGAGAGGATGCAATTAATTGCTCTACCTCACATGTGCATAATGGTGTAATAGAAAGTAAGTGTATAGGTGCCAAAAGAAATGTCTTTTTTTTGTTTCTGTACGTATTTGGCTTCTTGAGTGTTGCACAGCATAACTGACATTGACCAGCCAGAGACACAATGTGGAGGACGACAACCCAGCATGTGATGTTTGTGCTGTTATTCCCAGCTGTCTATTTGCAGTTTTCATTTGCACTGATGCTTACTGCTATACCAGACACTTAGGCTTGAAACAGCATTTTTATGGACTTTGTCTATGTTATCCTCTGAACCAGAAATCATGTGGAGTTTTTATGCAAAAGAGAATTCTTAGCCTATAGCTAGGAACGGTCATACTAAGATGTACACTCCCAAATATTACTGTTTGTCAATGGTAAGTGACAAAAAAATTAAATTAACTGATATGTACTAGTTTGGCCTTAGTGATTAATTTCTCACTTGACAGGACATTGTGACTGTAGGGCCTAATGCAGTAGATATTGATCTTTTTGTATTATTATTATTTAACTTTCCTTCAGGCTACCTGAGCTTTATTTACCAGGTTTATTTACCACCATGAGGTTTCTGCTGCAAAATATTTCTTTGATGATCACATGACTAGTGAATGGCAGGAGGTACCATCAGATAAACAACAAAGTTAATTTCCTTTTAGTATGAACAAAGGCTTCAGGATCTACCTATCAATGTAAAGTCTATTAAAACAGGATGAATCAAAACACAGAGTTGAATTTCCTTTCACTTTACCTGTGCAGAATGCTAAAATTATTAGGTTCAAATTAATACAACCTTAACATCTCCTGCAGAGATATTTCTGGGTATAAGGAACTCAGTAGGAAAGCCAGTTTAAGGACTTGTCTTTTTCCTCATTTCACAACCACTCTTTTCCTCCCTTGCCCCATGGAACAAAAGGTATTCAGGACATAATCCACTTGTACTGGAATAACTGCTCTGGAGTCCTGCAGTAAACTGGATCAGTAACTGATCTGGGGCAAAATAACCTGGTTTTTTCTTGTTCCAGCAAGAAGACTAGTCCTAAAGTTGGTGATCTTGAAGAAATGCAGGGTTAAGAAGTACAGGGTCTTTAAGACTGCTCCTAAAACATATGTACCCAAGATCTACAGCTTAATTGTCCCCTCTGTGGAGCAGTCTTGAAAAATTAAAGGAAATCATGATCCAGCAGTGTGGGCTGGCAGCCCAGAAAGCCAACTGTATCCTGGGCTGTATCCAGAGCAGCGTGGCCAGCAGGTCTAGGGAGGTGATTCTCCCCCTCTACTCTGCTCTCGTGAGACCCCATCTGCAGTACTGTGTCTAGCTCTGGGACCTTCAACATAAGAAGGACATGGACCTGTTGGAGTGAGTCCAGAGGCCGCAAAGATGCTCTGAGGCCTGTCCTATGGGGACAGGCTGAAAGAGTTGGGCTTGTTCAGCCTGGAGAAGAAAAGCCTCTGGGGAGACCTTATAGCACCTTCCAGTACCTGAAGGGGGCCTACAAGAAAGCTGGAGGGGGGGGAGGGGTGTCTTTTTGCAAGGGCCTGTAGTGACAGGACAAGGGGTAATGGGTTTAAATCGAAAGCAGGGAGATTTAGATTGGATGTAAGGAAAAAATTCTTGGCAGAGAGTGCAGTGAGGCAGTGGAATAGGTTACCTAGAGAAGCTGTGGATGCCCCATCCCTGGCTGTCTTCAAGGCCAGGCTGGATGAGGCTTTGAGCAACCTGGTCTAGTGGAGGGTGTCCCTGCCCATGGCAGGGGGGTTGGAACTACATGGTCTTTAAGGTCCCTTCCAACTCGAACTATCCCATGATTCTATGAAGCCAGGAAGGATATCTGTAAACAGGAATGGCTTCAGTAAATCGTTAAACACGATTTTTTTCCTGATAAAAAATACTTTCATCAGAATAGAAATCTTATCATTTGCATTTCCTATGTTTCTCTGTAGACTATTATCTTCTACTGATAGATATAGGTTGGTTTTCTGGGTTTTGGGTGTTTTTTTCCCCATTTTCCTAAATGCAACTAACGATACTACAAACATAACAATGTGATATATCACATTTATCTCTGTCTAGCTATCAGCTTGTTCTTCCCCTACCCTTCAGAATATTTCAACCCTACTGTCTGTATTCAGCTATATATGAAAGAGAAATATTGAAGATAATTATTTTCCTTCAAGTATTGTGAAAATCAGCAGTTATGGGGTAGAGTAGGGCACAATCTGCTTTCCTGCTGAGAGAAAGACAAACAGATTTCTGCCCGTATACACTCCATTTGGCAGCAGCTTTCTAATGAGTCAGCAAGTGCATCCTGGCTGGCTGATCAGCACACAGTTCCAGACTAGGTATAGCATTGCTGTCTCTTGCCTGTAAGGGATATCGCAGATGACATGAAAGAGAACTCAGCTGGAAAAGGTTAGAGACAAAAGACACAAATTATAAGAAAAAAGACTTCATTAGTTCAGCTCTTCATGAAGTAGCCAATAATCTTGGACCATATGAATTACATCATGCAAGTATGTCTCATAAAATAATATATTTTCTAGACGATTAATTATTTGTCATAGTGCAAGTTATGTGGCAGAAAAAAAATGTTAACATTAGGAAGACCGAAACTTTTCAGCCATAGCAAAGTTACACCGTAGAATATGATTAAGTTAGATGCTTTGTCCTGTTTCTCCTGCTTTTTTTTTTTTTTTTTTTTTTTGCCTTGGAAAGTTCTGCTCTTTGCTCAGCTGCTGCTGCATTTTTATTCTCTCAGACGTTTTGTAGGTCACAAGGGTATCATTCTGACTGAGATGTGGTCAGAGAGAATAAGAAAAATCGATTTTGGAAAACCTCTGTTAGCACTCTTTCATGAACATTTTGTTATATCCATTGTGAGCTTTTAAAAGCCTGAACCTGTGAATTTGCTATTGCCATGTCTTTGTATGATTTTTGTAGGCTTATAAGCTGAGAAAGAGCAGCACAGCATAGAAAACACCCCAGTCTTCATGTGCACTGGGACAGATTCCCCTTTGTATTAGACTGTAATTTAATATTCTGTGCACAGGCATGCAGAATTTCTTGCTGGGCACTGAATTATGCAGAGAACCGTAGATCTGCAAACAGGAAGCTAAGCTTAGAAAGGATAATGTATTAAAAGTGCCAGTGAAAAGCTGTTCTGCTTTCTATGTTCTTTAACTCCCCCTACAAGTCCTCTGTCCTCTACTAGATCTATGAGAAGATATGTGGTACAGATGTATTGAAAGGTAAAGTGTTTTCAAAGACTTGAAAACTACGGGTCCTATCTATCTGGCAAACTTTTATATGGTTCCCTTCACCATAACACCTTGGAATTTCCACTGCTCGGGTCTCTGAAAAATCAGTGCAGAAGATGAATTAAGTATATCCGAGTGTTTGTGTGAGACTGAAATCCTTTTGATTCACAGTCTCTGCACTGTTTTTCAGTTTTGTTCCACAGCAGCAGAGTAAGGTAAGGACTTGTGATTAGATAAATTCCTTTTAATTTTTCCATTCTGTCTTAGCCAGATGGAAACACATGGACAATTGGTTTACAGAGATCTTTATCCTCTCTCCTTCATTAGCACCACAGGGAAGTTTCTATAGTGGCTAATGCACTTACTGACATGGTTTCAACAATTTAATCACCCAGAAGCCTCTCTGTAAGGTCAATGTTCTCTACATTTGTTCCAACTCATTTACTGAGTAGAAAGGTGAACTTTTTCATTCCAGGTATGTCATTATGGAAATCATGTTAATGAATGAAGACACTGGAGGGCATATGTATCTCTGTTAGTGCAAGATTAATGGAGACTTTATCAAGGAGGATTCAGTCTTAGATTCTTCTGGTAAATTCGGGTCTGAAGTTTAATTGTACATTAATAGTCTGAATTTTATACTGGTATAGCTGCTTCCATCTCAGGGAAACAAAACATTTTGCAAACATCAATACAGCACACATATAAAACAATGCTTCTATTACTGAAACACAACCACCTGAGGTCACAGAGTGGTCATAGCACACAGCATGGCACAGTAAGCTGGGAAGGATGTCAGGACATGCATATTAAGAATCCTATTCCTCACAGAAAAAGCCTTTGGTCAATTAATGGCAAGCAATTTTTATTGTATTCATAGATATACTCTGTATTTGTTTTTAAGCTTACTGGTATAGGATCTCTCTTTACTGTTTATGACTACAGAGTGAACTGAACAACAAAGTTGGCATGTTGTCACAATGCAAATATTCACATAATATTCCCTAAAAATGTGCTGCAGAAATGATTCTCTGACTGCAGAAAACGTAATGAAAAGTGTTTTTTGTTTAAATCAGCTTTCTTCCTTATGAAAGCTTCCAAACATCAAACAGAACAGTAATAATAGAGAATGAAAAGAATAATAAATAGTAATCTAGTATTAGTGGGAAGTGACATTACTTGCTGTTCATTCATGAGTTACAGGCCTAAAGGAGAGAAAAGAAAGCGCGGGTGCACTGAATATAGAACTTCTTTATGGCTGAAAAGGATGGCTAATTTCTTTACTTCCAAGGTAGCTTTAGGTCATAATGTGATTTTGGAGTCTATATCCATCTCTATTTTAGAGAACAATTTGAATACATTTGCAATTAACAGAAAGCTATATTCTAAAAAGACATGGTTTCTCTAATACAACTTAATCTTACTTTTTATTAGTAGAATTCAACACAGTACTATTTGGAATTAACATTCCTTCTTCCCTTTGCTTTACTACTATATTATAGGAAATTGGTAAAATCTTATCACTTGTTAGAGTTCATGCATTTAGGAAAAAACCACATACTGCTGACCTTTTAATTTTAAACCTTTTCACAACAAAAGATATATAATCAGTCTAAAAAGCTTTCCATATTCAGAAATTCTGATCCTTTCAGTATTTTTTTTTTTCCTTTTTTTTTTTTTTTTTAATGTTAAAAGCCTTAGGGACAGAAAAGATTTACAGTTTTCATATTTGCCATAGTTTCAAATAATGAAAAATAATCAGGCAGAACAATACATAAATGTAGGTAACATCCAAAGGGCAGCCCAGATTTCACATTCTGCTTAGATGTATTCATGTATGACTGTAACACTGTCTTTGGAGAAAGAGCAATTATTTTGATCTTTTCCAGTAGCACAGCATTATATTATATGCAGTGGATCTGATGAAAGAAAGAGGCAGATCCTCCTAATAATAATTCTTGTATCAATTTTGTTTCTCTATGTTTAAATATATAACTATTATAGTAGAAGTTTACAATAAAGTGACTCAATAATCCTGACAGAAGCCTGAATATATGGTAACCATGGCTCCGCAAAACAGAAAGAAAAAGACAAGGTGTATACCTTTTTCTGCCATATAAACCTACCTCTTTCCTATGGAATCTGTGACAAATACTGGGAATATACCCTACACATATTCCAGCCAGGGATATCCTAAAAAATAAATGCCAGGAGGGCTATTTATCATTTTAGGATGTACAGGATTTCCCATAGAACTGCCTTCTGTCATTCATCTTATGGGAATTCCACCTGGTTTTCTCCATAATAGCAATAATGTACTGACTGGTGAAGAATATATATTTTAGCGGGTTGCCAGGACTCAGGATGTACTTGTGCCTCCACAGTTTAGCAATCATAGATCATTTATTCCTGTGCTGAATTATGTGAATCATGCACATACAGAAGAAGAATGATCTATTTTTGCCAGGAGGACTCAAGTAATCTAGTTAGATGCACATACAGCAGTACAATGAAAAGAAAGAATCCTAGGGTGAATGTCAATGAAAGGTTAAATCTGACAGGTCTGACATGCTTTGCACAGAAGTGAAATAGTTTGCTTGAAGTACAGCAAGCTCATGTTCAGTGCCTTTGTATTCATGTATGTGTTGCTGTGAAAACTCTGTTCAGAGGGATTGCTCTGATATATATGTTACAGGTTCCTGTATCTGATACACAGCAGTCAGATTCCTTTATAGACAATTAAGTTAAATAAGCATTCTTACACTTTTTTTTCCTCTCCAGTCTTAATTTTCTCAGGAGTCATGTGGTACATAAGGAGTTCCTTAAAGATGGAGGGACTGCAGCCAGAGTTGGAACCTCTCTGGGTTTGAACCCAGATGATAGATTTGTCACATTGTAATTTGATATATACTACTCTAAACCAATATAGACCAAAGCCTCATTGCCACTAAAACTCTTTCTACAGTAACGTATCAGGTATCCATGTGCTGGGAACAATGTTAAGAGATTTTTCCCTTCCTTAAGAGAATTAACTCATTTCCCTTTGAGTAGAGGAGCACTGCTTGTAAGGCAGTTTCCCCACTCACAACTGTAAGTTTCTGAGAACCATGTCTGTAGGTATAAAGGATTTGTACATCTTCAATAAGAAAAGCAGCACCAATAACTTCAGAATTTTCCTCCTACACTCTCCTCACTCTCCTGTTTATCACAGTAAGCAATATGCATGGCTAAAAGAAAGCACAAGAACAGAGCCAGAATACATTATAACTCTCCAAAATACCATTTTCAACCTTCAACCATTTGTGGTTCATCCCATGCTATATGCATTTTCCACACATTTAGTAAGCCCCACCATGGATCTCTTTTCCATGATTTTCTCCAGTGTCCCTTACTCTCAAGTAAACATTTGGTAGCTACAGTATAACACAGCAAAGAGTTCTATAGCTTTATGAGTTTATTTTTACAAAAATAGAAATTGTACCTGACAGTTAAGAAGGCCTCCTGGTCCCATTCGGCATTGTACCTTACAGGCATCCAGATGCTGAATTCTCTGGAGTTAAGATAGGAGACAGTGGTAAAGAGTGCAAGAATAGAGACAGGATGTCTTTCTTCTGCATTTATCAGCACCTAAAGAAAGAAAAAGTCAATTTTATATGCAAATGCAAAGAAGGAGCACAAACTAGTGGCTACTGGATCACCTTTAATCTGTTTCTTGAAAATTTGGGGCTGGGGAGGTGGGAGTTAATGATAGACAGATATCTGTCTGCACTGCTTAAGAACTTGTTTCTTCCGTCTAAATATAAAGTGAACCAGAAACTATAATGTTCTGCTCTGATATATGTTTTGCCTTTATGAGAATCATGCTTACTCCTTTCTGTTGGCCCCCTGTACTCATTTTCTTCACTGCAAGATAAAGTAACTCTCAGCTGTGCATTGCTGTGATAATTGAAGCAGATGGTGAGCGATCTGATAGATATGACAGAGGTAACCTTCAAATTGTTCTCTTTTATGATGGATACAACAGAACCGCGACAACTTGCTGCCTTTGTTAGGGGTTATAAAAAGGGTACTCCCGCTTACTCCTTACCAATACAGAGTTCACAGAGCAATATATTATCAATGTTCACCTGTACTGCTTTTGGCTGGCATGGAGTTAATTTTCTTCTTAGTAGCTGGTATGGGGCTGTGTTTTGGATTTGTGACCAAAGTGGTGCTGATAACACACCAATATCTTAGCTATCACTGAAAAGTATACACATAACATCAAGGTCTTCTTTGTCTCTCACCCCATCCCACCAATGAGTAGGCTGGAGGTGCACCAGAATTTGGGAGGGGAAACAGCCAGGACAGTTGACCCCAACTGGCCAAAGGGATATTCCAGATCATATGGCGTCATGCTCAGCACATGAAACTGGGGAAGAAGAAGGAATGGAGGATGTTCAGAGTGATGGCGTTTGTCTTCCCAAGTAACTGTTATGCGTGATGGAGCCCTGCTTTCCTGCAGATGGCTGAACACCTGCCTGCCCATGGGAAGGGGTGAATGAATTCCTTGTTTCACTTTGCTTGTGTGCAAGGCTTTTGCTTTACCTATCAAACTGTCTTTATCTCAACCCAAGAATTTTCTCACTTTTACCCTTCCAGTTGTCTCCCCTATCCCCCCATAGAGGGAGTGAGCAAGCACTGTGTGGGGCTTAGTTGCCAGCTGGGGTTAAACCACACCACCACCTCACAGCCTAGTGTTACAGATTACCAGAAAGTGCAAAGGTGCAGTGGTTTATCAAAAGAGCTGCAGCCCTCCAATGACGGAAAGAGACAGGGACTTCCACAGACTGTGCCTGCAAATACAAACCGAAAAAGAGAAATCTGGGTCAGCAGAAGGCTACTGTATCCATGTTATTCATAAGGCAATAAATAGCCTACAGAACGGTGCCTTTTGGATTCAGGTGTTTAATAAGCTCGAAGAGGACTGTAGAACTGAAGAGCCTCTGACTGACATCCAGGGATCTTACATCTACTTCTGTACAGAATGAGCTCTGCTACTGCAAAAGACTAAATACAGAAATGCTTTGTTTGGCATGAGGTACTCAGATTCAGATATAAAGTACAAGCAAGAACTCTGGGCATTTTAGTCAAAAGAAAACATAATTTCTGGGTTAGAATTAGAGTTCTATATATGAAAGAGCAAGTGGGGCAAGGAGGAAGAAGGCAGAGAAAAGAAGAGACAGGAGTGATGCCTTATCATCCATGAACAAAGAACTAACTTCAATTCACTTTTATTCAGGGAATTAGGAATAGACCATACAAGGGACTGAGAAAATACACAGGGATCCTTTCCAGGGCTTTGTGGCACAGCAGAGCCACAAACTGCGACTGTTATTTCTTTTTTTTTTTTTTTCTTTTACATTATATCAGTATATTTCTTGCTAAGAATGTTTTCTTTGAAAGAAATATACAGGCTGTCTGCAACACTATTTGTTTTACAGCTACTGTTCCACAGACTTACAGCATATGATTGAGTACAACAGCATGAAAGAGTCAAATTGAGCCTGTGTTACAGAAAGTGAATGCTCGCTTTTTAACTTTTTTCCCTTTCTTATGTCAGCAATTTATTTATCAGTTTGCAGCTCTCACCTGCTTGCTTTTCTCATTGGTTTTAATTCAAAATAGCTGCATGAAAACTTACATATGGAGTAATATACTGAAGAGAATCAATTGCTTTGAAAAAATTGTCATCAAGATTTTTTTTCTGAACCTAATTCCTACTGCTTTTATTATGTGTATTTGAGTACACTGAAGTTTAACTCAAACACTGGGTGAATCTCAGACTCATCGACAATTTTTAAAATAATCATGAGAGTTATTAAGTAAACGGCTTATGACAGGTACAGGATATAACCTTATATTTAGATATTTTTAGTATTTTACTATTTTATACAAAATTTCATGGTGATATATAGAATAGCCACTCTTATAATTCTGAATGGTAAAAGACTTGCCACATCTTTAGAGAGCATTTATTTTCCTCTTGACAGTGGTAAGAAAAAGCTTTCCACAAGGATTTTGAAGTAAAATATGGCCAGTAATTTTCTCCAGTAGCCTTCAGAAATCTCTGAGTATCTAAGAATATACACTAGTAATCCCTTCTGGAGTCTCAGATATGTAGAAAAGTAAAATTTCATTCCATACATTTGTCAAGACATATTTTTAGTTTCCCCAAGTAATTAGTGTTGATTTGAGAAGGGAGATAAAAACAAAAAGTGGGATATAAAATTATTCTCTCAGACACACAAAAAAGCAAGTAGCAGATTATAGTTCCATCTCTCCTGAATACCAAAAATAGACCTGAAGGGGAAAAAAAAAGTAAAAGTGAAGTTCCCAATCTCTTCTTAATAAACCTGTTCTAAATGGATTTCCACTTGCCAACACATTTCCCTGTTTTCATCTATAGTTCCTTCTTTTCAGAAGCATTCATTGTTTTCCTTCATGGTACTCTCTCCTCTCAACAGGTTCTACCCTGATATGTCTCATTAATTTTGAAAGGTATCTGTTAGCTTGCAGCTCTTCAGTTCTGCTCATCTGCATCCCAGTCCCTCATTGCTTCAGTTGTTGCCCTGATGCAGGATGGCACTGAAACATTTTGGTCTTCACCGTCATCCTCTGATGCTTGGGCCTCTCAGCTGGAACTCATTAGTGCTTCAATACCTAAATTATCATCACTAAAATTTCTCACATTTAAGGGAGAGGTCTGGTTACACTTCAGACATTGCATAACTGATGAAAGGCAAAGCTCCTTTCCAAAATCCGTGCTGTTATCTAGAAAGAAAGTGAGAGACTGGGAGAATGATTTAGTAACCCAACACAAACCTGTGCAGCATGAAGACACACATGTTCATTTCGGAAAAATAATCTCCCACAGTAGACTTGCTAAAAGGAAGCTCTTTGGCATGGAGATTATTTCTTCTTCTCTGTTTATGCAAAGGTAGTACAATGGGGAGCCAAACTTCCCAGGAGCCATGGGGTATCAACATGACATAGAAAATCAGCATCTGAAGGGCAGCTCTCATGACAGCCTGTGTGAGAATGATTGCCCCCAAATTTAGTTTCAGTCATCAAATCAGTCACCTGCTCCTACTTGTTGATATGTATTGGACTGAAAAGGGAGCATTTTTGTTTCCAAATGAAAGTGGATTAAGAAAAGCAGGTGTCTGAGACACTGCAGCTTCCCTTTCTTCCACACTTTTGGCTGTTCATGTCATTTTCAATTCTGATAATTAACAGACTAACCTCCAGTCAGTATTCTTTTTTAGTGTTCATTGTTATAAGTGGCACACTACTCACGATTTCTGTGCCAATCACAAAAGAATTGCTCTGCTGCTTCTCTGCCTTGTGCCTTCCTCATTTAAATGATATAGGGTGTCACAGATTTCCACTGGCCCAGGCTTCCCCTGCTGCTGACTGCCGCCTCTCACCGCGGCTTTCTCTGTTTTCTTGCTTTGCCTCCAGAGGTATGGAGAGGAGGTTGAGCTCTTGCCAAAGCAACTCAATGGGCTTAGCTGGAGTGAAGCAAAAACAATAGCAATTGGCAGGAAAGGGTAGACAGACTGACAGAGGCTTTTAAATATTATGGTGTTAGAAAGCAAACAGGAATTATAGACAGGAAGAAAATGTAAGAGAGAGAAATATAGGACAGGAGAAAGCAAAACATAAAAGACAATGAAGTGGTCAAGTGACAACTTCAGCAATCTAGGAACAGCGTATTGTATTACTCACCAGCAACATGGTTTACATGCAGACAGACAATGCTGCCTAGAGAATGACAGGACACTTGTTTCCTTTGTTCTGCTCTCATTGTCCTCTGGTTATTCCCTCCTCCTCCTCTCTTCTTTTTTTCCTTCTAGTTCTTTGAATTACTTCTCTATGCTATAGATTTTTCGGCCCTTCAGTTTGTCTATTAGCTTTTCACTCCAGTGTTTGAAGCAGAGATGAGGAAGAGGAGCAGAGTTGTACAAGCTTTCAGTGCTGAGGACAAAAGCTTGGACTTTGAAGCAGCAATGAAGGAGGAATCAGTATAGAGGGGAAAGCACTTGTTTATTTCTCTAGCTCAGATGTTAAGTTTTGTTCCATTATCCTATTAAACTTTTTTTAAAACAGCAGATATTACTTTTCACACATTCTTTGCTCGTTTCCAATAGCACACAACTAAATGCATATGACCCTGGCAACATCAGGTCACTACTGTGTATAAGTGTTATTACCAGTTCTCGCAATCTTATCACCCTTCTTGTAATATTTAATGCTTTGCTTGGAGCCCTATCTCTCATATTCATGTCATTATGTGACGATCTCGAGTTATATTCTTTGAAAAATAAATGAAGGGTGGGATTCATCTCACCTAATTTAATATGTGTAGAATGTAGACATCTACATCTCAGCTAACCCCCTAGGCTGACTTTATAGTCAATGAAGAGAATTAGGCAATTTTAAAGCATGGCTCTTCTGATCTATTTTAGAAGCCTATTTTAGGATGAGATATGCTGCACCTAAGAAGTGCCTATTTCTCCCCTCTGATACAGATGAAGCCCAGGATGAATAGCTGAGCTGTAGATGATTACATCTGGTCAGATGAATCCTTTTTACCTTTGGGCTTTGCAGAAAAAATTCAGAACTTAATGTCTAATATGAATGACCTTCTAATTACTATAATATTAATATGCAAAAGAGAATAGCCCAAAATATTTTATTTAAAAACATACACAATCTACAAGAATTTCAGGCTGTCATTTCTTTCATCTATTCGATGACCATACCTTTTTCTTGTTGTTTTGCTAATTCTGAATACCTGAAACTAGTATTAAACACTGCTTTATAAATACCGTTTCCCCTTCTCTTCAAATCTTTCTTTGTCTCTCATTTCACCCACGTTGCAGTTCACTTAGTTTTCAGGGCTTTTTTTCATTTTCTGAGATTCACTGTATTGACTTCTACAAGGGTATGTGCAAGGCAAGAACATCCACTTCATAAAGTTATCTGATCAAGGATCTTTTCAATGCAAAAGGAGACAATAAGTCAAGGGGCAAAGGTATAACACAGACAGACAAACATGGTAGACAATGAATAATAGAGACAATGGCAAAAAAAACCCAAAAGTCTTGTGAGACCAATTGCTTGACAATTAAGAAACTCCAGGCACAGCTTTGGAGAGGATCAGCCTGTACTTTTTAACTGACAAGAAGGGAGAAGCATGGGTGCTCCAGATACTCCTGTGGGACTACACATAACTTAAGAAGGAAAGCTTAAGAGAATAGGATAATGGAGGAAGAAAGAGGGGATTACCCTCTTTGGCTGGTCAACATGCTTGTCTCACCCAGCCCTCTGTCTTATCATCACTGTCTGTCCTGTCTCCTCACCAAATCCTTTCTGGACATCTGGCTGGAGATTCCCACTCTCTATCCTGTGTCCGTGTGAGTGCTGCAACGATGGGGTGCCAGCTGCTGGGGGGACCAGAGATTTGGGGCCAGCAGCTGGAGTCATACCAGGGGTGTCGGCACCCTGGCCTGGGGTGTCAGCTGCTGAGGCCAATGGGATTCTCTGTGCCACACACTGGAGCGAGTGGAGGTCTTGGCCCCAGCACTGGGTGGGAACAGCATGTCCCGAAAACAGCTGCTGGGTGAGTGGGGCAGGCATGAATGTGAGGGGCTCAGCACCCGCAGCTGGAGCAAGAGCACGGATCACTGTGTGCCTGGTGCCAGCTGCTGGGCAGGGTGTCTGTATCTGCCCCAAAATCCTGTGTGTGCTGCCTGTGTTCACTAACAAACCTCAAGAAGGACAAGCCCTCAAGTAGGGGATCTGTGAGGTGGGTAAGAGTGCCCAGGACCTGGGCAGGGGTGTTGAAAGGACAGAGGGGCCATGCTGGTACTTGGAGAAGCAGTGCATGTACCAGTGTTGGTGAATCTAGAGTGGTGCACATCAGCTTTCACTAATGACCTTTAGAAAACTTTAGAAAATAACCAAAATTTTCATAACTGGCTTAAAAAAAAAAAAAAAGATATCTGTCCCTCTCTCTTCTTTCAGTCAGAAATCGAGTTTTTTTCTCGTTTATGCACTACATCTGGCTGCTTTTGACACACCTTGTAATACGTATCCCAAATAGAGCTGTGAGCAACTTGGCAGTTTCACTTCCCAGGGGCTCATGCAATTACAGTCTGTCAAATATATATCACTTAGCTAAGCAACAACTAAGGAGAGCAATAATAACCTACAAATTTTTCATGGGAAAGCATTACAGAGGAGAGGCACTATTCCAAGTGACAAAAAAGGGTTATAGCTCCAGGAAGAATAATGAGATAAAATTAAGGAAGGTGTTTGGTTTGATTATTTTGCTAAATATCAGGGAGAGAAATCATCCTGACTAGGAAATTATTCACCTTTTTACTCCTCAAAGAGAAATATTAGAATCTCTATCACTTGGAAAGTGCACTGGCAACCGGACAAAGGGGAAAATAAAGAATAATCTACAGGATAAAAAGACAATGAGTTTTAGTAGGAGTTGGATGCTTTTTCAGGCTTTATAAAACTGCTTTAGCCTGTGCAGCATATTTTCTGAATGTGTGAGCACCTTCTCACAAGCTACAGAATTTGTGATTTTTTTAATAGAATCCTAGGGGAAAGAATATTCAAAAACAGTGATCATAATTATTGTCTGGTTTAGATTGTGAGGGAGAAATTTAGTTTTGCAATAGTATTAAAATGATTTGGGATGGAAAGGGATAGGAAGGGATGTGGGGGTGAGATGTTAATACCATACTGAATAATGAATATTATTCATGGTGAATAGGTAGTGAAGGCTGGCCAAGAGTATGAGTCGAGGGAGCAACACTGCACTGTGAAGGATGCCCAGAGCAAAGCTGTGGGGAAGGACCTGTCCTCACTGTGGACAAAGTCTACATACATATCGTCCTTCAGACCGATAAACAAAAGGTTTCTTATAATTTAAGCACTGTTGGTCCAGTGCCTTGTGGGTTGAGTTGTAAGCAAAGCCCTCATGTCTTCTTATGTGACACCAGCCAAATTCTGGCTTTTTTGGGGCAGAAAAGATTGTGAAACTATGTTCTTTGTTGTCTCTGGGTATTCACTCACTGTCTGCCAAATTCTCAACAGATTAAACAGCCCTGTATTTTCTTCTGAGTCGGTGTTTGTACTACAGCTTCACTCTATTTTCTGGCTTCTGAGAAAACAAAATATGTACTTGTTTTTCTTCTTATTATTTTTCAGTATTATTCTTGCTGTATACTAAACAAATCACTGTTCAACAGTTTGACTGTGAAGAAAGAATAAGAAGATATTCTAGTTTCATCTCAAAATGAAAATAATAAATAGTCTGCAAAGGGCAAAGGTTGACTGTTTCTTGCAGAATCTCATTTGCTAAGCTTTGCAAATTAGACCTAGAAAATGGAGTATGTGTGAGGTTTTTACCTCATTCTGTACTCTGCTATTCCATAAATGGTTGCAGGATAAAACCATTCAATTAAGATAAGGTACTGTATATTGTTCAGAAAATACATTATGCCTTTTTGAAAGTAAGTTTCTGTTTTCTCATCTTTTTTGAAGTTTTCTTTCTTATAGAAAAAGTTTCTGCTTTCTGTGTTCTTGTTTAACTCAAAGTACTTTTTGTGATATGAAATAAAAAATCTTCATTCAAAACGTTGTAAGATATTAAAATAATATGTATTAGTTTAGTGACCCCTGGCTTCAACAACAAGTCATATGTCATATTTCTAGTGACAGTGTTAAAACTGTGATATATTACTTGATATCTTACTATACAACAAACATACCTTATGATATATAATTCTACATTATCATATCTTTATAGCTATAATTATATCTAAAGTACTATATTGTTATGCATTATATCTTAGTATACAAGCATAATATAATACTATGATCAAAGAAAGAAAACAAGGCAGTTATTACCACAGCATAATCTATTATGTATTAAAAAGTAGATGGGTCATAGGTGAAGATGAAACCATGACTGGAAAAATTGTTTTAAACTTTGTAAAACCCTCTCTGTCACCAATTTGTAAACATACATTAGAAGACATTTGCAAGGTATTTTCCTGGGAATAACTGCTTGGTGAAGAAATAAATGCATAAATCCAATCATTACTATCTAATGCTGAGTGGATAAAAAGGACAATAATCTCATCTACTCATTTTTATTTCTCCACGTAACTCCAGAAAATTCACAATCATCTTATATTCATGGGGTTCCACAGCATGTGCCTACATTCATGAATGTGTTCTCACAACACCTCTCAGAAGTATATATGAATTATCAGATACATTAAAAAAATCAAACTTCCCAAAGGTGCACAGAAATTAGATAGATTTGTCCCACTCTACAGTAGCAATTCAATTTAAAATGAAATAAAAAATAGAAAAAAGAGTCCACATTTAGAAAAGAACATTGTCCTCTAAGGACCAAACATCCCTGTGCTTGATTTTCAGATGCTCATTCCTACAGGTGAAATTTGGAGTCCCAACCCAGTTATCATAGTGTCTTAGAAACTAAAATGCTGGAAATAACATCTATTCACAAACCCATTGTGTTAAGTTAAAAAAAAAAAAAAAAATAACACACACGGGAATGAGAAAAAAGGGTTGCATGTAAAATCCTGCTTCTATTGTTGTAAACACCTATGTCAGTGGTTACATGCTTCTGGTACATCTGCCTGAAACTAAACTTTACAGGGCATAGGGTTTGCGCTAGAGTCCAGTGCTTTTTCTGTCAAATCTCAAGCAACATTTAACCTCTGGTTAAGCGAAAAATTGTAATGTTATCAATGTTCTCCATTAAGCAGAAAAGCACCACACAAAGGAAGTTTCTTTCTTTCTTTCTTTCTCTCTCTCTTTCTCCCTCTTCCTCTCCCACACATCCTGTCCCCTTACCTCTCTATTCTTTAAAAATGCAAACCCAGAGATGGATTTCTTGCAAACTGTTCCTGCTTTCAGGACTCCATATGTATATGTATATATACAGTGTAAAAACCCTAAGTATAGAAAAAAATCTGGAGGCCAAAGACGTATGTTTTGCCTCCCAGCTGAGAACTAACAGTCCCAGGCCACTGACTCCAGTACCTTCAACCCTGCATCTCCTTCTGCATAGCAGGACAGCTTCAATACAGAGCCCGTGCCGGAAAGTACAACCATGCTTCAGTTTCAACATCTGTAGTTTCAGGGATTGATGACTGACGATTACAGCTGCAGTACGCACCAAACCAAACTGCTGCTAATGTTCTGAGTGGTAAGACTGGTGCAATAAGAAAAGTTGCACTTTTTTGTTACAGTGCACTTGCTGTTACAGCCTTCCATTCCTGGGGAGAGAGGGAAGGCAAAGGTTGTTTTCCTGATCAGGCATCCCAGAAGCAATATAGTATCTGTTACTAAAGGTTAAGATTAACTTGAAAATTGACAGCGGGAAGCTCTGAGCTCTCAGTCACAAGAGAGAGACAGAATTATCCTCCATTAAATAAATCCTTCCTGACAAAAAAAGCCCATCCTATGTCTATCATTTGACTCAGAAAACTGATGAGCATTGCCTACTCCAGGTGAGTTTAAGAGGTAGATAGGACCTGAAGATATTGTACTTAAATGTACAATCATTAATTACCTTCAGTTACACAGCATAATGTGATCAGTGGTTTTCAGTGTACCTTTCCCACTAAAGAGTGGCTTATCTACTAGCTGGCAGTGGCAGAAAGCTTGGGGAGGACACTGGGGAGATAAAGTCACTTCTTTCACGTGCCTTTAGATTCCCAGTTCTTGAGATGGAATCCACTGCCATTTCACAGAATCAGTCATCAATACTAGAGTAACAAAAGAAAAAATTTTAAAGCACATTGTAGTGCTTTACTCAGCTAAATAATGGTGAACTACAGGTAATATATAGCCAAAAATGTCCCACTCACCATAACTTAGTCCAGTGGGTTCTTATCAGGCAGAATTCAGCTTGACCTGTCAGAAATAGACGTATTAAGTTTTTATCTTGGGCAAGCAGTAGCAAAAAAGAAGAAGGTATGTGATAAAGAAGTCACATTCACATGGTCTGCACCACTTTCCTTTTCCTAAGGCTCCAAGACACTTCAAAATGCCTGAAGTCACAGTGTGTGCAGGCCCACCAGTGGTAAAGTCGGTGCACGGGTATAAATATATTCCACGGCATCAGTGCCATAAGAAACAATTGGTGTAGGTAATGTGGCTTGCCAATTAGTGTAGGCACCCCACAGAAGTAAAGTTTATAATAAGTAATTTAAGCAATCTGCATGTGAAAATTAATGAATAGAAATACATGGAATCTGAGTAATTTTTAAACAAGTGAAATAAGCTATTTTCCTTGTTGCACAAACATAATAAGGTCATTTAAGAAACAATTACAAGGCACCACGGGGTGAATAAAGTATAAAACTAGAATGACGGATGGCCAATATAACCTTTCTTAGTCCCCATAATTGCCTATGTGTTCTACAAAGTTAAGTAAAGGGACACGTGCAATTTAGTTCCTCCAGTATGATTAGCTATTACTGAGGAAATAGGATGATTCCAGAGCAGGCATTTGGCTCGAGGAATATAGAATTAAGTAATAGTTTCTTCATACTGCTTGTAGATTATTTTAAATGGTATAAGTTTTTAAATTCATGCTTTGAGAAAATGTTCTTGCTCACTCTAAAATGTCCATCAGCCTTTCAGAATCCATCACAGAGTGCTAACACAGTAGCTGTCATTCAGAACATAATTCTTGACAATTTTCTACCAGATAATTCAACCTACCATGTTATCTTCTCCAAGGGAGTGAAATAGCAACACAACAGGAGCTTAAATGGTGGTTTTATCCAGAAGATTATTTCGCTTGTGAAGCAGTCGATTTTGAAAGGTTAGAAGTCCTACAGATGCTTTACATTCTGCCAACAACACAACGTACTGATAAAAGTAAAGTTAAAGCAGCCTCTCCAATTATCATCAAATAGCACAGGACATACTCGTATAAAGCTTCCGAAGTCTGCTAACTTCCCGTGACACTTATAACTGCACAGGTTTGCTTCTTATAAGTAGGAGTACATAATACCTTATCAGTTGCTTGGAAAAAATCTTGATTTTACAGTCTATCAAAGTCTGACATAAGAAAGACTAAAAACATTTTTGTATATCACTGCTGATATAAATATTGATCTTATTTTAAGTGAGTTAATATAGCTCTTAATTAGGGCTTTTACTTAAGGGATGATAGCCGTTTCCCTAGTCTGCTATAGTTACCAGATTTGATGCAATCAAACGACAAAGTTTCTGAAGAAGAAAAAAATAGTATAGAAAATGTAAACAGACTCATAATAGAACTATTATGTCCTTGAGATTCAAATGCATGTATTTAAATAAAAATTGTGATTCCATGCAAAAATCCAACAGCAGAGTTAGAATGCAGCTGTCTTTTGATACATTAAACCTGGATGACTTATTTTAAATTAATCAAAAATGTAGAACTCAGCAAGAGAATGCTTATTAAAATCCCCCTTACATGGATATTTCTCATTAACTTTGAAAAGCTACTTATAGCAAACACTTCTCTAAGCTGAGCACCTTTCCATTTTGTTTGAGTATTTCTTTTTGTGGTTTCTTTTACAGAATCTGCAAAAAACTTTAACCTAGTTTTTTCTACTCCATTGAATGGACTGACATAAATAGCATTTCTAACCAAATTCATAATCTGTTGTCCAACTAACCATACAGCCCTCCTCAGCACTCCCTCATAAGACTAATGCCATTTATCTTTACATTTTTGTAAGTAAATATAATTTTTCCCACTGAAGAACAGAGACAATAGGAAATGAATGCTTTATCAAGGATCCCACTGAAAACCAAAGGCAAGATATCTATGCAAACCACCTAGGTCCTAGTAAGACAAAAGAAATAATCCAAGTTATTTGATACAGTGTGAGAAGAAAGCTGACAGTTCTTAGACAGTTCACTGTTTTCCACTATAACCCATTTGAGTTTAAGATATTCTCATGGCTATCTCTAGAATCACATTTACCAAACGTTTTTTGGGGCTTTTTTTGATAGAAACTTCCTGCAGTTTAGAACAAGGGGTTTTTTCTCTCTGCTAGTGGAAAAAGAGAGATTGTAGCTAGTTTGGAAGTTTAGGGTTGGGTTTGAAACTCAGGCAAGAAGAACCTGCAAAGTGATCAATTTTTCTTCTTGCAACTCCAATCCTAGAGAATTTCTGAAAGGCAATTTAGAATCTAAATAGATAGTACTGATTTAGGAGAATGTTACTATGAGAATTCTGAAATCCAGTGGACTCAGTTCTAACAATCTCTTCCCAAATATTTTTATCTCCCTGTCAGAGTGATCCCCTGAGTATGCCATGCAACTATTCTCCATAGCAGCCTCAGAGTAATTTACCTGGCATCCCTCAAGTTTAGCTTCCACATACAAAGTCACATCTACTCTTTCAGCAAAGATTTGCCTGTTAATAACCTAGCTTTCTTCAAAGGCTTTTGTTTAAATAAGAATGAAATTTTGCCTTCATATTCAGTTTTAAAGTTTAAAACAATCTAAACTTTTATTCTCCTGAATAACTGTAATCATCTGTTGCCTCTGATCTAACTTGCTACTTGGGGAAGGAATTGCCTAAGAATTGTCCTCAAAACCAGACACTCAGCCCAAATGGAAAGCAACCTATGCACAGCCTGCTTGTGCTTTCCAAATCATGGAATTGTGCCAGACAGGTTTGTATGCTGCTAGGCACGTTGCTGGGTCTGCTGACAGTTAAGTCTATGTTTCAGAAAGGTGGATGGTAGTCAAGCAGCACAGGGAGCACACTGCATTCAACACCTCTTTGGAGACAACTCTTTATGAGCAGTACAGACATGCCCAGTGGGTGTCTTCCTACATAAAGCTGAAGCTACTATGGAAATATACAATGACGGAGAAGTGCTAAAATAATTTTTAGATAAAGGGGAAAAGTCTATTTAGTCCCACCCCATTCACTTGTGTTTCACAAAAAACCTTATAGTGGTCACTGAACTGTGCTGTTCAAGAGAAAGAACACTCAATATAATGATAAATTATAGAGCTTTATTAAATAGCATTAACTAAATATTTAACAGCTAAATGTTAGTTAGCCAAAGGTATAGTTCCCTCACATTTTGTAAGATAAAACTAGGGTAATATTTTTGCATTTTGTTGAGACTCTCTAAGTATATAGGAGACGAGTTTGACCTCCACTCTTACAAACTTTAAGCTGCGTGAGGAAGAAACCTCTGTTACATGAAAATACTTACAATGAACACATGCAACGTTTTTGACTTCTTAGAAAGTATTTTCTAGCTCAGGCATAAAAGTCCTTCAGGAAAAAAAATGTCTGTGTTCATTATTTTTCCTGTAATGCCTAGTACAATGGGACTGAGACCTCTGGCTGTAACACCGCAAACAACAATAATGCAGATGAGAAATGTCTTTCAAGTCTGCAAACACTTTCTGACTCTAAAGAATGCAGTCTACAGTATCCAGCCTTTCATTGCATAGTCTTAAAAATTCTTTATTTGGATGATGCAGTGTCCTGAGGGATCTTAAATTCATCTTTTATTGAGCACTGACAGCAACAACCTTGGAGTATTTCCCACTTATTTCACATACTGATATGTAGACAGTACAGCTGTCTCCAAAAATATGATTCTCCATGGGTAATAAGAGCCTTTTATAAGGTAAAACTCAGCATATAGGATTAGGATTGTTCACTAGCACAAGTACTTGTCTGGAGATCAGTAGTCTCAAGGGCCCCATGCATGTTTTGCGGTTTGTAAATCACCTCTCACTCGGTATCTGGAATAAAGGCCAAACAGTTTACCTTCAAGAACACTCTTGCCACTGCATTAGAACCACCAATTCTAGCACCAAAACCAGAGGAAGAGGCAATTCATGACCTTACTTTCTGCTTCTCGTGCCTTGGGACCCTGTTAGTCCCCAGGGTGTAACTAGATAAATTTTTTATATTATCTTGTCATTTGAAAGTAATATGGAATAAAATATTTTCTCAAAGAAAAGAAATATCTATTCACAAAATCAGTGTGGGACTAATTCTGAACAAGGAACTAAATCCCATTAAATTAAGGCCTGATAATAGACAAGGCCATTTGACCTCTGAACGAAAACACATACCAGCGTATTTATTTTCCTCCCTCTAGAAAGATAAGAGAAATGGTTATATTCAGTAGCTAAGTTCCAGCAATGCACAGGTGCCCATCATCATTATATGACTGCTAGTCTGTCTGACAATTAGCCAATACGCTGATTTTTATCACTGGCACAACAGGGTCACATTTTCTTTTCCTGCAGAAGCTCTCTTTATATAACATCTTTTGGAGACAGCTGAAGTTCATCAGCTGATGACAGGAACTAGACAGTGCCATCTGCCTTAGCAGCAGTTCAGGTAATAGCAAAGAAAAGATAATTGCCAAATGTGAAATGTGCAGGAGTGGTTTAGTTAGTTTTATTTTTTTTATAACTTCCCATTAAAAGTAGATCTATGTGGCACTATGTGACTCTTTGAAGAAGCACTCAAGTCTGCTCTAAAAGAGCTTTGCAACTAGTCTAGTTTGTATCCTGTGTTGAACATTATGTTATCATGATTTTGTTGCCTTTGATATCTGAAATTGTTGGAGGTCTTTGGTTAAGCACTTCAATACGAGCTTTTTACCAGCATGATAACTGTACTGAAGAGTTGTGTACATTTTTCCTCCTTCCCTGGACTAACAGAGGTATCTCCAAGACGCTGCAGAGTAGAGGAGGAGCATTGCTGAAGTCACTAAACAGGTGTCACATTCTCAGTTCTCATATATTCCAGTTTACAGCAAAGGTGCTCAGACTGGAGGAGCAGGAGATGTCTAGATGAGGGGGCCTGTGAAGCTGTCACTTTGAGGAGGTCAGTGGCAGCCATGACAAGAGGTGGCTGCTGACTCTGGGGCCACAGAGGCTGAGACAGGTAGCCCAGAGATGCAGTCCTCTAGACACAAGGGGACAAGCTCTTGTGGTGGATGGAAGCACTAGACACAGCAGTAGCAAAACACCTTCATTCCTCCACAGAGCAAGGCTGACAGCTCAGGACTGCATTTTCTCCCCGAGGTCATTTTGCAAGCATGTCAAAGGGAGAGGAAGGAGAACACTCAAAGTGGGATGAAGATGACAGTAATATCGCTTGTTTTTCATTTAGCAACCATTTAATTTAAAAGGCATAAACATATCTGCAGTCAGGGTCAATACCTCAAGCCTACTTCATCCCAGATGGATTTTCTCAGTTCGAGTAGATCTATTCAAGCTTTTTCCTCCAATGTTTCCTATCATGGATATACATTTCTTTTCACACAGTAGCCCAGGTTCATCAGGATAAGTTCCTTAGCATCAGGCAGTCTTCAGTGAAAGATGGGAAGTAGGGGGTTTGCCTAGCAACAGTGAGGCCATCCATGGATCTAGACCGACTCCCCAAGTGATATGTACTCCACCACATAAGCTAGCATATCAAGAAAAGAGCAGCACTGTTTCAGTGGGGAAAAAAACAAACTCTGGTCACTCTGAGTGACTTAGCTATGCTCAAGAAGAGGTTGGACCCTGCTGGATAGCTGCAGAGGCCTTACCAACCTTGCAGCCCTGGCTAGGTGGGCGCTGGAGAGTGCTCCAAAATCATGAACGTTCCTGCACTTAGCTGAATTTAGTCTGCAGTAGGTAGCATCATGAAAAAAAGCAATCCTGAGTATCTGATGCAGGCCTATGAATACTATCCAGGGAGTCAAGTGCATAACTTTGAGGAAGAGTACAAGTAAAAACAGAAGTTTATGTGAGATTATCTTCAAGCAAAGAAAGGTTGTTGAGACTATTGCCTGTTTCTTAGACATTTATCAGTAGCAAAAATCTGTAGTAAAAAAATAGCATACACCTTTCAACAATATCTTCTAATCAGGCTCCAGTAGATATTTACACTATGGAGTAAAACTATTTCACATTTAAAAGATCCTTTTGCTGGCATGTACACAAAATTTCTTGGACCCTTGCACTGATTAGAATATGATTTCTATATTGGGGATCATTAGTAAAATTAAAACAATGTCTCCTGTAAAATTAAACACAAGCTGCATGGGGAATCTGTACAGCCCTGTTCTCACTTTAGAGCTTGGCAATAACACTCAGCCCTTTGGGCCAATATCTGTGTAATCTAGATGTATTATTATTATTATTTCTGAAGTGTCTGTAACACTGGTGTCTATGCACTGAAGTTTGCCAAGAAGCTGAACTCCCAAAACAATACCTTTCAAAAACTATACAAAAAATTACCTTTTCTACTAGATTCTATGTGTAGCATACACTTAAAAAGGTCACATTCTGAAAGCTTGCATGGAATAGACTCCACACAGCAGACGTTGAGAGGAGAAAGGTTTTACTTCATCTTATTATTGCCTGTACAGAGACATTCAAATTAATTAAAAACATGAGAATTTTTAAAGAAGGATCATGTCCTGCTCTGCTTCTGAGTCACCAGGGACCAGAACATCCCGTTTTCTGCCCACTAGTTTTAAGTTTAGCATCAGAAAAATCTTTGCTCCATCATAGATCTAAAAATGAAAATCTGTCCTTTTCCAGAATACAGTATGCCTGTCCTTTTGCTGAACTTTTTAATCTCTTAAAAAGTCTTTTTTTGGGTTTTTGTTTTTTTTACTTACCCTCGTCCTTTGAATCAGAACTGAAGGTCTGGGAAAATTCTGACAAATTAAGTTTATCTTTAAGATAAAACTTTTAATCAATATTTTCTCCAGATCAGTGAGAATTACAACCTTCCGGCTGTGATAATGCAGACTGTCTTTGACAGGTTTACAGGAACCATGTCTAAATTATGCTTCTCTATGAAGTAGTCTTGGACTGTCACATTCTTCCTGATCCAAATTCCCATGAGCCAAAAATGTTGGATTTGGCAAGTTTGCAGTTACACATGGCCTCCAGCTGTTCTATGATAGGTTAGGAAACAAAATGGCCCCCAGCCAGCCCAAGGGATTCATATCAAAAGCTGTGCAGTATTATATGCGTGCAAATGTAAACATTCACATTTTATTCCCTTTTCTCAGCAGTCCACAGATAATTTTCATATTACTATTAGAACAGGAAATAATGGCCAGGACTTGAAAAAGAAAAGGATATATTTAACTCAAGCTGAGAACTATATGAAGTCTTCCACAATAAGCGCAGCCTCCTAACAAGCACATATAAAAATTATAGTTATTCCACAGTTTAAGCATCATATACATATTTTTCATACGGAAATAGTGGCGCAGAAGAGACTGAGCATTCATTAACAAAGCAGTTGTATTTTTCTTCCAAACATTAGGAGTAGTTTAGTGGTATTTTTCAATCTTTTAAAGCCACACATCCATTACAGGAATTTATCTGCATTTTGTTACAGGAAATTAGTGAGTTCAGTGATATGTATGGTCAGTTAAAAATCCAAAGGTTAAATTAAATATAAAGGTCCATAATCAGCATAGAAATGAAAATCCACTTATCCTCATCACCAATAGGCAGTATAAATAGCACCTAATAAAAGGCGAAGAACAGTGTTCTCTGGCATGTTGTTTATTAAGAAGACAAAACAGTTGAGTTAGATATAGAAACCATCTGAACAGGACTCATAAGATGATTAAATTTAAATGAATTTGGTACTTAAATAGAATGTATGGCAGCAGTTCTTAAGTTAAATAACAATAGATAGTGATAAATGGTATCTAAGATGACTAATCAGACTAAAAATTCTAGAAGAGTAATTTAATAATTGCATTAGCAGTTTTGCTAGTAAATCACTGTAAGAATCTGAACAGGTCTTACCATAGTAGTGATATTCTAGAATCATGACTGAAATTTTTTAGCTACTCTGCATGGACCAAGAGAATGACACACAAGGAAGGAACTAAATTCATA
Organism: Rhynochetos jubatus; assembly: GCA_027574665.1. Lineage (NCBI taxonomy): Eukaryota > Metazoa > Chordata > Aves > Eurypygiformes > Rhynochetidae > Rhynochetos > Rhynochetos jubatus. Next base: position 61,490,112 of record CM050651.1, on the reverse strand, counting down.
AAACTTTTGACAAACAACAACTGAGACTGGTATGTGCTTTGAATGTAACTGGCTACATTTCAGTAAGATTAAATTTCTATTAAAATACTTTTTCCTCCTTTTTTTATCCTACTGTGAAAATTTGTATACCCTACTGTTGTGAGATAGTTCTTTTTACCACAGGAAAAATAAAAAGGATTAAGAAAAAAACTTACCTAAATAGCAATAATTTACATTTCCAAAAATAAAAGATGCAATTTGAGAAGTGTTTGTATCACAGCTGTCTCTACACATCCCAGCTGAGTTTATGCTAAACCTTATAGAGACAAATGACGAGACACAGACCTGACCCTAAGGGCTTACTGATTAAATGAGAGGTATCAGGGACTACAGCAAATCTGTAAGTGGCAGTTTCTACTAGAGCTTTCACTACTGCTGCTGACATCACGTAGCGAGTGTTGCTGAGGGTTATGATAGTATGCTGATGGCTAGAGCAGAGTCTTAAAATGGGTTCCAGGATCCTAGAATATCTAGGATGAGATAATTAAAATAGAGAAAAAAAGGAAATGGAGAAGGCATGTCTACGCAATTTGGAGATGTGCATATGGACCACCAGGCCTCTATTCGCATTCTCACCCATATTTGGGTACCCTGGGCACTCCCACCACTGCTCCCTGCTTGCAAATGAGGGGAACCAAGAGATCAGGACCCTGCCAAGTGTCGTAGCACCCATCCACTGATCAGCTCAAACATAGTCTAAATGACTCATTCAACATCAGAAAAGAAGTTACAGATCATTCTGGAGGAGAACCAAAGGATTCCTAGCTCCTGGCTAAAAGACTTGTACAGATTTATACTGTGAAAGCTGACTGAGAAGAAAACGAATATGCCAGTTTAGGAGCAGCACAGAACTGTGTTGTAAAGGACCTCCCAGCACAATCAGTGTGTTACCAGATGCCCAAACAGGCTCTGGCTGCACTTTGCAAGGAATGTTATGCTACCTCCCTTAATAGATCTACCTTCTGATCAATAATAAGGAATTTGCTTTCCCCAAAAGGCCAGGCAGACTACAAGTAAAACACCTTTGTGTGTTCTCAAAGCCAAAGGAAGCACATGGAGCTTTAGCTGATTAGCAATTACAAGATTAGTCCTGGGAGGAAGAATTCAGTGAGATTTATAATGGGAAAACACTTTTATAGGCCTTTGTGGACCATCTGGTAGAATTTAACAGAAAATTATGCTTGCATCATAGAATTCTTTGCTGGCACTTTCTGTTATATCTAGGGCTTTTTCTGTCGAGGATTTTCTATACATTTTGCTGACACAAGGATTCCCTGGATGAGAGAATGAGCTCTGTACTCATTATAATGGGCAACTTCTCTCCGCTTTTTCATTCTATCACTGGAAAAGAAGTAGTGACACTAAAAAAGGACACTTTGGGCCATTTTCTTGCAAGATATTATGAAATTCTGGTCCTTCCTTAACCTATATGGCAATACGCACTGCACATCAAATATGCCCTATGGCTTCTCTGCTGTGCCCTTCACCAGACTCCTCAAAAAAACCAAAGGCATTGTGTTGCCATTACTTGTGCCCACAGGACAGCAGACTATTGCAAGTTAGCCTTTATTTTCAGTACCTGAAACTCTGCTTCTTTTTCCTCTCCTTCAAACTGAAGTCTTCCGTTCCTGCTCCCTGCTTGAGACCAGTTTCTCGTAGGAGACCTAGTTTGGCACAGCAGTGCAGTAAAAAAGGCATCATGATAGATTCTCCATGACGTAAATTAGAGTGCTGCAGTCCAATCACATCCGCATCAAGGTCCTCAAATGAAACCTCCTACTGAGATAGGAGCTATTGGATTTCCATCTGTGTGTCTCTTGCTGTTGGTGGCTATTGTTTAAGTAAACATTGGTTTGTATTACTTTCTCTCTTTTTATTCAATACATGTTGATGCCTGGTTAAAAGGAAAGAAAATTGCAGTATTAAAAGACTAGTATTTTCAGTGTCTTGTGATGTAAATTGCTAATTTAAAACCCAAAATATTGTTAAAGTGTCTTTATTTAATAGCAGACGATTGCAAGCTGTAATTTGCAAGCTGTAGTTGCAGATGGCAATGTTTTTCTCCCTTTTCAGCAGTACAGTACAGTATTTACTGCAGTGATCTGCAGACAATGACATACCAACTGCGAAAAAAATGCTCAGGGGTATTACAGACTATCAGGATTCCCATGAGGTCCAGCATGTGAGGTACCTGCCACTAAAGCATGAAATTTAAATGCCAATTAAAATGTTAAAGTCTCTTACCTAGTCTCCAACAACAGCTCTTCGCAATATACATTTTTAGTACTTTCGATTGCCAAGTATGTTTCTAATACAAAACAACAGCACTTGTTTTCTTTCCCGATTTTTAATCCCTTTGGATTGAGCACACTTATTTTCCAATTCAGACCTGGAGGCCCAAGTCTAGATTTGAAACTGACAGCTACCATCTGGACCACACTAGCAGAAAGGGTTGTATGTGATCTGGCACATGTCTAGGATACTGTTCCACTTTTTGTACATAAGGGCATGCCAAAATACCAAGCATGTAGCTTATCTTGCATGTATTAAAATCTTTGCCTTTTATTTCATTTTGTTAAACAACTCATTAGTGTTGATTTTTGAAGAGAAAAATTATTTAACGTTGTCTATTTAACAGCATTGTCTAAAACATTTAAATACTGTATTCTGTAGTGCCATCTAGGGGATTTAAAACCTGGAATAAAGTGCTCATCTGATAAAGAAACAATAAACACGAAGAAATCAGCTATGACTGTCAGGGCAATTTCTTATGTATATCTAGTGTTTCGGTTTACTTTTTCCTGTTACTATAGGAATATGTGAACAAGGTCATGCGTATAGTGTTGTATCTGTAGAATCCATAAACAGGAGAAGATGTATTGTGCTATACTTCTGCTTTATAGCCCAATAATTCACAAAAGCAATCTTAAAAAAATATCCCAATAAAATCAGTGTCATGCTTTGAAACAGGACTGAGAAAGGAATTTCTAGCTTTAGTTCAGATACCAGGGAATATATGGGATTTGTTTGCACTAAAGATATTTATTAAAAAAATTAGACATGTTATTGTATAAAATTATAGGAAACTGAAATAAAACAAGAGAGGTACTGGCACTTTCTTCAACATCCAATCTCATTCGGATTTCTTTTTACCTGAAGTTACCTGAACCAGATGCCATTACACAGTAGTTTCAAATGCATGACTAAGTAAATTGGTAGAAATTATTAATTTTGTATCATATTGATAGCTAGAATGATCTATAAGCTCTTTGATCACATTTGCATTCTTTGTTCTTAAACAAAGCAACTATAACATGTTCACATGTTAAATAAGTGATAGTTCAAAAGGGAAATGCAGAGAGCAAAAATCAGAGACTATAAAAACAGAGAACTACAAGCTTATCTCCACTCAGACCACCGAAATGGTTCATTACTTCATACCAATATATAAAAAGAGATATTTCTTGATCATCAACAGGCATCAGCTTCCAAAAATCATTAAAATTGTGGGATGATTTACACAGGTAGAGAACCTGGCTACACACTCACATGATCTTGCATTTTTTTATAGTCTCAGTAACAGATTAGTTTCCAAACAGCGGGATGAGAGACAGGATCAGTACTTTGCTGTTGAACCTCCAAACCTCACATTTTGACATTCTGTCTGGAAACCATGTGCATTAAACATTTACAATGATGTGCTGAAAACTATTTGTTCATAAGGATAAGAATTGAAAAGCACCTACAAATTATCCTAAGCACACATATACAATGCCTTGAGATGCGCCTTTTTTTTTTTTTTTTTTTTTTGGAGCTCTTTTAGACAGTTGTCAGCCTTTGATCCTGTGTGTTGCTTCCATATTCAGCTGACTGCCCCCATCTCCCCCACCCTCTCACTGCAGACCATCCTCTAGGTGCATTATCCTTTGCATCCTCCAGTCACTCACTCTACATCATAAAAAACCATATTCCTCTCTCCTCACCTGCCTAGCTCATGTTTCTATACCCCCAGCTCCACATTTCTTACCACATTGCACCAACCCAGTGGTACACTCTGTACCTGCCAAGACCTCTACCCTGTGCTCCCACTTGGAAGGACAAATCGCAACACTCCCTTGGGCACTTCAGAGTGCATAAGGGAGCCAGGCTGTTACTACGCATCTTGTCATCAATAGTAATTGTAGTTTATTGGGCTCTTGCCTGATGCAGATCAACAGGTACACTGTAAGGCTCCAGATGCATATTACTATGGAAGGTCATTCTACTATCTGTACTTGGGCCACAGCGACCTGAAAGGGATTTATAAGGGATGATGCAGTGTCTGAAAGTTTGATTCTGTTAAGTGATGTTAGGTTCGCTGCCACCTCCCCGAGCGGCTCCAGCTCAGGACCCTCCTGCCCAGCTGCTGGAGCCCAGCCCAGTGCCCAGGGACATAGGGTCTCTGTCCAGGCTGATGTACATGGCTGATGCACATGGCTGATGCATTCCCCATTGCACATTCCATCAAGCTGCACACCTGTCCCAGAGACACACAGGACGTTGACACGGCTGGTCGCACAGGCTGCCACAGACAAGGCGCTGCCTTCAACAGCACCTACATACAGGACTCGCATAAAACACAAGCCCAGACAGTCAAGTGCCCTCCTCCTCTTCTGCTTGTAGAGACCAGAGGTCACTAGTGCAGGCATACACATGACTCTTAAGATTCACAAGCACACACCAGCTACTCCAGCTTGATGCTCACTAGCAAAAACACACACTCACACACTCATCCCTCATGCTCTCCCCATTCATAAGTCCTCCTGGGCATACCAGCACAGATCCTCTGTCCACCTAATACCCCAGCCCAGACCCTAGGCCACCATCCTTGCTGCCTGGACCAGCTTGATGTTTGCTAGCAAATACACACACCCTGTCATGCACAGGGTTTGGGGAAGATAGCCCCCAGCAGCTGGCAATAGGCACAGGGGCTGTGACCCACAGTCCTGCACCATCTGCCAGTGCTGAACCCCTCACTTGCCTCTTGCCTCACTCCCATCAGGCCCCCCAGTAGCTGGGAACACACACTGTTCCCGTGCCAATGGCTAGAAGTTAAAGACACCCACTCGCTCCAGTGGGTGTCAGAGAGACCCCATTGACTCCTGTAGCTGACAGCACAGGCACCCACACCCCTGGTCTGCCTCCAGTACCTAGCACAAAACCCACTGACAAACACACAGGTCTCACCAGTAACTAGCACTTAGTCCTTGCAACACACAAACACATGCGGTAAAAAGCGAGCATACACAAAGAGAGAGATAAGAAAATATTTAATAAGAAGACATAAGAGAATAGGACAGACTGCAGTGATCAGGCACATGGCTTGGTCAGACAAATGTGCTGACCAGCCCCATTTTACAAGTGACCCGTGTTCTTTAAAATCATTTCCACATACTCACCTCCCTGCTCCCCTTCCCCTGCATATCCCATATGGGTTTGCACAGCTCTATCCATCCCTGCATACCTTCTGGTCCGGGGTCCCCCCTGGTTCACAATTTTATCTGTTGCAAAGTCCAGGTTAATCTTCCTGGAAGTGGCATCTGTCACTTCCATCCATTAGTGTGAGTGGCAAGGTTTGTTTATTGTCTTTGTCTCCATGTTTGCTTTGTCAGGTCTGTGTCTCAGTATATTTTGGTTTCTGGGTTCCCTCTTTTCCCTTGGATCCCAGTTCACACAGTCCCTGACCAGGTTCCCAGATAACCTCACTGGAATAAACATCTTTACTCTCACAGGCCCTCCTCAACTAGTGTGATTGACCAGCTGTGGTTCCCATCGTTGCCTCCCTTGTCCTTGACCATTAAAGCAGCAGCCAGCCTCCTGCCACACGCCTTTGCAGATTCTGCCACCTTGTGAAAAGCTATACCAGAGGCTCTGCCTTCCTCATGCTGGTTGATGTTGCTGACCCACCTGCCTATTTTTTCTCATTTTCTTTGTGGAACTGCTTTCATAACTTATCCATAGCTTATTGTTTCCTTTACACCAGTGCTGACCATAGATGGAGTGGTGCTAATGTATCATCATCTTTTTTTTCCCCCCAGTAAGCACAGAACTATGAAGAATATGGCACAAAAACAGAAAAGCTGTTGATATGTTTGAGATTCTCCAGGGTACAGGACCTGGATTGGCTTGAAAAGTTTGAATGAAATAAAGTTTGAAGCAGTGTTGATATAGACAAAGATGCAAAATACAGGCTATACAACAGCAATTATTTTTGAGGATAACAATCTGTTCACATAAAACACCATCTATATTTAAAATAAGAAGTCACAGGAGATCAGGGGAATTACAAAGCAATGAGACTTACTGTGGTTTCAGGGAAAGTAATTAAGAGCCTAATTAAGGAAAAAAACCATACAAAAACAAAAGTAAAGCTTGATGGGGGAAAAAACAGCACAGCTTCCAGAAGGGGAAGGCACTGTTTCCTACCCTGCCATATTTCTTTGAGGCAATGAATACTCAAACAAGATTTTGTGGGCCAAATTCAGATAGGAACTTGCAAAAAGGCAACTAATACATGGAAAGGACAAATTTATTTCATCATATTATATGGTAGAGCAATGTATCCAAGCAGTTAGTTGACAGCCTGGAAAGTTATGTCTTAGCATACTCCACCATAACCAGTTTCAGTACCCAGAATATAATTTCCATAATAAAGTAGGAATATAATCATAGAATCATAGAATGGTAGAATGGTTTGGGTTGGAAGGGACCTTAAAGACCGTCTAGTTCCAACCCCCCTGCCATGGGCAGGGACACCCTCCACTAGACCAGGTTGCTCAAAGCCTCATCCAGCCTGGCCTTGAAGACAGCCAGGGATACTTTGCATGACAAAACTGACAGTTAAGGTATCTGTAACAGTATGTAACAGCTCTAACATCCCCATATGGATAGAGTCATGAATTACATGTTATGGTTTTATTTACCCTACATGGGATAGGGGTAGAGTGGAGTTATGTGTCTGGTCTAATGTCACAATAAATAAGTGTCAGTCTGAGAATAGCACCTGGGTCTCCAGACTACTGGTAACAACTGTATTCTTTACTTTTCTTTAGAGCTCCATACCAATAGTCAAAATATGAGCAATGAGGCTGGAAACTGACTGGAGCTTCCATCCTGTTGCCATAGAAGACTGTAAAAGATCTCACAGGGGTCTATCTAGATTGACTGAACAGGGAATGCCTTTGAAAGATGCTGGGGAATAAAGGCAAAGCGTGGTTTTGATGGACAATCAAGGGACCAGAATTGTGCAGGCAATTTAGACACATCCACTGAATTGTCTGCTTTTGACTACAGGAGGATCAAGGCAAAACCTATGCCCAAGAATGTACCGCAGTTCAATAATATCTACATAGTTTGGTCATTTGTTTTTTCCATTAACAGTTTTCAACCAGAACTTTCTGCCAATAAGATTTATAGCAGGCTTAATCTGTATTGCTTCAGGGACAATCAAAATGTCAGGAACTCACAGACAACACAAAGCACCCCTGCTGAATGGAAAATCTCCTGGAGGCTCATCAGGAGTAGACTACGGTCCCTCGTTGCTAGGGATATTGGTGCAAAGGAAATGCAGACAGTGTTGAAGTGATGTTCTCTTCCATCCTTCTGGTCAAGGGGTAAGATTCAGAGCGGAAAAGGCATATGTGGCAGAACAACAGCTGGATGCGTACCACCAGTAAGGCTTTCTTTTCTTTCTTCAGAGAGCACTAGGAGACAGACACAGTGACCAAATGAGGAGAGCTTTGAACTAGGTGGTCTACATCAAGAGGTAAGTTAGAAAGTGGTTAATAAGAAGAAAGTCTGCATGGGAGAATTCTGCAACAGCATATTCATAGAATCATAGAATAGTTAGGGTTGGAAGGGACCTTAAAGACCATCTAGTTACAACCCCCCTGCCGTGGGCAGGGACACCCTCCACTAGACCAGGTTGCTCAAAGCCTCATCCAGCCTGGCCTTGAACACTTCCAGGGATGGGGCATCCACAACTTTCCTGGGCAACCTTTTCCAGTGCCTCACCACTCTCTCTGCCAAGAATTTCTTCCTGATATATCTAATATAAAACTCCCCGCTTTCCATTTAACCCCGTTACCCCTTGCCCTATCACTACAGGCCCTTGCAAAAAGTTCCCCCAGAGCTTCCTTGTAGGTCCCCTTCAGGTATTGGAAGGTTGCGATAAGGTGTCCCCGGAGCCTTCTCCAGGCTGAACAAGCCCAACCTTATCAGCCTGTCCCCATAGCAGAGGAGCTCCAGCTCTCTGATCATCCTCATGGCCCTCCTCTGGACTTGTTCCAACCGGTCGATATCCTTCTTATGTTGAGGGCTCCACCGCTGGACACAGCACTCCAGGTGGGTCTCACAAGAGTAGAGTAGAGGGGGAGAATCACTTCCCTCGACCTGCTGGCCACCCTTCTCTGGATACAGCCCAGGATACAGTTGGCTTTCTGGGCTGCCAGCGCACACTGCCGGCTCACGTTCAGCTTCTCATCCATCAGCACCCCCAAGCCCTTCTCCTCAGGGCTGCTCTCAATCCATTCTCCCCCCAGCCTGTACTTGTTTTTGGGATTGCCCCGACCCAGGTGCAGGACCTTGCACTTGGCCTTTTTGAACTTCATGAGGTTGGCAGTGGCCCCCCTCTCCAGCCTGTCCAGGTCCCTCTGGATGTCATCCCTTCCCTCCAGCGTGTCGACCGCACCACACAGCTTGGTGTTGTCAGCAAACTTGCTGAGGTGACACTCGATGCCGTTGTCTATGTCACTGATGAAGATGTTAAAAAGGACCGGTCCCAACACCGACCCCTGTAGAACGCCGCTTGTCACTGGTCTCCACTCAGACATTGAGCCATTAACCACCACTCTCTGAGTGCGACTGTCCAGCCAGTTCTTTATCCACCGAGCAATCCATCCATCAAATCCATGTCTCTCCAATTTAGAGACAAGGATGTTGTGCAGGACAGTATCAAAGGCTTTGCACAAGTTCAGGTAGATGACATTGGTTGCCTATCCTCTATCCACCAATGATGTGACCCCATCATAGAAGGCCACCCTATTCATCAGGCACAGTCTGCCCTTGGTGAAGTCATGCTGGCTGTCACCTATCACCTCCTCATTCTCCATGTGCCTTAGCATGATTTCCAGGAGGGTACGCTCCATGATCTTTCCAGGCACAGAGGTGACACTGACTGGCTTGTAGTTCCCTAGGTCCTCTTTTTTTCCCTTTTTAAAGAGATTCATTTCCGCTTTTCCAGTCAGCGGGAACTTCACCAGACCGCCACAACTTTTTGAATGGGATGGATATAGGTTACGCAACCCCATAAACCAGTTCTTTCAGGACCTGTTTCGTTCCTGTTTCGTGTTCTTCCTTACTAAAGCTCACAGCTTGGGGAAGAAGCAAGACATACAGCCAAAGTCTTTTAGGTAGAAATAAACAACAGCATAAGATGCAATAACCAGAAGCTCCAGCTTGGGAGGTTCAGACTGGACTCCTAAAGCACTTTTTACTGGGAGAGCAATACAGCACTGTCTCCATAGAGAGAGCCTCCATTCCTAGCAGGTTTGGCTACTTGGCTAAAAAAAATATGGTTGCTGAGCCTGCTGACAATAGTCCTTCATTGACCTGGAGAGTGGACTAGAAGACTTTCAGGCATTCTTTTCAAACAATACTTCTAGGATCCTGTGACATATCCAATGTGTCACAACTGTCAATTTGTTATTTTTAATTTTAGACTAAGAAAGATACAAGACCAAAGCTCGTCTGAAGACAAACTCCCCAATACTAAATAATGCGAATGTCAACTTCTCAGCATAGTTTTGCTCTACAAATCTGCTCCTACTGTGTTGCATTACTTATTAAAATAGGCATAGCCAAAGAAGACAATTTTAATACCTGCAGGAAGTTAAAGGCTACTGATACAAACCCAGTATGATTTTCAAGAATTTCAATACCCAACTCTATTGCTTTTAATACAAAGCTGAATGCTCCTCAAAAATCCCCTTTGGCATCTAACTGAATCTTCAGGCACCTTTTAAAATTTAGCCCTAAATTCTCTAAGCTCCTTTGGAAAATCCCATCCTTTATCCTTTTAGGAATGAAAAGAATGAACTGCACAATTTGAAGTTAAGAAAAAGTAATAACTCATGTGCATAGTATCAGCAAATTAACTACAAATATGTGCTTAACACTCTTCAAGAGAAAAGCCCTGCAAGAGATAGGACACATCAGAAAGCTTATAAAGCAAGATAACAATTATTTTCAATATAATTCTTCTAACCTGATTCTGAAGGCCTCATTTTAAATTATTTAATGGTTTTGATCAGGCCACAGTGTTTTTTTTCATCATTCATTTCACTGACTAACATAAGAAACATAATTATCCGTCAATTTTATAAAGTTTGCATTTCATCACATTTTTAATATTATAGAATTAATCATGCAGGAAACTCAAATGCAGAAACTAGAATGGATCATATTAAAGGAATGATATAACTAGGAAAGAAAAAAAGCCTAGGCTTATTTTTTAAACAAAATGGCAAGCTAGCAAGACTTCATGTAAAAGCTGTTACCAGCTGTGATTTCTTATTTTTACCAAACAGAACAAATAAAACATTTAAAATAATATTCATAAAGCTGTGAGGAGAAACATAATAATAATACTTTAGAGTTGTACTGCATCTTTCATCGAGGATCTATGATGATCTTCTCAACCACTAAATCGCACTAGCTATGCAACTCCTCTAGAAGGCAGTTGTCAAACAAAACTGGGTAAACTGAGGCAATGAGAATTCTCATTATAGAGGCTGAAATAGAAAATAAGTGTCCTGCTACCCACTGCTGTACTTTTCAAATAGCTGGTTTGCTCGCTCATTTAAGAAAATCCTTAATTTATTCTTCTTCTTTTTTTTTTTTTTTTTTTTTTTTTGAGCTTCATCCAAAGCCTGGCAACATACCTTGGGGAGAAAACACACCAATTCTACACAACTGGATCATCCAGTCTCAGACTTTTTTAGGTCAAGGACCATATCAGATTTGTGTAGCACACTACCTAATAAACTAGCAACAGAAGCAAAGACCTGACCTGTGTAAGGAGCAAGAACCATTTGTAATTACATTGTCAGGGTATAAAAAGGCAAGTTTCCTGTTCAACCTATGCTATAGATAACCTTCCTCATGCGATATTCACAGCCCAGTCTTCTATCATGCTATTAGCAATATCTCAGCATCATAAATAACGCTGGTGATGCTTGTCATCTAATCCTTTCATTACAAGTTAGAGTAAGGATCAGCAGGAAAGAATTAGTGAAGAATTTTTGTATTTCTCTGAAGTTATCTCTTTAGAAATGACTGATTTAATCATAACCTTCAGTTTATCAGTTCGTAACTTTGTCCTTTGCAAAAATGAATTACTCATAGAGTATGATACACTTAATATTTTCATCTTTTGACACATCGCACATCCCCACTGCAATGAGACAATTAGAAGCACAATTGTGTATTTGCTGCAGCAGTCAAAAGATCCTGAACGCCGAGAGTCCCGTATTGAGCAGCTAGCTTGGGACTTGTGCCCCTTGGCTTTTCTATCCCTGGTGCAGGTCAGACTTGTATAGGTGAAGTGGTCATTATTACAACAGGTCAAGAGAGTACAGAAACCATCAGTGCGTTAAAGATCTGGAAGCACGGTAAGTGATAGGTAGAACACTGATTTGCTGCATTCAGCAGCACTTAAATTAAACGTTGCTTACGTGACTTTTTTTTCACAGGAAGTGTCAATGTCTCTCTCATCGCCTGGCAGTTCTACACATATTTAACTGTTTATACCAGCCTGCATGACAGTTCTCTGCAGCATCCCATCTGTGTGCTATTCTTCAAAACATCCTCAGCTTCTCTGTTTCATACTACATCATCATGATACCCGGAACTGGCAACATTTGTCACAATACAGAGCACAACAGCCCTCAGACATGAGACCCCGCATAGCGTGGTTGCTACTGAACTGAATGAGAAGCAGGAAGAGAGTGACGCTATGGCAGGCCACTTATACTGAACGTTGCTAGGGCTACCAACTTTGATATACAACTGTACACCAGAGACAGGTTATCTCAGAGGTATTTAGCCTTCCTTTCTGTACTCTCTGAGTGTGGTACATGCAGGAACCATGGCAGTTGTCATCTCTCATAGTTGCCTACCATCTTCATTTCAACAGGTTCTGCTAACTTAGGAATCATTACACAGGGAAAACAATAAACAAAATGGGCCAAATCATTCAAGCCAATACAGAGGATAACAATATATGCTAGGGAACACCAGCCAGCTGAGAAAAAAGAGAAATAATAATTCTCTCTTGTTCTCTTTTCATGCGCTATTCCCTTCCATCTATTTTCTACTATTACAATATTTTATTTTTCCTGTTGAATTTTGAACTCAGAAGCAGTAGGTATATTCCTGAAGTGACATTCCTTTCATTGTCTATTGCTTTCTTTGTTTCTTCTTTCTCATTTTTTGTCCGTCTTTTTTCCCCAATCATTGCTTCACTCCCTCCTCATTTTAGCTGTTTGATTCTTCAATATCCATCCTCAATATTGTGTCCCCTTTTCACCTTCACAGAGCTCTCCTCCTGTTGTTAGTCATACAAAAAAATCTGTCTTACATGACGTGCTATAGAAACTTAGACACTAAACAAAAGCATGTCTGTATAAAACCATAACTGTGTAGACATAGATGTGATCAGCTGAATCCTTCTATTTAATTTCCATCCCAGGCAAATGAGATGCTGTAACTTCATTTCATGCTTTGTCTAAAAAAACAAGATTACCTTACTATTAAAAAAAGAGCAATGGCACAAAAGGAGTAAGTGGCACCCAAAAATCTACTGAATATGCTGATGCTGTCCTTGATACTTGAAGTTAAAACACACCATTAGTTCCACAAAATAAATAAGCTAAATAATCATATTTCTACATTCATTTTTCTCAGTCAGGTACGTGCAAGTTAATAAATCTATTGCCTGACACTAGTACAGATTACCTACCTAATGCTCTATTTATGAAGGGTAAAGCTCAGGAAGGATTTTGCAGCCCTAAGAAGCTATGGCTTTGGTCCTTTAGCAAGGCAAGAAAACAAATCCTAAAAGCATAATGTATATTCTATGTCAAGAGTTAGTAGACCATTAATTGTACTTGTCACAAATTTAATAAAAGAAACTATAATTAAAATCTATCAAGATGTTGATCAATTCATAAGCAAGTATTATCAAGATGCTGAGCAGTTCACAAAATGAAATACTGACTATCCTCGAAAGCAGCACACTAAAGGACCTACATGGATTTCATGAAACAGTTGAAACATCCTATAAGATGCACAGAAGAGCTGCACAGATGCCAAAAATTCTTAAAGATGCTCAATCTGTTTATGATCAGTCTCTTGCATGTTTATTAGAAATGTTACAATGATTTTTCAGGTACAGATTAATTTGAAATACTGAGTTGATCATGTATGATATTCAGAGTGCTGCTGGCAGACACAGATTCATAATATGGCTAAAATTTAGCAAACACAAAAAGACTAGATCCAGAAAGGCTGACACCATAGCTGATGTTAAAATTAAGCTTGAACAAGCCCTCTCTCATAACACCAGGCTCCCATTCCCGTATTTTCTTCTTCACAGAACCATGGATCTGTACAGCTATGTTTGAACTAGGTTGGGGAACTGTTAAATACACACATCCTGGGGTGCTTGCTAGGTGGGTCAGCTCCTCCTCGAGGTTCACCAAGCAGCAACACAACCATGCGAGCAGCGTGGGGATTCCCTGATGGTCATGGAACTGTCTTAGAAGAGAGGCAGTGGGAATTGGTACCCCAACTTTAGAGGGGAACTCCCAGCTATTAGGTTGTAACACAGATGTAAACCCCTCCAACTGTGTTTTTGAATTTGATACACCTTTCCTTGAGTATAGTATCACATGGACCTGATCGGTGAGCCCTGTGGGAGTTTAGGTGAAAAATGAGTGCCAAGTCCTAAAGTAGATATAAAATAGAATACAGACTGTTCTTTGTACAATGCGCTCCATGCTGCCAGTGAAGGCACACAGCAGGAAACAAAGGAGAAGCAGCAAGAACAGATCTGAATATGAAGGATAAACTGAAACATGAAGGAAAAAAAATTGAGAGGCAGAAAGGGACATAGAGGAAAAAGGCACCTATCACCTGAACGACACTCTGCATTTTTAGACACTGACACCTTACTTTAGAGGTTTTTATCTGTTTTGTTATTCTGCTTCCACCTCCTACTCTCTAATAAACCTGTTGTTGTCTCTCCCTTCATTCGCCTCAGTATAAAACAGGGAAAACACTATAGCCATTACCATGTTCAAGATCAGTTCAAGTGGACTCACTTTCAGAAAAATATTTTGAAATATTAGAAAATTAGAGAGGTTTGCTTCAGAAACTTGCTTGACATTCTCGTTTCACCTACAGTAAAATTATTTTCTGATATGGACCATGTTCTGTACTCATAAAAGCAAATTTCTACATTCTTTATTATTAGGATAAAAGAAAATAGCACCATGCCTACTATTTAGATGAAAATATACTAATTTTCCTCCCCAGCCAAAATCCAGTCTAACAGAAAAAGCCAGCAAATGGGGCCTTTTTGTCAAATACTTTTATGGCATTTCTAATAATTTTAATTACACAATTTCACCTTATCTGCGGTGTGTGACTAGTCAAGTACCTCACTTTGTTATGTACCCTTATGTTCTCTGAGTCAATGAACAGCAGATATTGCATAAATGCTCATGTTCTAGTCCAAATATGAGCAATTCCCAGGTGTTTATGCAATCAAAATGCATTAGCACTAACTTAGAACAACAGCTACGAAAGAGTGATAGGGACGTGGTCAGACCAAACAGCTGATTGCAGGACATTCACTTAGAATTCATGAACACGCTGTTGTAGCTATTTCAGCACTCTTGACAAAGTGCATGTCAGACAGAATCGGATAATCCAGAAAACAAGCAAGGTATGTACCTTGCACCACTGAAGTTGATGGGTGCACTTGAGTCCAGATTTTCAAACTTAACTCATAGACACCAGTATGGAGACAGGAGTCAAAAGTACTTTAGGATCAGACCTTGACTGGACAGGTCGCTAGACCAAGATTCAGTGGTGACTTA
Organism: Rhynochetos jubatus; assembly: GCA_027574665.1. Classification (NCBI taxonomy): domain Eukaryota; kingdom Metazoa; phylum Chordata; class Aves; order Eurypygiformes; family Rhynochetidae; genus Rhynochetos; species Rhynochetos jubatus. Next base: position 61,474,873 of record CM050651.1, on the reverse strand, counting down.
AGGAAGAAAAATGCTTCTACTTTCCATTATAAAGAACAATTCTACTTCCCGTATAAAGGAAAGAATAATCTCTTACGAGTAGTTAGTTAGGGCAGCAAGTGTTTTCACTGCTCTGCAGAAAGGCCAACACAGAAATCGCTAATATTTTGTTCACGGAGAGATAGTTAATGAGGGACCATCCAGCTGCAGGCCTCATGAGAATATTCAGCACACAGCACATCCTTTAAATTTAACAGGCTAGGCACAAACAAACAAAGCTGTTTTTTTCCTGGCAGCATACATGCTTCTCAGGATGCACTTATTTACTGCATTCTGCAACATGCACTTATTTCTTCTCTGGAAACACCTCATCTAAATTATACAGCTTGCCTAATATTTTGTCATTGTCTATTTGTTCTGGTGTGGACTATATCAGCTTTGTCCCTGGCTGTAAATGTCAATCTAAGCATTCCTGGCAACACCATTACAGCCAGAAAATCATTAGCAGAACTAAATTAGGCAACCTTATCTAACTGCACCACCTCAGTCAGCCCTTTCAGCACCCTCAGGTGAATCTAATCTGATCCAAGGTTTTGAATATATTCAGTTTCTATAAACAGTCCCTAACCTGTTGTTCCCCTATCCCCTGTTGTTCCTTCCCACCCCCAGCTGTGCCAGTACAGAAAATTTTCCTTGTGAAGACAAAGGCAAAAAAGGCATGGAGTCATTCAGCCTTTTCTGTACCATCTGTTTCTCCTACACTCATCAATGGACCCACATTTTCCCTGAACATCCCACTGATTTTAGCATATTCTCCCGTTACCCCTTATGTTCCTCAGTCCTTTTATCTGCAGCTGGGCTTTGGTCTTTCTGAATTTGCTCCAAATGCTCATGCAATTCTGTTTCTCTTCCTCCTTTGTTGCCTAGTTTCCACTTCTTGTGTGTTCTTGTGTTTCAGTTCATCCAGAAGCACCCTGCCTAGCCAAGCAACTCTGCCAACATTTCTCATCTTCCTGTACAAATGGAAGAGACTTCATTTCTTGACTCTCAGTGAGTTTTCTTTGAAAAACAATCATTTTGCTTATGCACTTTTTTCCCCCATGGTAGCCTCCAGAGGGATTTCTGCCTAACAAATTGAAATTTGGGCAAAGAAATTGCCAAAACATATTTAAATCTGCTTTCCTGAAGGCCAGAGTCCTGACTCTGCTGCCCATCTTTCCAGCTTTCCTTCTGACCCTGACCTTAGTCATCTGAGAACAGCAGCTCATGTACACCATTATACCATTTGACCCCTCCAGTAGTTGCACTGGGAATTAGCCAATACACAGTGTAGTACCTTCTTGGAGTGCTTGCACATTGCTGCCCTTCCAGAAAATGTCTGGATGGTTAAAATCAAAGATGAGAAGATACAAGCAGCAACCTCCTGCTAGTTGTTTTTAGAAATCCTCATCTCCCCTTGGTCAGGTGGCCTCTAGAATATCCCCAACAACACCCATCACAAGGTCCTGACAAACACATCCCCAGTTTCATGGGAGAGGTCTTGAACACAGTGACAGAGACTTTCTATCCTTTTCCTAATTTTCCTAGGTAGGCTGTAACCACTCATGACAGTGTCCAAATTGTGCATGGTATAGAACCTGATCTTGGTTACTTTGGTCTTATGATAGTGTATGGTTTATGGAAGTGTATGGATTTCCAGACCTTCCTTGTTAACCAAGTTCTGCACGCTGGTAGACAGGCACTCAAGGAAAGCCACGTAACGGCTTATCTAAAACTTCCCCACCTACAAGTGTCTTTGTTCCCAGTTATGTCTCTTTACTCCCAAAATAACAGAGCCGTTTAGATATTTATCTTTCTTTCTCTAATTCCACCTTTGTGCTTTGACATGCACGTCAACATCTACAGCAATGCTTTTCTGCCAGATCTTTTGGTTTGATCTCAGCATAAAGTCATGTCAGGAGATACTGGAATCAAGGCAAAATGCCAAGGGATACCATACCAGTGATATAAAAGTGGTTGACAGGAAGGGAGCAGCAGTAAATCAAAGCTCCGGCCATGTGAGCACCAAACCACACCACTATAGCAAAGCTTATTTCTGTGCATTTTGCCTTGAGGTTGCCTTTAAAATATGCCTAAAAAAATTGCAGCCCCTTTGTTGTGTTGAATACCTGTGAAATGCATGGTTTTCCAGTGAAGATGAATGTTTTCTCCTATAGAAAAAAGAAAAGGTGATCAAAATCCTTCCAAAACTGCAAACAATGAGACATTTGTTTATGAATAGATATCTCTTTATGATAAGCCATTTCCTTTAAAGACTACCGACTAGTTAAAGCTAAGTAGCCTATGCCTACAGTCTGGCCCCCTAGGATGCAGAAAGGCTAGAAGATATATTGATTTTCAGATTTGACCCGAGTTCCTCATTTTAGTTTTTCTCAATGATACGAAAAAAGCACATTAAAAAAAAATAAAAAAAAAAAAAGGCAACTCTCTCTATTTTTTATATTCCCCGTGAGGAAATTGAAATATGTCCAGACTGGATGCTACTGCAAGTCTAGTTCAAAGAGGTATGCCTCAGCTTAATAAGGTCCACTTTATTGTCAATGAAGAGACTCCTGCAGAATGTGAGAGAAAGAAATACCATAATTTCCTCTCCAGAAACTGCTAGCTTCACTTTTGGTGCATATTAATATAGCTCAGTACTGTCAATGAGGTGATTATTTGCTCCCTAGAGAGCTCATCGCACAGCTAGTTTCTAGGATCCCTAGGAGTTTTTATTTCATGCGGCGCAAGGAATGAATTCTATTCTACAGCTGATTCCAGCAATGCAGTCTCACAGAGAAGCCATCTACAGTTCTTCTTTTAGCCACTAATTCACAAAGGTACAGAAACACATGCTTTTTTTTTACAGAGTTAAATAAAAATCTTCTGCTTCTTACACCTTTGAAGCCATTTTACCTCTGCAGAGGTTTCACTTCAGGCCATATATGTACTGACACTTCTCTGGGTACCAACAGCTGTCACAATACAGTGATACTGACTTCAGTAGAGCAGGATACCTGAAGTGCAAAGGATTCTGATGTGCTCGTGTAGGCAAGTTTCTCTGCTTTGGTGCCCAAATCAGAGCAATTGAAGCTAACTGAGATGTGCCTAGCCAAGCTTTGATCACATGTAAGCATTTTTTTAATGTTGGGTAAATACAGTTACCGTATTGACTGGGGGCAAGGGGGTTTAAAGGATGCATCTATATTAATGCTTCAATTCAGGAGCATGCTTTGAGAGGATTACTTACTGCACTTTGGCTCAAATCTCAGAGGAATCTTGAGACACACAATCTAGATTTCTTTTGGATGAAACTGGAAGAACTACTTCAGGACCTCAACACACACACCCCAAACACAAATGGACATTCAGTCCACTGGGCCAAACTAGTGCTAATCTGAAGCAATCCCTCTGAAATTTATGCTGCAAAGACACTAGTTCTCAGCACTGATCATATCACTCTCAAACCTCATTTCTCTTGAACGTACTGTCCTAATATAAACATAACTAACCTACGATGGACTTCACAGCTTCTTGTGTTATGAACAAATAATATTTCAGCCATTATCCTATTCTTTCAAGGCATTGCAAGATCTAATATTTTGTTAATAGTTGGATGCAGTTTACAACAATTGAAACTTCAATTTTAATGAAAATACATCTCATTTTTTATATCCACTTTCCATTTAAGTCCTCCAATTCCTTTTGTAATCAGACCTTTTATGTAATAGTGCACTCAGGCCAACATAAAGACACCTATGACATCTTTAAAGCAATTCATCTGTCACCCAACCAACCAACAGCAGTATATCTTTTAGTGGATACTTCAGTGTAAACACGTTGACACCTACTGAAAAACATCTCTGTCTGGAGTATATGTGAAAGATCATCCAGTCCTGGATTGTCAAAGAAGGGAAGAAGCACACCTTGTCATACTAACAGCTGCTTTAAAAGGCAGTCAAATGGGCATGTGAGGACAGTCACACAGCATTGGAGCTCAAGACTCTCCTCTCCTCAGCAAAATAGAGGTTATATGACCCTAGAAATCTCATAACCAGTTGCCACTATAATCCTTATTTTCTCCTTTTAGAAGGGAAGCAAAAGGGAGAGGTGCTGGTTACATAAGTAGCCGGTTATGTGTAATACTTGACTCCAAATAAGACTTAGAATAGGATTTTGAATAAGTCAGCTACACAAAGTTAAGTAGCTACAGCCTATCTATTTCCTCTGCATTTTCCTTTCTGCATTTAACAGAATATTTCCTGACTAGTTTTGATATTGCATCAGTTTCACAGATCAGTTTCTTGCATAGCAAGAAAGCTGTTGTATAGGGCAGCTACCTATACAAGAAGCATTTCAATAGAAGTACGAGTTCTTCCAGATTTAAACTTCAGTAAACTTGTTTTATATTCTGAGGACTAAGACAGAACTTAGCACAGATATGTTTCTGTCTTATTAAAATGAAACAAAGAACTACCATGATCTGAGAAACTCTGTACAGTTATGTGATTCTCTGAGTTCTCATGCTATTTTCAGAGGGAGTACTTGTGGTCCAAATGTTGGGTTTTCAGCTGGTTATTGTTTTTATTCATCATCCAAATTACTAAAATGAGAAGGAAATTCTATACCTTAAGCACCTTTCCAGAGGCTTCCTTTTCATACCTTATATAAAATATTGCCTTCTTGTCACCAAAACACTTAATAAGCAGACTCCACTTTGTATTCCACAACAGTTCCTCTTAGAGACATAAGATGCTGCAGTAGTTATGGAAATTAGCTCTGTGTCCCCACTAGTACACATTTTAAAACAGCATTATCACCACAGCGTTGTGGCATATCAGTTTCTGCCAGTGTTTGTATAGCTTCCTGTAAACAGTCCCTTTTAATCTTCTGAATGCAGATTCTGTAAATTCCCTCAGCAAAAAAAAAATAGTCAAAGTGCCTGGTCACAATGTCACATACACAGATCTATATATGTCTGCATCTACACATAAAGACCCATTAAAACAAATCCCCTATATCTAATTCACAAAAGTTAAATCTCCTTCATCTCAAAGAACAGAACTGATGTTTACTATTGCTATAGATAGACTATAGCTAAATATCTTCTTTATTTATCTTGTTATTTTTCTAGTCTAACCCATCAGTGTGTGCCATTTTAGGAGTCATTAGATATAAAAAATGCCTCCTGTTCATAACGACATTTAAATGAAAAGGCGAGCTTGATTCCAGCACATGCTGTATAAATTTAGAACTACTGCATGTTTGTCTACATCAGCAAGCACAAAAGAGTTACCAAGGAACATTAATCCCAGCTCATGAGCACACTGAAATCAACAACAAAGGTTTTCTATCTTTTTGTTGCACAATTCAGATCTCCTATAAATGACTATGAAATATCCTCCCCCTTCTACCCCAAAAAAGCCTCTTTAAAACTGACCCCTTGGAGTAATTATCTTCCCATTGTAGTGTTTATCATAGACTGCAACACAGATGTGTGTGAAAGGAAAGAAAATGCAATATTTCTTCCACTGAAAATGAAAACAGAGTTCTTCAAGCATTTTATCTTTGATACCTAAAACCATTGTACATACATGCTATGTCCATCACCCTGTTCTATGTTAGCCATAGGGAAAATCTGCTTAGATTTTTTTATCATGCTCTTCACTGCAGTGTATTAAGTGACCTGATTAACGTGTGTTCTCTTGTCAGAAGAGACAATGTACATGATTGCTTCATTTAGTAGGATTCTTAAAGTAGTTTTCATGTATAAGCATATTGACATCTATTTATTTCAGGGAGGAAAACCCACAGAAATATATGGTGCACTTAGAGCAAACATGAATTAATCAGTACAGCATACACTTGGTGTCATTTGAAAGCAGAGCCTGCACATCTGCACAGCTATATTATTGTTGTCCAGCTGCATCCCAGCTGAGAGGTGATGGATCATTTTGTGATCCATACAGGAAAATCATGCCATGGTTACAAGTTCAGGTTTCTGAACAGATAAGCATTACACTGTCATGGAGAGTTTTATTTGGCCAGAGAGAGGTTATCTAACATCCTCCGTCAAGCATCTTCATCCTGGAGCTTTAAGTTATTGGGATGGGCTATGCCTAAACTGCAGCACCCAGCAGCATTTCCTAGCTCCTGGTCCTGGCACACACTTTGGTCACATCCCGGCACACAAGAGTCCCAGCTGCTTGCTCCCTATTTCCCATTAGAATAAAACATGTCTATATTAGTGAGAAGAAATCTTCAGTTTAATCTAGCCTGGCCCCACTTTGGTCAATCAAGAGAACAGATCTATAGGACAGACCCTAGAGTACATGTCTGCATGCAAGCAAAACCGAATATATGAGCAGCCTCAGCACTCACAGGGCAAATTTTTCTATACTGGTATGGTAATACCTGCTCGCAAATTGTGCAGTGTCCCATACTCCTCTTGCCAGCAAAAACAGTCAACTGCCTGCAGATGTAGCATACAAATTCTCTGAAACGCAGTTACTCCTCAGAGCTCTGTTGAGACAGTATAATTGGGTCTGATTAAAGACTCTGCCTAAATAATATTCTAGTTATAGAACTAAATAATACATTACAATGTGCTAAAAAAATAAATCAAGAGAAGGCAAAGCAGTTTTCTCCCAACCAGCAAAGTTCAGGTGCTCCTGTGCAAACATGCTCATTGTTAAACAGTGTCAGCATATTTGGTTCTGCAAGCTTTTTTGGCTTGGGCTTCTTCTAGTTAGCTCATTAGTGAACAGCTCTTATAATCAATAAGTTGCCAACTGGGAACCTAAGAGTTTCTTATCCACAGCTTAGCATGTTCTCGGAAATACTGATGAAATTGCATCCTGTTTTTCTTAAAACAGCATCTCTTTTTCGGTTCATTTTAGTCTGTGTATGACACCAATTGGAATACTCTTGATGTCATGAATAGTCTTTCTGTGCCCAGAGTATCTTCTCTATATGTTGAAAAAGTTAAAATAGATGCTCTACCTTCTGTCTTTTGGTTTGCAAGATATTTTAATTGACTATCCCCAGTGCCCCCAAATTCAATCCATGGACATGCAAAAAAGTTACTGAAAAAATTCTAGGTTTTGAACTTGCAGCATGTCAATTATTCCAGTGGAATTATCTGGATCAGTCAGATCTTCTGACTTTGTGACAATTCCTGGTAAAAACCAGAGTATTCCTTTGCACATACTGTGAGGTAGATAAATGGACACTTAGTGCACAAGCTTTAATGCATCCTAAGTTCACACCCCAGCTTACCTAGCACTGATTTGTCCACATCCATACTTTCAACAAGTATGTTTATTGTGAGATTTTTGTAGGTTATATAAGGCAAAACTGAAACAAATTCTATGTTGTGTTCCTTAAGAAACGCCTTCATGGGTTTCCACATTGCTCTAACAGCTTTTACTGCAGCCAAGAGTTTCCATGGTACTGCATGCTACAGTATTAATGGGGCTCCAGAGCACCTCACGTAAATTTATCACACTTCTTTGACAGAGGAATTCTTTATAATGGATATGAAGGTCTGGCCCTGTACATTCCTTTCCTGCATACATTTGTCAAGGTACTTTAAAACTAACGATCAAAATAGGGAGCAAAGTTAAAATTCAGTTTACTTTTTACTGAAATGGATGTTAGTGAAAATTGGTTCTGGCTAAAACATCTTTTGTAGCCAGTCTGACTATCAACAAAATATGTTGACTAACACTTTGAGCTCTCTAACTACAAACTCCTTCCAAGCAACCCAAGTCGTTGCCCTACACATGAGTCAACAATGCATCTGGCTAAAATTCCTTACCATCAGGAGTGCCTGTTTGAAGCAATTTGGATCTCTAATGATGCGAGCTTAATACTTAGTGCTTCTTAACATCTTGCCTCATAATAATTCTGCTTTCCCAGAGCTACATGCCAACATATTTACTAATATAGAAACATAAGAATCAAAATATGAGATTACATCAAGATCCATCAAATCTTAATGATCTCTAAGAGCATCCAATGCAATTGTTTCACAGGAAAGTGTAAAACCATTACAGACTGGAAATTATCTACAATCTACACCAAGTTTCATCCTGGTTTCACATCATTAGAGATAAGTTTAAGCTCTGAAATATGAGACATAATACTGTTTACAAAGTTCCTATAATTAATTGTAATGACTCTGTATATCATAATTATCATTATAAACATACAATCTCTTTTTAGTTTTGCTAGATTTTTGGTCTCATCACTTTCTGTTGCACTGTAGTTCTACCATTTAATTACATTATGTGGTGGGGAAAAAATATCAGCTTTCAGTTTACTATCTTTATTACACATACTCCTGAAATGTTTCCTGTATATCAGATAGATGACTGTCTGAGCCCTTGTGGAATAGGTTACCCTAATGCTGCCCAGGTTTTATGTAAAGATATTTATAGTGTAATTATGAAAGGAAGCCTAGTGTCTTGGATAGACATCTCTATTATTCTAAATTTAAGTAAATAAAATAAATGCTTTCATTAATGCCCCTTTTGTTATTGTATTATAAAACAGGAGGAAAAATTGCTCTTAATCTTGCCACAGTATTCAGTAATTTGTATACTTTTATTATGTCCCCACTTACTCATCTCCTTTCAAAGAAAAACTCCCTCAATTTTCTTACATGAGAGATATTACAAACTGTCTGTAATTGTTATTGTCCTTCTCTGAACCCCCTTATAGCTCTTTAATATCTCTCTGAGATGGGGAGATCAACCCTGTACACAGTACTGTACAAGAAGTCCTATTACTGACTCACAGAAGAATTATAATAATCTCTGTTATTATTCTTCATCCTATTTCATATGCATCCCAATATCGTGCTAACTTTTCTGACTGTAGCTGTGCACTGAAATGCCTATAATTATTTCCCTCCTTTTCTTTAGGCAATACACTTAGCTTAGAATGTTGTAAAGTGCACAACTAGCTTTAATTTTTAACTTCACTATGCATTTCTTCCTATTTATTAATACTGAATTTTATTTACTTTTTTGTTACTCAGCATTTTTCAATCTCTGAAATTTTCTAGTGTCTTCTCTGGTCAAGCAGTTTTCCCTCATGAGGGATTAAAGTGACAATTGGAACAACTAGATCTACTTCCCAGATCAGAGTATTATGACTGGGATCATAGATCAGTCAAACTGGTCAAGGGATGGCTTAGATAATAGCTTTTGGGTAAACCTCTCAGTTCTCAGTAAACACCCAGCAGTTGCCAGGAAATGCAGATAAAAAATATAAAATCCTTTTTGAGTTATAAAGAAGTGGCATCTGAAAATATGGCAATAGAAACACTGTACATGGTATTAAGAAGGATGCATTCCATGCATTGAGCAAACAAGACAACTCTATTAGCATTCCAAACTTGGTAACACATTGGTAGTCCAGAATATTATAAATGTATTATTTGCTATGTTACCTGGTATTGTGGATAATCTGGGGGAGAAGTTTATAGCTGAATCAGAGCAGAAATTAATTCGACTCCAGCACTGAATTACATTTTTAGTCTCTTTTTATTTCCAAAAAAAAAAAAAATCTGTTAACCATTCACTTCTTTCCTTATTTTTATTCTCATAATTCTAGGATCCATAAAAGCATGATTCATCTTCTAAATTTAATCACTTGCTTCAGATAAAGAAAACATTTCTGACAAAATTGTCAGTGCTTCATATGCTAGTAGTGTGTAATCATGATTTCAGAACAATTTGTATAAATTACAAGCTTTCATATAGACAACAACTTAAATTTCCCATAACACATTTATATGAAAAGTAGTCTATGGAAAAATGTAGTTTTATATTAATCTTTACATAAGACCTCTGATCTACATAGTTCTCACTATGCCCTGATAATTTTTTAATAAACAAAGATACATCACCACAATATTAACCAAATTCTTTCATTTGCCCCATGAATTCTCACCTAAGAAGGTTTTTTTCCAAATACTTGCCCATATTGACGGACTCTCTTGCATTATTTCCAGTGTAAACCCAGAGGCATTGATGACAAGGAAGAAGAAAAATCATAAATGTCACAAATTAACACATCCCACCTCTGGATATGTCTTCAATTCATTATAGAGAATTCACATCTCCCTTCAGTCTGCCTCCCCGTGATGGCATTTACATAGCCTAAACATTTTGATCAATTAAAATAGAATGTTTTGTTTATTATTTTCTTTAATTGGGGAAGTTTAATCTCAACATTTAATTTGGGGTAAAGCTAAACAGCTCATTTTTCTTATTTTGGGAAAGGGAATGAAATATGTTTGTTTTGTTGAATCATGTTGTTTGTTTTTATTTTTTCTGAAGCTATTTATCAACTGCATTAAGATAATAAATCAATATGCTTTGTGGTTTTAAAGACCATTCTCCTGAAATGTTTTGGCTGGGTCTAATTATGGCATCATTTAGCTTCTTCTCGAATTATAATGTTCAGACTAATTGCATTTACCCTCAAACATAACTTTCCTTATTTTTCTTTCCATTATTCCTTCCTCTAATTTTATGACTTGCCTTTCATGTATGCAAGCGAAAATAGTATAATATAGAACTGTTGGGATAGCTCAATTCAAAACTGTATTTGTTGTTTACATATAGTTTTCAGAAGTTTCAATATGTAAGAAACCTTGATACTTAATCCTTACTCCACTAAAACTAATCAGTGATTAACCATAGCCTTCAATCAGACCATGACACTGACTTAAAAATCCCACCCAAAAAAATGGGTTTACATGTGAACTATGTCTCTGGTGAAAATTGTTGTGATTTTTAGAGGGTTTATATTCTTAAGTGTAATTACCTTTTGTGTAACACATTTTACATACAGTTCTTTTGCCAGCAAATACCTGTAGAATACCATAGAATACCATATTAATACAAATAGAACAAGCATAGGTCCTAAAAATATGAAGATTAACCAAAAAAAGGCAATCCACCGAAAAGAATATTGAGAAGGGAAATCTTTACTCCTGTCAAACCACGAACTTTTTTCAAGAAAGACAGACCACTTTGTTTTTCCACTATGAAATGTACTATGATATCATATATTATCTAACTGCAAATATACCTTATAGTATTTTGCCTACAAAAGGCTTTACTGAAATGCCTCCCATTATAAAAACCGTACAGGAACAAAACACGAACAATCCATTCACAGAATTCACCACAACAGCTTGCATACGTGACGCAGTGAACAGCAACAGAGTTATACCAGGGATGATTTGGGTCTGGTGTACAATTATATCAAATTACTGGCTTCAGTAAGGGACACTGGTTACTTTCCAAGGTTCCCATTCACTTTGAGGGGGATATAATTTTGCCATAGGTTTTTGAAGTTGAAGGCAATGGGACAAGGAAGGCAAGGGACAAGGACTTAACTTACAGAGTTATGAAAATGGGGGGGAGGAGCACCTTTCTACTTAGGAGTCTGGGTGATATAAATAACTACTGTCTCCCCTTTCTCCCTGTGTGGTTAATTAGGACATTCTAATACTCATCTGATCTGTACACATGGAAAAAATGCAAACAAATGAAAATAGGTTCTTTAAATGTCATTTTTCATCCAGATGGAAGGATCATGCAGGAGCTCTGCAAAGAGAGGCCTGGCAGATCAATCAGTCTTTAATTCAGTGTTCATTACTAGGTATTCTCAGTGAAAGGTGGAAAGAAAATCGCTACTGATACCAGAGCAGGTTGGCACTTCTGTATGTGAAAATCTGCTATTTCTTCTTACTCAAAAAGCATGGTCACTTGAAGTTATTACTGTACATTCACACTGATACCTACAAAGACATTAAATGATTATAGGACAGCAATGCTGTCAGCAAGACATTCCAGCATTTTCAAGTTCCTTCCCTGAATCTGAGATGAAGTATTTAGTCTTTTGAATAAGCATATATGTGAAGAAAAAGCTGCAGTCTGCATGATTTTACAAGTCAGAGCTGATTAAAACTCAGTATGAGCTGATAGGACATGAGCAGACCATACTGGCAGAACAGGTGTTCATCTTTGTGTTTAAAAACCCAAGCCAATGCAAAGATACAGTGGGGTTGCAAGAGATCACTGTGTGAATAAGGAAAGAGCAGTAGGAGCTTGTAGTCATCACAGAGGACATGGGTTATGTCCTACCCCAAAACACTGGAATGCAGTTCCAAAAAGCAAACCTAAACTTTGCCACATACAAGATCCCCACATATCTTTAAGGCAGCTTGTTCAAAAGTAGCATATGCACTTTCCTATTGCTTACTAATATCCCTCTAGGTTTTTACTCTGAGTAAATGGCTTTTTAAATTTCACTGAGATCCTTTCTCATTGCTTTTGGCACTCAGCGCTGCTAAGATTTTCCTCAGTCGACTACAGATGTTTGCCTTTTCCTAATCTCTTTCAAAGCAGAAATCGCCCTACCCCTCTGCCCTTTCTACTGTTTTTTTTCTGTACAGGTTGAATTACCCTGCAACAGCCCCTTCAAAAAATTCACTAATTTTAACATCTAATTTTAAGTGAGATTTGATGTACCAGAGGGACCAAGAAACTACAAACTGCCGAGAAAATATCCATTCGTGGCACCTTGCTAGGACCTTTGTTGATGGCTGAAGTATATTGCTATAATTTTCTCTAAATAAATAGCTGAGAGGTAGTTTGGGAGTCCCCATGACACATACCTACATGCACACACAGAGATACATTTGAGTGTTTCATTAAGTGAATAACTACCGTTTATTACTTCAGAATAATTTTCTTCCCTTTCTTCTTGCTCTCTGTCCTTTTCATGTTGAAGTACTTATTATCTTTGTTCTTTTTCTTCTTACCTCACCCCACTGTAATTTCATTTTTCTTTCCTTTCTCCTTTTTCATAAGCCTCACATACCTTTTGCTCATTTTGCTTGCCCTAGGTGATTTTGCAATGTTACACTTTAATATCTAGAAGATCAGTGGAAGAAGAGATTGCAATTTGTTGATAAACAGATCAGTAAAGCACAGAAGAATAAATCATTAGTGAGGAGGATGTAATTAAAGTGGACATCCCTAAAAAAGCATTTATAATTTTCCACTTGTGTATTGTGTACTAAAAATTTCTGTCTAGAATGTGTAAGAAAGCTACTCCCCTTTGTGTGTCCTTCAAATTCATTTTGAACGCATCAGGTTGCACTGTCTTCTCAGTTACCTGACCTTCATTTGGAATCAGTCCCCTGATTTACTGAACACTGAATTTGGGAAGCAGTATATGTAGATTCTGTATCTATAGGACAATTGCAGATGGTACAGCAACAGACACTGAAGCTATAGAAAACACAACGATGCTTCCACACATGAGGAATACACCAACCAGAGACAGTTTCTACTTCTTACAACACTGCAAGAAAAATATGTGCAGTGGGTTAACCTTGGCTGCCAGATGCCCACCAAATCACTCTCTACTCCTCCCTCTTTAGCAAGACAGAGATAAAGAAAGGCTGGAAAAGCTCATGGGTTGATAAGGACAGGGAGATCGATCACCAATTAACACCATGGGAAAAACAGACTCTAGTTGATGAAGTTTAATTTAATTTAGTGCCAATCAAAAAGAGAGTAGGATGGTAAGAAAACAACAAAACTAAATACACCTTGCCCTCACACCCCCTTCTTCTCAGGCTCAACTTCATTCCTTCATTCTACCTCTTCTACCTCCTCCCCACTCTAAGTGGCCCAGGAGGATGGGAAATGGGGGCTGTGGTCAGTCCATCAGACTGCCTATGGTCTGAAGTTCTTCAAGAACCGTTCCAGCAAGGATTCTTTCCACAAGGCACATAAACCTAATATACTATGAAAAATAAAGCAACACTTTATTTGCCCTGTTTATACTCTGGACTCCTTCTAAAGTCACTTAGAATATCTGTTTTCTCAACTTTTGCCTCTATGGAAGTACAGAATATCTGTTTTCTCAACTTTTGCTTCTATGGAAGTACTTAGAAGTGAAAAAACGGTAACAACCAAAACTTGGAGATAATTTTAGCAATAAGAGGGAGCAAAATGAGGGAGCTGCAGCAAAAACAATGAGCTGAATTTTTACTGTAGCTAAGACACTAGGAAAGAAAATCGTTAAATATTTGACAGGTCCTGACAAGTGTGAATCTTCCTAATAGTGAATGAAACCTGGGGTCTACAGAATTGTAGGAAAGACTTGATGGTAAATGTTCTCATTTGGTACTGAGACTTTATCACCTATATACAAGTTGTAAGTAGGCATTTTTCTGCAAGTATTTTATGTGTTAAAAATTATCCTTAATTTCAAAGTTATCTGGGTATGAGAACTAAGTAAAAAGTGAAATTACTTGAAATACAGATAAAAATATGTTTGATGCTTTTAATCAAGAAAATGGAGTAGAAAGGGTCAGCTAACTTTTTGTAATTCTCTGTTGTATCCCTATATCTACTCAGCCATACTCGGAAAACTAAGCTGGATGTGGTTTACTCACACATTGTAGTGGAATATGTAAAATTATTACTATAGCCAGAAATAGATTTTAATATTGACTAAAAGTGAGATAGCTTAAATAAAAAAGTTTTAAAAAATAAATAAAGGCAATGAAGCATACATGGAATAGCAAAATGGTTTCAGTAACTTCTTTTCTCCCCACAGTGTACTGCAGTTTTATACATGCTTTCCTTTCTGCTGGATCTACAGTGGAAAGAGTTGAAGGTAGCCTCCTTCTGTCTAGAGGCCATTTTTCTCTTTTATCTCTCCTAGCACCCTGAACAACAACAGTGTCCCACCTTCAAACAGTCAGAGCCTGAGTCCAACTGTCTCCAACACAACACAAGGATGCGTTTTTACTGGAGCAGTGGCAGCACAGGAGCCTGCTTTCCAAGATGACACAATGAAGTGGGTAACAAAAGAATAAAGTGATGACAGTTTAAGACAAAAAAGACAGAACCAAGGTTACCTGACCGGGGGAAAAAAATGTAGCTCCTGTGGAAAATCAGTGTCAAGGTATTGAGAGAAATACCATAGGGGACAAAGAAAGGCAATTTCATCGTGTGTATTTCAAAGGTTTTAATTTATGAAGCTCACAAAGTAGGCAAGAAGAATACACTTCTTGTACTTGTCATGATGGAAGTTGGACCTGAGGCAGGATTAACATTGCAAACTCATACCAAATACACACAAAAAATCATGAATATTTATGATAATATATTTCATAAACACATTGAGCCAATAACTTCAATCCTAGATAACCTGGTGCTGCTAAATCTACAAGTAAGGTTGTTACCAAAAAATGATGCTGAATTTCTATGTAAAATACCAAATGACATATTCAAATAAGCTGTAAGAGTTATTGTGTTAGGTACAGAAATCAAATGAAATAACTGTCACCCATTAAAAAGGACTTCCTAATGTTTCAGCACCAGACTGCTGTGCCTTCTCAGAAAAATAGAAGTTGCCTTAAGGGGTGGAAGAAATCACTAATTTAGTCTAAAACTTTAAGTAATAAGCAGAAAAGAGAGTAGAGATGACAGTCATGTCATCAAATAATCACCAAATAGATAAATGAAATCAAATCAGTAAGAAGCACTGGCTAAAGGAGATCCAATAAAGATCCAATAGAACGTCTGAACAAAGTACAGCCTCAGCTGCTGTCAGGATTTGTCAGGGGAAATACGTAAGAATGGAAACTGAACTCGAAAGAAAGACTTAAATTCAGAGAGGGAAAGGGAATAGGAGCCCTGTCCTGATAAGCTCATGCACTTAGGAGGTCTAATGAAACTACCAGACCTTTGGAAGGGCTTCACTCAGTTGCTTTCTGGAGGGGTTGCCACATACTCAAGACTTTGGGAAATCTAACCCAGAGGGAGAAATAAGAAAATGTCAAAAGTAGGCATGGTGCTCCATGTCACATTAGAACAAAAGTGGCACCAAAGCAACCAAGAGCCTTGACTCTGCAAAATGCCTTGCTCACTGCCCCAGTGGGGCAAGCCCAGAACAGAGTCAGCAGGAGGAAACAAAAATTGTTTGTTAAGCAGCGAGAAGAATCAACAGCAACCGCGCTGCTGAAAATTAACTCTGTAGAAGAGAGGAAAAGGTCTAGAGTGACAACAAAAACACCTAATGCAGCATACAAATGCATGTAATCCCAGGATTTCAGTTTAAAATCTTCTAGATATGTCTATTACTGTACTTACATTGTGTGTCAAAAGTCACGGCTGGGAGGTCCAAAAAACCTGCAATTCAAATTATCTATAGTTTTATCACAGCACGAGATGATCTGACATCTCAGCTGTTCAAAGAGAAGTTTTGTTTTGTACAGCTGCATCCATGTTTATTTTGTATTTTGTTCTGCATGAATACCATCCAAAAAATATCTGCAGCAAAATTTCCCTGCATCTTAGGTAGTTAAACATTCCACAACAGGAAGGAATAAATCATGACTCCTCAGAATCACTGTATTTTAGCACTTATAACATAAAGCATGAAATTGTGTTCAAATAATGGATGAATGTTAGATGATGATACAATGATTAATGGGGAGGGGGGGGTTAATAAACTTTTAGGATGGTCTCCAAACAAACTTCCTACAGAAAGGAAAGCAAGCCTTGATTTTCTAAACCCTTTGGCTATAACTAATGTTCATAAGAACACAAGGCAGGAAATTTTCTATAGTACATTTCATACATTCAGTGTCTACCTTAACATGTATATGTGGCCAAATGGATTCCACCTAAACAGTAAATGAATATGGCAAAGTTATTTTGAATTAGTATATGCTACAGAAAAACTAAGCTAAAGCAACAAGAAAGCAAAGAATTCAGCCGGTTCTATGTAAGAATATGCACAGTGACATGCCTTTGATTAGGTAACTTCAGCACATTTAGCTACATTTCTGAACAGAGTCAAACAAAAACTTGCTGTTTTTCAGCAATTTAATCTATTCCAGAGACTGCATGAGTGTAATGTGGCAGTTGCTATAGTAACCACATTTTTTCTTGGAACTCAGAGCAGGTACAGGTGTAAGCGATTTCTCCATCTCACTAAGTTACTGTTGCGCTATGATGATGCAGCAGTAACTCTAACCCAGACACCTAACCTGGTCAGTAATTATTTAAAATATACCCAACATATTCCAAAATATCTCTTTCAGAAGGTATAATTCTACTCTATGCTGTCCTGAGTTTGCACCCTTTCATAAATCTACTAGATGAAATTTTGGAGAAAGGGAAAAAGCTGAACAATTGAAAAAAAAAAAGGTACAGATATATACTTATAAATTATAAATTATATTTAAATAATAATTTCCATTTATAATATATAAAAAATATGTCAACTCTTACATTTTCTTCTTAAGACATTCCTTGAATGTCTTGGTGGCAAGAGATCCCAAAGAATTTTAAATTCACTGTTAAAAAAATCTTTACTTATTGATGGTCACTGCAAAGCATTTTTATTTTGTGTCACATTTTCATTTAATTCACCCTTAATCAAAATAGTCCAGAAATGAAGCCACATTGGTAATTTACACCTCTGTAAATGCATTAGCAGAATCTGCTCTTTTGATGCCTGCCTTGCTGATATAAAGGGTGCACCTATCATTCTATTTGCATTTAGTTCTGAAAGACTAAATCTGCTAAATTTCCTAGAGGTGAAAACAGTACAGCAGTGCAGGAATAAAAAAATGTATTTTTTTTATGTCAGTCAATACATCAGCATATTAATGAGGCAAAATGTAGGGGACTGCGCCCTAAAAACTTTGTTGAAATAAAAGGATAGATGGTGTCAGGAATTTGATGGGTGCTGAGTGTCCAAGTGAAAAGAATGGGAATTGACGTCAGTGGAATTATACAAGCTTCCAGCAGCTGTGAATTTGGCCTCAAGGTGACCTAATACATCTTTTCCATCTTTCATTTCTGTTTGACAGCTCCAGCACAGCCAAAATATTTATTCCTCTTTACAATTAAACTAAGCAAATAAGCTATATAGAATAGACCATTCAATGTATTGAGACAATTTCTCCTATAAGAATTTAAATAAAAAATGTTATTTTCTTGGTTGTCAATATTCAAATTTCTCCTTTTTTTTTTTCCTATTAAAAATTCCCATAAAATCCTCCCAAGCAAACAAGGAAATTTAAAACTCAGAGAGTGTATAATTGTTTTGATTAGACACATAATCAACTTCTTATATCTTACCTCTGAGTGATTTAATGCAGATCTTCAACTACAATTTTTGGTCCCTCTATTTCCAATCATAAATTCATCATTTGCCTTTCGCAAAGGATCTTTTCATTTTAAGTTTGTCAGATGGTACTAGCCTTTCCCTGGCTTCTAGTAGCAGGGAACAAGAAGCTGAGGCGTAAAATCTGAGTACCATGCTCAAAAAGGACTCAGCAGAAGTTCATGCAGCTTTAGGGAGGCTTGGTAACGAACTGCAGTGTCCCAAGGGGTTTTATGGGCTTCATTTCCAAGAGCTGGCTGTGACTTCCATGATATTAAAAGTACCTTTCATGTTGGCTGTAAATTCTTGTTACAAAGCACTGCCTATGACACAAGCAATGCCCTCTTATATATAATGCTAGTCTGCCTGATAATGCCAGGAGCCATCAGAGAGTGGGAATATCAGGGTCATGGCTTTGAACTGTATGTTGGGTGACAAAAAGGATTGTCATGGTTTAAGCCCAGTCAGCAACAGAGCACCACACAGCCACTTGTTCATCTCTTCTCACCCCCAGTGGGATGGGGGAGAAAATCAGAGGAAAAAGGTAGGAAAACTCATGGGTTGAGATAAGAACAGTTTAATAATTGAAAATCAATTAAATTTAATTATATTAATAATAATAATAAGATGATGATGATGTAATGAAACCAATACTACTACAAATAATAATATGTAATGAAAAGCAAAACAGCAATGGAAAAAAAGCCCCAAGTGATACAACTGCTCATCATCCACCAACTGACACCCCAAATGTCAGTGAGAGTCAGAGAGCAAGGGAGAGCACTCCCTGGCTGACTCCCCCCCAGCTTACATACTGAGCATGATTTAGTGGCATGAAATATCTCTTGGGTCAGCTGTCCTGGCTGTGTCTCTTCCCAGCTTCTTGTAGAGAAAAATCTGGGAATTCAGATCCAGTATCAGAAACGGAAGTCCTTGGCCTAATGTAAACATTGCTTGGCAACAACTAAAACCACCACCGTGTTATCAACAATTTTCTCAGCACAAGTCCAAAACACAGCCTCATACTAGCTACTGTGAAGAAAATGACCTCTATCCCAAGCAAAACCAGCACATAGTGTATTGGTGTTCTTCTCAGTCTCAGACTGACCTCATCACTGGCAGACCTAAGAGAGAAATGCGTATTTTACCACTCCTGGTTAAACCTAACCAGTCCACAGGAAATAATTCAACATGTACTGGTAAGAAGAAATAGCAAAAATGTCATCCTTGTGCTCATGTTTGTATATCCCATGCATAATCCAGCTAAACTTCGCCATGGGCTTTTGTGCAGGCTGCTCCAAATAAGGACATGCACTGGGGTGAATGTTATCCACGCTTCATGAGCTGTGTTAGCAGGGACACCTCTGAGCCTACTGGTCACAGTGTCTAGACACATCTGGGCACTTGGTTATCCTGACTGGAGCTCCAGAAGCTCCAAATATATATACTTCCAGTGTCAACTGTGTCACAATACTGAGCAAAAAGATGCTTCAATGCCTTTAAAAGTCTGTAATTTTCAGTTTTACCCTCTGCAAAAATGATGGTGTCGGCAGTGTTGAAAATAATGAACTATTTCACAGATTTATGACAAGGACTAATTAGATCATGTTTATGCAGTATCTCAGAGATAGCAAGTAATGTTGGTAGGATACATGATTACATTTGGAGCCAACGTAAAGCCATAGCAAACCACCTGTCATTTTTTTCTATTTGATTTACTACTTAACAGCTTCTAACTGCACCAGACTCTGATAATTTCCTTGAAGTAAATTTGCTCTTTCTTATCTAATCCAAATAGCAGTAATTGTTTACTATATGTCTCCTATCATACTTAAAATATGAAGTCACTATTGTCAACAGCATTTTGATTTCCATGTAGACAGCACTGTTTCTTGATATAATATTTTCATTCAGCAAGCTGCCTGTTTCCATTCCAGAGTTAAACTTCAGATTCCATTTTCACAGATTCACAGAGTGTCAGGGGTTGGAAGGGACCTCTAGAGATCATCTAGTCCAACCCCCCGGGGCCAGAGCAGGATCACCTAGAGCAGATCACACAGGAATTTTCTACTCTTTCTCTACTTTAGGGGGTTTTCCCCCTGTTCTTCCCCTAGCTTCTTTCTCCTATTCCCAGTATACATGTATCCATTCAAGATTAAGAACCAACATAACAGTAAAAAAAAAAAAAACTTTGGGCTACTGACAGATGAGTTAAACTTAAGTTGTCAGAACATTTGTTTTCAGTGTGAACCCAGGTCAGTTTTTCCCTTAACTTAAAACAGTATTTCTATAACCCAGGTCATTGTGGTCAATCCTAAGGAAATCACCAAGAAAGTACAAGCAACGTCCTAGCACAGCTTAAGTGCTCGTAAATGGATTTCTTCTGTGTCCTTACTAAATTAAATTGAAGTGTAATGATTTATAGTATTACCATGTGACAACAGTCAGTACATTAGATGTTACATTATCTATTAAGCTCAAAAGATTTTATTTATATTGCTTTGTTTTTTAGAAGTGTGTGATGACCTCCACCAGTAAATAAGTATTATGTCACCATAATGGATTCCACATGTAAATTACAACTCCATCTGTAACACAGCTTTCCTCAGCATGCCCAGTTTTAGTCAAATAAATATTCTTACTAAAGCAAGTAGGTTGTTGTTCCTATTAATCTTGAAGATGGATTAAAGATTCAGATTCCTTGAATGTTAATCTTTTTGCCACATTCTGCTAATATTTTCTGAAGTGTTCAGAGCCCACAAGCGTTAAAGTATTTAGACTCCCACATGCAACCAAGGGGGTTGTATGATGTAGGCTTATGGGATTTAGGACTTTATCCCATTTCAGGAGTGACCCATGCATATAGATCAGATTCACAGGGCTTTGGGAGAAAGATTTTTGGTTCTCTCTTCTTCCCAATTCATAGAAATACAAACTATGTCAGTTTCTAAACATTTAAAAGAAACTGGGATAGAGGTGTAGTGCTCCAACTTGGAAATCAACAAATTGTCAAGTGGATAATTTCATATTTTAACAGAAAGAAGAAGAAAGATTAAGAACAAAGGGAAAAGGAAGGCAGGACTGATAACAGTATACATAATAATCACATTGGTGTTCATGCTATTTTGCACTGAGAGGACATTTTCATCAAGCCATTTGTTGTTGTTCTTTGTGTCTGCTGCTGTACGTTTCTCAGTTTGCAAGCATAGGCAGTGTAGCGTTAACACAGATGGATCTGTTCCAGGGTCCAGTGCAAGTCAAAGATTAAACGCCATCAAGTTGTCTCTCTTTCTTCAGAATGAATACCATGTGCTAGCAACACACCACGAGAGCTACTGTACTCAGCCGTTCATGTCATAGGGAGGCCATAAACTGTTACCACTGCACTGGGAGTGTAACACTGAATTTCCCTAACTTCCTTTTTTTAACATTTTCGGCTTTTTATGGACAGAGGGGTGGGGTGGGAGTGGAAGGTGTTGTGTTGGGATTTTTCTTTTTTTTTTTCCTTCTAAATAGCAGGGTGATTGTTGTGGGGTTTTTAATTACTGTTTTCCTTTGTAAAATCATGTATGTTACATCAGCTCCAAGTAAGTGAAATTAGAGGACTGTAGGTACGATGATGCTTTTACAGAACTTCTGCTTTAGTTAGAGTGATATTTTCAGTTAATCTAAATGTAAATGTATTAATTTCCTCACAACTGAAATCATGTCCTATGGGATCAAGCTGACTTATGTGGGACTCCTGTACTAACCATTTGCTCGAGGATAACAGGGGTTTCAGTTGTCACCATACATAATATCCTTTAGAATGGTCTATTTGCCATTTGTTCATCATTAAGAGTGTAATATGATTTATATGATCTTTACACCACAGATCCAACACCAATGTTTAAGCCATTTTACAGGCACAGAGAAGAGCATTAAGAACAGTCTTATTCTGATTTAACTGCATCTGTTTCAAAATACCCATGACATTTATTTCAATAGACTTAGTCCCAGCATGACCTGGCTTAGATGATATCAGAATCTATCCTTAACATAAAAGTGGAAGGTTTTGATTTAATTTTTTCTGACTTTTTTTTTTTCCAGTACTGCCACAGAATGGTAATCAGCATCTGCATAACTGTAGATAATTAAATATATATATATATATATTATTTTTTAAACTGACATAAGTTTTATTTTCAGAGTGATGTTTAGAGACTACATTGACCTAAACTTTACCAATTTGATAGCTTCTTAAATATTCCTGGTTTGTGTTTTTCTCCTTTTCATTACCATAGTTTTCTGATTTCTCATTCCAAGTCCTGATTTTACTTTTTATTCAGCAGCCTTCTCATTTCCCTCCACCACCTGCTGATAGCTAAAACAATGTTTCACAGATTGAAAAAAAGAAAAACAGGGAAAAAAAAGAAAAAGAAAAACAGAACAAGGAGGGAGAAGAAAGGAAATTGGCTGCTGGTCTCCCCAAATTGACTTGTGATGTGTTTTGGTTTTAGAGGCAATTGAAAATCCCAAGTTACCCATCCTCCTAGCAAGACATGAGGACTCCCACTCAACAAAATTCTGCTTGCATATACACTAGTGCTACTTTGATTTCTGAGGAAAATGGTCTAATAAAATCATGCAACTGTAAGTCCATGATTTAGGTGATACTATGCAACATAAGGTATCATACAGGAGCTCAGAGAAAAGCAATAACAAATCTAAATACAACACTATCACCCGAACATTGTACAGAGACACATTTACATAATTAGTGAAACACTCCATGGCACTGGAAGACTTTCTCATCATTTGGTTACCTGGCTGCCAGGGCTGTGACTACGAAACAGTTTTTCTAAGTACAAAGAAAGAAGGCTACCTGACACACCCTGAGACTAGTACTTCCTGGTTTATGTTAACTGGAGATGTACCAGTCAATAAGCCCAAAGTCCCTTCTGTATGTGAAAGGAAGACTAGGAAACGTTTTACCATTTCACCTTGCTAGCTTGTTCTGACAAATATTTTAATTTGGACATAAGAATTCGCATGCATACTAATGAAAACTACCACACAAAGTTCCTGCAAATGATTTGGCAGTATGAACAGAGAAGAGAAACTTCAAAGAGAAATTCATACCTGGCTGTGGTTTTGAAACTTTCCAAAATCCAGAAGGCAAGAGGCAGATATGGATGGTTAAATCCAAGTCCATTTTGAAGAACCATATTATCATAAAATTGCTGAGGAAAAAAAAAAAAAAAAGGAACAAGAATTAATCAGCTATAAAGAATACAAGAATATTTCTCTTTCAATTTTAATCCTACCAATTGCATACAAATATACAAAGCTTTGTAGCCAGGCATAAGATTAAATTTCCCATATAATTGCATTCCAGACTACTTTTTTTTTCTTTCTCAGGTATTCATCCTCTAGTTAGACTTTGGAAGATGGCTAAACATGTTTTTATTTCTATTACTACATAGGGAGAATCCAACTACGTGTTGTTAACCGCAGACCTGTCAGATCTATCCTACGGTAAACGTGTAGCTGACTTAAATTCTGATCTACACATTTTTTATATTGTAAGTTATATGGCGCAACTTAGTTTTCTGTAAAATCTCTGTCTATTCACTTTACGAAAGATAAATCCAGACACAATGTGCCAATTCTCCTTGACTGTGCAATTAGGTTTGAAGCCTTTTTCCTATGCTGCAAACCAGTACAGCAAAAAACAACCCACATGCACTTCTCAGAAACTTTGTTAAAACATACAAAAGCCATGAGAAATTACTATGATAGGAAAATATTTTAAAATTCAATTTTTCATTGTTTCTTTTCCAATGAGTTTCCTTGGGTCAATGCAATTTTTCTTTGTGGACAGATGTGCAGTAAAGGAGCTCTAACACTAACTGGGATTTAACTCTTTGAAACAAAAGGGGTTTTTTTTGGTATGCCAATTTCATAATTGTGGCTGTCAAATCTGAGCTGCTGCCTGAGAAAGGAACAGCAGGGATATGAGGGAAATACAGCATTTTTCAATCCAAAAGTCAGGTTCAATTTCATTTAGCAACATCTGCTTTCTCCTCACGTACTTTACATTACCAATTTACATCATGAGCAGCAGAGACTCAGACATATTTGTAACCTGTGTAAAAATTCTGGACATTCCTTTTTTTTCTGTATAACTGCATATACCTACAAACACATATCAACCCACTCAGAAATCAAGGTTATGTGTAAACAGACCTTTTAAATTCTAAAAAAAATTCTGTCATCAGAATAGCATTCTGGAGCTTTTCATTCTGCTGTACTTAAAATGGGACAGAACATTTACAGAACACATAGCATATTGAAATTCCCATGAAGCCACAGAAGTTAGAATATACTTCTTTGTATTAACTTGAAAAATGAGTTGCAAATGCTAAAAATACACTGATCTCTTTATGTTGCCAACAAATAGTTACATTATCCCTATGGACACTACAGATAACCACACACAACTGCAGCCATTCACCGTTGAGGACACTGCATGTGTCTTTTAAGGTGAAGATCTGCAGAACTCAGTGCAGGGCATTGCAAAAACACTTGGCTAGCACAGACATCGACACAATACTACTGTGTTTATTACTGCACTCACCTTAAACTTTTATTGCTTGCTGAGAAGCATTCATTAACCTTGATATTGCCACACTAACACAGCTATATTGCTTTCAGGATCCTTGTAGTACGCACAAGCCTAACTGTAGTATCTCTGTGCAGCACTATGTTGTGCCATGCAAACATAGTCTGGAAGGACACTTCAAGAATTAATGGCATTGTTAACTTTGGACAGTTATATCCATTGCATTGCAAGGCCAAACCACCTGCTTCAGCACATGCCACTCTTCCATATCACTCTACTTTCCACCGGAATTAAACGATCTTACAAATGATCTCAAATATTTCTCTTGAAGGCATATTGAGGAGCTTTGGCAACCATTACCTTTCCCAGATAACTTCCTTAAACTTCAAAATTATGCCTGTTCGATTGATGTGGAGTAAATACGACCCTTTCCATGTGCAAGATAATCCCCCAAGTATTACCGCTCCTCTCAAACACTTAATTATCACTTTAAAGCCCTCTTAAAAAGTCAGGTGAATTCTGGAGTGTTCTGTTTGCTGAAAAGTATTCATTTTAACTATTTTTTGAATTGTTTAAACAATTCTTAATCTACATCACTGCAATATCTCACTTTTATATGTCTAGTTTATCACATAACCCTTTCCATCATAATTTCAAAAAATACCCAATAATACCTACAAATTGCTGTTCAGTGCATGTTTATCAGTCCATTTTGTTTCCTTTGATAATTCTTTAACTATTGGTCAGCTAGAACAAGTGTGACCAAGGAGGAGAGGTGTCGGTGTTTTCCACCCATCCTCTATGAAAATATGCAGCGGGATAGAGGACAGTTTGTATTAATTTCCCCACTTACAAAGAGGCTGCAATCTGAACTCACATTCATGAACCCTTTTGATCACATCATAACAAGTAGAGCCCCTCATACCTATTTGTTAACACTGTTGTAGTGTGAACTCACCTCCACAGAGGTGCTCACTCTCAAGAGGCAAGTCTGTAAGAGCCAGGCCTGTCCAATAAGGATTATTGCCACTGCTCATTGAACTAATTGTCGTTCCTTTTTATATGAAACTGCCTCACACAAATATATACCAAGTGCTGGTATATATTCTTTACTAAAATGAATATATTACACTATTCATATTATTGCAAGCAGAAGTATAAACCTAAAATTGTGGTATACTATTGTTATATTTTTAGCGAGTGATCACAAAGAGAAATAGATTAGAGTTTCCCAAACTGAATGCATCTGATGAAAGATGGTGAAGCGCCAATACAGACAAATTGCAGGCTGACAAGCAACATATTCACCACTTCTTCTTGCTTTGTGGCTTCTAGGCAATATATGAATACAACATCACCAGTCAAGAGAGCAAAATCTGCTGATCACAGACTGTGACAACATAAGGCAGTCAAACATTTCAGCACCTGCTCTGTTTCTGTATGGCTACTGAGGGTGATGTGTTAGGCTACATCTTCCCCTTGCTCACCAAAGTGAGCCAATAGGGTGACATCTACGCAAGACAACAGGGAAGTAACTTTGGATGTCATCTCCACTGACATCTAAAAAACAGGTCACAAAGTCCCAACTGAACAATTGCATTGACTTGCCCTTCAATTTAGAATATGTTAATCTTCTTGCAGAACTTTAAATACCAACTATTTTTTAGATATATGGGACAAAAAAACCAAATTCAGATTTAATAGTAACAGCTGCAGACAGTACAGGCACTCCCAGCCACAGCCTGGGATCCTCTCTCGGATGCTCAGTTGCTATTCCTACACCCAAAAAACTCCTGATGCTTCGCAGGTACTGACAAACCACAGAGAATTTTGCATGATTTTTGCTGTTCCACGGATTTGCAAATTGAAAGAAAAAACTCAATCCTGCATAGTTTTCACTGATCTGATAAAAGCTGTTGTCATACTAAGCTGACTTGGACTTTGGAGTCTCACAGAAAGAGTATCTAGGTGTGGGAAACAGGGCCCCTTGGAAAGAATAGCATGGGAAAGGCGCGTCAGGTAGAGGATGCACTGTCAGTGGATAATTACACCTTGTTGAGGTTATCGCAGGAAGCACAATCTAAATGCTTCACTGTAGTAATAACACAGAGTAATATTGTTGTACTGATTCTAATGCCCTCTAGATAAAATGGTGTTCTATCTGATTTACAGCAGTGAGAAAAAAACTTATATTTCTGAATCTCTCTAAGGTTTTCCAGACCATTTTTTATGTGAATAGAATAATGAAGAAAGTGTTTCTAGAAACATCAACTTCTCTATTAATTCTTAGTTTCTTCCCTAATTTGGCAAGAGATTAGATGGGCCTCTGTTGTCATGGAAAGAAATGTGAATTGGAGTTGAAAAAAAAAAAGAAGACATATTTACTTTGTTTTAGTAAATTATATTTCTACAAGTCAAACATCATTATGCAACGTTGAATAACTCAGAAGATGATTCTCATAGTGTTGAGAAAATTAAGGCAATAATATCATCAGGATTTGAAATATAGTTTTCCTCTATTGATACACTTTTTTGATTCTGTCCTTGTTGAACCTTTTGGTCATTCTTTATTCAGGTCATGTCAAATAAAAGAGCAGAATGGACTGGTGAGTAAAAGCACTCTAACAAGCTAAGATAAGATGCTCCATCACTGTGTGATGAAATATTCAAACACATTGCCCACTGGTATCAACTTATTCATGACTGATTTAAATGATACACTGAAAAATGTGCTTTAATCTTCCATATAATAAGTCTTAAAAAATTAAAACTGGAATCACAGTTTAAAGAAAAAAGCTAGCAGTCATTTCAATCATCATTTACTTGACTGTACATTTTCTGCCATTAAAGTGGCTGGTTTCATTAAAGAACTTAATACAACTGCAAGTGTAATGCAGTTTATGATCTAGAGTCGATAATTTGTGAGCTATTGAATGTCTTGGTGGGTATTGATGTCATTACCCTTCACGTTAAAAAAAAAATGTTCTTTCCAACTATTTTTCAACACTGAAGAACTTGCCAACAAAACTGAAAAGAATGTACGTCCTTAACCTGTTCTCTGCCAGCAGAAACATTTTTCTCTAAAGTTCAGATGACAATATTTAGAATAGCTGCTGATTCAGAGTAATATACCTGACTTTGAATATCCTTCTGCCACTTATTTTTTCTGTAATATAGACTTGGCATACAGAATGTCTTCTTGGTTTAATCAATGCCAATAAAAATATATGAGCGTAAAGAATTAGAGCACATGAACAACAGAACTCCATGCAGAACTGATTCTTCAGACAGCCTTTTTTCTCTGTGAAATATTTACATTTTAATGAGAATTTGGACTCCTGTTTTTTAATCAATTCTATTTTCTTCCTAACTATAGTCAAAACAGAGAGAAGTTAACTGTGAAATTTGCTATGACCCTGGGAGAAACCTTGCTTGTCAGTTTATCAGTGAATATGTCAGTTTTGCCAAACTCTATTTCTCCTTTTATTTAGTTGGATGATCAAAATAATTTTTTAAAGCATTAATTTCTGGGGACAACAGAGGCAAACGATTAGCATTTAACTGACTTCATCAGATCACTGGTATGTATCTGTTGTTCCTTCTTACTGTAAATTAGGAGTTTTCTGCAAGATTCAATCAAAGTATAATCATTAACAATTAGTCAAGCGTGGAACTGACAGACAGAAATTTGCAAGATATGACTCCATCCCACGAGTCACATCTGCTCATTGATTTATTAAAATTTCATGGAAAGGACAATAAAATATTGCCTTATTAAGACCCACAAAACTCAACACAGTCTTCCTTAGACAACTAGTCACAATCATTCATTTTGTACACAGTAGTGTATTTTTTTTAAATACAAAGAGAGGAATTACAACACAACTAGGAAAACCTATTTCAGAAACAGATTGAAATCAAGGGCATTAAAACCAAAGGCTTCCTATAGGTTTACAGAGCTTACCACTTCTGCATTTGCCAGCTTGTTCAGGGCAGCACTGACGGAAAGCTGTTTACCTGGAGCAATCACACTTACAACATGAAATCAATTGGCAGTCTCTTTAGGTTCTCTTTCTAATACTCATAAATACTGCCATGTAGCTAGTATCTGTGACAGTAACTGATGCAAACAGAGAAATCGAGGTCTAGATAGGTAAGAGTTGAACCTGACTGATTGCTGAAGACAATCTTCAGAGATCGAAGTTAAAACAGGCTGAGTAAAAAAGTTGGTCTTCCAATTTTTTCAAGCAGCCTCACAGACATTAGCTCTTTTTCAGATTTAAATTACAAAACCTGATGAAAGACTCTTGTCCTAAAGTTATTGCATTTTTCCAATTATATGAGATGATTTTTTAAGAGATACTATCTCTTCCTATAAATATTGCATCATTTATAGTCTCAGATCATTACAGTTGCAATAATGTTACTACCTACAGCACATAAACAGGAAATTGTTGCAAAGTATATGGAGTTATTTGCCTAGGCAATGCCATACTCTGTTGAGTAAAATGGAATCCTTTTTCCAAATCCTAAACATCCAAGTTGTTTAAAGCATGACTAGGGAAAAGCAGCTCTACAACCTCATATGACTTTGTGGACACATACACATCTTGTGAAAGGCATAAAAATGTCAATAGAAATACTCAAAGTATGCCTTTGAAAAATCCATTGCAGATTTGAAACAAAGGTTTTACTTTCTAATTTTATCTGACAGTGTGTTTTCTTTGTGTACTAAATGCTCTGTGTTTTCAATTATGTGATTAACTCTATGCATTTGTGTAGCCCCATTGAGCTTCATAGGATTACTCGAGCAGAGAAAAGTTTGCAGAATTAGAGCTCAGACATGTCGATAAGGGTTTTTTCAGTGAAAAAACAGACTGGTTTTTCACATTTCATTCATTGAGGAATATGTAGTTGCAAGTATTTTAGTTTTTTAATTACAGTACATTATAAAATAATAAAGATAATATTTCCCTGGAAACCGAGTGTTTATCTCCATTTTGTAATTTTACAAGGATAGAAATGTCACTGTCTCTACTAGAAGAAAGGCCCTTCTGAATTGATTTCCATGAAAGTAATCATTGAATATTACTCTGAATTGTAATAAATTGAGGTAAATCATCCATTAGAATGAGTAAGCCCCAAGGTTTCTCAGAACATACACACTGATTTTACAGTTTCTGCAGAAACAAAAGGAGTTTCACTTTCAGGAACTTACTTTGCCTTTGCATGGACAAAATGAACACTTCCATTTAAAAAAAGCAATCTTGTGCAACCACTTTAAATATTGTTTTTCTTTTAAAATCAGTGCCCTTTTTTTTAAACATAGTTCTCCACACAGGTAAGTCAAATAATGATCTGGACAGGGACTGCAGTATTTTTTGAATTTGTTGATGCAACACAGACATGCATAGCAAAGAAAACGTGGCTATATCGTAAGTAGGAGCAATGAGAGTAAGCCAAAACAAAGGGAAAATTCCAGACTACCTTCATTACCTCATACTAATTTGGGAGGTTAGGTAAATCTTTAGCTACATCATTTTCTCCAAATCCTGTTTCAAACTGTGCTCGTATTCTATTCTTCGTTCATGCAACTGGGGCAATTTGATCCTGATACAGAAGCATCACAATTCCTTTGAGCTGAGCTCTGTCCAAAGGTGTTAGCAAGAATGTGCTTGTGTCCCTATGGTTTCTCTAGGATTAGCTACTTGAGGTTTTATATATCCATGTTCTAGCGTGAACTCCAACTGAATCAACTGTCCTGGTATTGTTATAATCAGTTATAAATACTTTGTTACAGCTGGAAATCACACTTACACTCACAAAGGGAATATACATAAAAAGTGGGAAGAACTTATCTTGCAGTTAAAACTCTGGACTGAAACTCAGAAGCTCGGTGTGCGTTCCTGGCTCCGACAGACATCTTTCGAGTGATTTAATCTTTCTGTGACTGAGGTCCCCAAGTGTAATACCTCCTTTTATAGTTCTTATCAAGAAGGCAAAGTTTCTTAACTCCAGGTTTGCTTCTTGGCTTTCTATATGTAGGCCACATCACATTTTTTGTGGCCGATTTTTTGTTTGATCTGTCTAGATACCTCGGTAAGAAAAAAGGTATTTCTGTTCTCAGAAACAACATGCAACAATCTTGTTCTCTTTACCTTCCACACGAACTGACATTGTGGGCAATGGATAAAATGTTTCCTTCTCTGAAGTTAACTGTTAAGCTTCTCCTGCCTTCAACAGAGGGTATGATTTCGCTGAATGTGTTTGCAAAAGATCAATTAACTGGATTTTTTCTATTTTACTCTTCTTAATCTGCCTGCGGTAGCCGCAGCACTGTTGTTTCTGCATCAGGAGAGTTTGGGCTTGCTCCTGCTTGCACTGAGCCAAGTCTGTCAAGTGGTCCAGTGGGAACAGAACAAATCCATTGACAAATAAAGCTACAAAATTAACGACAGATTGTTATTAAGAGCCACATGCAGACATACAAGCTGGAAAAAGTCATCTCCACTTTCAGACTGATTTAAAGAATTGCACCTATCAAGACTACTCTAATAATTGATAAAGCAACTTGTCAAGTAAGACAAAAGTCAGAATAATTATACCGAGCATCATAATTAAGTGATGGTGATCTTCAGACCGAGAAAATATCATCTTATGTGGATGCATCTCTAAAGTGACTGAGGCCTTATTGGGTCATATGATCCAGACATTAGGCTCCTGTATGGACACTCAGCCAAATACATTATTTTCAGAAAACCAGCCTGGCACTTGAGCATCCAGTTTACCACTTTCAAGCATCCACCTATTCATATGAAGTACATTTTGGTGAGTACATAGAGAACAATTCAGCTATACAACAGACTTCATTTAGCATTTCTGAAGACCGATGTATTCTAAACACCTTTGATGAGGCTTTTAGTTAGGAAAGACACAGCACACTACGTTTGTATGGTTTTCTGAATTCAGCAGCTTCCAATGTTTAGCTGTAAGCTTTCCTTTAGCATTGTCAATAGACATGATACCAGAACCTGATTGTTACATTTCAAAGAAGTAGTTTTCCTTTACAACAGAAAAATTAAGCCAATATTCACTTCACAACTGGGTCTTGAATTCCAGTGTTTTATGATAGGCACAAACTTCATGCTATGTCTAAGACTTACTTTCAAAGTAGACCCTGTAACTATTTCACTCTCATAGAATCATAGAATGGTTTGGGTTGGAAGGGACCTTGAAGATCATCTATTCCACCCCCCTGCCATGGGCAGGGACACCCTCCACTAGACCAGCTTGCTCAAAGCCTCATCCAGCCTGGCCTTGAAGCCAGCCAGGGATGGGGCACCCACAGCTTCTCTGGGCAACCTGTCCCAGTGCTTCACCACCCATTATCCACATGTAATTAAACAAGCCATATATGGGACTGGTTAGTGAATGTTGTTCTCAGTAGCATCCACTATAAGCAAAGCTAATTATTTTTAAGACAGCATGAACGTTAATGTATATCTGTGTAAACACATACACTTTAGGGAAAGATTACAGGTAGATCTTAATGTATGGAGAAACAAATTCCTTTGCAGAAAGGCACCACACCAACGTCAGACATGAAGACAAAACACAACAGTACTGTTGCACTAAACTTGGACTGTCCCCAAGTCCTTTTTAGCCACACCACTATACTGTGATGGAAAATATCCTTAGAGATCTGCTGAAGGGCATGAAACTTCAAGTCTACAGAAAAAAGGTCCAGTATAGCTGGTTTCCAACTGACTGGAGTCCCAATTTGTGCTGGTTTTGGCTGGGGTAGTGTTAATTTTCCTCACAGCAGCTGCTACGGGGCTGTGTTTTGGATTTGTGCTGGAAACAGTGTTGGGAACACAGGGATGTTTTCTTTACTGCTGAGCAGTGCTTACACAGAGTCAAGGCCTTTTCTGCCCCTCACCCCACCCCACCAGTGAGTAGCCTGGGGGTGCACCAGTTGTTGTGAGGGGACACAGCCAGGATAGCTGTTCCCAACTGACCAAAGGGATATTCCATACCACTTGACATCATGCCCAGCAATAAACTAGGGGGATGGTTGGCTGGGGGGTTGGCTGCTCAGGGACTGGCTAGGCATTGGTCAGTTGGTGGTGGGCAATTGTTTCATTCACATCTCTTGTCTTTCTTTGTTTTTATTTCTCTCTGTTATTTTGCATTTCACTACAATTATTTTTATTATTATTATAATTATTATTTTATTTCAATTATTAGCTGTTCTTATGTAAACCCAGTTTTCTCATTTTTACCCTTCCAATTCTCTTGCCCCCATTCTGCTGGGGGGCAGAGTGAGCAGGCAGCTGTGTGTTGCTTAGTTGCTGGCTGGGGTTAAATCATGACACCATTAGAAAAGGTCAGGCTTAATTTGACACTGTCGCATCCAGGAAGCCTGTGGTCCATTATAGTTCAGGTAAGATAAAGAAAAATAAATGCTGTTTAACTCACACAGTAGGAAATCATTCTATTATACCATGCATACAAAATATGTACTCAAGGGCATGTGGTTTTATTGCATAGCTTCTGAATGTTAAAAGCATGTAATAAATAAATGTTTTTCCTAGGTCATGAAAGGAAAATATTTGAAAAGTAAGACAGACATTTTTGAGCATATATAACAGAGGAAAGTCTAGCAAAACTTAACAATAGGTATTATTACTGCAGCTGTCATATCAGGATTTTGAATTTTTTAATATCCATTTTAAGTAGTTCAGAGCTATTTTGTGAAATCCCTGTTACATAATTAGCTTTAAAAATTACTCAAGTCAGCATTTTGTCTATAAGGCAAAAATGGAAGATGGAAGTTTAAAATAATGCTGCCTATTCTTCACACGATTGAAAAGCTGTGCCAATATTATCTTTGTTGCAGCAGCAGCTGCTTGCAAATGCCTTTAGAACTGATTTGGGTCTCTCTGTCATGTGCTAATGGAATCAGACACAGGCTTTAATAGTGTGTGTTCAATGTATACAGTTCCTGGGTGATCCTACCAGAGCGGATAATTTCCTAGCAGCAGACTGAGTGTGCAATTACAGCATCATCATATCTGCATGGATTTTTTTCCTTCACCTAGAGTTACTTTTTTTAACATCTCCTTTAGCCTCCCCTGGTTGTTAGTGTCCTGGGTTTAGCCACTTCGATTTGATATGTATGCCCAGTTGTTGTCTTGCAGCTAATATAGGGTGGGGGGTGGGGGTGGGAGGCCCAGAGAAACTGATTCCAAATAAAGGACTATAAAGCAGTTCAAGTGAATATGTATCTTTTTGCAGTTTTAGAAATTTTGACAGTTCCCTTATGGTCAAAATTATTATTAAGGAAAGACTGTCACCAAACACCTCTTGAATCAAGTCCCTGTATTCTCTTGGGGATATGTATACGATTCCTGTTCTTGGGCTGCAACTTCAGCATCACACCATGTGTCTTGCCCTGGCATCAGTATTGCCTTACTGTTGCAAAATCTGTGACTGACACGGGCATGAGAAACCCACAGCGTAGGCACGTGAAACCATCTGACCTATGTTACAGCAGCCCAATGAAGCGAGGTAAGAACTGAGGACCGCGCTAAGAAATAGCACGCTGTGCTCACAGGGACTTTCTGCATAAAGCAATCTAACAGTCCTTATTATTTTTCATATGTATTGCCACTAATTAACTGATGTTGTTCCACTTATTCCTTGCAAGTTAGAAACAATAAGGTAGGCAAAATGACACAGTAGGGTACACCAAACGACACTGAAAAAGGCCCATAGGAAATGAGATTTTAAATGTGTAGTAACGCTCAGCGTAGGTATGTCTACCTAGGATTTGACAGAAATGGTTTCAAATTATGTCAAATATATGTGCTTTATTCACAGACAGTTCTTGTAAAAACTTAGCCATTTAAAAATAACATTTTTAAAAAATAAAATCTATTGTCCAAAGAAAGTTAAGACAAGCAGAAAAATTCTTGTCACTTCAGACTGGCAGAATGAGAGCAAAGTGAAAACTGGGACAGGGGAATAAATCAGGTAGTCATTATTTTAAATAAATGCTGATCTGGTTAAAGAAACTATTGAAGATAAATTAGGAGTAAGACTGAATGTCTCCTGTCTGCATGGTCATCCCATTAGCACTAGCAGAAGTTTCATTCAGAAAGCGTTCCTGAATGCAGTCATATTGTCATGAGAATAACAACAAAGAATTAATGGTATTGCTTCACTCCACTGGTCCATCAAAATGTAGTATTTTGCTGTCCACTATATTTAAAGCACAATGCTCCACTATATGGAAAATTATTCTCCTGATTCAAAGAGCACGGCACTGTTTAAATACATATTTTCAGTTGCAACAGCTGCAAAAAAAAAATCGCAGTATGGTAGCTGAAGTATAAAAGTACCAGCAATTCTCTGGAAAAGTGATGACTACACATGACAGCCCCACACTGCAAAACTGATGACCTTGTACAAGAGTGTAATGAAAACTCTTTGGCTTATAATCTGAAGATTGAGATTTAACACATTTTACCTGGATATACTCTAGTACAATAGATACAAATAGGATAAATTCCTTGGAAATGAAATCAGACTTGTGGGCAAGATTACGAAAAGTGCTGAGAGGGATTATGAAAAAACGCCATATACAGGCAAAAAGAAATAGTCATCTACTTCAACTAAATCAATTAAAGTTAGATGTCCAGTCTGCTTTAGCAATCTTGAAAATCCTATTAGATACTTCTAAGCATCTAAATGTCTTTGAAAACGTATCCCTCTGTGCCTAACATTATTAGGAATCACTGGACTTGAAAGGCTAAAGGGACTCAGCCTCATCTGCAATATACAGCTGCACATTTCAAGCAGAATTCATACAATTCAACAGTACAGCTGTCCAATCAAAGGTCGCTCCACTGTCAACAGAGGAAGATAGACACCCATCATAAAATCTCACATAAAGGATAAAGCACTCTGGAAATACCTCTCCCAGACCTGGTATAAATTGGCCTCTGGAAGACACTTAGAGGGAGTTTAAATGACCAGATATATAATTGATACCTGCAGTCTAGGAACAGAGTGAAGACATCTCTGTAGTGCTGATTTCAGAAAATCTTTTGTTGAGCTCTGCTCTGCCACAAACAGTAATTAAGATCATGTTTTAACCTGTACGATTGTGATGACTGTCACATTAAAGGAAAAAGATTCAACCTACAGATAGGTTTCAGACACCTATTTTTTCTGCATCCTCACGAATGAATCCCCAGTGAGTTGCAACATACCCACATGTTGAATGACTGGGTGAATGCATCAGGTCATGTAAAGACACAAAGATGCAACCGTGCTGCAATCTGCCTGCTTATTTAGAGACTCCTCTTCACACAGTGGCAGTAAAGTCATCCCTCCTCTCCCCTACTCAGGGATTACACACTCAGCAAAGCTGGTCAATGCAGTTTGTTAAGGAGAGCACAATACTTGTGTCACTTAAATTTGACACTACATTCAAGAAATGAAAATAAAAATGAAGCCTGATCATTTGACAAAGGGGAAAATTGCAGAGTTCATTGGGTGAAAGAGTGACCTAGGGAATTCTCTGAAATACTGATGGATGGGAGGGACACAAATCTTGAGGTATGGCAGGCCAGGGGCAGCAGGGTTATAAGCAGAAGAAATGAAGGGAATTTGTGAATTGGCTTTGAGAAAATGGCAGAGATAATAAGGACATGACAGCAATAAAAACTACCATTTTTTTCACAATGCTTCCTATGCTGTGAAGTCAGGCGACAATTCATTCTGAAGGCAGAAAATGTAAGAGAGAGAGAAAGAACAGGTACTCCTATTCTCCCCACACTTTCAATAAAATCTTATTTATTCACTAGCTAACGATTAACAGTGACATCTTTTTCAGCTATTTGGTCTCACTGAATAAACTTTTGTTCTGCTTTTAATCTTGGAAATGTGACCAATCTACAAGCAGAATAGTTAGTCTGTTCCCTTAAGTACTCCACTTATTTTGTTATCAATTATTACCATTACAATAACTGTACTGTATTTTGTTGCAAAATTAACTTTATGTGGCATGAAAAACATTTATAACATCCAGATAAACATTTGAATTTTAATGAATGTTCTATTTTTAATGCAAAAATAAGTTAATTAAGTTTGAAATTGTCTGGAATTTAAGAAAAATAAGTAGTCTACAAACACTGTTTTCATAGAAGCTTAGAAAGCTGCTTATTACATTTCACTCCGGATAAAGAAAAATTCACCCAACATTGTTTTTCTGTAACATATAGCTTGGTTCAACCTCTTAAACTCTGTAATGTCCATTACATTCAAGAGATACCTGAAAAGAACATATTATTCACCACTTACCTTTCAGATTTATTGAGACAGACCAGAAACAATGGAAGGAAAAGAATTCTAATGCAGGATTCTTGAGTGTATGGATTAGGACTTTTCATGTTCACAAAGAAACCCAGCAAAACTTTTGATCTGAGAGATTGTGAACGTTAATGATCAGAAAGAATGTCATGGAGGATTTGTTTATATTTTTAAAACTGTACATAAAAATTATTTATAAAGGAAACAAAACGCAGGCAAGAAATGAAAGACATTCTTTGATAAATTAAAAATGTTTGCTTTCTGCTATAACGTAAGAAAGCTAGATGTAAGAGAAGTATATTGTGTGTATGTTCAAAGGCTTAACAGCATGAGGTATAGAAGTATTTAAAATGGTAACAGCTCAGAAAATAGTATAGGTCTTGAAATTAAATCATCCTCATAAATAAATCATCAAATAAAGATAAAATGACAAATTGGTATTAGTCTAATACAGACTTAGCTGAAGTATTATTATCCTTTTTTCCCCCCTCAGAAGGAAACTTGCTATTAAAACTTGAGTTTAGATAAATGTCTTCAGGTCTAAGTATTTGTGGTACAATTCTTCATTGCTTTTGGTCACTAGTAAGAACTCTAGTGATGTCAAACTACAGAGCACACACCATGATGTATCTCTGAAATCTGTTCTACTACTTCTGATAGGAGAGTACAGGTTCCATAGCTTTCCTCTCACACATCAGCCTTCGCACCAACGTCCCTTGGAAAAATTTTGCCTACTCCTCAATAAGGTCTCATACTGCTAGTGGCAGCTGTACTTTTCCTCCATGTCTGGAAGGGCATGTGCCAACGTATAATTCTATGGAAAAGCCTGGTAGGCCTGATACACATGAAGGAAAAATGGCCCACTTTGTACAACTGGCTGAGGCCATGATTTCATGGGAATTTTCCTATGAAAGACAGATGAACCTGAGAATGTAGGGCACAGTATTCAGGAGAATATCTCCTCATAAAAAAGAAGTCATAAGAATAAGGAAAAGCCCAGCTGCCTAGTTCTTAGCAGAAGATAATTCTCACAGTATGCTGATGGAAGGAAATTTCACAGTATTTGTCTCTTCAGCATACTTCATACCAGCTATTTTTTTCCACATAGCCTTTATTCATAGAACTCCTGTGACCTTTCTTTCTCCCACTGTCAGGCTTCTAATTGTTTGTACCAAAACCATCTTAATTAGATTATGAGATTTGTAGGGTGTGGACCTTGTCTAATTGTTTGTTTTATAACACTGTGAGTATATACTACTTATACTAGTAATAAAACTAAATCTTTTCCTTGGTTTTATTATGTTTGTTACAGAGAAACAGTTAGACATCTTGTTTTCAGCCTGCTTTCTAAATTAAGCAAGGCTTATAGGATCACAGCTCTTTAAATCTGCATGCATGTTTGTGTTCTTAACATTTCAGACCCCTCTGTCCAAGTTTAGCTACACTTACATTGCCACAAAATGGGAATGAGCTCAGAGATAATACATGCCTATCATGGTTCATGAAAATAAGTGTGTTGAAGATATTACTTTCCTGAGGGAAAAAAGCTGCGGTACATGCTCAATACTTTTGAGATATTATAAAACAGCAGACAGGCACACTATTTACAGCTCAAATCTGTGGGAAGAACATCAATCAGAGCTCACACCTTTCATTTGCCAGAATCAAATATGCGTCACATACCTATAGAAAAACAGATTCATCAGTTGTGATGCTCATACAGCTACTTAAGAACTTACAAGTGGATCTATAGAGTCATGCCAAAGGCCTACTTTGTCAGGCAACTCATTACTGGCTGTGATTAACGGTATGCATGCAGTGAAAAGCAGAGGAGGGAGATATATGGTGGTATTTCTCCCAGAATACTGCCTCCAGCAATGTATGGATCAGGGACATCCTGAGCCTGGCATTATGTCTGTGTGCTTAAAAGTCCTGCCCCCCCTTACAAGGATTTGTTCTATTGCTTTTGGCACTTCTGTAAACATTTGGCAACCATAACTTCCCATGACAAAGGAGTCCCACAGCTTACCTACCTGCTTCACAAAGAAATGTCTTCTTTTGCTTGCCTTGTATCGCCACCTGTGAGTCTTATGGGATAGTCCCTGGAACCTATTTTTTTAAAAAAGAACAGCATTTCCCTGGTTATCCACAGCTTACAACATGCAATTCTAATGACCTTGGTCATACTGTCTCTCAGTTGCCTCTTTCCCAACTGTTTAGGGCAAAGCTTTAGTTTTAAAAGACATAGGAGCTTCACTGACTTCAGTGGCCTTCGGATCATTTTCAAGAGGTGTATGGTGCACAGTACACTAGGCATATGATTAATTACCTGCTGTGCTGAAACCCAACCACTACCTCGTGAGTTATTTTCAGTATTCTGTATTATATTTCTAGTTAAAAATATGGACGTATTTCTGTATTTTTACATCTTGAATTGATATCAGTATGTTAGAGATAATTAAGGTCTCAAATGCTAAAAGAATTGTACAAACATTGCAATAAAACTATTTTTACTGATTAAAATAAGCTTCTGGTATTTACCACCTGAAGAACAGATAGGCAAAAGAAAGAGCAAACACCTTTCACCTTTTCATCAGGGCATAAGTTGTAAAAGAAAAGAAAGAAGTATAATAAACTAAATGATGGGGATGGGGTGGCTTAGCACCGTTTCCAGGCTAAGTTCCAAGTCATTTCTATAATCAAGTTCCAATCCAAGTACATGCTTGCCTCATTTCCTTTGGATCTGACAAACTTAAGTATAAGAAAGTCAAGGGCTTATTTTTTCATTTTTACTTTGATGAAAGCATTCTTGCTTTTCATGCAGTTTTCAGATCAGATCAATTGTTTTATTTTTCTAAAATGCCAAAACCAGCATAGCTAGGAGGAAACTTATGCAGGAGAAGAATGAGCTGTTCCTTCTGTACTTATTGCACAATGTCACTTGCTTTTTTCATGTGTTCTATTAGTTCTACTAGATCCCACACTCTCTAAGGCTTTATTTCAGAAAGGAAAAACTGCAGTAATTATGGCAAAAGCTGTCAGGATACACAGCACAACTATTCTTTGCACCACAACTCAAGGAGTATAGCATTATTTTGTCACATACCTCTTAAACATATGTGTTCTATGGTTTGTCTTACATCAAAAAAGCTCTTCTTAATGCAGGGCAAAAAGACATCTAAAGATAGCATCAGTAGCTGTGAGTCACTTAGTTTGGAAATAAACCTACAGTACTCCATCAGAGTAGCACAAATGAAAAAGCATCTTTTGAATGCTGAGGCCAAACATACAATACTCTATAGGCATGGTGCTTGCTATGCCCTTTACTGGCAGATTGATTTTCATGTTCCAACTAAACTAGCAGTTAGCAACATTACGCAGCTGGCTGGATAGCAATGACGGCCCAATTAGAAAACACAGTCAATGAATAGGTCAGACACCGGGGTCCAGATATTCTAAGCAAGACTAGGCCTTTCAGTTTGTAAAACTTTCTGTTGACCTTTTTCTCATCAAAAGTGACCCACCATAAAAACACGTCAAAATTTTGTGCAGAAACAAACCAGAGAATAAACTATGGGTTATCCAAATAAGCAAACAGCTTAAGAAAAATTGTTAAGGAATTGTGAGCATAGGAAAGAAATGGGTCATAGGGGGATTCCTGATTTACCTCACTGTTCTAGTTGTTTGTTTTGAGAAAATGTTTTTGGGTAGCCTGTGCTAATCAGACATATGAAAATCACATGTAATTTTGAAGGCTTAGAAGGACCAAAATCAGTAAATGGTATGGCTGTATTATTTAGTCCACTTAGCTTT
Organism: Rhynochetos jubatus; assembly: GCA_027574665.1. Classification (NCBI taxonomy): domain Eukaryota; kingdom Metazoa; phylum Chordata; class Aves; order Eurypygiformes; family Rhynochetidae; genus Rhynochetos; species Rhynochetos jubatus. The sequence goes on along the minus strand of CM050651.1, from coordinate 61,433,835 downwards.
CCATGTGAACATATAATTTTGGATTTTGGCTTGATCACACCTAAAAAAATATATATATATATTTATAATATACAACCTGAAAGCAGGCTGTCGAGATTTCTCAACATATGACTTACACAAAGTAGATGAATGTATGGATCAGGAAAGAATTACAAACACCTGTATAGGACTCTATATAAATTGCTGTGCTTTCAAACTTAAAGGAGGCTTCTGATTTTTTTCTGTCAAACTGAGGGTTCAGTTCTGAAGGCACAGTATTAGCCCTAGGGCTGTGAAATCTAGTATTCATTACACATAAAACACATGTCTTTGGAGACAAAGTTCCCACACCTTCTACATCAACAAGGCCCCCTTGGACTTTCAAAAAGTCCAAGATCTTTTCTGAAAACTAATGTTCTTTTTCACTTAAGATAGAACTCTCTGTGATATACCAGTGTGTACTTTATTGTCACAAATGCAGCTTTTCAATATCCCTGTTACTATCTTTATCAAAAACACCTTGGCTATGCCTTTTTGCAAAGTCCTCTTACGTTAGGAAATACCTCTCCTTACACCTTTAAAACCTTCCATCACTGAGGTTTTTCTAGCATTATCTAATCTCACCTTTGTGTTTGGTCTTCAGCCTAGCAAGACTTAATGCCACTTAATGCCATGTGTAAGCAAGAACAGTTCTCAACTTCTGCCTGTCATATGTCCTCAGGTTTCCAACTCCCATGATCAGCTGTTTCATTGTGGTCTTTGCTATGCTGCAGCCTTTATAAGAGATGGAATTATTTTCCTCTACATTTCCACGCTAGCTTAATGGTTTCACGTAAATACAGAATTGTAACAATAACAGCATGTATTATTGATCATTAAGCTCCTTTCAAAACTGCGTAAGTGAATTTTGTTGCATAAGCAGCAATGCCAGGCTGCCATTACAAAATCTAGAAACAGCATTAACTGAAACTGCACAAAGGTATTGAAGACTCTGGTACGTGCGTGACGCCGTTCTCTGAACTGCAGTGTACACACATCTGAAATCTGCTTGCTCACACTACAGAAACTACCTATTAGCATCTGCATATAACACATCATCACCACAGGGAAAGCTAGTTTAAAATCATAAATGTCAAGACATAATTAACTTAAAGGTCAGGTTTAATTACAGTTGTTGAAACTGAAATATACTAATTACCATTACTATGACAGAAAATTTCTTAAAACGATTTGAAATGTTTTCTTGGTGCCTGTACTTTTCCATAATTGACATCTTTTGTTATGTGATGGAGATGTTTCAATGGGCATTTTTTTAACTAACTTTCAAGCAGAGAGAGAACAAAACAGAAAACCAATGAACAGAGTACCACCACGAAGCTCAAAAAAACCTGTGCTTTGCATTATGGTATTATTAATTACTTTCTTGTAATTGGCACTTCAGATAATCATTTAGATAATGGAATTATTTGGAGAGTCTAGTGCATGGATGAAACAGATTTAACTGTGTGGCTTTTAGCTTTAATGACAAAACAAATCAATAAGTGAAACAGGCTGGTAAGAAAATAACTCAATAACTGAAAAATTTGCTCTACCTGTAGGCTTTTCCAAGGATTCTACTGGGAATAGTTATTGACTCACATAAGTATTTTAGCGCTCTCTTTCCCCCAAGGTACAGAAAGTTTGAATGCTGTGATTTCATTTTCTCTTCTGTTACCTAGTGCTTATTCTCCTCGCTCCACCACAGCCAGGATTTCCAGCTTACCTTTTCCTATATTTTTAGCAGAGTGACAGACATAATTTTTTTCCCTGAAGGAGCCATTTTCAGCTAGGTAGAATGCAGCAGAGAAAAGGTTAAGTTACATAAAGCTGAATTCCCTGTAACAGCATAGATTTTAGCTACTATATAGCCCCTGTGCAAAAATTCAGAAGTCTAAAAGTGAATATAGCAGATTACTCTGGAGGAAAATATCACTAGCTGATGAAAAGAGGCTATCAAATGTGCTGATAAAAGAGACATACTCGTTTATTAAGTTTCATTCATCCTGCATCTGAGGTGCAGGGTCATAATAGCAGCCCTCGTACTGCAAATGGTCCGGGTGCCCTCCAAAGTGTACAAATCACCTGAAATCAGCAAAGTCTTTTGCCACAGAAGGAAGTATCTCTACCAGGTAAGTGGGAAGATCCATCTCATTCCCTCCTCCTCTTTCACAAGTCCCTGGGGTACTTGGAGCTTCATACGAAGCAACAGAAAAGAGCTCAAAAATCTGAATATACTGAATATATAAATCAACTGAAACAGACTGTGAAGGACGGTCTTGGGTATGCAACACAAATATAGTAGAAAAGTGGTTGGCAGTTCAGAAACCATTCACAATACACCAAAAAAAGCCTCTACTGTGCTACAGCAAAAGGCAAACAAAGTAAGGGAGTTTGTGCTGCCCGGCATCTTAATAAATGAGAAAGAATGGCATTTAATTAAAGAGTTTCCTGCCTTCCAGGTACTGATGACATTGAAATCAACGTGGACATAAGGCATTAAAGCTGGCATCACCCAAAAAAGTCTCTTATTTAAGATTTAGAGCTGACTTAGAGAAAAGTGAAAATTTATTAAAGGCTTCCATCTGGCAGAATGTATCATTAGTATTCAAACTGATAGCAGCAGTGATTTAAATTTAATAATCCGAGTGGAGATATGCATCAAAAAAGAATTCTTCTAAAGTATGTCTAATAGCAATAACTGACTTCTTTATTATAGTCTGCCTGTGAAAAATGCCAGATATCAAAGAATAAGACATCAAATGTTAATTTCAGTGTGTTCTTCCAGTTGAAACTCACATTAAAATAATATACTCGGTGTGAATCAAGTAGCACAGACTGTACCTGTTTGTACCTTTCTTGAGCAAGGTTTGAAACATTTGGACCCAGAAAAAGGAAGGAAATTTAGCTGAAGAGAGGTTGTGTTGAGTGTAGGTGCCCAGGTGCTGGCAGCGGGGGCAGCCTCTGGGAGAAGAGGCCAGGGCTGTGCCGTGCCGGACACGGACGGTTCCAACGGCCTCCAGTGGACCCACCGTGGGGCACAGCTGAGCCATGAGTGTGGCACTTCTAGAAATATGTGTTTGTGAAAGGGCCAAATGCTGTCCAGGAGAGAGGAGCAAGAAAAAAAAAAAAAAAGTGTGAGAAACAGCCCTGTGAACATCAAGGTCTGAGAAGAAAAAAGAGGAGGAAGTGATCCAGGTGCTAGATCAGAGAGTCTCTGCAGCCCATAGAAGGACCATGGTGGAGCAGGTCTTTCTTTACCTGAGTCCAGTGTAGAGGAACATGCCAGAGCAGGTGTTCACACTGCAGCCTGGGAGACCCCAGCCGAGAGCAGGGGGATATTCCCTGAAGGAAGTGCAGCCCGTCGAGAGCTCGTGCTAGAGCAGGTTCTCCTGACAAGAGCGGCAGCCCATGGGAAGGACACACACTGGAGCAAGGGAAAAGTCTGAAGAGGAAGGAACAGCAGAGAAGTGCTACAGACTGACTGCAACCGCCATTCCCTACGCCCTGCATGGCTCAGTGGGTGGGTGAGGCAGAGAAGTTGGGTGTTGAGCCTGGGAAAAAGGGATGGAGTGTTGGGGGGAAGTTGGTTTACTTTTTTTCTTTGTTTCAGACCATCCAACTCTATTTTAACTAGCAATAAATTCTATTAATTTTTCCTAAGGGTGTTACCTAATCATGTAATTTTATGGAGCACACATCCTTTAAAGCAGTTCTTGTGTGTCCTAGCTGAGAAGCATGCTGAGCTGACTGCAAGTAACATGGAAAGGCAATCCCTCACCTAAAGCACTCTTCTGGTTTAATATTATTACAATACCAAGCTATATTTTGTCCTTGTTTTAATTAACTGCATGAAGTTATTGCTCTACTTTCAAGTTATGTGGCTGAGGTTTCATGTGTTAGGTAACACCCACCTCTCATTCTCATACCATAGAACCTTTTTATACATCATTCTTTCATAGCTCAGCTCTTACTTGATAACATGAGATTCAAGAACAGCTCGCATGAAGCCAAGCTGACAACACAATGCACCTGCAGTCTTTCTGTTGGTTTTTACCAGTGATACCAAAGAACACTTCAAACGTCACAGACAGAGTCACTGCTGTATCATCTGGTAGGTAAAGGAACAAATGGTAAAGGACAATTTGTTCAGGACAAAATAAACATGAAAATTAAGGCTAAGTGCAAGTATTACAGATTGAAGAGGTTGGAGAAAGGAAGTTGTATTCATTATAAAACAAGCATGAATTAAGTACCCAGTGCACACAACATGGGTGTTGCACAAACAAAAATACCCACAAATTAGTCACCCTTTTAACACTTTTTTCTGAATTGCAGATTAATGCACAGTTCAACCTTACAGGTTGGTAATCTGCCACTGTGATCTGCTTTTTAAAAGCTGAACAAGAAAACAACATTGGAATGCCCCAAATATGCTGCTAGTAAGAAGCCAGGTTAAGCTGTCTAAATTGGAGCAGGTGCTTTAAGCGCTCCACAGCCTTCTTGCAGGAAGGAAGGCACTAGCTCTGCACTGGCGGTGTTACATCAAGTGGTCGATATCACGACATTTACTCCTTTGTCACTCCTAGCACAGCAGGGGTGAGCACAGCCAGAGTCTGAAGGCAGAAGGCTTTCACAGCCATCAGGTGGCTGTGCAAAGCATCCTGGTCACATCTAACAGGGCTGGGGTAGGGGGTGAAGGTGTGATGGTGGCTGTGGCTCCCCCACCCCTGCTCCTCCCTGTGAATGCTCAACACTACCAAAAAAAAGATTTTTTTTTTTACTTTTTTATTATTTTTCTTAAGCCTTTTTTTTCCCAGTAATGACTATGGATTCACACTAACTAGTCTGAAAACATGATGCAGGTTTACCAAAAAACAGATTTTGATTTTCATTTAAAAACTCTGGAAACGTACAGTGAAAATTAAAAGGAGCTCCTTCCTATTTTTTCAAAATGAAACTTTGTATTTTTCCACTTACATGAAATGACCATTTCAGAACATCGTGATTTTGTATTTTAAATTTCAGTTTAAAAAAGGCATTTTGATTTCTTCCCATATTTCTTCCATCCAATTGATGCATTCTCAACTTATCAGAACAAAAGATTTAATTTTTATTATAAATGGGAATGATTTGTTGTAGTTTTCACAAAAACTCAATAAAGAGGAAAAAGTCTTTTTTTGCTTAGTGGTATGTCAAATTCAGAGGAAAAAAAATGTTACCAATTCAGATTCTTCACCAGTATTTATTCTGCAATAAAGTACTACATAGCAAGCACTGAAGGTGCTCATAGTTTTCCATGTTTAAGTCTCAGCTTACAAATCACAAAGTTTCCTCACAGTCTTTGAACTCAAAAGCTCATTATGTTATACAAACTAGATATTGAAAGCTGAGGCATTGTTAGGGAGATAATGGATGATGTTACTCTGGGAAGCGCATGTGCTTAAAGAACACAGAACTGCCAAGGAAAAGCAGCATTAGCTGCCATTCTAGCTAATAATATCAAATTCTTAAAACTGCTGAAAACGCTCTTTGCAGTGGCAGACCTCTGCTTTGTGCAATTCAGAGCTTCTTGGAGAGACCCCACACCGTGGTGTCAGAAGGCCCAACACTACAGGCAGTGAAGATGCACCCTAATTGTCTCCATAGGAGCCAGTTATGGTCTAAAAACATCAGGCTACACTTGACGTAGCCCGATGTTTATAGTTGCACTTCCATCTGCAGCTATGTATGTTTTTCTTTACAACAATTCATTAAAAGAAAAAAGCATGATGATGGATGCACAGAGTTCATAAGCAAGACTATGGAGTTAAACCCTGCTAACTTCCATTACTTTTTCACAAATCTTTGTCACCCTTTCATAAAATTTTACTGCATATTTGTACACTTTCTTAAATCCCCAAAGCTGTTTGAATCAATAAGAATCTCATCTTTTCTTGAAAGAATATTGTTCATGACTAACCAGCACAGCTGTGGGGGAAAATCGTCCTTTAACAGCTCAGAAATTACAAGATAAATGAATACAAACAAGCTTGTGTTACGTTAAAATAAAATCTCAATATTTCCATGTCATGAGTGTGATTCCTGAATAGGGGACACCAGTGATACCAAAGCAGAGAATTTTTTTTTATTTTATTTTTTTTTGTAAGATCAGAAATGCAGAAATACCCACTTTATTTAAAAACAAACCAGCAGAAGTCATGTAAAGAAAGACATTTCATAGAGCTGGGACAGGTGAAGATATCCACAATTTTATAGCACCACCAAGTTAATAATAATGGGATACCCAATATGAGGGCATGCTTCTGCTGTATGCACATACAGATTTAGATTGGATATTAGGAAAAATTTATTCCCCAAAAGGGTTGTCAAGCATTGGAACAGACTGCCAAGGCAGGTGGTTGAGTCATCATCCCTCAAGAGACTTGTAGATGTGGTACTGAGGAACATGGTTTAGTGGTGGACTTGGCAGTGTTAGGCTAATGGCTGGACTTGATGATCTTAAAGGTCTTTTCCTACCTAAAAGATTCTATGATTCTAAATTGGATAAACTCTCTACTGAACAAATAAGGACTGGACAGTCTACTTACCCTGGACACACAGCGACGCTTGATGCAGTAACATAAGCAATATGTGTGCCATTCAATGAAGTTCATTTAATATGATAAAACCCAATCTTATTATTAAAATCCCTATTCTAAGGAATATTATGTTTCTGCACTGGAAAAGTTTGAACCATATGAAAGACCGTAAACAAACCAACCAAATAACAAGACAGGAGCAAAAAACAACCTCCTTTAGTCTATTGGTTGCAGCTCAAATAGCAAGATAATGTATATAGGAACACAGAGCCAGATTCACCAGAGCTTTATTGACTCATTAATGTAGCTCTGAATAGATGAGATTTTGTGTGTAGGTTAGTTTGAACGATAATTGCTAGGATCAACTGTGTGATACGTATTTAAACCTGGGACTACTGCCACTGAATAAATGAAGGAATCATCACTAGTTAATCTTTGTAGGACAGTGTGTTCCTGGTTAGACCACAGAGTATCAGCAATAATTTCTGCAATGACTGGAAAAAACTCCATCATTTACAATCATTAGAAAATTTTACCATTTTGCTGAGCCAGAAATTCTGTAAAACTTCTGGAAGATTTACGGAGCATATTATAGCTAAAAACAACACCAGATAACGAAGGACAGACTGCTCAAGTGCTTTAAAATGTTCCTGTGTTATAGACAACAAAGTCTGTATTTTTAGAATACTGTTTGTTCTATAAATTCTTTCCATTCATTTTACTCTCAGTCCCTAGAAAGAGAGAGACTATCTGAGGGTTCTGATACAGGAATAGGTAGGTTCCTTCGGTCTGTTAACAATAGTCACAGTCTAAAAGGATTTTTAAAATCCTCTGCTCTGGAATATTTTTTAAACCACATGTTAACTAGATTATAAAAGAAATATGGGCTATTATGTCATTAATCTTAATTTTGGATGGAGTTTTATTGTACGCAGCTCCTATTCAGAGTATCCAAGCCTCAAGATAACAAAAGAAATCTGATTAAATTAGGATTTTCTGAAAAACAGTTTTTACTACAGCTTGAAAACTAACAAAAATTGGGAATTGCACACCAGTTCTGAATGGTGACAGAATAGATTTTCTGATGTTAGGCAGAGGTATCCTTTGCAGAGAAGCATTAACTTGGAGTGCCCTACCTGGGTAAGGACCTCTCCCCTGATTCAGGCCGGAGATGTGAGAGCTGTTTCCTGCCCCTCCAAGCCTGAGGTGATTCACTTGTTGGCATGACTCCACTCTGTAGGAAAAATTTATTGCACATGAACTCTGGCTTCCCAAATCCCATGTGATTTTCTGTCCACTAAGCTATAGAAAAAGGTCTTTCTTTCCCCTTTTCTCCATAGTAAATGAAATGATGTTGTAAAAAGTAAAGATTTTGGTTTAGACTTAGTTCACAGTGAAAAATCATTTATAACCTAGATCCAATAAAGTTACTATAAATCAATTATTAAATGTAAAATACTTACTTTACGTTAATAAAAAGTATAAATTACATACATTAAAACAATCTTCCGTAAAATATTTATCGTTATATAGTCACTACTGACATTCCACTGAGCTGAACAAGGAGGTTCAGCCATTCCTAGATGACTAGTCAACAAAAGTTATTTTCAGAATTATAAATGTCAAGCAAAATTTTAGATTTTACAGCTTTAAAATGACAAAAATTTGAATAGAGTCAGTAGCTAACATCCAGTACATTGACTGCACACCTTCATATGATTAACATGGGTTGATCATAAAGCTAAGGGACATCACACTGGTAATTTCACCTTTCATAATAACAGCTTTAGGTGATTAATTTTTAGGTAAACACCGAATGTTAAAACATCTCAAACTATGAATGCTTTTGCATTTCAAAGCATTGAGAAATATTTGAACTTGAACTCTAAAATAAATAGAAATACACGAGGAAGCAAAGAAGAAAAGAATGGATTTGGCTAGGTTATTACAGAAATAAAAAAAAAAGATCATTTTCTGATTAATCAGGCAAAAATTATGTGGAGAAGGAAGAGAGACAAAGAGCTAACCCTGAGCATTGAAAATGAAAAGCCATAAATAACTAAAAAATTCTTATTCTGAGTGTACTCAGGTTTTCTGAACAAGCTAGAGAAGATTTTACTATGTCAAAAATAACAAAATTGAACACCTAAGTGTGATTTTTACCTTTGTGAAAGCATCCATCATGTCTAATTTGAAGTCAGCCTGATTTTGCAATTATAATTAAATGTGTCCTGCTATTCATTATTGTTGCACATTTCAGTAATGTTTTTAACAGCTTCATTGTTTTCCTGGATCATCCAGAGACATCCAGGTCAAACAGTTTATAAAAGTATTCCCACTAAATGTGTTGAAAGAAATAACTGGTGATGAAAAACATTGAATATATGAAAATCACTGTACTGTAGTGAAAATTATGTGCTAAATTTGAAACTACAGCATTTGCATTATATGCTAAATCTGGTTATAACAAATTAAAAGAAAATACTTTAAAAGCACTGCTGGTTTTTTGGTGTTTGTGCGGTTTTTTACTAAGTACACAGTCATAATTTTATATTCCAGTAAATATAACTGATTAACCTAGCAACAAAAACACATTAGCATATAGCTAATGCCCGAAGTGTTACACCAGAGACATCATACAGTCACTGATGAATGGTGATTACAATGGTGAAGAGAATGAACAAATAAGCTGTTGAAAAGTGAACTTGTCAAAATGTCCTATCCTGCTCTTGTTGTCCCTCTGCCACCCTCTTACTCAGTGCTTCCCTGTATGAAGAGCGACTATGTTTAGAATTGCATATAAACTTGTACAAGTTAGCTTGGGTATTAAGCTTATATTCCAGTTTTATTTTACTAAATGCCATGTTACTTCATTTACCCCCCTCCATCATCATTGCTACCATACAGAAGGAACAAAACCTGTCTCTGTCCACTTCACATATGATATATCTTTCTATTTGGCTGTCATCAGATTTTGCCCATTTCTCATGTCTCCTGCATCCAGCCAGGGTCATTTTACTTATCTTTGGTTTTCTGGGTTTGATTTTAAAATCCCAGAGAAATACGGTTCATTTTTATGCATTGTTTAACGTGTATGTTCACATTTATGTGTACCGATATTCAGAATGCTCAAAAGAATTCCAAATTTAGTGAAACAAGTTTTTCCGATTCTCATCAATTTTAGCCTCTAAGCATTACTATCAATAAGTAATTGAATTGGTTCTTCGTCCTAGTAACACTGACAAGCAAGAGATTACCACTCTGGTAGGATTTATATGGAAAAAAAGGAGTTCTTATCCTGGAGGCCTTACAAACAAGGAGTCTGTCAGTGTTCTCTGGAAGTGCTTCAGAGGTCTAACATGCCGCCTGGTGATGCGAAAAGGAAAAGTTATGCACTATCAAAAACTGTCCCTGTACCTTGGTGTTCTTTCCAGCATTGCACTAGGTTGTGTAACTTCCTGTAGCATCTGTAGAATCCCATTATTCTCAGTGAATTGTAGGGGTTTGATGTTGCATCTAAAGATATATAGCAACATATATTGCGCTTTCCAGATTAGATGTTTCTTGGCTTTTGTTTTAGCTGTTTTTAACTTTTTGTTGTGTAGAACAAATACATTGACTGCACTCAAGCACAATACATTGAAGTGATGTCTTGCCAGGTGCTGTGTTAAAAGTGAAGCCCAGGAAATGAGTCTCTGGAGCAATTATGCATGAAATGTCTTTTAAATATATTTATTCATTACTACTAATAAAAAAGCTTGTCTTTAGATGATTCTTTCATTTGTTCCAGACCCTAATATTTCTAACTGTCCAAACCATAAGCATCTCCTGTTGAAAATTATGTTCTTATGGTTATTTAGAGAAAATTATTTTAGAATATGAAGTTGTGTCATTCTGTTTAGATAGTTACATGTAATCTCTAACATAATAAACTGCAACATTCATACACCCTTTTTTCCCAGCCTAATGTTTGGCAATCATTGATACTAATGAAGTAGACCTTCCAATCACACAGCAACTATTATTACTATTTCACAGATGAGAGAATTGAGGTAAAGAGAAACAAAGACAGACAAATAGCTCCAGGGTCTCCTTATGCTAGAAAGAGATTCCAAATTCATAACTCAAATACCTGAAATAAGATCTTTCTACACTACCTTCCTGTAGACTCCAAATTATTTGTAGATATTTGTCATCACAGAGTCAAACATAGGATAAAGAAAATATGTCCATTGCACTGGATATGCATAGAGAAGTAACACAAAATTTAGGTTTCATTTGAGAACTACTATAAATTTTCATTGGTAAAAAACACAATCCCTATTAAGTGCTGAATTTCATCTTCATAATAAATTGGACCCTGGTATAAAAACATATGAGAAAAAGAAGGAAGAAAGAAAAAGTCATGAAAGCCAGCCACTAATAGGCGCTACACTGTAGTAGTGCCTAGATGACTCTGTGGTGGACCTGATTTATTTAGACTTTCCATACATGTTAACAGATAGCATTGCCCAAAAGCTTGAATTTCCAAAAATATGGAGAATTGGTAACTGAAAAATAGATTTAAAGCACTTAAGGATTCTCTTACCGCCTGCGTCAATGGTTGGAGACACTGCATAGTGAAATGCATACACGCCTTGCCAACAAAGCCACCCCAGCAGTCCCAGCAGCCTCATGGCTTGTCCCTGCTCTGTAAACCATGGCTCATCCCCCATGCATTTGTATTGCTGTTCCTGTGGCAGGATCAAGGTGGAAAGTTAGCTCGGAAAGTTAGCTCAGAAAGTTAAAAAAAAAAAAAATCTGGGAAAGTCACAGAGAGGGAAGCATACCTGAATTCCAAGAGTCCCAGGGAGCTGATGACAATTTTCAAGGATCCTGGTGGACGTGTAGGAACACCTACAAATAACTGTGGTAACAGTAAGTACCACACATAGGTCTACTGGCCTCAATGCTCTGCCAGATGACAACCTGCTGGCACAAGGTCCTGTCATCCTAGATTCTCCAATTTTTGACTTCACATTTTCACTAGTGTTCATTTCCTTGCCTTCTCTGTGAGCTGGAGCCAATATTAACAGGGATTTTTTTGGCTGTTTTTCTTCACTTTGGTAAACTACTATTTTAATCATCCTTTCCAATAACTGCAAATATTTGTTTTATTTTTTATCTTTATCTGGTTCCAAAATGCCATAATCACCACATACTCCTCTGGTCTCTGCACACTGTAGCTGAAAGCAAAATAATCATGATACAAGTTGGCTAAGTTCAGAGAAACCACAGGTATCTGATACATATGCAAAGTTGCATCACTCCACATTTACTACAGAGAAATAAAACTAAAGCTACCATTGCATTTCAAACGTTTGTGATCCTTTCCCTGTTGCCGCAAGTATTAATGGCACCGAGTTCCCAAATCATCTGAGTTTCTGTCTTTGAAGAGCTATGCAAATTGCTATTTGTATGCAAACTGGAACATGAGTCTTTACTCTCCTAATTTTAATTGGTACACACGCCATCATGCAGACGGCTGCTCATAGTAGCTTGATTTCTAGATTAAGGTCAACAGAGCTAAACTGCACAGCGTTATTTGTTTCAACTAAAGAGATCAAAACCATAAAATAATGATAAAAAGCACAGAGTTCAAATCAGAGACCAGAGACTGGTCCTCATCTTCCTACAGGTCTATAACCTCAGCTACACATTAATCTGTAACAGGAGTTGGATTAATTTTGCCTTCTTGGTCAGACAATTTCTGAACAGCTGACTCTGAAATGATTTGCCATTTATGTACAGATACTATTGACAGATCCTGGAATTCTGCTGAAAGATAAGATTTCAAGTGACTGTCAAAACTGATGGAACAATTTCTGGTGCTAGGAAACAAATACTGGGGTTTTTTTCTGGAATCAGTCAGTATTTCAGGTAAGTATTTTTGAAGGGACTTACAAGTTGCTTTTTCACTTTGGTGTCTCATACCAATAACGATTCCATGAAAATATCCCTATGGACAAAATTTTCTTTCCAAAATGCGTAAATAGAATTGGTAGGAGATGCCTATGGAAAAAATATTCTTATGGACTCTAAAAAGCAAACTGTGGGAAATAAGTCCTCTGGGTATTATCTTGAAGATTTAATAAACAAAATGAAACATATACGCCTTAAGGATTTTTTCTGATGTAAAGTTATCTATTGACTTTAATGAGTATGACAAAATTTACACCAATAGCAAGGACAAAATAGGTTTTATGCCTGATTGTCCAACTTGATCAGAGGAGTTGAGAGAACTAGAATATTGGTTCAAAAAGGTTTGGTTCAGAAAGTCTACAACTTCAGTATCTTTATTTCTAAATGCCCATAAAAAGGGTAAGAATGGAAATTAACCACTTTTGTTTCCACCTAATTGTGTCTTTGTACCATAAGAGTCTTTCCTAAAGAAAAATTCAACAGTACAAAATACAACTTAGTATGCTTCTGCAGGTCCTCAATTAACACAAAACTTACCTCCTTTCATCTCAGGGAAACTATTCAAGTTAAAAGGGGCACACAGTAAAGAGCCCCTATTGTTCCACCAGACAGGGCATGTAACAACATCCTCACACCACACACACAAAATGTACTTCAGTTCAGGAGAAGAGAATTCCCGAGCAGAATGTAATTAATGTTACATGCCAAACCAATTAGTGAAGTGTCATTGGAGTCACAGCCGTTGCATCTACAGCTCCAAACTTCTGGGCCAAGATCCGGAAATTATACCACTTGAAAGCCCTTAACAGGAAATAATGAGCATTTTTATGGCACCAGAGCCATAATTCATATCAGCCATTTAATGTGTGAACATAATTAAGCAGTCAATATACTTTGGCGTAATGGCTGTTTTCTAAGCTCTCCTCTCCCACTCTAAACATTACAAAAGGGGTTGAAGAAATCAAAAGGATTTAAACACCATAGGGCCTAGCAAGATCCTAGACATCAGGATACTATGGAGATCCTCAGTCAAGCATCCAGGAGTATGTTGTGAGGAGGCTGACATTATGCAAAGTTGATTGTCATCTCATTGAAAAGAACACAGTTAATATTGGTTTAGAAAATAGAGCAAAAAGAGAATAATTTTCAAAGGCCAAAAAAGAGGGCAAAAAAAAAAGCCTGGAAGGTTTCCTTAACAGGAACTAAAATAATCATTGGGGTTTTGTTTGTGTGAAAGGCACTGGATTTAGGCAATACCTACAGTATGCCTAAAATTATATTCTGAATACCATTTCTATTCATATGGCTTTGTAATACAAGCATGGGGAGACAGTGGATTAAATTAAAATAAAGTAAATTTTATATGTATAACAAAGAATACATTTTATGCACCATATAATTACCATAACTGCCTCAGCCCTGTAAGATATTACTAAAGAAATAGCTTGCTAAGATTAAACAAATTACAAAGGTCATCACACCTCATGTTTATAGTACAAACTAATAACTAGCTGAAATAAGAAGGAAATTATTCTTCCTCTGCCCCTTTGTATACAAACTAAAATAATATATAGGCTTGTGCATGGCTGTGCATGAGATGTGACTTACCACCTCTGCAGCACATAAAATATACAGACTATTATAAGAGAAAAGACCAGAGAAAATTACACATGCAACCTATTTTGGAGCAGAAATCCCTGGATTTCTACTGGAGTACAGAATCCAGCTCAGTAACTTATGGAGTGTTTAGGCCCCTGGGCAGTGCCCAGGCTACACTCATTCTGCTGGAGTTGTAATGATTGAGCCATTCAAGAAGAGTATGATGTCCATACTGGTTCTGCTTGGAGAAAAACAACACATAAGATCAAATACTATAAAACATTATTGTATTAACATTTTCTTCATGCTTCTCACTCAGGTAGTTTACCTTAATAGTTATAGCTCTATCAGCCTAAAACCAGATTTTTTTGTACTCTGGGACCCACAGTCTATGTTTCTATAGGGCCACAGAAATAATCCTGTAGCTCCATTTACAGGTTTGAAGGTGCTAACATTTAGCCCTTCTGTGAAGGAGTCTGCTTGCCTTGGCTGCCCAGCATCAATCACAATGCCTATCAGCATTTGTACTGAACAGACTAGACATATGCAGCTGTACCTTTGCCTTTCCCAGTCACATTGAAGGTATAGCAAGGCCTATAGGTACAGGTAATAAGGCACCACAAAGATCACTGTTCTTCCCTGAACATACTTTAGAGCTGGCTCTAGCAAGGTCATACTTGATCTGCACTTGAAAATACAGAATTGATAGATATATGTTCTGTGCAAAGTGCTTTTCCACAGTGGCATCTTCATTTCAGCAAGGAGAACACAGCTGCATGAGTAGCATGCATAGCATAGCACACTTGTTACAGTGTGCACAGACATGAAAATTGACTGATCCTATGAAATATGCTACCTTAGGTATGAAGATATTGAAAGAACACAGTCAACAGCCAGAAGTGAGGTGCTCGCTTCTCAGCTATTTTCCTTGACTGAAAATTAAGATTAGGACTGTAAGGAAGTCTGGAGCACTGCACTCCCTTGTAAAACAAAAGCCCCCATATTCTTCCATCTTCCAACACATATATGATCATTACAACAAATTACTAATGTTCCCTCTGTTGTCAGAACAGGCTGAAAACCAAGAGAACCACCAGCCCGTTGGAAAAACACCAATGGAAAAAAACAGTGAAAAGTGTGATAATTCGTTCTCATGTCAAAGACTGTGAAGAGGAGAGAAAATGTGATAAATTAATCTATTCTAATAAGGAGAGATTGTAATAAGAACAGAGACTCATTCAATTAATCCACTTTTAATATAATCTGGTAAGAATGATATGGACCTCCCTGGATACCATATCTCAAGATATGACAATGCTTTTTTTCTTACCAGCAGTTCCTGATTACAGAACAATAATCAGGCAAAACTGTCTAATGAAGTGGTATTTCAGAGATAATCAAAACATAACACAGATGATAGGATCGATCCAAAAATGTAGCAGATTAGTTTATAAGACCTTCTCAAAGAACCAGGTCCTGAATGGGGTAAGCAAACTGACTCCTTGACTCAGATTCTGACTGAGACAAGATTTGTTTTTTGCATCCACTGAAAATTTTCTGTATTGTAAAAAAAAAAAAAAAAAAAAAAAGTGTTCTGATTTGCTGGTTCCTCTATATAGAAAAAGAATTCTTTTAATTATGTAGGAAAGATATTAGAGGATATAGGAGAAACTGTTTTTTCGTGCTGATTATAGGTATGACCCAGGGCCAATGACTAAGAGTCATAAGACTTCCCGCAGACATTTATTATGAGTTAGTTTCCCACTAAGCAGTGTGTTAAGAATAAAATGCCTTAGCAGAGAAGAATCATAGAATCATAGAATGGTTTGGGTTGGAAGGGACCTTAAAATCATCTAGTTCCAACCCCCCTGCCATGGGCAGGGACACCCTCCACTAGACTAGGTTGCTCAAAGCCTCATCCAGCCTGGCCTTGAACACTTCCAGGGATGGGGCACCCACAGCTTCTCTGGGCAACCTGTTCCAGTGCCTCACCACCCTCTCCATGAAGAATTTCTTCCTGATAACTAATCTAAATCTCCCTGCTTTCAGTTTAAACCCATTACCCCTTGTTCTGTCACTACAGGCCCTTGTAAAAAGCACGCACACACACACACACCCCAGCTTCCTTGTAGGCCCCCTTCAGGTACTGGAAGGCTGCAATAAGGTCTCCCCAAAGCCTTCTCTTCTTCAGGTTGAACAAGCCCAATTCTCTCAGCCTTTCTTCATAGCAGAGGTGCTCCAGCCCTCTGAGCATCTTCGTAGCCCTCCTCTGGATGCAGTGGTCTAGCTGGTTAGCTGCACCAGAAGTCTTCAAGATCTGGCCATATA
This sequence comes from Rhynochetos jubatus, assembly GCA_027574665.1. Lineage (NCBI taxonomy): Eukaryota > Metazoa > Chordata > Aves > Eurypygiformes > Rhynochetidae > Rhynochetos > Rhynochetos jubatus. Next base: position 61,417,351 of record CM050651.1, on the reverse strand, counting down.
GCAGTAAGCTTTACTATGCCTGCACCAGTCACTCCTGCACACCATTCCCACAGTGCATCTGTCCTCTATCCAGCAAGTCACTCGCAATAAACAAAAAAAGAATAAAAATCTTAATCTCTGCTCCTTAATGTATAGATACACCAGAACACCCCTGACAATCCTCCTGAAGAGCAAACCAAATTGTATCAGCCCAGTAGACATAAGTCAAAACTGTTAGATTCTGTCTTTTTTACCCTGTCCATTGCATTGGCCCCATATACTTGACACTGTATCACAGTTTACATTCTGGTTAATTACCACATTGACATTTTTTGGTTTAAGTTTGATGATACATGATAAGCACAATCTTTTGAAATCCTCTTTATCTGCATGGTTTCCTCTATACAATAGTTACTAATGAGGTCTGGCATCTAGTCTGCATTTCCTTTCTTTGTTAATTCACATATTGAAATAGACAGTAGACCTGTCTTGGATCTACTTAAGTTCCTCCAGACGTGTTTCTGTCACTTCATATAATGGATACGGTGTAAGTTAAAATCCTCATTAAAACTGCAGTCATCTTAACTGCTTCTGTCTGCATCTGTTTTACAACCAGTTCTCCCTAGTCACATGTTCCATAACACCTTATAGTGCTGATTTGCCCTTTGGAAAAATCACCAAACCTGTTGCACTCACTAGTGGGTATAATGATATAAAAGGTTGTCTTCCCAATATTGATATATGAAAACTTGTTACGTACAAATAGCTGTTATATAATTTAACACATATTTATACATTGCTAAGTTTAATATACACGTTTCTGTTACAGGGGCATTTCTTTTTCCTTCAGTACTAGAAAAAATGCTTTTTTGCAATTTCAGAGGGTCTGAAAGAAAAATAATATTCTAGTGATGGTTTTGGGTTCCCTAAGAACGTATTTCTTTCTGATTTTAGGACTTTTCACAGCACGGAGATTGCCCTGTGGAACATGGCTAACCACCTGCTTTCAACAACAACTGACTTTGCTACATTTATTATCTTAGATCTTTCAGTAGCATTTGACATCAGTTGACATTGCTCATCACGGGATTCTCCTGGAGCATCTGGAATCCTGTGTTGGCCTAAAAATCATTACTCTACGCTGCCCAAAGCAGTCAGTTCTAATCTTTTTAATTTATATGTCTTCAGTGCAGTGGGCTTTTCTGCTAGGCTCATTTTTTGTCCCCAGGCTCCTGAAGTCTGCATACCACTCTTGGCCATAGTGTTTAAGTAGCAGGGCATTTGCTACAGCAATTAATTAAACAGCAGCATCCTAAAAGTGTTCTCTAAAGAATGATAAAAAATAAAAATGTAAAATGATAGCACTATTCGTATTCTGCAGTGTGTGAGTTCATGGATGGCCATTGGACATAGCAGGAGAAGAATTTCTTGGTAGCAAGTTATTCAGTAAATATACCTTTTTATTATTATTCTCTATCTAATCAGAGTATAATCATTTTTCATCCATTGTATTTGTATAATAACAATCTAATTAATGGTGTTTAGAAAAGGAGCTGAACTACTTTCAGAAAATTGTAAATATCAGATACTCTTCTTCACACATACATAACACGCAGATGTAAACACTACTATTATGAACTACTGTTCACCAAACACTCCAGACAAAAAAGCCACTACTTCTTTAAACAATTAACTTAGTGAACATTAATTTGGCCAAACCAGCTAGCTTTGATTTGGTTTTGTCATTGTCCCTAAACCCTGCTTGGGAGATTTAAGCTCTGTGACTCTCCACTGGGTTTCCAAACATACCTTTCAGTAGTATTACTGTCACAAGATGTGCTGCAGGAAAGGAGGAGAATTTGGATTGTTAGCCTTTCATAATGCCTATCTATTTAACAGGCACACAGATTGAGAATTACAGTAAGAGCGGGGAAGCAGCCAGAAAGAACACGGTGGTGGGATGGGATGAAGGGAAGAGGGATAAATAGATTTTCAAGCAGAAAGGCTGGAAGACATATTAGGATGTCATATGGCAAAAAAAAAACTTAGACTATCAGACTAAACTAACTCTGCAGAAAAGAGAATCAGTGTTGCCAGTGAGACATCCGGATAGCTTCAGAGCCCAGACATAGATTATCTGTATCTCCCAGTTCCTTTTTCTAGACAATTAACATATTCTTTCCATCCCCAGCTGATCTTAGTCTGATGTTTGTTTTTTGGAAAGACACCGAGACAGATAAGCTGAAAGTATGAAAATTCAGGACTTTTAACCACATGGCTATTTTGTACGTGTGGTGGAAATGCTGGTATCTCTAGAAGCTTAAAGGTCTTGAATCAAAAATAGGAAGCCAGTGATCTGTAAAAGCCATGGTTCTGATGTGATATAAAAAATGCCTGAACACAAGACATGGGAGCACTGAACCATTCCAATTCCAGAAATACAACTTTTTAATACACTACTTTTTGCTAGAAAATTACTGTCTACCTCTAGTACCCTGTGCTGTTTTCTCATCTATTTTCACTGGTGGGAAAATGGAAAAACAGTGGTAAATATGAGTAACTTCCACCTTCTAGTCTCTGGGAATAAAACACTTTATTCATGTTCTTTTAATAAAAAAAAATGATCAATCAGGCTTAAAAGTAACAACACTTGGATGCTTTGTTGAGCATCTTCATTACAATGCCAAGAAATTCTGCAGAATTGAAGTGACTCTGTCCATACAAAGCTCAGATTTTGCTCCTGATTGCATAACAGATTGATTATTATAATTCTTTGCTTGCTGTTCTTCCTGCCTTTCTGCTGAACAGAACCAGGTAATTCCAAAGGCTACTGCAAAAATGCTGACCTGCAGAAAGCATCCCAGTGTATTAGCTCTCCTCTTAATACCTTGTATTGGCTTCTACCCAAGGGTCTGATTAATGTCACACAACACCATCATCTGCCACAAAAACATCTATGGCCCTGGATTTGGTAGCCAATTAAACTTTTTTTTTTTTAATGTTTCTTGCCAAGCCAAGCGATTTGCTGATGTAATTCACCATTCCTGATTATTCTGTAATTCCAGCTGATTGTTGATTATTCTATTTCTGAAGTTAGCTACTGCAAGGGCTTTTTACCATCATACTATTATTCACCTTTGCAACTCAGCTCCTTCAGACATCAGGAAGATGGATGCAATAAGCAACTTTAAGGCTAAGTTTAATTCATTCTGCCTGAAACTGTTTTTAATTAGATATCATTTGAGATTTTTTTTTTAATTACTTTGTGGCGCTTCTGGTCACTGAACTCTGTAACATGCCCTAGTATGATAATGAGAAGTATGCCTTAGAAGTTGAAATGCTAAAGCACTAAGCACAAAATCCACTCTTAATATTATTCTTGAGTCAGAAGAATTCTATCATTTGCCATTTTCAAATTATTTTAATAAAGTTTCTAAAAAGACTGTGGGGGGGAAATTAGCATGACCTCTCCAAATCCAGAGACAGTCTTTTTAGAGTGCTTTTTGGGGGGAGAAGACCCTAGAGTGGTATTCAGATGTCAGCATAAAATCTTTTACTTTATGCATAAGAAACTGAAGTTAAAAGACAGAATCAGTGGAGATTAATTTAACCTTGAAAATAAAAAAGAAGTACAAAAACAGCCCCACTCCCCCAACACTCCACCCGAAAAAGAGAAGTTATAAAGAAGTCCTTTCTGTCTGTTTCACTAAACTTTCTGCATTACAGAAACACACCTCATACATTTCTCCCTTGTCTAGCACAATCTCTGTACAATTTTTGTACTTTTTTTTCTGGCAATTAGGTTTGTGGAAATTGTAGTACCTTACAATGAAGCTAAAGGGCAAAAAGTTTGGGATTTTTAATAACTACTAAGTCAAATTTGTCATTTTGGGTACGGAGCCTATTGACAAAATCTATTTTTGCTCACAAGCACATTACCTTCAGTAGCAATGTTGGGTAACTGAAACCAGAGACTCCATAATGGAAGTAAAACCAACATATTGTATAGCTACTGTCATTAAGAGTTCATTCTAGTAGCTCATTAGAACCACAGAAGCTACAGAAAAGCAACGAAAGGTAATGTAGTGATAGACTGTCTTTGCTTTCAGCAGCGTCTCTTATACAAAAGAAGCTGTCCTTCTCAGGAGAGGTGGATCTCAGTAATAAACAGGTAATAAAAGCAATCAGTTTCATCCCAAACAACCAGAAGAAATCTCTTACTTTATGCAAGAAGCGGGAGTCATCAATACAATTCTACTTGAAAAACACTCACAGACCTCTTTAATGAGCTACTTACACTGCTGTCACAGGCACCCATAGCTCTCTGTGATAAAATATTAACTCTCTATCATACTCCAGTTCACGTGTTCATATACATTTTTGGTGCAGATGCTCTGAAAGCGATGAGCTAAAATCATATTTGCACAGAAATTACCCAAAACAGGAAGAAGGACTACAGCATGAAATAGGTCTTTTCCATCTCTGAATTCTATGACCCAGATATAAAATCTTTCCTACAGTGTTGCTTATCCCTGCTCACACCATTATGTATAAGAATAAACAGATATTGAGGGAAAACCAGAGAATGGAAAGAGATGCTGCTGTAGTCACTTACAGAAAAGTGGAAAGCAGTTCTTTCCTGGAAATGTTTGTTTCAACCGTGTCACTATACCCTTTAGTGTTACCCTTACAATAAATTTTATGAGCACACTGGGTGTCATTGACACCAGCTGGAATATAATCATGAGTATGAAAGTCACTTATCTAACACCTACCACAATGATTCAGCTTATGGTCACTCTGTAAACTGTGATATTTCAGATACAAAGTTTCTGTCTCCAAGAACGATTGGAAAGCTATGATCAAGGCATCAAGGCGTTAAATGTTTTGGCCAAGACCAGATAAAATTTTGTCTCAGAAAAGAGATTAGAGAAAAAAAAAAAAAAAGAAAAATTCACTTTCATGTAAAGACACTGAGAAAGGCAAATCAATCTTCCTTGTCCAATAAGCATCACACTCACAAAAGGATACTTGTTCTGTAACAATTCTCATTCAATACCAGAAAATAAATTGTTTTAATAAGTGCAGAGAAAGCATTTTCAGTGGGAATTTATATAAGGTTATCTTCCTATTGACCTGAAAGGCTTTAGATCAGACCTTTAGTTAACATTGCCATCCTCTGATTCATTCTCAAAAGTCTTATGTATCAGTGGGTAAATCACTTAGTGGGTAAATCACTTAGGACTAAGTCACTCATCCCAGTTTCCTTGTCAGCCACATAAGACGATAGCATCCCAAGGCTTAAGTTATCTGTTAGTAAAAATACAGGAGAAATGCAGAGTTACTTTAACTGATAAAGAACAAACTGCCATATTTGTGTAGAAGCCAGTATAGATATTTCTAATTACACTTGTCATCAGAAGAAGCAGCTCCTAATTACAGTAGCAACAGCAATTTAATTGACAGGGGAGCTTAATATCTTTGTTTGATTTCATACTACTGGCAAATAACAAACTGAAAAAAAATGAAAGAACTAACATCAGGCATTTGGATGGAATTGATTAACATTTAGATATGATCAATCCAAGACATGAAGCATCATTAATCCAGGTAGTGACCCCTAGTTATGTTGCTCAATTGCTCACAGATACACAAACCTTGCAGCTGAATTAATAGTATTAATTTTATCCTTTCCAACACTGGCTAACTCTAACAACTGCACATTATTAACAGTGGCAGAAATAAAACCGGTGACACAAACATCTTGACACAATGCGAAAACATTTATACTCACTTTATATGGTACAGTAAGTCAATGCTTTGGTCTTCTGTAGATCAGCTGCATAAGTCTCCCTCATTTGAGAAACCAACTGTCAAGGAATAATTGCAGTTAAGACATTTTCACACTTGAACTCAATTATACAGTTAGGTTTCTGATAAATTTAAAAGCAGAGACCTACATTTCTTTCCACAGTTCTCAAAGCAACTAATCCATTAATCTTTTACCATATGGCTTGCTAAAGATGGATTACTCACCATCTTTCCCATGAAACTCATATTTGGAAACTCACAGACAAAATATTTTGTTTACTCAGAAGGGACTATCCTCAAAGACACTAGAATTTCAAGAAGGTATTACCTTTTGATTATGTAATACTGAGGCACAGTGGTAGTCACATTTTTTGCTATGAACTGCCGGTTGCAGACATCTCGATCATGATAGAAAACTTAAGCAAAAGCAACAACAACTGGAGCAAGAATATACAAGCCATGAAAGTCTGTCCTGGCTGGAGATTCCTAAGAGTTGTCTCCATTAAACTACACTTTCTCAGATGATACTGAGAAAATATTGAAGCATTTAAAATGCAGACTGATCAGTCACTGATAAGGATGTAAGGTAGACATGTCTTTTATAAGAAGTTAAAAAGAAACCAAAACCAAGCATCTAAAAGGCTTTGGTATCATGGCCTCACCAAAACACTCAGAGGTTTTGCCATTGAATTCAAGGCAAGTCAAGAATTTAACAAAGGTGTGTGTTGATAGTAATATTAAGGCTGGTCTTTAAAAAGTTTACCTTGAAAGAGATATTTAGATACAGAAGACTTTAATCAGTCCTTTTGCGGCATGACCATATTCCTGTAATTCCAACATTTCTATTACATCACTGGCCATCCGAAGATTAACTTAAACTGCCTGAAGAGCCGGTAGCCAAAAAGAAACACTACTCAGTGACAAGGCACAAGCAGAAAATTTGGAAGGACACAAATTCCATTCTCTCCTTTACCAAAAGGTTTCTGTCTGCTTGGGGAATAAACTCATTTGGGCCCAGATGCCTTGTGGGCCAGTACTGCTACAGAAATTTGTTAAGGAGTTTGTTCTAAGTCTGTATTCCCTATAACTAAAAGGCATATAAAAAGAGTTTCATACTTCATCCAAATATCAGAAGAATGATCACAATGTATTTGATCACTCCAGTGATGGTCAGGTCAGTTTTACTAGCTTGTGGAGTACTAAGATGTGTTATCGGAAGAAGTGGTTGAAATCCAACTACTCTTGGTGAGAAAAATAAAAAAAAAAAAAAAAAAGGTAGTAAATAAATTCTCTCTACAGAACTTACTAGTAAAAATTTTCAAGTCATGAACTCATGAAATCTGGGAAGTTCTCTCTGACAATGTCTGTTATTCTTGATAGTTTGGGAAATAAAAATAAAGTTTAATCAGTTCATCTTCAAATGTTTTGAAATTATATCTATATCCTACCTTCACTGAAGCCAGTCAGCCTAAGAATATTAAGATACTTCAGAATCCCAAATAATTTGATGCAACTGCCACTCAGCTCCTTTCCTACTTCTTTACATTTGCTAGGCACAACAAACTAATGACAGTTCAGACAGGGCAGAGTTAAGGAACAATAGATAATGTGGTTTTAGAGAAATTATTTTATTGCCTACAGCATCAGTAAACTCAGGCTTCTGAGGAGAAGAAAAAAGTCACACCTTACATTTAGAGGAAACACGAGATGTGCTACATGACGTGTACGATTCCCACTTTGCAGAGACAGTATTGTGATTTCATTTAACCTCAGAAACAACCATTGCTGCTATTAAACTTGCACTTTTTTACAGTCTGTAGAAAAGGTATTATTTTACAGCTACTTGGTACTTTCTACCCCTCAGAAGTCAAAAATCTTATATTCCGTACAGCTCATCTTCAGGATACAAGCAACTCCCCTGAAGTATCTGTCATTAAAGGCTACAAAGCATGAACAATTGGATGCAGATTACCTTGTCTATCCATGATGCTTACACATCCCCATTACCATGGTGCCTAAGCACTTTACAATCTGAAATGCACTTATTCTCATAAAACAAGAGAAGAGCTACCATCAGCATTTTCCAGAAAGAGAAGAGGGGCACAGAAGTCAGTGACGGAGGCCAGCACTCAGACTAGTGGATTCACCTCTCTGTTGTTTCATTTTGCCCCAAGCGAAGTATTCAGACAGAAACAGTCTACATATAAGTTCTCCAATACATTCATCTGTGTATGTGCGTGTGTAGCGCAGAGAGCTCAGTGAAATTGTGCCCTGACCTAGTTAGGGGCTCCAGATGCTTCCGTAGGCTAAATAATTATGATAGCAATTATGTTCATTTAGAATAAAGTTACTGAAGCCAATCAAGTTATTCCAGTGTTACATCAATCCGAGATGAGAACTGAGCACTGAGTGACACATCCACTAATGTTTTTGGACCTTTTTAGAGTGTTCATCGCCCACATGATGCATTCAATTGCCTCCTTCAATCTAAAGTGTGTCCAGAGTAACGGGAAAGTGCTGTCCAAGCAAAAAGCCTCTCTTGTTCAATAAACTCTGCCCTCTGAAGTACTAGCATTACTAGAGGAGAAAAGCTTCTTTAAGCTTTCTGTTGTTATCTCAAATGTTCTAGAACTGTGTAAAATTGTTTAGAGGTTACAGCAGCATTTCTGCTTTTACAGCTCATTTAACTATGCAATTAGACATTACAATAGATATGGAAGATTTAAAATTAGATATGCTTATCTTCAGTACACGGGTCAGTACTTTTAACTTTAAAACAAATTAACATTTTGCTTCTCATCTCCCTCCCTCTCTACCACAAAATGAGGGTGTTTATCTTAACTCAGCAATTCTCATGACTTCCATCAGAAGGTAAGAGGCAAAGGGATAAGTTTTCTAGATTTAAAATGAAAGCATTGCTGTAAAGTAATTGCCAGACCAATAATGCATTTTTTAAATGTGGAGGGAAATGTGTACAAATACCAAATTTCCATGATAGGAAGGTGAACAGCCTGTCCAATGACTGGTAATTCAATGCTGGAAATTACATCACCCTGAACAGATACACAATATTATATTTCTATTTAAAATGGGAAAACTCAGTGTCAGCGCAGTGGGGGACAAAGCAGCAGAGGAATATTGTACCTTTAATAGGATTTTGAATTCAAATACGCTGAGCAAAACTGCTTAAAATTGTATCTGAATAATAAACAGATAGCATTTTCATTTAAAAACAAACCAGTTGCTGGATCAACACGTAGCTATACCCATTCTTTTATGAAGAGGATAAGAAAATATACTCTGGAAATTGAAATGAGAAGTGAAATCTCATCCATGTGGCCTTCTTCAGGCTATGGAATGAAAATATAACAAGGTTAACTTTGTTCTTTTTTGTGTGCAGCCCAAAGAAACTCTCAAAGCCACAATGTCGCTTCTCATCACAGTTTCTATTTCTAGCATAGAAGAGTGAGGTTTGGGGGTGGAGAGGGGAGAGGTTTAAGCATTTTTTTCCCATTTTCTTTCCCTCGTAGTATAGGATTTCTTGTATTTCAGATTCTATATAATCTTGGAGCATTTCATGTGAGAAATTATGCATATTAGTAAACAAGAACAGTGTCACAGGCTACAGAACATCTACATTTCTGGGAGATTAAGTAGTCTACTTAATTCAGAAAGAATACTTCCAACGTCCAATACAAAGTATGACTGAAACAGAATGAAATAGATCTTTCGTTCACTTGAGGCTTTGTCTAGGACACACCAAAATCAATAGAAAATTACTTTTATTCTTATTTCAATGGGTGTAAGATCAGTTATCTCTTATTCTCAGCAGTTTCCAATGAAGTGTATGTCAACAATGAACTCCTTTTATCCTCATTGATATTGAGGCACCATGGGAAATTATCATCTTTTCTACATGGAAAACAAAAACCAACCCCCTAAAGCATCCCTGGCTGTCAAACAATACAGAACATAGAGTTTTAGGAGACAGAACATTTGTGGAAGGAATCAGGCACAAATTTGGAAAAGCAATAGGGTTTGGATGTCCACCTAAAGAAAGGGCTGAATTCCCCACCTCACCAAGGACTGCTTTGGTATTACCTGCAGAGCTGAGTGTCCAGTATCTCTGGAATGATGCTTATCAAACTCAAAACCTGGTACCTTTGTTGGAAGTGTTGCAATAGTTCATGGCTTCTCTCTCAGAACCTTCTAATTGAGACAACCAGCAGCTGTGCAACAAAATACAGATGAGATCTACAAACTGGTTTTGTCAGACAGGGTTCCCCCAACCAAAGTGGAACATCCCCACTCAGAGATAGTGACCCATACCACCGATGAGAGGAAAAAAATAACCAACCACTAACTCATTAAATGAAATGGGCATCTCAACTCCTAAAACAAATCCCTCAACGCCACTATTGGGGTTCAACAGTAGTACAGGAACATGCAAGACCAGGGTTTCAACTTTTGGGGTCTTTATTCCTTTTGTTTTACCTCAGAAAAGTCACTGACAGATTTTCAGGTGCTGCCCCACTCCACCAGGATTTATTCTCAGGAATTTAAGCATGGTTGTGAAAATAATTTAGCTTCTGAATTAGCCTTAAATTTCATTATTTGATTAGAAGTAGCAGAAATTGTTTACCCAGAATCAGGCCTTATTTGAGCTTTTAAATTATTTTTTAATGAAATACTTCAAATCTGTACCCATTTGGCTGTAACATCATACTATCAGCCAGTAAATATGTTTGGAAGAATAACTTAGTGAACATGCTGAAGGTAAACACATTTTTGTGAGCACATTAAACTTTGTCCCGCAGGGTTGCAGAGGCACTGAGCACAGAGAGTATATTCATTTAAAGGACTGGTAAGGCTCTTGGTGTTCTTGCTATCAGTGCTCACCTAGTTTAGCTAAGTTATTGAATTAAAATTTAATGAAGGACCAAGTTTGAAATTCTGCCCCACTGCACAAAGCTTATAAATACCCTACAAAGATACTGCATCGTCATGATAAATTATACATGCAATGGTGCTGAAAGTTATGTAAATTCAAAAAAACTTTAATAAAGTTGTACTCTAACTGACATTGATTGTGTACAGTTGCAGACACAACTTTATCAACTGATTCTGAGCTGCAATAAAAGAGAAATATGTATTCTCTTCTCTTGTTTATTCCCTGGAAGAATAAACTGAAAATCACCAAATTATCCTTCCTTCACAACTGTCTGAATATTAATTGCAAGCTTGAAGGGCAACAAAACACATACAACATCGCCAGGACTAGTAATTAATCTGAAAGTTTCAGACTCTGACATACTGTGTACACAGTGCTGAAGTGATAACCCAGAGAATGTATTCCTCCTTTGCTGCTGATGGTCTATGATCATGTTTGTAGATACATTCAGAATTTAAATTTTTCAGACTACAGACAGAATAAAATCCAGACCTTTAGAAATTAACCCTAAGCAGAAAAGACACGATGGAAAGGAAAACTCTATTATTTGGAAGCAATTTTGCTGCTTAAGTATTAATAAGAATATTCCTATCCTTTTTTATAAAATTAAATATTGTGTTTCAACCTGTTGTAAAATGAAATTGTGGTTACACACCATGCCAGTCAGCCAGTTCTTCAGTGGTTACACAGTTATCCTTTACAACTGATTTCAATATAAATTAAATTTGGAAAGGCAGGGAGCTCACAGAATGCTGACAAGCAAACTCCTCAATTTGGGGAAAACTTTCGCACTTGTTATTGTTATGTTTAGTGCAGCATCTGCTGGTAAAGATCATTTTTCCTTATTCTTATTTTTTGCACAAGGTATAGTCCTTTACAAGCACAATGTGAAGGACAAAAGGAGCCTGCTGACGTTACTCTAAAGAAAGCGTTTCCCAAAGGACTAGGAAGAGACAATGAGGACAGTAACTAAGTATTCCAGTTTTCTCCAGTCTTTCTAATTTCTTTGGAGGAAAAATTCTATTCCCGTATAACTGGAAACTTGCTTCCTTCCCAAAGCTCAAACTTGTGTAAATGATGCAGATACCTCAAAGCTTGCAGGGAGTCTGCAACAACAGCACTCAGGCATCAGCTGTACTGTGCATGTTGTTGGAGAGGAGATCATTTTACTCATTAGAAAAGATGTAAAATGAAAGATGAAGACACAACATGAATGTAGAGTCCAGCTCACTAGTTTCTCATTTTGGTATGCCTCTAGCAGGTACTAGAGGACTTGAATCCTGACTGATATCACTTTCTGAAGAACTGCTCAATTTTCAAAAACTGGGAAATATGCAGTATGATTGGGTTGATGGCTATACACGTATCACATTTGAGTATGTCCCTATTTGTGTCGCTTGCTCTACCCAGTCTGGCTAAATACAAGACATTTGTAATCTGGAAGCAACAAACATATGAGCGAAACATTCAGAGAACATAAATACCTCCTACATGTAAGGTGCATCTTGCCTTTTCATAATCTTTCTAAAAATCAATGGCAAGCACAGATATTCTTAATTATCAATAGACAACACTAGCTTTATCCACGCACAACATTATCCCACCCGTAATTCTTAGGTTATATGACATAACACATTCAGAGTTCATTTGGACAACTTGCATGTCACCATATTGTGGTCATGGGTACACAGAGAGACACTGCTGAATGAAAAATGAAGCATTCTGGGAGTGGTAAGCATTCAAAACCTGGACTTTTGTATTCCAGGTTATCTGGGGCAAAATGAATTTTGTATTTACCGTCTTATAAAGCCTAGTATCACCAAAAGTTCCTCAACATAACAAATATTAAACAAGGAAAAAAATAGATAAAAGACATGACACAAAAGCATCATCAGATCACTTCATCAAACCAATCAGAGATCAGTGATAAGAAGATACAGAACTCAGACTTTGAAAGCATCACAGTTCACTTATATTCTGGCAGTGAGTTAATTCATCTTATTATAAAGCCAGAGAAAAATAGATTGGGTTCAGAACAGAACATATCCTAGGAAAATAAACGTTCAGATACATATACTTGGGGTGAACTCATTTGTCCTTCTAGGTGAAAACGGTGGCCACACATCACAGAAGCTCTTAAATAAATGACAGCATTACACACAAACTCCACTTTCAGCGGCATATTCTTAAACATGATGTGCCAAAGACTGTCTTTAATAAAAACTTCTAAGGACACCTCCATTCTTGCTGGGTAATGGTATGGAGAAGCAATTATTCCCTTATTCTCTATGGTGGCCAGCTGGGAGTTTCAGGCTAACGCCTGCAGCTGCCCTTTCTATGCCCCCTCCCATGGGCATATGAACTATACAGGCCACTCAATCTTTTCATCTTTATCTTTTAACTTCTTAAGGAAAGCTAGTTTCACCTGACCCTCCCAAGACCTGGAGTTAGGGTGGACCATTTCAGCATTGCAGGGCTGCTAAAGTGAAGTTCAAAGGGCATTCCTCCCATCTCTTCAAACCCAGCCACCAGCAACTCAGTAACCTTTGGCCCGAGATGCTTTATATAAAAGTACCAACAAATCAGTATGACACCTCAGTACTATAACACCTCAGGTGATTGTTTCTAACTTTTAAGATCAGTAGTGCAACTAAATTTTTGATAACCTATTATCAAAAATAATCAAAGTAAGAACTATGTAGCCTGTATTCCAAAGTGATAAATGCTTGTCCATAAGTGCTCAGCACCTGACACAAATTCTCAGATGGCCAACAATACTTTAACCTCCACACCAAGCCACATAAAGTTGTCTCTGCACAGCTATATGTATATTCATCCCTGGAGAGCCTGGGTGTCAAACACACTATTTCTGGTGGGTAGAAATATTCTAATTTCCTCTGCATATCTGCTAACACCCTTTAAGTTTATAAATAAACAAATCTTCTTTCTTTCTATGACGTGCATATTCATGCGCACCCATTGTGACCATGAAGACATCTTTAAAAAGTGCTTTTAGAAAGGGCTGAAGAGAAATTTCAGGTACTTCAAAGGTGTGGATAGTTGAGCAGTGCCAAAATAAGGTGAAAAATGAGAGTTAATTCCCTTTCCAAATATAGAAGTAGTACAATTCAGATCTCTAACGCTATGTAGAGAGAGTTCTTAGCACTTGTTTTGCAAGGGTAAGGTTTTTCTTCTGTCAGCTTTTGACTCTAGTCTTTCATTTTCTTTACTTTCTCACAAACGCCTCAGAACAAAATATTTTATTTCACAGTGAATGGAACCTTTTGTGTCAAACTAAATGAAATGTTTCAGTCTTTCATTTCAACAAGAAATATTCCATTCATTACTATCTGAATAATTCTCTCCCCTTCTATTTCCCTTCCCCTCCCCTTAATTTTATAGTCTGATTTGGCAAGGAAACATCTGACATGTCTGCACAGAGTGTCAGGCATTCCTCTCTCTCGTTGACTAATTTCTATCAAATTTGACAAACAGAGTTCAAAGCTACTACATGAGTTATGTGAAAATCGGTGTCTCATGAGATAATAGAGACCATATTACTAGTTCCACTGAAGAAAACGCAGAGAGAACTTAATATTTGACAGACACTGCTGGGCTGGTCAACACATGTTTACTATCTGGTCAACTCGTAAATGTTGTGCTCTAGACCAGACACAGGATGTACAGTCTCTCACCCAGTGAGTAAACCAGAAAGCAGGTTGAATTTCAGGGGGACTGGCAACAGTATGAGGGTGGTCCTCAGGTACACAAAAGAGAGCTAGAAATATCTCGGTGCCAAGTATGAGGTTCTTGCAGTGTGATGGCAGAGTGTCGCAGGAGACATAATTCCATCATAAACCAGGCTTCTGTTGCTCTGTCTTACTGTTTTATATTGGCTGCCAAAACAAAATCGACTGTTTACACAACTTTCAAATTCCACCCACCTCAAATTTTGAAAAGTGAACAGTTATCAACTGAGAAATTTGGGGGGTTTCACTTCACAATAATGCCTCCATCTCTGACTAAATTTCTGCAGACACTACCAGTAAGACATACAAGAACCCCTGTAGGTTTATTTTCTCTTCAGAAGCAGTGAAAATCATTTGCTGTCCCAGAAGTCCCAGGCACAGTGCTCCCTCATACATATAAACGAGTTTCCAGATCAGTCCAGTCCTCCTTCCCATGAAACCCTACTGCACTGATTAAGGCATTGGCCTGCATTCACTAAAATTTCCATCTCTTTATTCACCCTTAATAAAAAACTGAGACTGGACATGATTAAGGAGGTCACCAACTGCCGAGTGTGAAATATCTGCCTTGAGGGCACATGACTAAGGCCAAGTTCATAGCTCATGTAACATATTCAATTTTCTTGGATCCACACAATCAGACATGTCAGTTTACAAAGGGCAATTGTCTGTGTTTGTCTCTCTATTCAAATTCCTCCCACGCTAGGGAGGAATTACACAGGAATGTAGGCTCTCTTTTTTGAAAATACTTTCAGACCATGTATAAACCAAATGTAATGAAAGTCCTTAGTTGATACGTTCTTGAACCTGCAGTTCTGCTGAATATATATATATATGTATATATTCTTTCTTCTCTGATTCATGACAGGAGCAGGATCCTTTAAAAAACTGTCTTCTTTCTCCTGCAAATCTTACTAAAGTCAACCCATACACCTATGAACTGTAAAAAATATCGATTCTCAGCTTACTTGTGAACAGAGTTATGCTTAACTATCTTCATTCAGGCTAAGCAACACATCACATTAAATATTACAAAGATTTTCTATACACTCAGTCCAAATAAGGATGTAAACTTCACAACATTAGTTTCTGGGGGCTAAAAGCCAAGAACAAAACAAGGCCAAAAACATTCATTATATTGGTATATATTTATGGATCCAAGTGACTAACTGAATGGCTAGCATAAAAACACACTCCTGATTGGAAATTGATTGTATTTTTTTTTTAAACAGAGCTGGAGCTTTCCTGGGGTTTAACCTGTCATTTGCATAGGTTAATTTTAAATGGCAGTGCAAATTTAGCTTGAAAAGATAATTATAATATTTCACCTCCTTTCATCTCAGGTTATGTAAATGAGACTTTAATCTTTTTGCAGTTCATATTATATTAATAAGTAAAAAAAAAAAAATCTTGATTTATGTTATGCTGTCAATCATTTGATAGGAGCGGACGCAAATGAAAGCATGTGGGTACAAATCAGGCTAATTTCCAACTATTCTCTTATGTCTTTCTTTTTATCTACAGGGTTAGGGCACATATTCCAGATAAGAAAGTGAACAGAGAGATAGTTTTGACAGGTATCTTGTTAGATTGATATGTCATTTTTATCAGTAGTAAGTGAATTCATCTGTCTTATAAGCAGGCTGTTTTTTAGACAGATGGTTCTTTGTGCAGTATTTCATTGTCTAAAACTTCAAAGTTCTGCTCATGATCAGCCACCTCACACACATATACTGAGAATTGCTAAAAGTCTTCCTTACCCCGTGCTTTTTGGTTGTCCAAGGTAAGAGTAAGGCTGAAATCACTTTGCCCTGTTCTTTCCCTTCCCTTTTTCATATAAGTTGTAGCTCTCACTGCAGACCTCAGAGCTTCTGCATATTGCAACATCCTTCACAAATTGTTCCAAGGGTAGTGCTACTCAGCTGGAATCAAGACTAAAGCATTAACGCCTTAGGTTTGCTTTCAACCAACATTTTATTCCAACTAAAAGTGAAATGGATGAAAACAAGTCCAGTTCCTATCAGGTGACACTGGTTTTTATTACTTGTGTGTAAACTTAGTTCCCCATTTCACAGCTGAAAGTTTCTGAGCCTCACAACCATCAACCTATCACAGCAGGAACCAGTGCTGGGTAGGTAGAGATTTTCTTACAGTCTTTTGATTTCTTTGTTCTACAAAACATAGACAAGCCTTGTTTCCTTCATGAGAAATACTGCAAAAAATATTTCCTACAGAAAGTCTGGAAAAGCCCTTCTGTCTCTTTGGATCACTCCAGAACTCCCATTATAACTTCAAAACAGATCCAAGCAGTGAAACATATGTGTCTCACTGAGTCCTGCACCTACTCCTAGTAGAAGGTGTTCTTAGACAATATGATCTGGACAAGATGTGTCTCCATTCGCACAGCTTCCCTATGGCACAAAGAAGATGATTGACAAGATCTAATAGTCTGAAGAATTTTAAGTAATTTAATGAGCAAAACCAAGTCTTTTCTTCTAAATCCCTAATCCTTTCTATAGGAATTTCATGTATAGAAGTACTTGTACGTTGGTTACGTCAGTAGCTTAAAATAATTTCTCATTTCACCATAAAACATCTCCTGCCACTTAAAAATCTAGTTTTCAGGACTGTTGTCCTATAGTTGCGGTTTCATCAGGCCTTGATACACCCACCCATCACCTGAGATGTTTTTAACATGATTCTTAATGCATAAATGGCAATACTAGAGAGTTCAGATAATCTTCTGCCTATATCTGAATTCAGGCCATTTTTAAGATTTTCAAAAATCTATTATTCTCTAAAACTAGTTTTTCACATTCAAGCGTTCTCATGTTATAATCCCCATCAGCTCAAACCCAGTCAAAGGCAACCAGTATTTTATCTTTCTGATGTGTTGTAAAATAGCCCTTGATAGTCATTGTCCATTCCTTGAAAAGATTTTTCACTAAAAGGAACTTGTGGACCTTCTACAGTTATGTAAGATAACTAAGACCTGAAAAAAAAGAGATCATCTAAGAGAAA
Organism: Rhynochetos jubatus; assembly: GCA_027574665.1. Lineage (NCBI taxonomy): Eukaryota > Metazoa > Chordata > Aves > Eurypygiformes > Rhynochetidae > Rhynochetos > Rhynochetos jubatus. The sequence goes on along the minus strand of CM050651.1, from coordinate 61,399,840 downwards.
AAAACTATACAGATTCTCAGTTGCTATAAATGAAAAATAACTTTTATCATTAGAATATTTGGGTTATGATTTATGTACGAACATTACCTAAACCAGCCTTCATCCCTCTCTTACACCACATTCACTTTTTCTGCAGATTTGAAAGTGTTTTCTGTATCATTTTGTAGATTTCAAGGAGAAAAATAAGCAGAAATGCTGGAATGAGAAGGTCTTTTTCCAGTATCTTATCTGGATTGAAAGAAAAATTTCAATTTTTCAACCAAACACTTTCTTATAAGTTTTGAATCAGATGGTTTTTTATTGCCATTAAACATTGCAGTTGGTATATATCCAAACTACATCTGTAGTTTCAAATGTGCGTATTACAGTGCCTTTCCAAAGTAAGCTACTTAAAATTTTTACAGCCTTTTTCTAAAGGAAATAATATAATAAAATGTAACATGATGTTGTCCTTCCTGACTGTATGTGGGGAGGTTCCACCTAATTACTTTTCCTTCATTTTCTCCCACACATGTACAAATGCATGAACTCTTCCACCCACATTTTCATAGATGTGCAGTGTAGAATTACTTCACTGACAAGAAAATAGAAATAATTAAGTCCTCTGCTTTACCACTAGATCATTCAGGTCATATTCCTAGACTCCACTTTCAGTGTAATAAAGTATTATTAGACACTTTGACCCATTAAAATCAATAGGGCTGCTGCTGGACATAGTTGAAATTACATTTGCAGAAAAGCATTTTTCCCCAGTGAGAATATGGATCAGATTCTTTTATTCCCTTCTTCCCTCCCTTGTTTTCAGTGCTACTCACATGAAAGCAATGACAATTTTGAAAAATTAACTAGGGCTTTCCTTAGCTGCTACTCAAATAAGATTTTTTTTATTTCTGAATGGTGTTTGTTCACTAAATTTTGTCTTTCAGCCATGCAAAATAATCTAGTTTACATTAAACATCTTCCAAGGCCTAAAATTCAGTGTAGTGAAAAAATCCCCCATTGCCTTCTCTTAAAAAGTGAAACAAAGTACAAAAAAATTAAAAGTTCAGCTTTGGTAATGACACTAAAATATTCAGGAACGTAAAAAGGAGAGAGAGCACACGCTAGAACTTTACTCCATGGCTTGCAGTGAAAGTGTTTTACAGTAAAAGGTTGGCTTACTCTTGGGAATTAATCTGCTTTCTGTTTTTAATGTGTTACATAGCCTACTCCAATGTAGTAAAATAGTAATTCCAGTACTGAAAGCATTTTTGTTATTTGTTTGTTCTCCAAAGAACAAATTACCAGTTTTCACCTGGGAAAAGCTCCCAGCTGAAAGGCTCAAATATTCAGTGGATCAGGTTTTGCAAAGCAATGTTCATTCTTAGTTTATCTTTTTTTTTTTTTCAAGAAGAAATTCTTGTTGCTCAGAATTACATCAAAAGGCAATCCTGCAAAGTAAACAATCCCTTTTGTAGCAAAGATTAAGGAAAAAAAAATATATATACAATAATTTAAGCACCTCTTTCATAGGAGCAGGGTCCCCTTTTTAAAATAAAAATCTATACCTTTTATGCTTATAACACAAGGTCTTTTCTTGAAGCCAATCAGACTGTAGCTGGTGTATTGAATAGGCACACAGTAAGCAGCTGTTGCTTTACCAAACTAATATCCATTAAACAAAATGGTCAGAAGTGCATCGATCTAGTGTAATAGCAAGAATGTCATTGAAATAGAAAGTTGTCACAGGATCAATGTCCCCTGCCTTGAAAATAAACATTGTGGTTTCGACTCAGCACTTATCAAGCAGCAGGAGACCATTATCCTGTGATAACATCCTATTCTATTGACATTATCTGTTAACTAGAGATACTCAGCGAAATATCAGCTTTGTTCTCTTTGGATAAAATAAGCACTCATTTTACATCTGCTATACATAATTATCGGGTGTGTGCATTTCCCACCAACCTGAGTGACTTCAAAAATACAAAAATTATTAAAAAATATTTTACAAAATATACTACTATTTATATGGTCATTGAATGATCTTAAATGAGCAAGAGGTAGCAAAGCCATCAGAATTATAGCTAACTCCACATTGCTTCCTACTGCTGCCAAACCCTTTCCTGGTTATTATTCTGTCAGTTGCTCATCACATTGTTGAGCTATGATATTTTTTTGACTAACCACTTGTTCCAAACTACCTTTCTAATATCCATTCTATCATACAGTCTACGGGTTGGTTTTGGATAATTAGGGTGATGTGTGGGGAGTGTTACTTGTTTTGGTTTTGAAGTAAAACCTTGTCCCAGATCTGTTCTAATTAAGCAAGTACACCAGGACCAGACAATATTTTGACTCATAAATAAAGGATTAGTGATTCTAGGACATCTTTCTGTCACAAAGACCTACATGCATCTCCCTTAGAAGTGAGCACTGCCAGACCTTTTATAAGCACTTGATGCAATTCCTAATTTCACCTCCCCTTACTAACTTCATAGCTGAGGCTGCTACCTGGTATGCGTATTACTCATTGAAGGCACCATGACATTCACAAACTAGGGCCTTGTCCTCCCCTATACATCATCCTCTCACTCAGGTGTACGTAGATATTCACCGAAACATTATGCATTGCCTTCTAAGGTCTTTATGCCCCTCCATATGCCCTATGTGTGATTTTTACATTGAGAAAATAAAAGCTCTTAATCACAACCTCTGAAAGTATGGAAATTGATTAAAATGACATCTAGTTTCCAAGCAAATGATCCACCTTTTTAGAGCCAGAGAAGCTTGCAGCATTGTTGTTAAAAATAGGGTAAGATTAATTTGCGCATTCCAAAGTGAAGTATTCCTATTTTATTGCAAAATTACCACATATTTCTATCATCTTTGATTAAATAACAAAAGAAAAGATCTAATTACAGGCATATGATAGGGCTGTTTTCTAAGGGGAGTAACCACTACAGTTGTCTCCTGTAGAGCTGAAGTAGCTGGCCTGCCACATGATATGGTATAGAGTATTGCAGTGGAACAGCTTTTTTGTAAAGTTTAATGTCAGCAGAATTCCTCTGCATGCATGTGTTTCCTACATGACTTGTCAATATTCAGGCAATAAATAGTTGCAGAAACGGTGAACAAGGAGTGAATTAACTGAAGAAATGGGAAAAAAAAACAAAAACAACAACAAAAAAAGAAAACACAGGACCTCATATAATGAAGAAAACAATATTTATGCAGCTGGCTAAGCATCCTTCTACTCTGCTGTATGTGGGCAAGTTCTCTCATGACAGCCCACATCATAATGCCACATTGCCTTATGTATTGCAGTTAAGCATGTTTGGCACAAGGAATTTGTCCTAGCTTTCTTAGCACTAGGCAGATTGGAGCTTTTCTGTGAACTGGCTTACAATATACTGCACAAGTTTTTGACTTTCCTTCAAATCTCCATGACTGCTTGACATTTATTTGAGCTTTTCTTAAGCCTGTACACTCCTTTCTTCTGTCTTTTCCTACTACCTACCCCTGCTCTTCAACTCCCATCTGAAACAAGCTATATTGTGGTCGTCTGAGGCTCCACAGAACATTTTTCCCAGGATACTGACGTCCCATCAGCATTACCTAATCTCATGACAGAAGAGGTGTAGGCATACCATCTGCATCTCACCATTTCAGCTGCATCCACACTTAGATGTCTCTTTCTTGGACTGTTTCAGCTAAAGCTCCCCAACTATCTTCAAAGAGAGAGAAGGAAAACAGTGGTCCATGGTGCCAATGGGTGAATGGTAAGTGTTCTGTCCCTTAGAGCCTCCACAGAAGCAATGCTCTGCACCCTAAACAGAAGTCAGAGGCAAATATGGAGTATCCTGTTCAAACAGGAATCTCCACGAAAACATCGATTCGAATAGTATCTTGAATTTGCTCTTGGGGTTTTTGGTTTTCTTTGATGATCAGTCCTTAGTATTGATCACAGCAGTTTTTGCACTCTCACCGAATAATATATATAGCGAGTAGCTGCTACCTGAAGTTGAAACCTTATCATTGGAGGTTAATTACTGAATATATTCCAGTACATTTCTAATTATTCCTCAAGACGGACAAGCCAAAGTAACAGATTTTGTTTCACCAGAGAAGAAAACATGCTCTTTCACAAAGGCAGAGGGAAGAGGGTGGGTGATGCTATAATCAACCCACAGATATAACAAATCTCATAACCTCAATACACATTATTCTGGCACATGCCAGTGTATTCAGTCCCCTCAAAAAGGCTCTAAAGAAACCACCCTGATTGATACATAAAGCACAGTAGGACCATCCGAGACGTATGCGAGAACACTTTTCCCACTCCACAGAGTAACAGAGAGGCTAAAAAAGGTAAGTTTCAACTGTTTCATACATTAGGATACCATAATGTTGTACAAGCTAATTTATGCATCCCTCCTGGGCCTTATTACCACAGAGGTACAGGAGAGAAGCACAGAAGGGTAGCTAAAATCTATTGCAATTACACATATGCAAGCAATTAGGGGCAAGTTCTGTTTGCCCTTTGTGAGAGCACACAGTAGGAGTTGAACACCTATACTCCTTGGCATATTTTTCTTAGTATCTCAGAGCTCACAGCAAAATTTAGCATATGAATGGTTATTATTATACACTAATATATAAAATAAGGTCGTGCCTGCATTTTTGTTTTACATGGGTTTTTTATTGTTTTGTAAAATTGGTAGAGAACTATACCAAAAAAAAAAAAGTAATTAGCATTGTAAAGGAAGATTCCTGTGAAAATATTTTCATCTGGTTTTGGGTGGGAGAGCAAAGGAAAAATGGCTTGGAATTACTAGGTTTCAGTGTGGGTTCTAAAACACTGAACAGAATTTTAGTCATGTAATGCTCCTTCTTTCCCAGAAGGAGTTGCTTTTTGGAAAGTCCAGCTCTAAAATAATCAGGGGCTAAAAGACTTGCTATTCTTGTCTGGATGTAAGACTTCCATATATCCTCTTCAGACCACGGATTTCAGCCACCATTTCCCACACGAAATTACTGCCTTTGCCAAACATCCCCGTCAGTTACTTTGAGGTAGATCTCTCAAACTCCTTCTTGAATCTGAAAATTAAAAATTCATTTAACCACATCAAGAAGCAGCCTAAGTTTGTATGACGGTGATTAGAGCACTTTGAGATGCAAGAAATTGATGTTAGAGTACTTGTTCAATAGAAGTTTGATTAGTTATTCAAAATGGAACAGCCCCAAAAAGGGAAATGTATCCCTGGAAACAGTGCATGGCAGTAAAGGCACTCAGATGACTGAAGTTCAAGTCTGTAATTAAAATGAATAGAGACAAATTCATGTAGCATCATTTGCAGCGAATGCCCTAACATTTTGAGCATTTCCTATTAGTGTGTGCACACGTGGCTCTCGCTGCTTTTTCATGAGTAAATTTGAAAGGTCACACCTTAACATTAAAAAGGAAACAAAACAATTAAGGAAAATTCTACAGCTTCTATCAAGTTCCATTAGTCACTAAAGTCTGCGCTAACTCCAGACCACACTTTTCAATATTACACTGCTAACAGAAGATGCGCACTGAAAGTCTTCATTCTGCTCCAGCAAGTTTATCATATGGTTTCAGTGGTTCTGCATAATTTTGTTCAGTAATCAATCATGATTACTAGCTATATACAGTACACACAGCAGAAGTGATTAATTTGGGACAGTCTAGGGTAGCATGCTAATTAGTGATATGCTGAAACAGCGTTTGTACATGGCTTCTTGAAACTGCAATATTTCCATTGGCACAATTGCCTCACCCTAAGTATCTCACCTTACAAATGGTGCTCCATTTTATCAAATTAATTGGCCTGTTACATCAACAGTCTGGAAGGTGCCTGGTTTTGCCTGTAAAATCTGAATGAAGTTATTCTTCATACTGTATGCTGCATTTCACCATGTTTCTTAAATACTAGATCTTTCTACTTTTTAAATCCAAATGGGAGAACAATAACTGTTTCACGTGAATATTATACTTAATTAGGTAGGATACATCCTAGTATCCTAGTAGCCTTTTGCTGTAGTATATATTAATCATCTCTCTCCCAATATCAAGAAATCTTGTAACCGTAATTTTTACAACATTGAGTCACTTTGGAGAGGAGATCAGAGCAAGAGTGAAAAATGAAAACTCCAACACCAGTGGCAAGTTATAACCTCTACCACCCCAAGAAATGCTGAAACAAAAATCCAACAATGTAAATATAGTTGGGTTTGATTTGTTGACTTGTTTATGGAGGGTTTCATTTCATTTCTCATCTCCCAGGAACAAAAGCTGATCTCGAAACTACTAAAGAGAACAGCACAGCACAATTAGCCATATCCCAATGGCATTTATAGACGAAGAATCAAGAGCTAATCGCTCATTGGCTATGTAAGCAAAACAGCAGCCCTTATGTAAGCAGTAGTTATATAGACTACAACATTTTCCTTGAGATAAGGGCTATTGGCCTGGATTTCTCAAACAATGTGCAAAGAGTGCCACAGCAGTCTTATGGTAGGATTTCACGCAATATCTGGCTGAATTGGTACTGCTGGATTACATCCTAAACTGTGCTGTGATATTCCATCTTGCTCCTTCACCACTGCTCATAGTAGACCATATCCAGCACAAGACTTTCTTGTCCTAAATAAACATGCGTTGCCAAAATAATTACACGTCCTTAAAACATATCAGAAGACACAAGAATTAGAGCTTATAAATTAAATTGTTATACAGAAACTTTCTGAAAGAGTACTTACTTCTGCTGGAAATGGGGTGGGATCAAAAGTGTGCTAAGTAGGAAGTTTTCCTCAATGGTTTGCTCCATTTTGTGCCAGGCAAAGTCTCTCCATTTTAATTCCTTTCCTGAGATTCTCCCATTTTTTCCTTCAGAAGAAAGAAATATTCAAAACTCTGTAAGAAAGACATTTTCACCTTTACCTTTTCCCTTTTTTGGGGGAGGAAGGGGAAAAAAAAAAAACAAAAAACAAAAAAAAACCCACAAAACTTGAAATTAGGAAGTTGTAAAAAATAAAAGTATTGAAAAATTCTAAAAATTTAAACAGTCAAAATTCTATTTTTCTTCTACAATTTTTAATTGAACCTACATTAGCCTTCTTTACAGGAAAGATGTATAGCAAGAGAAGTCCGGTACTGAGTCCAAAATAGCTCCTGCCATTTCATATAAATGAAATAAAACCTACTAAACTTTAAATGGAGTACTTTGGAGAAAGAGTCTTGGACATCTGAAGCCATGGTTCAACATTCATCGATACTTAATATATGTATTGTCTGACCCGTTGGCAGAATAAATGTGATGTGGATCAAGTGCAAGCACACGATTACACATTTCTCCAGCCACCCACACAACAAGCAATACAATGCTTATGCCAAATCTATGCCTGCTGTGGGAGGACAGACGCTAAATGGCTGAACAAGAACTGCTGAGACAGCAGAGTGAGTTTATACTGTTTCTGTGCTTTGCTTTGCATTTGAGCAATTTTTTATTTGTTGCTCTCCACTCGAAAGCCAGATTTACCATTTTATAGAGCTGCAGCCTCAGGCGCTCTGTGCATCACATCAGATAGTGTACACATAATCAGCAAATTATTACTCTTCAGCATCTACTGAGATGGCCACCTTTGGAGAGAAGAGATACCCAGTCCTAAGGCACATGCAGTGTTGTTTTATTGAGACTGTTAACACGGGGCAATTACAATCAATTCTGACAATGCCTTTTGTGCTACTAATGCCCATCAACCGGAAAATGGTCTGAGCGCAAAAGAGTTGACAGAATTCAAGCAGCTATTTGAGAATAGATAGTTTTCAGAATCTAATTTAATTCCAAGGTCAGCTTGGCCCCTTCCTGATATTTCTCCTACGCTCTTTTTAAACAAAAACTTTGATACAGGTTTGTTTAGTTTCTTAAGGCAAGCTACTGCAGGACTTGCCCACTTTTCACCAGACTGAAGGCAAAATGAACCTAGTATTTATAAACACCTTCCCTGTTTACCCCTAAAAGACAGACATGTTTTTCTAGAAGTGATGGAATTGACTGAAAAGAAATCCTGCAGTTTCTCAGTACAATTAAACATGAAAGCAAGGCTTGGCTTTCTGCTAAGTAGCTATACCGTAGGCAGTCACTTGTACACAAGCTAACTTATTCAAAGGGCCCTTCTGCGTGGTTCACAGTGCATGAAAGACACAGGTTCAGTAGCTATCCACTTGATACAGAATTAGAGCAACAGCCCATGGATTAAAGTTTCCTCAATTCATTATCTGTGCTCAGAAATAACCAGTCACCTCCAGAAAGCGCCTGCCTACTGAACTGTAAGCATGACCATCATGGCATTCTGGAAAGATAAATACAATAGAACTCAGAGAATGGCTTCAGTTAGGCAGTATTAGGCTCTCAAGCAAAAATGGATGTGCAAATTCATCTCTTCTAAAATTTAAGGGTTGAAGAATACAGGAAACATCACCACCATAGTTGGAGGGTTTGTGTAATATTGACTTAATTATAGTTAACGAGTTTTTACGTAGTAGTCACCAGCCTTCTGCTTAATGTCTATTCTAACATAAAAACATATACCCAGTACAAAAGATGACTTTCTGAAAAAAAACCCAGACAAAAAAGAAACGGGGTGGTTTCAAAGTACACAGCTCCTAATGCTTAGAGATTTGCTGTTTTACCTAACACGCTGCCAAACTTATGATGGGCAAATCCTACTAAATGGCTAACTCCCATCTACATTTCCACGATATCAGCAAAGCACAGAAAGCATCCATTCCCTTGAGGAAGTATGGAAAAGGTCCATTTATTATCAGAGACATGAAAAACAACTTGAGTAAAGAAAACCAAAATAGTAACACTAAAGTAGAGCAACTTAGTAGTCTGCTTCTGCCTTATAACTAACTAAGCTCAGCATGAAATGGTGGGATTCAGAGGAACATGTTATTTTCTGAATTAAAAGTGACATTTCCATAACTCTTTTATTAGTCTTAAAATATTAAAATAAAATAAATTTTAAAAAAGACCAACAAATGTTTCCCTGGTCTATGGATGTCAGAAGCATGACTACTGAATGAATGCAGTTTATTTCACTGAAGGTTTTGGATGCTGTCTCACAACAGCGCTGGAGTTTTTTTTCAAAGGTGCAAGGTAGAATGGGGTGCTCACTTTCCCACAGAAATCCATTTTATTCTAATGTAAATGTAATGTTTATTTTAAATAAACCTATTTGTTTATGACATGTAGCCTGTTGATACTGAACATAATGGTCTGTAGGAGACGGCATTTTGCCTTATCTTTTTCTTACTATATTTTTTCCTACTTTTTATGAGTTAACGTATTGTGCTCTTGGTAGTCTTTCTTTTACCACAAAAGCATCTATACTCAATGGTGTTATTTATTGGCTTATTGCCCAGTGTTTGAAAGTGTTCTCACCTGTATTAAAAATGTAGAAGTCTGAATTAATTTAGTAAGAATTGATTATGAGTCACTTCAAGGTTCTGAAAATCCCAACCTCCCTAGCAATTTAGGAGTCTAATTTTAGACTCGCTCTCCTTTGGACAGGGAGGATGTAAAATGCCTGTAAAAATATTCACCACAGAGAGTGGTGAAGTCCTCTAGGTTTTGCTGGATGTTGAGATATATGCAGAACACAACTGACACTTTGCTACCACAAAATTACTGCATAAGTTAACAAGCAAGTAGACAAACAAGAATTTCAATATTACTGGTGTGTTGACTGACTTCTGCATTTTAGCAGAACCCAACCTTGATTGAAGAGGCAGAAACATTTTTCATTTTTTCCAAACCATTCTTCTCCATTGCCCCTCCGAAGTTTAGCAAGAAAACAATAAATATTTTTCAGATCTGGAATAACATTTCTGATCATAACCATGGAGACACAAATACTCTCCCATCCCAAAGACACTAGGTGATTTGGTGATAGAGTCATCGCCTAGGATGTGGGAAATGGAAATTTGAGATCTTGCTGGAAGCCCAGAGTAGGCACTTAAATTTCAGTTTCCTACATCCCCACTAAAACGTAAGCATGAGTAATAGCGGATTCCACTGTATATTTATATTGATGTATGAAAATCATGTTGAATGCTTGGAACAACAAAGACAAAAGAGAACACAAGACTGAGGAAATAATTTCTAACTGAGGATTAATGGCAGATAACAATACTCCATTTCCCAAAAATATACAAAAATGCCTGCACACTCCAAGGCAATACCTATTTTCCCACCTGAGTATGAAATTTGGAGTTAGACCTATTTAAAATCATGCACAGATCCAAATTTTGAACCTGTTTGGGGTAGGTATACTGCACTGACAGCAATGTTAGTTGGATGTTATGTTTAAACTGACATTAGATGTTTCACTTGGCACTAGATTTTACACACCTATATTTCTATAAAAATAAGATGTTTTCAAGTATTTTTATAAAGCTTTTATTGCTATGATAGAATTTTTGTAACCTGCACCAAGACTTTATTATCTTGAGGAAGGGAGCTATAAAACTGCTGGTTTTAAAATCAATTTATTCTCAAGTCATCTTCCACTAGCAATTGCAACCTTGCTCACTGATACCTTCAGTTTAGTACTTGCATTTCTATCAGAGTTCCTGCAAAATGTACTTTTTTCCCCCATTCTCAATTACAGGTTTCAGAAAGAAAACTATGCTGACAAACTGACATGAGAGAGACCTTTCAGCAAGTTATCCCAGAATGGGTCAGCTTTAGTCTCTGAAGTACTTAGAAATGTATTGTACATTCCTCTACCATCATAATAACTGAGAAAACTGTTTCTGGCTATAAAATCTGTGGTCTTCTCTGACATTAGCCTTCACAGTGCTCAAAACATAGTATATTGAATGCTATTTGTGATGAAGTGCCCGTTGGAAATGGAAGGAACAGGAATAGTAGTATTGAGGAGCTTATGAAACCATCCAGGGAGGAGTGGGGGTAAAAAAATTTAAAAAAATAAGAGCTCCTCACAAATACAGAGATAAAATGGAAGATCTAAAAACATGGTATTCTACTCAGGTGTTATTTACAGTGCTCTGGTGATAATAGGCAGGAAGATCCCAGACATCTGTGCCATACACAAAGGAAATGCTTCTGCACATTGTGCAAAACCTGTTATACTCTTTCATTTGAGGGCGGAGCCTTTCACCCATTGCAGTACTTTTGCAATTGGTTGAGGTGATATGCAAAGAAAAGTCTACATTTGGCAGTTCATCCTTGTGCGATTTTCCAATCACATTTTAAGAAACACAAGAAAGTCAGTGGCAGAAGTATAAAAAGATGATTCTGTTTCAAAATTTAGCTTGCAAGCCTGTTCTAGGGCTAGAATTTGAAGCAGGATCCTCAATCCCAAAGGTCAGTGCCCCCTTCATGAGGCTGATAGCCATTCTGTGACTAAAGCCTCTTTATTCACGTTTCCACTCTCCCCATTTCAAACGTGAGACAACTTCCTGACAATATTTTTGACATGACTTGCAACTCTGCTTTCTCCCTCTCTCCCATTTACTATGCCTCCACATAATACTGGCTATGCTTTGCATCAGAGTTGAGCTCACATGTGAGCATTTTGTTGACAGAGACGTAATAAGTAGTTTAGAAGAATTTGTTTAAGTAGTAAGGTACACATTTAATTTTCATACTCAAATAGTATGCTTCTTAAAAAGTCATTCCAAAGATTTCAGATTGTCTCCAGACAGGCAAATACCTTTCAAAACTTGTAAAAAGTATCAACTTTTCCTTTGTTGTGAAAGACAAAGTGAGACATAAACAGAAAGCACACAGTAGATCAGGTTGGATTCATTTCCTATGGAGTCCTATCCCCTCGTGCTGGGGAGTTTTGATTTGTTTTTAGGATTAACAGTTTGCCAGATCCATCAAGATAACTTTATCATATTAAAGTGCGAGTGGCTACCCCATCAAAATGTTAAACTTCTTGCAAAAGTTGCTAAGAAACAGTCATGACAATGAATTCTTACCTCTACAGTGTAATACAAAGTTCCACTGATAGACAACAGTGTAAGTAAATGGATTTCAAGTTTTTGCTTTTGAGCATGAGTTCACCACAGCCGGACATTACTTGGTTATTTCAGAGATTAGTTGCTGCTGTTGGGAAAAGAAAATTCTGACATTTAAATGTTCAAGATATTTTTTTCAGCTCAGATTTATTTCTGTTCTCTAATTGTTCTAAACTATTATATATATTTATACAAAACCAAAAAAGGCAAACAGACAAAACCCCACAAGCTAAGAAAAAAATAATATCTTAGAAAAGAAAAAAAAAAAAGGGGGGGGGGGGGGGGGGGCAGGGAGGGTACACACCACCACCACCACCACCACTACCACCCCTCCCCCCAGAAAAACCACAAAACAAACCGCAAACCAGAACACAGTCACCACAGATTGGAATGCTAATTGGCTTTAACATAATACAACTTAATGACTTTGAAAAGATCACTGTGGTTAATAGACTTCATGTGAAGAAAGTAGTAAAGTAGTTGCCTCATCTTTTATGTGCTGCGCACTGGAAACTTAGACCAAATATTCTTCCCTCCCCTTTCCCCCACTGAGAAACGTCTCTAGCAAGAGAAATGAACACAGAGAGGCCTGAAAAGAGACTCCATGTTAGCAACTAAAATCTTTTCTCAAACCCTCTTATTTCACAATTGTATTTGGTGAAGGCTGTTGGCTAGTGAGACAAGAAATGAAAAACATGCAGTGTATTGCTGTGGGCACTACCTGAAGTGACAGAAAAAGTCAGTGATTACCTAGAAAGCAGTGAGGAGAGGAAGGAAATTATGTCTTAAAGTTTCTGTTTGATTGGTTTTCCATCAGTTATAAAGGGGGGAGGGGGGGAAACAACACAACTTATTAAATGTGAGCTGATACAGCACACAAGATAGCAACTTCCAAAGGGCCCAGTTAATTCAGGAGTGGCCCTATAAAAGGGTACTCTGTGAGTATCAGTGTAAGAAAGCACAAGGGATGTTTTCGTGGCCAGTTACAACTTTTAAAATAATTAACTACCTCCACTTGTAATGCTCTAGCAACCTGATAGCCCATCACAGATCCAGTATATCCATTTACTCTGCTACAGAAAACAATCTCTCTTCTATGTGAGTGCAAAGATGCAGAGTATAAAATCAACCTACATCGTAAGTGCAGAATCTTTAATTACACAGAGAGAGAAAAAGATCTAGTCAAGGCTCATTGATTCTGAATATGTACTACTGCCATTCAGAATTACCCCTTACTGCTGGCAAGCCTACTTCTCAAAATATGACAACTAACATTCTCACAGGTCCCATTTGTGGAGATCATAAGGTCAGCACTCAGAAGCTGGATTCTCTCACTACCTCTTAATTAATGCCTAATATTTTTTGACTGTGGACTGCTCTTACTCTGGAGGCCTTTGGCTTGCTCTTTCTAATGACTGATTTTATTGTGGGTCAGGAGCAGGTGCTTCCAAAAAATCCACATCCAGGGAGCCTCATTGACCAAGCAGGGGAGCCTACTGGAGTGTGTGATGCTGGTTCCCTGCCCAAAACCAGTTCTTCCTTTCTTCCAACATAAGACCAAAAGACAGCTTCTGTGTATGCCCAGGACACATTGTGAGTGTACACATTCAGCAGCATAAAAATAGGTTAAAACACATGACAATGGCAATGGTTACACTTACTCTCACACCTACTTTCTCAGTTTGTCCAACAGGTATCCTTTATTAGATAATTTCTTGAAGTTCCACATGTTTCTGAAGTTTAAGACTTTTGTCCCTATTAAGTATCTGATAATTATCTGCCCTTGAGATTACAGAAATCAAACTTCCTTCCATTTTTTTAAAAACTACAAGTGTTCACGAGAATAGTGTTTCTGGTTGAGTTACAGACTGTATGAAACTGATGGTGGAACTTACTAGTCACAGAGGATCATACAACCTAAATGTGTGTGATGGCTGAAAGATGTACCATTTTATTCTGTATTTCTAAATGACCGATTAATCACAATAAAATAAGTGGCTGAGCAATAAGATTAGAATAATTTCTTCATTCAGCTATTTGTGTTTTGATACTTAATTCAGTCATTTTTGACAGCTGGCTGAAAATCTCCACATGTAAGTGCAAGATCTGAGCTCTGAGATTATTCTAGCGACTATAACTCCCCAGCTCCACCAAATACACTTTCCTTACACTCAGTAGTAGCCTCCACCTCCTGTAGCAGTAACAGCCTACATCTTCTGAAGTGGAATGCTGGTCGTGCTCCCTCACATTGGTAGTCCTACAGCCTTTCTGTGAAGGATAGTGCCAGCACTGGGACAGGACAAAGTTAAGGAAACAATCTCAGGATTCAATACCTTGAGAGGATGAAGTAATGGATTACAATGGTTAGAGAAAAATATCATTAAAGTGGAAAACATCTATACACCTCTGTAAACATAACTGCAATTAGATATCTATATATGCTGCAGTTGCTACCATGAGCTAAGCTTCTAAAAAGCTGGAGTCGTCTACAGAGACCAGCAGCCATCTAAATTTCATTTCAGTGAAGGCTGTGAAAAAAAACCAAATTCAGTCTTTCTTCCTGATGGAGCTTTATTTTTGTTCTTATTTTGTTGTCCTTAATTTAAAATAAGAGTCATTTCAACAAAAAAAATATCTGATTGCTCTTTGAATGCAGAGAAACACAACAGAACAGATTATCAAGGTTGTTTGCTGGTACTGATGCCTGTTGCTGTAATCTTTTGTCACTAAAGTATTTTCAGAAAGCAAGGAGAATCTGTCAAGTCCTCAACATTAGTCTCTTTCTCTCTAACAGTATTTCCACAGATTAATTAACTCAAATGTCATTCTCTTATAGCTGCATGCACTCTACAGAAGAGTACTTGGTAGCTGCTGTGTGTTTTGGATCAAACAAAGCTCTGCAGGGATACAATCATAACTCCAGTAAATTAGTATTGCAGTGCAATGCTACAGAATAGCGTTTTCGGATATATTCTGGGAAAATCTTAGCCCAAATGCATTTTCAGAGCAAGATTCACCATGGCCCTCTCCTCACCATTAGAGACAATGTGTAGTTGCCTTGCTACATACACTCTGAGGACAAAAGAGGGTACCTTTTAGCAGACATGGGACCCCCACTTTGGCCATCACACCTCAGTGGAAATACTCTATTTCAGTACATTTATACCTAAGTTATAGCTATGTAACATTCATTTAGTAACATGGCGAGATGTTACGGATAGCTCCTGTCTGTCGGTTTAGTACACTTGCATCATGTAAACAGCACATATACACACATTCTCCTGTGCACTCTTGCAGCTTCAGTCCTGGCACCAACGCTTGAAAAATCACACCCAGAATTAATCTCTACATATAAATTATCTGAAGGACATTCAGTAACTTTTATAAAATCTGCTTCTTACGCTGTTTACACAAATTCCCCAGTATTTTCAAAATCATGTCTTCAGTTTCAGGGAATAAAACAAGACAGAAATAACACGGCCACGTGTGTCAGTATGAACACAAGTGCTAGAGAATAGCTCACCAGGCTCAAATGCTGCAAGTGACTTCACATACACTTTCATGGCCCTTTAATGACTTTGGTAAGTTTGAGTCTGTCTTTACCCTTATCAATGGCTCTTTCCTCCTTAATGTCCATCCTCAGTGATGAAAGGTCACAAAACGTTTCACAGGTTTCTCCTTTTTCAGTTCATTGCCATTCTTAAAATAAGATCAAGAAAATGGTGCAGCTTTAATTATGTTTTTCAAACAGTGTAATGATTTCCCCTTTACAATTTTTCCTGCTATGGTTAGAATGAAAAGCAATTATCCACTGACATTTGAGGGTAAATGACAACTGGTGTAAAACCTACATGGGTAAATCGGTAAATATACAAACAGGTAGCAAAAACACATTGAAAAACCCTATTTTGTACTTGAACCTCACACAAAGCAAGTCTAAATATTGGATTTATATAAAAAAAAGTCTCTATTCAGTATAATATAATTACTGTAGAAGCCAGAGGGATAAAAAGTCCTCCGAACTCTCACCATTCTCTGAGTAACTACTAAACTAGAAGTTAAAAGGGGCTGAATGCTTTCTGGACTAATATTTGGAAGCATTATGACAATCCTGCTCCTGAGCTTCTCTGAGCTTAAATCAGCATGGGTATATTAAAATAATGTCACATAATTTTCCTCATGAAACTATCATTTCGCTGTTACCTGGAGGGATACTGTAAGATACACTACAGTACTATAAATGTAAATATTCTGTACACCAAGCGTTCCATGAGAATGGAAACTTAATGATGTTTATATTACAACATCACTGCTGGAGTTAGGGTTGTATTAGCATTTCTGTGATAACCCACCCCACCATTTCCCAGAGGTTTATAACTCAACTGTAAAAATTTACTACAAGCTGAAATTTAACATATCAAGTCCACCCCAGGAGAAATTTTTTTTTTTTTAAATGAGACAGCCATCTGCATGTTTTAAGATTGGGAATGTACATATAAATATGTTAAACATTATTTTTGGTGTTCAATTTAAAGAAGAAAAACACTAATAAAATGGTTTTAAGGAAAAAAACAAACATAACCATAGCCTGATCTGAAAGCGTCAAGTGGAAAAATATGATGAACAATTAAAATATAACTTCAGAAAACTGTTTATGAAGAGTCAGAGTAACTGCTAGGAATAAAACCTGATGAAAAATGCCAAGATTTGGAATTTCTTTAATGTGTGTTTATTTTCCTGCCTCGTAAAGACCTAATTTTCATCCTGTTCTGTTTGAGGACACAGCATTGATTTTTCTGGTACAGCCACAGATTCAGTCCCTGAGTTATTGATACGCTTTTAAAATATAGGATACATTGCCGTGTAAGCCTAGCCATAAAAGAGTTTCTTCTCCTGAAACATACTTATTTCTCCCCAAAGCTCAGCATTTCCATACTACAGATTTAGCTCACCCTAGTAGTAATCATGCCTGGCTCAAATCACAAGTAGTTGTGTAGGGATCAAAGCCTTCACCTCCTTATTCTAGTGTCTATAGTTTTTGAGGTTAGTTCTCAAGAGGCCTTTTGCTTGCTCAAATCATACCTAATACAACTAAGATAGATACAGTTCCCTCTATGTCTGCTCCTGTATTGTGAAGCTTTGATACTCACTTTTATTTCCATTGATTTTTCTTTGTTATTGCTGCTGTATACATTTTACCTTCTTGAATATAAATGAGGCTTGTTGCTAAGGTCTAAGCTATTGCTGTGAGATGTTCTAAGGAAATGTAAACAGTTTTTTCTTCTGTAAGACTCTGGGAATGATCTGAGCCCAAACTCAATATATATTTTTCCTCAGAAGAATAACCACAAAGTTTTGTAGCATAGCTCAAAACTGGGAAATTGGGA
This sequence comes from Rhynochetos jubatus, assembly GCA_027574665.1. Taxonomy (NCBI): domain Eukaryota; kingdom Metazoa; phylum Chordata; class Aves; order Eurypygiformes; family Rhynochetidae; genus Rhynochetos; species Rhynochetos jubatus. The sequence continues at coordinate 61,382,395 of CM050651.1, read as the reverse complement.
GGGGGGATGAACACACGCAAATTTGAAGCTAAGATTTCAGAATTACCTTACAGTTTGTTTTCAGAAGATCAAATTACCTCTGTGAAGCTTTATTTTTTGCCTAGAAGGTTCCAAAGAAGTTTAGTATTTTCCCATCATCTAAAAGTATGTGTATTATAATTGGGTGTGCAATGGAATTCGGAGCAGAATCTGAAAGATAAATACTGGAAATGGTTCTGTAATCAAAATCTTGTTGTTTGGGGAACATTACAGTGCTAAGATTACACTATTTGTTAGCTGTTTATCACTGACAAGAGCTCTGCATTGTGCAGCTGCAGACAGACCATGAACTGAAGAGTATATGTGTAAAATACAAGAGATGATACACAGAAAACAAAGAACATAATTTCCAAACATAAGTATTCCAATCTTTAACATTCTTTGTTATTTTTGGAGAAGCATGAGAGGTCAAAGCAGTGCAATACTTAAAAAAGGAGTCTTTAGGATGGATCCAAGTGAGAAGAAGAAATTCAACTGCAAAAAACTGTGATGGCAACAGCACGCATTGATGTTCTTGGGGAAAAAAAATATCACAAGTTCCTGAGCAGAAATATGAAACTCAGGACAAGAAGTAGTAACTCATTTGAATCTGACTAAATCCTTTCAAATAAAAACAGATATTCAATTCACTTAGTGAAGTAACCATGAAGCTAGTAGCAACAAAAGCACAACAGCTTTGCGGATGATGATCAGACTATCAGATGGTGATGTTTACTCTCTGAAAGAATTTGCTTGCACTTTGTGATCAGTCACATGCTATTTTTTTCTTGTTAACAGTTTCTAGTCCTAGGACTTCAACAATATGACAGTATTTATTTTTCTTCAGATTAAACCATTGCATATTAATACGTTACAGAAGTGTCAAGAAATAATTGCCATGGAGTCATTCAAAAGGTAGCCAGAATAGACCTTGAGAAGGCGCCACCTCTGTATAAGTATTATAGACAGATCTTTGTCAAAAATGGTCTGGAGAAACCTTTCATGATGTAGATATCAAACCATTCTCCAGCAATCCTTTCCTGACCACCAATTGGCCCTGAGACCAACAACTGGCTTCCAACTAGAGCTACAAGGGAAGCATAAATTTAAAATCTGGCCTTCCCACCAGACACTTACTTTCCAGACAAGCTGTATATTGCCTCTCCAGTCTCAAGTCTTGCCAGCTTTGATAAAATTGCTTCTTCCAGGTTTCAGAGGGTCTTTTTTTCTACCACTTCTCATGTTTCCTCTCTTACCTCTCCCTTTGCAGTTGCACTGAATGATAGTCTTACACATCTCAGCCTGGAGAACTCTCATGGAAATCAATTTGTCTAATGCACACACAGCATAAAAGGGGATATTTAACTGCAAAGATGGTTTTTTCCCCTGGACTTGAGAACAAGAGCAATCATTTGAGCTAGAGTTTCTGTATGGAAGTTGGAGAGAAGTGATGGTTTCCCCATGGATTAACATTTCCTGACTTTGCTCTTCACACAAAGGTTACAACTACTTATGTTATATGCAAGCTATGCATAATAATTAGAAACAGAGCACACTGTCTAAATCATCATACTTGTTAGCATTTCAATGCAGATATCATTTTAATCCTTGAATTTCTAATGTCAACAGTAGCTGCTTAGAGTTGTCATTGAAATATTTAATTTCTCTCCTCTTCATACTGCATCTATGTGCACATATTGTTCATTGATTATGGTTTGGCATTTCTTCTAGGTTTTTATAACCTTCACATGAGAACTTACTTACACTGGCAACCTAGTACATGGCATACAAGAGATGAGTTATATTTGAATGAAAAGTATTGAAGTTACTTAAGATCCTATTCAGCAGGATTATATAGCATAGTAAAGATCAGCTGTGATACATACTATTATGTTAACATGCAAGAGGATGTGTGGTAGTAGATGACGGCAAGGGTTTATTTATTATAAAAGCAGGTCATGCTTTAGGAATAAGTTTCAGATAGCAATAGACAGTGACAGTGGATTATGGGGAAAACCATTTTCATATCAGATGAAACAATCATTTTAAAACTGGAGTTAGAATCCAAAATCCTCACAGAGCAAAGAAAAATACCTGAGGAGCTTTAGAAAGAAGCTTTTGTAAGGGCTCTGAGCTGGTGTGGTTGTTTCCATCAGCAGGTTTCTTGGCAGTTGACCTATCCATTCATATTAAACTCATACTGAAAAGTCCTCACAGTGACTTTTGCACATCATGCATCAAGAACACAAGTATTTGCTGTGATGTGCCACAGTTAGTAACAACTAACTACATCAGGACCATTCTCAGATAATTGAAAATAGGCATTTTGGACTTTTTTTGACCAACAATTGCCTCCATTGCCATTCTTCCAGATTTTCTGTGGTTAGGAAAAGAAAGGGACAACTTCTCTGCAGTTTCCTTATGGAAGGTGATGAGTGTTACAAGGTAGTTAAAGCCCTGTAACAGTCAGTTCTGAAACACAGTTCATGCATTACTTATGAGATTTCACTGAAATGCAAATCTGAGTGATTTTCATTTGTTCCCTTGGTCTGAAATGAAACAACATTTACTAAGTCCAAGGAATCATTTTCAGAGTTCAAATTCTAAAGAGAAATGTGTGGTATGGTAAAAATTATTAATAAAAAATAAATACATGTCCAAGCAAATAAAGCTCCTGCACTATAAAACTTCACATTTGTCTGTATTAATATTTAATGCATTTGTAAAAAGCAGTTCTGCTTTGCAGAGTATAGCCACAAAAGTGTCCTGCAACCTACCAGCACTTACGATCACAGCATGGGTCCAAAGAGGATTGTCAGAAATGCATCATCCATGTTTGATAGATCAGAAGAACTGTACAGAGTGTATTAAAGCCCTATTATAAGTTACTAACAGGAAAGTGAATTCAAAAGGTATTTCTGGGTTAGCTCTAAAATTAGATATTAACTTATCATTTGTTTTGCTTAAGCACACTTAGAAAATTAGCAGCTGGTGTTGAAGCTTGCTAAAAAAACCAAACTTCAGTTATGACCTACAGAAACCAATCGCACAACAGGGATCTGAAACAAAAAAATGTTAAAAATTATGCTAATCATAACATTTTATAAATAGCATTTCTTTCCATTATAATAAAACGAAAATATACCTTGAAAGACTCGGATGTGCTCTACCACAATCAGTTTACATCCATGCTATTGAGAGCAACGCATAGCCCACGGTTACTTAGACATCTTTAAAAAATGCCTAATAATTTATCTAGAATACTTTCTTCCATCTTTGAGTTTCTAAGATACATAACATATAAAAACCATACGAATTTAGAACACAGGCAGGATATATTTGCTCCAGCATTTATTCAGATGGTTTTGCACAGGGTTATTTCAGTGATATTGCTGCTATTCCTGAATTTGAGTCCAGGTAGGAGTACTTTGGATCTGCCAGTGCAGTGGAAAATATTTCTAACTGCGTTTACAAGATGTTTCAATTTCAACTGAAGAAGACGTTTAAAAGGGGGGTTTTGTATGTAAAGACTACAAATATCAGTAAAAATTAAAGCACCAAATTGAGTAATGCCATAGAATTTGAAAGACGTGTTAATATTTGCAGTAAATGTGATCCCAATAAGACACCTTGTAGAAATGCAAGCTCAAGCTATTCTCACTTGAAACGTAAAAAAGGGCAGGGGATCTGAGCATATTCTCAAGTTTGTTATATGTACACACACGACTAGTTACAATCTGAACCTGACACTTAAATTCTTTGTTATTGAACAAATGTTTAACCCTCCAAACTTCTTGGGAAAATAGTTTTAAACAGGTGAAAATAAAATACAATTAATGAAGAACTGAAAAGAGATGAAGAGACATTTGAGGCTGCAGTATTAAAAAAGAGGGAAAAATAAAATAAGTTTTCCAACCTAAATAGATCTTTTTGCGAAATACTAAAACAAAACAAAAAAAAAAAAAGATAAGAGAAAGATATTCAATAGATCTGAAATTATGCGTTCACTGCAAAACATAGCACAATAAACTTCAAGCCAGCCTCTAGGGGAAAAATTAAAAATAAGAATTGTAAACTATAAGAGAAGTACTTTGTAGAAAACTGTATCTTGTTCAAAAATAAAGCAATCTAACTAATCTTTCCAGATGTGATATTCTGCAGTTTAATTTCATAAGCTAAATATTGGGTTTGATCTGTCAGCTGATTTCTGCCTAACTAGCTTTAATTGTAATGTTTACTGTTAATTGACACTCAGCAATTCCGTGAGTTATTATGTCAAGAACAGGTTTTCACTATGTAAAAAGTGAAAAATATCTGGAGGCAGAACAACAACTAATTCAAATGCTGTCCAAAAACTCTCTAAATACTAAAGAAGTGTTCCAAAATGGTTGCAAACCTTTTCTATCAAACAGAGTCCAGAATGACTTACAATCCGCTCACGTCGTTAATGGCTTGCACACAAGAGAAGCAGGGCATATCATCACCATGTCTCCAAAACTGTTTATGACTTAACTGTAATTTGGAAGTTAAGGTTTCCAAATATGTTGTGTGATTCAGGATGCGCTTTTCTGCATTGTGCAGAATTCACTTGTGTGTGTCAGGCAACTTGGCCTGTTGGAGACTTAGAGGGGGATTTTCCAAAGTGGGCAGCATAGTGGGGCCGAGGAACCAAGTGGGTGTTGAACATTTCCAAAAAAATATGGTAACATCAGTCAGACCAAGATTTCCTCCTGTCAGACTCGCTTGGATTACAGTCTCAGTAAGGGTAAATTCCCATTTTGGGGACAGAATGTGTGGAGAGTTGAACTATTGCGGTATCACACCCTTTGCTATTAATTTGACAGCAAGGAGAAGTTAAGCCAAGGTCTCTGGTTCTGTAAGACAGTTTACATCAGAGCATGAAATGTACACGTGTATCTTTGCGCTAGCTTCCATAGGCACCATAATAAAGCAGTGGAGATGCAGTGACACATTGGCAACCATGTACTTTCAACCCCCAGAGAGTTTGATTTTTAGTTATGATGCCTGTGTAGTTGCATATGTAACTGGAAAGATATAAGTATATTGGTTTTATTCTTAGTATGCTGCTATCACACCTACATTTCACATTTTAGTTAGAACTTTAAGGCGTATCAGCTCAGGCTGATTATGCTGGGAAATTTCCCTGGAAAATGTCATTCTGCCTTTGTATCTTCTCTCCTATCCCTGTCTGCCTTGTCCACTCTCTCTTCCTCCCGAAATTTTCTCTTTCACATCAAAAGTTTATTGCTGTTCTGAAGCAACAGGAATCAAGGACAAGGAAGAAAGAGAGCTGGCTCTATCAGAGCCTGTGTTGAAAAGTTCTTGGGGATGTGGAAGAGAGGAAAGAAACATGGATTGTTGCAATTCAAAATGAAGAAGTTGGAGGTTGGGATGCAAAGATTTTTAGACGAGCAGTGGCAGGTGTGTTGAGGCATACATATATTTTCACCTATATCTGATTTGAGGGACAAAAGGAAGCGAGACTGCATAAAGTTTCTGACATCTACTGCAATAGGCTATTCATTAAATCCTTGCTTTACCTCTATTCAGTCAACTTCTTGGTACCATTTCAAAATGAACCCAGACTTAAATAAGAGAGTTACAGAAAATATCTGCAAAGTTCTTCAGAGTGAGTACAATAGGTGACAACTTTTTGGAATAACAGAGAGAGAATGTTGATATGTTGAGGCATTTCATCCATTTAAAACCTTTCTTCCTTTTATCAAGTATGTTTTAATTTGTATAAGTTCCTAGAGCTAGAAAGAGGCCTCTTTAATTATAAATGTGAAAGAATAAATACAAATCTTTAGCTTGCAGCACTTCAGTTTAGATTTAAGGATAAATGTGATTTAGACTATTCCTTTATTATATATCAGTTTTTAGTAACTGGAAGTAAAGGCACAGAAGACTGAAAGAACAATGTAACCAGCTTGGCTTTGAGAAATGCAGGAGAGCTGAGAGGCTCCTCTCAGACAAAGGCACAATATACAGATGTCCTAGAACTCATCTGCAAAGAATGCTGCATGCTCCAATATGCATTCCTTCAGGTAAAAATGTTTTTTTCTCTGCTTGTAGTTTGCAAAACCTGCTCATTGCAATCCTATAAATATTCCTTTAAATCAAAATGAGGTATAGTTGCTAATACCAGCCTGATGTCCCATCTTTGAAGACTCTCAGAAGACAGCAAACTTTTTTCCTTTTCTCTTCATCACTATAGGGATCACTAACAAAGATGAGAAGGCACCACAATAATAATGAAGCCTCAGTTGTGACTCCAAATATATGCAGGCAATTCCAACACTGCAAAATCAATAGCCCAGGCTTCACCCAGAAATGAAAGCAGCAAAGCAGAGATTATATTTCAGTGATATGAGCAGACAGGACTGCAGCTCTGCCAGTCATCTCACCATCTGGACTTGGATGGAGCAAGGAAATACAGTCTGGAGCACAAGCTATTTCCCCCAGCCACAAAAGCAACAGCTTCTCTTAGACCTTGCACAGTGGTAGATGTTAGGTACCTTTTAAACAAAATAAATGTATGGATCATGCAGGGGGGGCACAGGGAAGGGAGCACAGCTCTTGCTATCACAGCTACAGAGAAATCCTTTAAGCCTGAATCACATTCAAAAATCAAGCAAGAAATCAAGAGATGCAGGAAGATCAGAAATTAAAAGTTATGCTACTAATCACTCTTTGCACAAGCAACACATCAATTTGAGGGTGAGTTATTGCCCTCCTCCCCTCACTGGAGCCTAATATAAAAAAAAAAAAAAAAAAAAGACTGAGGGATCAGAATACCCAGTTAGGAGCTAAACTGAGAAACTACACCATCAAAGATGAGAGGTCTAGTCTTCATGAGGTCAAAAGTCGTAACTATCATCTTTTCCCTTGAATTTATCAACTGCAAGTCTTCCTTCCATTAGATTCTTTCCACAAACTTCAGATGACATCACTGAATAGATTACAATAGTCAAGTCTCCTCTCACAATCAGGAGGGGAAGAAATAGGATACTCAAGGATTCCAGCCTAATTAAATTCATAGTACTGCCGGTTTAAATTAAAAAATAAAAAACACCAAAACTGAGCCTTATATATATCCTAAGCAAGGAGGGGTGCTAAGCTTGGTGATTTCATAACAGGAATTATGATCTTCTTCTGAATACCTGTAGAGCTTGTTATGTGAATATCACAGGATAATTCAGCTTGGAAGAGGTCTCAAGAGATCTCTAGTGCAACCTCCTGCTCAAAGCAGAGCCAGTTCTGAGGTCAGATTCCCAGAGCCTGGCTCCATCTTCTTGATGACCTCCTCGTAGGTACCGGGAGCTGCTGTTAGGTGTCCCCAGAGCCATCTTTTCTCCAGGTTGAACAAGCCCAGTTCCCTCAGTCTCTCCTCACAGGGCAAGTGTTACAGTACCCTCACCATCTTTAAAGTAGTTGAACATTAGCATCTAGATAAAAATAGAGTACATCATAAATTCCTTCATACACCCAGTAATAATTTATGGAAGAAATACAACAGAAGGGTTAGAAATTATACACTTTCTGATAGCGTTACTAAGATCTATACTGGTGCCATCAAATACAAGACTGCTATATTGAAAAATATTGCTATAGCATCTTATATAAGAGATAACTCATAAAATCACAGGAAAATTCAGGTTGGAAGGAGGTAATCTAGTCCAACCTTCTTCCCAAAGCAAGGTCAGCTATGAAGTCAGGGTTTTAATTCTTCAGTCATCCATTGTCACTGGCAGCAGATGAAGAATTCAATCTTATTTTCAAAAAATCCATTTCTTGCTAACTCACATTTCATTATAGGATTCTAAGGAATGAAAATATTTCATTATGAACATGGAGTTATAAGGCAAGAGGGAGGGGTAGCCATCTGTAGTAGAACATGATGCTCCTGTTTACATTCATCTCATCAGTTTGTTTACAGTGAACCCTCCTGAACCTCTCCTTGCTAGATAGGATGCCTTCCCTTTGTGTTAAGTAGGCTTATGCTTAAAGTCAGAATGAGCAGATGGAAAGAAAAGTTTTAACAACAAGAGTGCTCTTCCATTGTACTTATGATGACAAAACAGTACAAAGTGTCAGCAGTAGGCAGAGTCTGCTGCCATCTACAATATTAGGTATATTGCTGATTTTCTTAAATCCAGAATAGGCTGTTTCTGAGCAACTTGAAACATGCCAGAAAGATTAAAAATACCTAGTCGACTGAAGACAAAATTCAAAGGAAATTTTTCATTCCATGTCTTATCCTTTTGTATATAATAAATATAAAGGAGGCAGTCAACCTACAGCCTTGGTTCAGAGGTAGCGCACAAGTACAATTTATCTACCTCTCCACTTGCTATTTTTCAGTCAGGGGCACCATAGGCACAGGCAGGAGGGGAAATGAATGCCTCAAACAGGCAATTACAACCAGCTTCCAGCTGACCTCCTCAGTGTTAAATTCAGAGGCAGCAGTTTGCACAGCAGTTTCTGGGCTCTGCTTCTGGATCTTCCTGAACCCTTGGGATTGCTGGAGGACTCCTGGGAACTCTCTGAAGAGCATCAAGGTTCCTGCTGCTGCCAGGAAAGGATGGCTACAGCAGGCTGCAGCTTCTAGCCAGCTCCAGCAGCTTCTAACAAGATCTGGCAGCTGGTTGTGATTAAAGGGTGTTCTAGCCATAATCAGGAGATTAGGAAGGGTCAAGTACCCTTTCAGCAGGTACTAGAGAGAGGCCTAGAGTGCAGCCATTTCTGCAGAAGGGGACCAAAAACTCTTTATATGTGCCTATGCAATGGCAGTGACATGACAGAGTGCATGATTCCCACCAGTGACTGGGGCAACTAGCCCTGGCATCCTCTTTGACAACTGGGGACTGCTTAGAAGAAACAGGATCCACTCAACCAAGTAGAGCAAAAGCATCTTTGCCAAGAGGCTGGCCAGCATGGTGAGGAGAGCTTTAAACTGTTAACAGGGGCATAGGGAGAGATGGCAACACCCAACACAGCAAGGAAGAGATGGAGAGGGTTAGCAAGTAAAGTGTGCAGCATGATGTGGACAGGAAACACCTCAATCAATGAAACTGGGTTGAAGGGGCCACTCCAAGTCTATGCATAGAAATGAACTGCCAAAAGGACAGCAGATTGCATAGGGTTTCTCAGAAATCAGCAAACTGGTGTCTCCCTGAGGAGCCTGTACACCAATGTACACAGCATGGGGAGCAGGCAGGAGCAATTAGATGTCTGCATGCAGTTACAGAGCTACAAGCTCATTTGGATCATGGAGGCATGGTGGGGTAGCTCACTCAACTCGAGCGTGGGTGGATCCAGGCATATTAGAAAGATGATAGCAGATCCAAATGGGTCCAACATTAGGAAGACCAGGATGGTGAGGAGGGAGCATTGCCCTTGATGTGAGAGCAGCAGATGGGTTATGAGCTTATGGGTCAGAATCATTGGGCAGGCCAAAATCAGTAACATCGTGGTGAGTGTCTGATACCAACCACCTGATCAGGAGGCAATATTGGATTTTGTGGTCATCTTCAGACAGCTGGAATAAGCCTTACATGCACAGGCCCTGGTCATCCTGCAGACTTTGACCACCCCAATAACTGCTGGAGAGACAATACAGGAGGGCACAAGTAAGCGAGGATGTTTCAAGTGTGCATTGAAGATGACTTCCTGACGCCAGCGATCAAGCAGCCAACAAAGGAAGATGCCCTGCTGGACCTTATACTTACAAGGAAGAGCTGATCAGGGCTGTGAAGCCTGAGGGCAGCCTTGGCTTCAGCGACTAGGAGATGTGGGGTTCAGGATCCATGAAGAAAGAAACAAGGCAAATAGCAGGATCACAGCCCTGGAATTCAGGAGAGCAAACTATGGCTTGTTCAGGGACCTGCTTGGAACAATCACATGGACTACGACAGAATGAAGGGCCCAGGAGAGCTGTTTGAATTTTCAAGGATCACTTCCTCCAAGCTCAAGAATGGTCCATCACAATGTGCAAAAAGTCAAGCAAATGTGGCAGGGAGGTCCTGAAAAACTCAGCTATCAAAAAGGATAATAAGAGGTGACAGCAGTGACAAGTGACTCAGGAGAAATACAGAGTCACTGTCCAAGTGTGCAGTGATGGGGTTAGGTACACCAAAACCCATCTGGTGTTGAATCTGGCAGGGAAACTACAGGGCAGTCAGCCTTACTTCAATTCCTCGGAAGGTAATGGATCGAATAATCTTGGAAGCTATTCCCAAAAATATGAAAGATGGGAAGGGAGTAGTCGGCATGCAATTATGAAGCAAAAATCAGGTCTGACCAACCTAATAGCCTTTTATGATGAAATCACTAGTTCAATGGATGAGGGAAGCACAGTGGATATTTGTATCTTGACTTCAGCAAGGCTTTTCACACTTTCTCTCATAACTTTCTCATAGATATATTGATGAAATACAGACTAGATTAGTGGACAGTAAGGTGGATTGGAAATTGGCTGAACTGCCAGGCTCAAAGGGTTGTGGCAATCTTGTGTTACACAAGGTCCAGCTGAGACCATTCACTAATGGTGTACTCCTGGGGTTGATACTGGGGCTAGTGTTGGTTAACATGTCCATTAATGACCTGGAACATGGGCCTGAGTGCACGTGAATGGGGACGAGTGGCTGGTACACCAGAAGGTTGTGCTGCCATTCAGAGGGACCTCAACAGCCTGGAGAAATGAGCCAACAGGAAGGTCATGAAGAAGAAAAGGCAGAAGTCCTGCATCTGGAAAAGAATAACCCATCAGCACAGGCTGGGGACCAACTGTCTTGAAAGCAGCTCTGAAGAGATGGATTCTGCAAAGTGTTGTGGACAAGTTGACCATAAGTCAGCCATGTGCCCTTGTGGCAAAGGCAGTTAGCAGTCTCCTGTATTGCCAGCAGGCTGAGAGAGGTGATTCTTCTCCTTCACTGAGCACTGGTGAAGACATTGAATGTTGTGTCCAGTCCTGGAATCCCCAGTACCAGGGAGACATGGACATACTGGAGCAAGTCCATTTAAGGGCCATGAAGAGGATTAAGGGACTGGAGCATCCCTCCTATGAGGAAAAGCAGAAGGAGCTGAAATTCTTCAGCCTGGAGAAAAGAAGGCTCACACCTGATGGTGTGAATAAATAATGTGGAGGCAGACTCTTCTTGATGGTACCAGCCACAAGTTCAAATACATGTAATAACATTTAACCATCACAAAACAGAAATTTTTAAAAATCCCACATATTTACTGCGAGATTGAAGATCTTGAGTGAGATTAAACATTGGAACAGACTGCCTAGAGAGGTTGTAGAGTCTTCGTCCTTGGACATACTCAAAATTTTACACAGCACTGAGCAACCTACTCTAACTGACCCTGCTTGGAGCAGGGGGCTGGACAGGACCATCTCCAGATGTCCCCTCCTATCTCAATGCATCTGATTCTGTGATCAGATGGTCGCCTTTCCAAACACGTGACCAAAGTGCAGGAACTTCTCATCGTGTCATGTGTATGCTTGTGGTAACACGATGGGAACACTCATCTCTTAGCGACATTACAAGAGTGCATTCAAATCCATAACAGTAGAAGATCATGACCTATAAGCCCAGGAGTACTGTAGGAACACGTGTATGCCGCACTGTGCCGGAAACATTGGGAACCGCTGACAGTGTAGATTCTTTCAGTTAAAAAACCTAAGTGATAACAGAGATGTTATAATTAGCTATGGATTCAAAGCTATACTTGCTGGAAGTGGAATGCACAGGAAGAATTAATCTGATTTACAGTAACTTCCCACTGAGGGTTTCAAACTTCACCAAAAAAAAAAAATCTTATGAGTTCATAATATAACAGCAGAGATGAGGAAACTCCCCAGGAAGGTTTCCTTTATTGGAATAATTTTACAATATTTTTGCATCCTTTCTCTACTCTGATTATGTACAAGACTGTACTTGCTAACGAAAGAATTCGGAAAACTGAAACCATATTCACTAGAACCAGGGATGAACAAAAATGGCTGTCTAGTTTGCAAAAGTTTTCTGGTTTTCAGATTTCTTTATTCCACACTGGTTTGAACCAGAAATCATTAAAAAAAAAAAAATCCCAAAGTGGAAAATGCCACTTCAGACTAACCAATTGACCCTGACACCTGCAAAGGAAAGCAGAGATGAAGGTTCACTCTCCCACTCACACCAAAGCTAGCTTTAAATGAACTAGATAGTTGTTGCTATCAGCATAACCACAGCAGCTCAGTGCAGACTGGAAGACCTACTTGAGAAGCTTACTCAAGGCCCTTTGATAACTCCTACCAAGGTCTATGCTTCCACAGCAATACTCATAACTATATTTGAAATAGAACATTTAAAACTCACTTCATGTGTTTGCACAAGGTGTAGTTACTCAATACCACTGGAAAGATGTTCTTGAATATAGAAATCATCCATTGACAGGAAAAGAAAAAGGAGCAGATCTTCTAAACTTATACCTATTACCATCACCTAGCAAACACCTATCTGCATCTTTGTTCAAAGGTTCACATCACAATGTTTCAGAAGATGCAGTCTTACCTGGCTAAAATGTAGTCACAGAGGGGGTTGGGGAGGTTATAAGAGCAAGACATTCATTTCAGATAACTGAGGCCCATTAACCAAAACATTGTCTGTGATATCTTCTTACTCCAGTTGTCTGATCAGTCTTTGCCTCTCTCTCATGCCCAGGTTAACCAAAGCCCAGAATTATCTTGAGGCAGGATCCAGGATGTGGCAGGAGCTATGAAATTCAAGCTTTTCAATCTAGCTTCCCTACAGAAAGGAGAGAGGTAAACGGAGCTACATTTAACTGTTTCAACAACCCATGTTGTTTAATTACTAATTAGACCTCATTTCTCATCTGCTAAGCTCAACCTATCAATTTCCAGTCACACACTTCTTGTTTACTATAAAGGTACACCTCCTCTCTGCTCAGAGAAGCAGCCACGTGTGGACCCCACTTGTGCCCCAAGACAAAACTTGCCGCTCCAGCTCAGCAGTCCCACTAGCACACGACTCTGCCCGTGGCTAGATGTCCACCTGAGAAGCGGGACATTTTATTGCAGGCATAGCTGCACACTAACAGGTCTGAAATCTTCAGACTGAAGTTGGCTCAGACCAAGCATCTGCCTATGCAGATATTACAGTCGAAAGCAGCCCTTGGGTCATGCCTGCAGTCCTCTCTGTTCATATCACTTTTCTAACTTTTTCTGACTTTTCTTAGAATAATTTTACATAATAGGTTGGGATGGCACTTGAGGTAGCTATAGCTGCATACCCCTTCATATAGCAGCTGTATAGAGGACTCTGTACAGCGTAAGTACCAAACTAAAAGCAACACTCATCCTCCATGACTGGCTGTTAGCTGTTCTGGGATGAACGTATTTTTAGCACTACCTCAGTATTCCTGCTGCTGAGGCACCTTCCTGACAAAGTTTTATTAAAATCATTGTTGCCACAAAATGTTTCAGCTTCAGCAAAGTAGTAACTCCTGACAAAAAACAGTGCCTCCAGTAATGCTGAACACGTCTACCAGCTTATTTTAAGTAAAAGCATCAGTATCGGAAACACTGAACTGCAGTCATACGCATAGCAGAGGCAGGGGAGAAAGCAAAGATACAAAGACAATGTAGCCCGCAATGAAACTCAAAAAAAAGTTTGTATTTATTGTCTATTTTATATGCCAACCCGTATAATCCTATTGTTGTTGCAAAACATCAAGTCATCTAAGCTATGCACTGTATGTTTTTCTGTTGCAGAGAACTGAATGGGTCATTCTTATCTACCTTTTCACAGTTAATATTGCTTATCGACACTATGAAATCAGATTTTTAGCAAAAGGATGATATATCATTTTGTGGAAAGAAATGTATAACAAAGCTATGCTTCTGCCAGTTTATCTGCATCTATCAGATTAAACTGATTACTTCTAAGATTTCCTAAGCTATTCAGCAGGAAAAACTCTGGTACAATTAGGGTTTATGATTATTATGTCCTTCTAATGTGCTTAACAAGACAAATCATTACAGAATTCAAACATTTTGGCAAACATATATTCCTGGCAGGGGAATGGACATTAACATGGCAGCAAAAGCAGTTTCTCATGCTCAGGAGACACTCTAGAGGGCTGTCCTGGAACAGAACTTTAGTTCTGGATGTGTGTAAATCAGATAAAACCAGTTGAAAGAAATAAAATAAACAGGAATTTTGGAGAACAGAAATTTCAACAGCTCCTATGAAGAAACAAAAAAATTGCAAACCTACCATCACAGAAAGCTGTAGAGACAGAGGCTGATTAACGAAAAAGTATAGCATCAGATCCTGTGTTTGGCTAGATGCTGAAAAGCAAAGTCCATTTGTTTAGAAGAACAAGACGACAATGATACAATCTGTTTAGAACAAGAATGTAATTTTCAGTTGCATGTCCACTTTCAGCAAGTGCAGTTGCTGGGGGAAAAAACAGGAATCGAATCACACTTGCTGCTAAATACATATTTAATTGCTTATGTTTTTTTTATATTTTGTTTTGCACCAGACTGTTTACTCTGCTCATGATGGTGTGGAATTAGTGTTGCGAAGTTTCCTGCTTCCCTTAATCAGTCTTAAAGTGCCCCCTAGCGCAGTGCTAGGGAAATAGCCCAGCCACAGACAGCAGTGCCAGGGTTGAGGAGACAATATTCTGCCAGACTTTTATTCCACCCGAAAACATTTAATTACCTCCCTCCAGTCGATTTCATCACATTTTAGCGGCTGAAGTGGATTCTGCATCTCTGCAAATGTGAATTGGTAAAAGCGAATCCAGTAAGGTCCTAGACTGATGTAATGTAAGAAGTAGTACTCGTCCTTTCTAACATCCTAACCGACACAGCTGTCACAGAGGAGATTTTGCCATGGAGGCTGGAGCAGTCCGGCATCAGCTCTTGGCACCAGCTCCCACCTGCCAGGACACTTGCAGTGCCACCAGCCTGAGACAGCAGGCCCGGACCCTGCCTGTCTTCAGCCCCGCAGAGGACTCCAGACCTTCTTTCCTCTATGCAGCAAGAAGGGATGAGACCCCATGACTGTTTAGATTTAGGAAAAGAAAATTTAAAAGAACAGATTTACCCCTTCTGAGGCTTTGAAACAGTGTGTCAGAGACTGATACCCATCTGCAGAGCTACAGCTGGCTGCATCAAAGTAAGCAGCTACAGCAACAGATATTGCTGAAAACTGCAGTTATTTAACCACATGCAGACATAGCAGTTTGCATCATCGTAACAGTTCAGGTATTCCTCAGGGGTGAACAAGTCACCAGTGCTCTGTGACACAGTGAAAAGAAGAGAGGAACTATCCCTCCTTTAATTGCAAAAACAGGGAGATACGACCTGCCCAAAAGCCTATCAAGAATTACATGAAAAATCTGAAATCGCCTGAGCCTTTTGTTACCTGAGCTTTGCTTGAGCCACAGACCTCTCCCTCCCTTCCAAAACAGTGTACATCTGATACGAGCTCTGCTTTTCACTCCCTAATAATCTTACCACTGCAGAGGTACGAAAGAGCTTGTTTCTCAGATGCTGAATATTACTCCTGATGTACAGGGATCTACCTGTCTTTTGTGATATGTTGTGATAAGCTAATTTCTTCTGCAGAGCTTTCCTGGAAATAACTTGTACTGCAGCATGGAAGTCAAATGGAAATAAACTGTTACGACATTTTCAGCTGCACAGTAAAAAAAAAAAAAAAAAAAAAGGAAATAGTGTGTCTCACTCATCACTACCACATATAAACCCCAAAACAATTGAGGACCAATAAATGTATCCAGCTGGCAAATCTCAATGACAAAATGTCCTTATTATTAGGGCAGCATCATCTGTGGCATGGTTTCTAGATGCTTTCCCCATCCCTCCCCCACAGAAATCACTTCAATCTTGCCTGTTTAGATATTTAGCATTTACCCTGATGAGAACAATATAAATTGCTAGACAAAAGACACTGCACATAAACACCAAGAATATTTCAATTCCTCTCAGATTTCTCTTCTCTTTGGCATTAAATCAAAGTTCATACTATGACCCCATATTTTGGGGTTTTATTAATTTGCATCTAGTTACTTAGAGAGCTATTTTGGCTTGACATTATTCCTGCTTGGGTTCTGTTAAAAGATCTTCAACAGCTGTTCCAGATCAGTGTAAGAATTGATTTCACATCCATTTTATCATCAGAATTAATGAAGAGAAAGAAGCATCCGACTTGCTGTGTGGTCCGTAGCAAGTGGCTCTGCCTCTCTGCTTGAGTTTCTGCATCAGTACCGCCTTCACAGAGGCTTATCAGGAAGCACTTTTTTACATTCCTACAGTACTAATTAAAAAAAAAAAAGCAGAGTAAATAACCAACAACATTTTAATGTGTGCCTTATAGTGATGTATTTAAGATTTGTCTAGAGCAGATTCCAAATATTTTTAAATGTCACGAGATCATAGATAATAGGATCCAAGGCATCATTAGTCCATCTGGTCAAACCAAGACAATACGACTCTGTACTACAAGATTTGAAAACACCCTATTCATGCCACAGCAAGAAGTGCTATGCAGTAATGAATTAATTTATTTATATTTGCCACAAGCAGCTTGTTCTCTCATTCTCTTCCCTGTAACCAAATTACATATGCAAAGTAGGATCTGGTAGGATTGTTTTTCCCTGCATAAATATACACATGCTGCTGTGTGCTTATATTTGAAAAGTCAAGGTCAAAAAAGTGTATTTCCATTTGAAGTAGCAACTCCTACTGCAGTTCCTATAGGAGATTATTAAAAATCTTTGCTGAAATAGACCTTACTTTCACACTGAAGAGCAACACTTACCTGTACAGCCAGTGTCTGAAGGCTTTCTTCTGTAACTTGTACTTCGTGGAGTGCTGAGTGGACCCAGTTTTTAAGCACCTTCAAGGAACACCCCCTTGGGGGGTTCAAACTGGGTCAACTAGACTAGGAAGAGAATCACTGAAATGTTCATAAGAGACCTCTGAAGCTCTCCAGTCCAGTCTCACCCTCCGAGCAGGATTATCAGCAGAACTGAATCAGATCATCTCTAGAAAATCCTCAAAGGTGGTCACCTGCCTGGGTGATGCATGGCACTCCTGGGAAGAAAGGATGGCTAACCTGACCCTCTCCATGCAGAAACTGTAGCCATTGCCCCTTGTTATATCATCTGTACCTTCTGAGGAACGTTTAGTACTCTCACTTTCATAACTCCCCCTCTTAAATTAGTTGTAGACATCTACTAGATCACTCCTTAGCCTCTACATGGCCCAGCTCCCTCAAAGGGCATGTGCCCTGTACTTCATCTTGGTGGCCCACTGACAGTCCCTCTCAACAAGTATTTACTTAATTGAAACATGGCTGTGTTCTGAGTTAAAATCTCCTAAGTCACAGGGTTTCATGTTTAAACATGCTGTATTGCTGTAGACTCCAAAGCTACGCCTAGGACATCATATGCTGGACTGGACAGTACAGGACACGGTAGAGGGTCTTTCAGAAGCTATTATGCAAGAACTCACACAGACAATACTGTACTGTGGCTGAAAATACCTCAAAGCACAGTTTAGGTCTAGACTAAAACCCTTGCATGTGTCTTGTTTACCTCGTGTGTAGTTGTACTTTCAGCACCTAGCTCTGGATCATTTTGATGGGAGTCATATCACCTTACACGACTGAACAAGTGCACTTGTTCATGTCATGCACTAAACTGATCCTGTCTTAGCTCACCTCTTTCTAGATATTGTCAGGTTGCATAACGCCACAGTCAACTACACAATCCTAATGGATCTTCATAATATCTCCATGTAAACTTTAAGTAGGTCTGGAAGAGGATTGACCCTCTTGAGAGGATAAAGCCATAAGAGAGATCAGCTAGCAGAAGCATGGTGCTTGATACTAATATTTGTCTTTGGAGCCAATATATACAAGTTCTAGATTTACTACTAAAATCTAAAGTGGACGCATCAACAGAATAGCCACAGACACAGTTCCATTGTCAAACTGAAATGTTAGAAGTGAAAACGTGGAACGTATTTTTAGTATATATATATATGCTACTCTCTATAATCTAACTCAAAGCAAGAGCAGCAGTGTCCGGCCTGCAAACTGGCCTTCAAATACCCCCCTAAATGCTGAGGCCAACATAGGATCTCCTTCTTGCAGCTCGTGTCAGTCACTTCCTTTCCAGCCACTGGTCTCAAAATTGCCTTTTTATCCCTGAACATTTTGACTTCAGAAAACCACTCAAGTAGATTTAGTTTAGAACTGTGTCAGCTCCCCTCTAGCCTGAGCTATATCATATTTTTCTCAGTCAGACCTATTTGATCCAATGCATCCAGTTCACTGGTTGTTTTGACATCTGCATTCAGAGAGCCATGCCTTTCCAATATGGCAACAAACAAAAAAAATCACAGACTGACAAGTAGCAAACTTCTCAAAACCAAATGAAGCTGGGAAAAGATTTGTGACAGACAGCACATCTCAAATTTCATGTAAGGGTTGAAAGAGGGACTTCTATTTGTAAGCTGCATGATCCAATTTATAGTTGCTGTTCTGTAATTTTGCGCATGCGTGCAAACAAATGAGAAAACAATGTTTTATTTTTCCAAAAAGAAAAACATTTTAATCCTGGATTTGAAAGTTTTTTGGCTGCCCAGAGGCAGTGATAAAACCTAACATTTACCCTACCTGCCAATATTTGTGCACAGATAACTCATCTAGAATCACAAGGGTTTTGGCTTTGTTTTAATCTAGCAACTGTTCCTCAGGATTTCCATTACTTTCACAGAAATGTGAATGTTTTCCATGCATTGTTGCACACCAGCAACATTTTGCAATGTCTTTCTCCAATAAATTTGTACAGAAGACCACAGCAGGAAATTCTACATGCCCCATTGGGCTAGCAATCATTAAATATACAACATCCTAATGAAAGGCAGTTTACAGTACCAGCAAAGAACTTTTCACACATTGACAACCAGTTTCTCAGCTTTTGAAAGCTGCATAAAAAGGCTTCCAGCTGCCATACAATATTTGCAACCAAACAAAAACTAATCCTTGGCAAATGTCTTTGCAAAAAATAACTATAGAGAATAATAAAGTGGTTAAAAATGGAGTCACACCAACAGGAAAAACAAACATTACAACAATGCTTTTTAGCCCCCTTTCCCATTTCAATTTGATATGACTCACTCTTCCACATCATTCTCCCACCTGTGCAAACTTTGAGGCAATATACCAATTTCCAGCTTTTCAGCACAGACAAATATGATAACAACTGTCCTGGACACAGCCAAATCTCACATATCTCAGCCTTCAATAGCACACAACCCCCAATTAGTTCAGCAGAAGCCTAGTGCAGTCTGGTATGGTAGTATTTTGACATTCAGCTATGTTTTTCATAAAATGATGATCAATTCATGAGTGAATCTCATTTGAAACCCCTGACCAAGACAGGGGAGTACCGATTCTCAAGGCTTTTCCTTCCATTCCCCCTTGTCTGCAGGTGGACTGGTGACAGCCCCATGGCAGCAGGACCATGGTTATGGTCTGGACACCAGCAATAAAGAGTAGAAGCCTGTCAAAAGTGCTTGCATTTCACTCTTTTTGACCTCAGGAGCTAGTCAGCAAGGCAGATGACAGCACTAAACCCCTCTAATACAGCTAGAGGAGCAGGTGAGACCTGCACCCAGAGAGGGAGTGGCCATGGGCGAGCGAGAGCAGTAAAGTTGAACAGGGAGTATTTGGGGTCATTACGGGCTGGGCACCAGCAGAATAGCAGGGGCCATGCTTGGCAATGCACCAAGGTGCACATCTAACCTGGCAAGAGTAACGAAAGAGGCAGATGATTCGAATCAACATCAAAAGCTTTATCACGACCACTCCCATCCAAATCCCACCCAAAAAGTATCTCAGCATTTGGGAAGGAAACTTAACATGATACTTGTGGAATGAGTCCTGGTGGGATCAAGACTATCGTGCTGCACTCTCAGTAAGAATAAATCCTCCCAGACAAAGCCTGTATTCCCAAACAGCAAACTGCAACTTTCTCGGAGAAGACGGTGAGTTTGCAGCTATGGGATATGACTTAATACAGAGCCAAAGGGGATGGCACACATCTGACCTATTTTAAAACACAAAGTGTGGGAAAAAACTCCCAGCAAGAAAATATGAGCTTTACTTTCAAGTGCAAGCAGGCCAAAGTAGTCCAATTATTTACCACCCAAGATGCTCAGGAGGAAAATAAGCCAGCTTCCAGTGTTGTTACAGATTCTCAGAAATATGCATGCCTCTAATTACTAGATGATGTTCCTAATATCCTTCACTAATGCTCTCCTCATTTTTTTCCTGGTCATCAGCAAGTTCAAACTACAAATCTCATGAACTGACCCCATTTAATACAGCAATGGTTTTGTCTAGATTGTGTTACATTATTTTCTTATTTACTTTGGAAATAAGTAATATATTACTTAAACATAAATTAGTTGGGATCAGAAAAACGCAGTGTTAGAAAGAAACAACAAAGGGATAAATGTGTGTTTAACTTTCAACTCAGTTTTAATTTTGTAGTTCCACAAAAGAATAATAAGCTTCTCCTGCTCTTTCCAGGAAAGCAAGCCAAAATATCACTAATGCAGAAACAGTACATTGCAAAGGTACAAAAAATATTTCTTTACTTCTTTAAGTCTGCCCCTAAGAACTCCACATGAAGAAAAAAAAAAAAAGGAGAGGCTACTTTTAAGCATTTTGACTTAAATATCATTTTTTTCCTTGTTGCATTTTTAAACACAGGCAACAATTGTTTTGTAGTGCATTTGTAACTTGTACCCTAAAAAAAACAACCACCAAAAAAAAAAAAAAATCAATGGCAGCATGTTTTCTCTTTTCTCTCTCACGAAAGAACTTGTGCAAGAATCACCTTTCAGCGTATCTGCTAAGCGTATCAGTCTGGTCATAAAAAAAAAAAAAGGCAAAATAAAAGCACAGATGTCTAACACTGGAACTGCCTAAGGTAGCAAGAGCCAGCCAGGAGCCTGCCTGCAGTGACATCTATGAAGACGTCCTTTCACAAAAAGGAAATGTTTGCTCCCTCTCATTGCTGATTTTAATAAGATTCATTGGCTGAGACAGCTATTCATACAGAGCAGTTATGATCCCTGCAGACTTTCACTGACCTTCAGGGAATTATAAAAGAAGGAACAGATTTCAGCTCCTGGAAAGGAGGAGGGAGAAAGGCAAGCCCCCTCTCACAGGGTAAAGGTAAATACTTCAACAGAAAGAGCTCTGATGTTATAAAAGAACTCCTAACAGCAGGGAAGAAGGCATCAAATCAACTGCTGTCATTTTAAATATTTCCTACAAAGGAAGAAATATGCTTTAGTGCAATGAGATATCCAGCAGCAGATTTTTATGTAGCATGCTCAAGAATTAATCTCTATGTTCAACCCTGCACTACTACAGCTGAGTCAGCACCATTCTTTTAAATGACCTGATTCTGTAATCCCATTATTAATATCATGAAAATGACTTTCCTCTTTGCTGTTTTGTGCTATCAATGGAAAGCCACAGAACCAAAATGCATTAGCTCTCACAGGTCTCCTCTAGGATTATTTGCATCAATACAAACTGAATTAATCATGGAGACATTTGAATAATCACCACTCGCATGCTAGTGCCAGAGCTATGTCAGGAGCTGTGGTTCACTTCTGTAAAATGTTGCATTTTATTTGTGTTATTGTCATCTGAACCATGCATATTTCATCGTTTTCTGTCAGGATGATATCTTGCAATCTATGTTGTTAGTCTTTTATTATTTCTTGGCATATCATGTATACATCTGCTTTATGTTCCTAATCAGCAAACTTAAATTTTTAAGTGGCACATGCTTAAAATTATGCATCTGAAGAGGGAAATGCTTTAAGAGATGTAAATATAAGAAAGACTAACCCCCTTTATTTTCGCAAGACATTGACTCAACCTTTGATTTGTGGTGTTTTATATAGCTACAGCTTTTAACTGCAGAGAAGAGAGAGTCTTCTAGGTTACCACAGGATTGCTTTGATGGCCAGTAAAGCTTAACTCTTATTTCTGAGCAGTGCCATAATTCAAGTGCACTGCAAATGTGAAGAGTAAAGTGCTTTAGAAAAAAATACCCATGATAAAACTGACCAGTTCTAATCCAACGGAGCTGGTAACCAGTGGGTTCTAGGCAATCTGTGGAGCCTGTTTAGCAACCTAAAGACTTCAGCATATGTAGCAACATATTAGTAAGCATTTTTAATGTAAAAAAGCCTCAGATAGCCAGTGTCAGAACTCTGATAAAAATGCTGTACCATTTGTCAGTATATTTATTCTACAAAATAAATTTTAAAAAGTAAGATGCTTCATGAAACAAAAGCAACCAAAATTCTCACATGACAAAGGACATACTAGGAGCTTGACAAACCTTGTGATATACTGCTGAAAATTATTACATCTCCCCCAAAAATAATGCATAAATACATATGAAATAGATACAACAGGCACAACAATAGTGATAAAAAGCATCTTACACACTTACAGACAAAAGCAGCAGTCAAATAAATGACTTGTACTGAAAATTATCATAGAAAAACACATTTATGTCACTGTTAAACATGGTTGAAACAAGTTTTCAGCTATGAAAGACAGACATTATCCAGAGAATCCATTTTTCTGAGTCCCTCCAACTTCCAGGACGCCTGTTGCAGCAGTATTGCAATATAAGCATGATTTTCCAGAGACAAAATTTCATGATACAAACACCGCCTACGGAAAACTATGGAAACAATAAAAGAATCATCATTCAGCCATTTTTTTTTTTTTAAAGCAAAACTCCACAATGTATTAAAAACACCCAACCAAAACAAACATTGACTTTCAGTGGAGTAAATACATTGGTCTCTGCCTGAAAGGAGTCAAGACCTATCAGTTATGAGGGGCAAGGCCTTTCATGAAAGTACAACAGCCAATTTACACAAACATTTGACTGGGCTTTTTCCTCATTAATTTTCTTCTGAAATGTTTTTTCTTCTTTGTATGTGGGAAACAATGTTTTGCAAAAGTCCATACAGGGAGAAAAATCAAGTATTTAATCCTACCCTGTTACTGTACAGCTCCAGTTACCATAACAACTTGCTGTAGCTCTTCTCATAATAGGCTTAAGGTAGCTTGTCCACAAAACCATTTTGTGGCTGGAACTACCGTTAGTATATTATTTCACATCCATGCAGCCTCTCTGCTGCCAAGAGTCAAATCTATTTCATTTTAAGTGTAAATATAATTCACAGTATTTTGAGATTTCATGGCTAGAATAGTCAGACTACAGGAAAGGTTAGTAATCACATCACTTACCACTCAATGTGGCACTGGATTCATCATTAAAAAAAAAACAAAACAAAAAAAAAAAAACCAAACAAACAACCAGCTTTTCCCTTACTATGCTCATCAAATGCTTCAGTATTTCACTGTGCTTGTAACAGGAAATAAGACAGTATTTTAAATACATATGTGAATCTGTAACTGTATTTTCAGTCATCTCAACCGTTTATTTACACCACATCTGTAGCTCTTTCATTTTTGTATTTTAAAATTAAATGTTACTTAAGCCTGCACTACCTAACAACTCTTTCTCAGGTACTCCTGCTTGAGAAAGTGCTGCAGCTATGGAGAATGATTGTGAAATCTGAAATCTGCCAAAATACTGCAGGTAAAGTTGGAAACCCAGTGCTCAGTTTGGGCTCGATTATTTTTGTGATCTCCATGTCACAATTACAGACATTCTTTCATGTATTTTATTATTAAATATCAGTTTTCCTCAGCCTAATTTTGGTGTTTGTACAAAAGCTAAGATGAAGCTTGATGTCAAAGTACTAGGTTTGAAAGGAGGATCCTCAAAATATCTTTTAGATGTTTTGAGCTCTTATAATTCTTTAATGAAATTATGCTCATTTCAAGATAATTATTCACAGTGCTACAGTGAAATGGAAAATGTGTACACCTAGCTTGCTATTTGCTGTTTCCAGTGGAGCACATTGGAGCAAAGTGTTGGGTGAATGCAGCTCTCAAACGTTCTAGGTCTTCTAGACATCTTCTACTGGTGGGGAAGATGAAAGGTTAAATTACAAGCTCCAGAATTTTCTCTCCTGGAGGAGAGAATAAACCCTTTTCTCCACAGGACAAATCCGAACGCAGACAGCTCCAATTTTTTCACTCTGCACAAAGTCTTAAAACCTCCTTTAAGCAGGTCATGAACAGGATATCATAACTTTGTGTTTATAGCTGACGGTCAAGATTCATCCACATTCCTGGCAAAATTCTCTTCCCTTGGCTCAGCCCTTTGAAGTAGGCTACGCTCCAATCCCACATCTGGTTTTGGAGCAGCAAGACTAACAAACCCTTACTGGTAACAGGCATCTTCCCATTAGATCCAACACCCAGTAACTTCTCAGAGTAGCAAAGGAGTGGTGTCGTCTCTAATTCTACAGGATTAGGTCAGTGTGAAAGCCTCTGCCTTGGATGGTGCCTACTTACCCACAAGAGGGAACTCTCAAACACTCACCAGTGTACCTGTGCAAGTGGGAACCAGGATGAAGGTCAGCAGTGATCCTGACTTAGAGATGCAAAATCCTCACAGTTCCACTGCTTTCCTGTGCAATTTTCTGTACTCTGAGAGACATTTTAACTACCTTTTCAACTGATACAACACAATTAGAGTCCTTTTTTTTTTTTTGTAATTTCTTTATTTCCTTTCTAAAGGCATTTCCCAACCTAACTTCTCCCCCACTGAAGTTTATTTCTATTTAAATCATTTGTATCTGCAAAGTTCTTTAAAGTCTTCAGATCTGAGGGTTGTTACTTTATGAAGCTTGATGTTTAAAGCATTCCTAACTCAAAGTAAACAACATGACATTTTTGGACTTAATTTGATGTGTAAAGACCATTATCATCTAGTTAGAAATCTCTTCTCAATTGTAAGAATTTTAAAATTATCACTAAGGGGAAAATTCTGCATCGTTACCGTGAACGCATACAAGTCATTAGCTAACACAGTATCTATCCTTACTTACGGACAGAATTTTGTCTCTTAAATTAACAAGTGATGAAGAGCAGCAAGAATTTTTGCATGTAGGCATCCTAAGTGGTTCTAGTCTAACTGATTAGCATTTCCTGAGCAGAAATGGCAGGTTAGCAAACACTACTTTGTTAACATGAGCTCAGCACTGACAACAGTGAAGTCCGTACTCCAAACTTACAAAGGACGGGTATGTACAATACGCAGATTTTTATTTCTGACCCAATAAAATGCTGGAGATACCATTGTCAAACAAAAACCAGCAAAGCAGATATGAAAAGCCATTATTTCCAACTTTCAGTACTACAATGAAGACATGTAAGCTAAAATAAAAGTGTACTTGAATCTTCCTTGGAAAAACAGCAATATCAAATGCTTGGAAATCCATTAATCTGTACAATGTGGTCCAGCTTAATATTGCAAATTCCCTAACATGCATAACCAAACAGCCTTCTTTGGAGTGAAGTATAATGTAAAACACAAAGAAGAGGTGATGAAATGCCATCAGTAGAAAGTGAAGGTTACCAGAGCCTTACAATTCTAGTTACCTCCATAGTCACATTAATAGGTCTTCACTGTATACAAACTAACATCTTGTTTCTATTAAAAGACAGATGTGTGACCCATGGCAACCACTAACCACTAGACAGTCCATTTAGACAAGGGAACAGATGAACACTCCTTTAGGATCACATTGCGAAAACCAAAGCTGTTGCCCAAGACACTGCTTTGTAAGAGAGCCTGAGAACGACTCGCAGGCAGGGTGAGAAGGAACTCCCCAGGACTTTAGTGCAAGTGCAGCATTTGGAAATATAAATGGGAGCCATGAGGTTCTGGCACAAGAAACGGTGAAAGTTCAAGAGAATTTTATTTAGAAATAGTCTTAGAAGATTTGGAAATATGCAGACACAGAAAATGCTTCCTGTCCAGCAAAGCCAGACTTTCATACATCTGTCACACCTACGAACAGGACAGTGCCAGAGATGCTTGCCTCACCTCGACCCTCCTCTGAACAAGCCTCAGCATGGTCAATCATTTTAAGGAGCAAGAATGCTAAAGGCATTCATATTCTGAGATGTTATAACAGCTATACCTCTACAAAGGACATGAAGAACCAGGTGCAAAGCTGCACTGAAGGATACATGCGAAGTCTGCTCTATTACTATAACATGAAAACCATGTTTGACCAAATGATTTTGTCCTTTATGCTCTTCTACACACAGGCTTCGTTCTGTATCTCTTAACAAGCAGCTAGATGTTGCACCAATTCATAATACCTTGAGTAGCACCACTTGCAAATTACTTCCAAGGAAATGAGTACTCAGGAATTTGTCGGAGACCTGATTAGATGGTGAAATGAATCAGTGTTAGAACAGCAATAGACTTTGATCAGTTTAAAAATGGCTTGTTTGAACATTTGAAATCATTAGCAAGGTGCAAATGGAAGTGATATAATATAGTGTTGAGAGCAATTAGATTGGAGTTCATTTTGTAGTGTCTATTGAGTACATTATTTTTATCTGGTTTAGAAACATTATAATACTTGCATAATAGATGCGACACCCATTCTCCTTGAATATTATTATAGATGTCTTTTCAGTAATATCCATGCACGTGAAAGCAGTAGTAAAAATAGTATTTGCTCATAACATGATCTGTCTCTGAGAGAAAGCTGAAGATTTCTGCGGATCAGACACTGACTCTAGCTTCCGAGCTCTTTAGACATTTAACCAAAATTCTACTTAATCAATGCAGATGGAAATGAAATTTTAAGACCTACATCTACAAGACATTTAGATCAAACTGGTTGAGAAAAATCCAACTACACATATTAAATAGAATGCAACTTCCTTACAAAATACAATTAATCTAGAAGTTATACCTCCAGCTTCTCCCAAAATTTACAGTATTACTTTTAAAATAAAGCCAAGTAAAATGAACATGCCCCTGAGAGATTCCATTCAGAAAATACAGTGCTCAAAGTCCCAGAGTTGTCCATTATTTATCAAATTAATTCCATGTTTTTTACATGAAATTCTGATGATTACCTCCCTGCCCTCTTCCCAGCAGTCCTGCCTCCTTCTCCAGTAAGAAAAAAAAAGGTGATCTTATATCACTTTGCAGTAAAGAACAGTTGGGAAATACAGCTGCTTTAATGGTAACCCATAGAAAAATAAACACATTGACTGGAGGGGTCTGACAGTCAAGATACACAGCTCAAGAGTGACCTACTGACAAACAACAGGGTTGTCAATATTTCAGTGTTCAACACAGTTGAATATCTTCTTTCATTAGAGTAGATCACGTTAAGGGCCTGATCCAAACCATTTCAAACTCAACAGTAAACTTTCCATTGTTTATAGTAAGCTCTGGGTCAGAGACCTACGCATGGAAGTCTACACACATGGAATAAAAAGTGCCATTCAGAAACCAGCAGTAGGACTGCCTCCATGTGATTTACGTGTAAAAGCAAAAAGCACGCAGAAATTGAGTAGTAAATGGGGGGTGGTTTGGGTTTTTTCTAATGCCCATGTTCACCATGAGTCATTTCTAACACAACGCTTACCATTAAATGGACCACTTCAGTCTTCCAAGTTGTTTTCCTCACAGAATGTGGGGTATGGAGTTAATTTTATCTTCTTTTATATACAAAAAATGGGGGCATTTAAATATGCTCACAAATAGAAATTCTGCAACAGTAAAGGAAGTTATTACACCAAAACACAAAGTTCGTATAACCAACCTTTTATCCCCATCCCTTAAGTCTCTTGCTTACTCAGGCACTGCTGCGATATTTGTCCCTGTGCCATTCCTAGTTAAAAAGCTACAGCTACAAGCTTCAAGGAAGCATTGGGCGTTCAGTCCAGTGGCACCAGTGTGTCCCACAGTGGCTCTGGATGGGGATTCATCCCAAATCAGAGGATCCTTGCCTGCTCCTCAAAGTCCTATTCCAGTTTCCACAAGCAGGTTTTGTTGTTTCTAGGGCAGCACTGACATGGGAACCTGCTTTGGCACATTAACCAGAGCACCCATAGTGGCTCCGCTAACACGTCGGGCAAAAGCAGCATATAGGCAGTAACCGCTATTTAATGTTGCAAAAGCTCCCCATCTGCCAGATAATTTATGCCTTTTACTGAAGCTAAATCCTTAGAACAATCATATTAACTACATACAGAATCAGTTTCAAAGAAATGATGACTTCTGCCCTGATGCCAAGTTTTCACTCAGGAGCTTAAATTTTTGTTGTCAGGCAAATCAAAAACTGCTGTTCCCCTTGTTAGCACTCCACAGCTATCAAACTGTTACTTCTCATTCAAATCCCTCCTAAAAACTCAGCTTGCTTAAACATGTGATTGTGGTGGACTAAGTCTGTGAACTTCTACTAATCTTTATATGTTGTTCTTTTTCTCCTGAGGGACATGGCAACATGGAGGACAGAAGGCATTCTAGCCTGAGTGACCTCACCTGAGAAGAACAAGATTCAGTGGAATCATCCCAAAACATTTCAACATGAATTATTTTTCTGAAACAAATATCTCATTTTGTCTGTGCAAAATACAGTTGTATAAATTAAAAATTTTCTGTACGAAATTGACCACGTTCAAAAGTAACAAGAATTGCATTTTCCCTCTGCAGATGGCCAGATGGAAAATAAGCCAACAAGATTTTATATCCAATTTGTCCATCCTAAATAGCCTCACTGTTTTGGGGAGGGAGGGTTTTTTAATATTCTTTTAAACAATCGGTTCTTCAAGAATGTCAAGTTGCTTAAAAGAGAACCAGTAAAAGAGAAAAACTTTCTGCCCTTATTGGAAGATGGTTAATCAAATAAAAGCCAACAACAATGAAAGCAAGATAATTTCAGAGAGAGTGGTAAATAGAGAGAAGCTCCCAGAGGATGTTACTAACAGATGTGGATAGTATATTACTCCATTGTTATGAGGCAAAACTATTCTCTTAGCTTGTAAAATAGGTTAATGTGTTAGTATAAATACTTAGGAATTTGAATAATAAACCAGATTTCAATTACAGGCACATTTCTGTATCTGGTGAGGACAGAATCCCTTGTGTCAGGATGCATCCTGCGGAGCACTAGCTACTTACAAGTGATTTCCCCATTCATCTAACCTCAACTGCTTGCAGGATAGCAGGACAAGAGCATAGGAGGGAGGGGAAGCTGGCATGAGTGGCAGCAACGCTACTTCTGATGGGCCCCAAACTGACCTCCCCCGTCGGCTCCCAACACCACCCACCCACCCACACAAGAGGGCTGAAACTCAAGCAAAATTAGGGCAGGCCTTAAAACAGTCAATTCAAAATATCTCTAGGACTGAAGTGCAGAGCTTAGGGCTACACTGTGTACACAAGTGGCGAGAAGCAGCACTCACAGGCCTCAAGTCCAACCAAGTCAAGACAGAGGGAACCAAACCGGTTCCTCACCTCACTTGCTCCAGCCTCACAACTCATTTGTGTTCTCCAGTTTGATCCCTGTGGGCCTTGCCAGTGGTATCTGCTTACAACTGAGCAAGAACCCCTACCCTCTATATTCATCTGCCCCTGAGCAGCTCCATACCAGGGCAGGAGGCTCCTCAGTAGAACAAGGAGCCTTCCCACCCCACCTCTACAGCAAGAAACAGGAAACTTGTATAACTAGTTAATTTAGATCCTGCAATGAACATAAAACAGTGTTCTGCATTAAAGGATGCAAGAATCATTTAAAACCTGGAAGGCAAATTCACTGTTGGTGCAAACAGCTGACTTCAGTGACATTCAGCTTGTTTATGCAAGCAGTGAATTTGGCCTGCATGTATTTTTTTGCTCAATGCTTCTGTCAGACAATGCAGAGCAAACAATATTTGGCTTCAGCTCACTCTGGGCAAATCAACTATTTGCACCCAGGACTTTTTTCTTTGCCCGCCAGTTTGAATTTTCCCCCAGCCCAGGCTTTGATGTACCTTTATAACAGCTGCAAAACACATTTCATGCCAAGGAGCAATTTGCAGGCACAGCACTAGACATTTCTGAGCATTGCTAGTTATTCATACAGTCTTTTTTTGGCAGCTTTTCAAACTGTAATACCATAGAACTGTCGTCTCTCACAGTAACAAGTATTTTCATGCATTTGTCTTTTCTGTGAAAATAATTTATAATTTTTTTACCACAACAGAGAACTCATCCTAGCAACATACAAATTTTAAATCCTATAGTTTGCGTTTAAGAGTGCTAATTCTAAAGCAGTTTTAACAAAAGCTATCTTGACACGCATGTACAAAACACCTCTTGCAGGTAACAGAAAGGAGGCAATAAAAAAAAAAAAAAAAAAGCCTTACATCCCCCACTGGATGCTTCAGTTGACCTACCTTCCCCCAGGGAAAAAATGCAGTGCGTGATAAATCATATGCATACTGTGAAAGCAAAGGCTCTTCTCTCTGTTACTGCTTTTTCTGTATAAAATGTACAAAGAAGTACTATTAATTTGGATAATAATTCCACATAAGAAAAGATTTCTGTTAAGCAGGCGTAGGTCATATGTACTTCATTTACTTGAAACTCCTAACACCAGGCTAGGAGGGCTCTGAACTTTGTAATTTATGGGTAATTTCACTATAAAGATATAGTAATTTCTATATTTTTTTAAAATGCCTTTCACTCATACTTTACTCTCAGCAGCATTACCAGCAAAATAACAAAGCTGTTCACAGTGGCTTTCCTCAGTGAGAAGCGTTTCCATCACGGGCCAGCATCTGGAGTATGAGTGGATGACTGCAGTTGCATTTTAAGATCCAAATGCATTTCCTACAAAACTCTAAAGGACAGCTTCATCACAGAATTTGAATTCCACTGATATTCAACTATTAGTAATCCATTCCTACAGGCCAAAAGCCACAGGGCACCATTTCTAGCCTTCTATCTTTCCTCAGTTTAACAGGTACAACACTCTTTTCTTACTTTTTGTTTCACATCACAGGCAGACTTAGTCACCACTCTGAGCTACATTTTCAATGTAGAAACCAGACATCCAAATCTCATGCTCTGGAAGACGTCCATCTCTACTTACTAAATTCTCCCCACCTCCTTCACCTTGTCAAAAACCCATCTCATCAGACTTAAAGGCATTCTGATATTCTGGCTTTTAGGAAAGTACTAATTCATCCCTGGAGGCTGGGCTGGAGGCAATTCCAGAAGAACTTCCTGAGAAGAGCTACCTGCAGCAAATTTCAGCTAACCCACACAGGTCCCCTCTGTCCTGCAAAGAGGTGTGGTAGGTTGACCCTGGCTAAAAGCCAGGTGCCCACCAAAGCCACTCTATCACTCCCCTCCTCAGCTGGACAGCAGAGAGAAAATATAAGGAAAAGCTTCTGGGTCGAGATAAGTACAGGGAGAGATCATTCATCAATTACCATCATGGGGAAGACAGACCTAACTTGGGGAAAATTAATTTATTACCAATAAAATCAGAGTAGAATAGAACTAAACCCAAAAACTATAACACCTTCACCACCCCTTCCCTTCTTCCAAGTTCAGTTTTACTCCTGATTTTCTCTACCTTCTCCCCCAGAGTGGCACAGGTGGATGGGGAATGGCAGTTAGTCAGTTCATCACACACTTTCGCTGCTCCTCAGGGGGAGGACTCCTCACACTCTGCCCCTGTTCCAGCATGGGGTCCCTCTCACAGGAGATAAGTCCTCCACCAACTTCTCCAATGTGGGTCCTTCCTATGGGCTGCAGTACAAACTTCCAGTGTGGGCTCCTCTTTCTCAATGGGTCCACAGGTCCTGCCAGGACCCTGCTCCAGTGCAGGCTTCCCACAGGGTCACAGCCTCCTTTGGGCATCCCCCAGCTCTGGTGTGGGGTCCTCCCCAGGCTGCAGGTGGGTTTCTGCTCCCCCATGACCCTCCATCGCTGCAGTGGCACAGCTGGCCTCACCATGGACTGCACCACGGGCTGCTGGGGCATCTCTGTTGCGGCACCTGGAGGACCTCCTCCCCCTCCTTCACTGACCTCGGTGACTGCAGAGCTGTCTCTCTCACATATTATCACTCCTCTCTCTGGCTGCAGTTGCTGTTGTGCAGGGTTTTTTTTTGTTTCCCCTCCTTAGCATGTTATCCCAGAGATGTTACCACTGTCACTGATGGGTTCGACCTTGGCCAGCGGCAGACCCATCTTCGAGCCGACTGGCATTGGCTCTATCGGACACAGGGGAATCTCCTAGCATGTACTTACAGTAGCCACCCCTATAGTCCCTCCCACTACCAAAACCTTCTCATGGAAACCCAGTACAGCAGGCCAGCCCTGCTTGTCCAGGAAGGGATGTCTTCCCATCTGCTCCAGTCCCAGAACCTTTGGGAAACAGAGAAAAGAAAAACCGCTGCCAATTCACCACTCTGCTCCTGCCCCCTCATGCACCGTCCCCAGCTGCCAAGCGATTTGATATTCAGTTGGCAGCAAGCATCTTGTTCTCTCAGAGAAAGTAAACTAATTGCCTTCATTATTACTGTTGTTTCTCATATCCCATTTGTGCTTTGTGCCACTTGGCTCTTTTGATCATTCATCTTAAATGTACGCAGACTTCAATCCTTTTAGAATTATCAGTGTTGTATTCTGCAGGTTATTACTCTTTCGAGAAAGTAAGATTTCTTATAGTTTGATAGTATTTGGATAAGGAAGGAGTCAGTGTCTTCCTTTGCACCTCATTTACTGTTCCCCTCCCTCCACATATCAGTTACTAAAAACATATGTATGCAAAGCGTAAGAAAATCTCATAAGAGCAACTGCAGCAACATGCAGAGAAGTTACACTCCATCACCTAGCCAATCAATTACAAAGTCAGAAAAACTTCCGAACTCTTAATCTACGTCCTAGACAGTCTCAAAAAAATTCCTTTATCTCTAATATCACCTTGGTTTCTTTTATGACATATTTCTCATTTCATTTGCTTGAAATACTTTCAACAGCTAAAGAAAAAAAATAAGTGATGAGCTCTTCTTTATTTTCCTGGTTTAGTTTTAAATTAAAAAGAAGAACCTAGCATGATCCCTAAATCCTATATTTCAAAATTTAGGTTTGATTAAAAAAGGAGGGATCAAATGGACAGCAGAAAGTGTGGAAGACTTTTTTTTTTTTTAATTGAGGCAACGTTTGTTAAAAACGGAAGTAAATCTCTTCAAGTATTTCTCAACTGTGACTTGCTTTAGATGTAAAATACAAACATTTGACTCCCATTTGGTGTGCAGAATAATAATGACCAAGAACAATAATAAATACCTTAAGATTCAGTTTTCAGGATCTCCTAATATTGAGAACTTTACTTAGAAGCATGTTTGGGTAACTATTTGATAGATGAGAGAGACACACATACCCAGAATGACCAGAGCAGATAGCGCAGCAACTAGGTAGCCTTCAAGTTGTCATTTAAGAGGCTCAGATAGCAAAAAATACAGCCAGCAAGGCAGTTGGATGCACAGGTTTTTTTCCAGTCTCTTTTCTCCTATTAAAGACTATTTCTCTGTCATAGCAGCAACATTCATTATATTTGGAGCAGTGAAACAATGAAAACATCATCACACTGTAATTGGCCCGGGGGGTGCTGGCATTATGGTGTGTCAGTTCTTTCAGTCAGAGGAAGCTTGTGGCTCATTCCTCCAGTGATCCCCATCCAGAAACAGCTCTGCAACCAAGAGCTCCTACACCTTTGTTACAGCTATTAGTTTATCCCGTCAGGCTTAGATATCCTAAAACAGAGTAAGCAAACAAAACGAGCAGTCATCCCTACTGGATTCCACTCTGGCTTGTAACAAATTGTGGTTTTTATGAGCAATTACAATTAAATCATTTTGTGATGAAATTTACATTGAGAGGCACCATAGGAACAAAACCAGCAGCATAATTCAATTTGTATTCTCACTAAAGATACATTGTTGATCAGTATTTTTCAAATGAAGGCCTTCTACCCTTGTGTCTTGTAAAAGACAGAGGACATTTCTGTAACCTCATTAAGTTCATAACAAAGACCAGAAGGAATCCTGTCTTCAGTTTTCAAAGGATGACATATGGTGTGTTCCACAGGATTGTCAGAACTAATCTCTGAAATCTTCACCTTAAATTGGCTGACAACTGTGCTAAGCTAAATTTATTTTTGTATTAACCCTTAGGAATACAAGCACTTTCCAGATTGCCAGCAAATAGTAAAACTAGTAACCTTTGCAATTCTATTTTGCTGTTCATCTGAAAGCCTGAAGGCAGCATACATGTGCCAATCTTCAGAACATCCAGTAGGAGAGGTAGTAAAGCTGCTTTGAAGATAGAAACATAGAGTAAAAAATAGAGTAAATCAGATGGCAAGATAGGATTGCAATCCAAACACAAGCTATGGAGCTAATTTTCCAAGTTCCAGTTCATAGCTGGGGACAGTCTTACTGTTAAAGGAAGTATTTCCTAAGTGTTTGCCAGACCCACTACAGCATCAGCACTGACCATTTTGAAAGCTTCTGAAAACTACCATTTTCACATTCACAGAAAGCCACCCACACAAGGCACTCCAGTGTTACTGACATTATGAAAGCTGTCCTGTCTGGGACCCAAAAATACATTAACTTCCATTCCTGTATGTCAAGTATTTGATGAAATCTGTGAGACCTCTGCCTTGATAGAGAATCAAATTGCTATCGTCCTAAGCAAGGACCTTAAAGTGAGATGCTCAAAAATATTAAGCAACTTGTTTCCCCTACTCAACCCTCCCAGATCTATAAATGGATAAAATACCATTCTGTACTTCACAGATTCTATGAGGAAAGTTGATTAAATACCAAGATACTTGGTTATTGCAGTCAGCAATCATGTAGACAGGACTTTAGTAAAAGGAAAGTTTTTCCAGTAAGTGCAGAGTCACCAAGTGAAACTTCTCCTTCCATCATTTCCAACGGTCTCTTCTAGCTTTTGCTGGAGGTTGTTTCTAGCATTACTCTGTAGCACGTGAGGCTATCTAAAAAGATCAATAAGATCAGTGAACACTAGCAAAATCAGTTTTAACAGCACATCCAGACTTCTATTTCTCAGAAACCAGACAATGTAGTCATTCTTTGGCTTAGGAGCAGAGAAAAGAAAAGCTTACATCTCTAGAAATCATTTCCCTTTGATCATTTCTTGATCAGACACAACAGCTTCTCTCAACTTCATCTAGAGAAGTTGTCTTAACCCTTCCTAGATTTTCTTTGCATTAAGGCATATCGCAACACACTGCTGTTCCAAGATGAGGTATTTTCTCATAAAACATTTGACTAGAAGAAAAGTGGTTTTGGAAGTGAGGAATATCGGTGGTGCCCAAGATATTTTTGTCCCCTCAACAGTACGTTAGAGATTTCTACACATTGTTATCTCTAAACTTAGATCCCCACAGCTTCTTCCTAGATGTACTTCCATAAACAGCTACAACCCGTATTTATTTTTGACCTGCATGTTCATTGTTCTTGACTGTAGTGTTAAAAATCACAGATCTTCTGGCTACGGCTTTTTTCTTCACCTGACTACTGGTTATTATGGCTAACAAAAATTTACCTCTGCACACACCCCAAGCTGTGAATGTGGCTGTTCAATCATGATACATAAAGATAACATAAGAGATAAGCTCAGATTCAACAAAAAGTATAGTCATTCATTTCGTGCACAAAAAAATCTTCAGCTTGGTGTTGTTCGGGCAACAACATCAACCTACTTGCAAACTTTGGGAGACAGCCCTTGGATTATCTGTGAATAAAGAGTCTTCAGAGCCGGAGACACTCTGTCACACACCAAAAATTACTGTTGCAAGCTCCTCTAGGCAGAGAGGAAGAAACAAAGAAAACATTCAAGTCCCTTTCACATCACATGCACACAATACACAAGAGAAGGAGCAAAAATAACACCAGTATAAACCCTTCATCTAGCAGCTCATCACCTCCATTGGAACTGCTAAAGCAAAGACTTCGTGTCAGCTTCATATTGATCGCAGATGGAAATCAGTTAACCGTTTTCCCCTCACAAAGATTCTCGCCATGAAACTGCAAGCATTTTGGTGATATAGAAGTTATTTGTTCAACAACAGAAATGAAGCTTTAGCTTCAACAGTCCTGAAAATTAGGCCATTAACTCCATTGTGCCACAGCCTATATTCTAAACTTGCTGATCTCAAAGGAATTAGAAAGCAACTGTTAAAAATAGTACCTGTTGATTTTAGGGCTGGCGGGGTTAGGGGTTTTTTTGGTTTGGGATTGGTTGGTTGGTTGGGGGGGGGGGGGTTGGGTTGATTTTTGTTTTGGTTTTGGGTGGGTTTTGGTGTTTTTTTGCTGCTGTACAGTCATAACGGTGTAAGTACATCTAGACTTTTGTAAAATTTTTTTCAGTTATTCTCTAAAAATGAACAGTGACCTTTTGCAATAGACCAGCGTAAGGTCAGTATCTGCAGACTTTCTTACAGAGCTCTGCAGAGGCATCCTCGACCAAAATACAGACATTATTGATGAAATTCACATCATTAGAATACACAAAGTGTTACACCAGAGTATACTGTAAGGTTATGAGATCAGACAGGCACAGTTGTCCTATAATGAATATCATTGCATTGACAAGTGTATGCATGTGCGTATATACCGAAAATTACTTATATCCATAAAATGTTTATCTTGCATAATATTAACATATATAAAGTAATATGAAATATGAATAATTACCTTCTGCAGTGATAATGGTTCCCAGTTAGACCTCACATACAGTAAAAGCTTACGTCCGTGCCAAAGCATGTATAAGCACTTTATGCTAAGTCAACCCTACAACACTGTATCAGCAAAGCAAAGCCAGCAGGCTCTAGGTTCTCAAACATCTCTGAATCCAAGCTTGTTTCACACCAGCTATATTGGCAAAAGCATTTTGCTTTTGAACCAAACTCCTGACCTTTCTAGGGCAACAAAACATTTCACTGTGTGTTGCCATTTCCAAATACAAGCAGAAATAGTCCCTTCAGTAGCAGGTTCACAGAAAGGTATTCCAGCTCACTTTCAAGTGAAATACAAACCTATTTGCCCAAGCAAAGCAGTGAAATTCCAAGGGTAGGGGAAATAGTTACTGCTGGCCTCCAGTAAGATGATGTCTGCTAGGTGAAGTGACATAGCTGGCCAGGGTCTAGGTGTCCTGAGACATTTTTGGGACAACCTCCACAAAGTACAAAGAGCGATAAGATACTGTTTCCTAGGCCCTAGCTTACACAATCTTTCCTACTTGTTTCAGAGGTCCAATTGGGTTTACAGTGCAAGTCTTCTGGCCAGCCTCTGGTAGGCTCAGACTCCCAAAACGTGTTGAGCTGCTGTCTCTTTAGGATGGGAAGCAGCGCTAAAACAGTAAACTCCTGGATGAACATGTAACTGCTGGAAACAGACACAACCGAACACAAGGGGACACTCTCGCCCCTCCTTCGTCACATTTCCACACCGGTGTTTTAGCAAAAGTTGCTTAGCATCTTCATGGTCAACATATTTAGAATTCTCCTGGATGGCTGCAGAAGAATAGGACACACACACACCCCACATACGCCTGCTGCCCTCTCTTGACTTTCGATTTGGTAAAACTTTAATTAAATCCTATAATTTAAATAATAACGACATTAACATGAACACTTGCCACCACTACGTTGCTTACTGCTCCTGTATCCCACCAGGTCCATTTAACTTATAGCATCTCTGAGATGAGGACTAATTATTGCTTTGTGTTTGCACTCCATCATGATTGAGCTCTACTTACGAGCATTTAAGATAATAACTGCATACTTGTATAAATTGCCACAGGCACGACTACCTTTCTTCAGTGCATGTAAAAATCTTACTTTGCTGTGCTTTGGAAAACAAGATACAGTATTGAGGACAACAGGAATTAGCAAATATATGAAGCCCTGTCTAAAAATTTAGGACCTAGGATCAAATTTTCATGCCTAAGTCTGTTTCTGTCTGAACCAACTCTCTCGTGAAGGCAGAAAACAATGAAATAAAGCTCATGAAGTAGACATTTCTGAATTTTTGAAGATGAAATTCCATGCAATTTTTAATATTTATTTTCCACTATTTGGGGTTGACTTAGCTTAGCATTTGCAAAATGTAGGCATCGTTTGCTAACCCAATGCACTCTCTTGAGAGGTGTGCTACTTACCAGGGCTTACATCAGGGGTGTTACCAAGACTCAAACAGTCCAGTGACTATTATCTGCTGCTGGTGTTTCACGTGGGCACCAGTGACACACACCCAGGAGCAGTCTGAGGAGCATCAAGGAGGATTACAGAGCCCTGGAAGCAGCAGTAATGAACTCCAGAATGCAGGTAGTTTTTACATCAATCCTTCTGGTCAAAGGGAAGGGGTTTGAAAGGGCTTGGCAAATCAACAAATGGTTACAGGACTAGTGCCACAGCCTGGGTTTTGGCTGCTTAGACCATGGGACTTCCTGTGAGAAACCTGGTCTACTGGGGGCTGATAGGGTCCATCTGTCAGAGATGAGGGAGAACATCTTTGGTCTTTAAGTTACTAAGCCGCTATCCATCACACTTGAGAAGTTGTGACAAGCCAGTGAGGTTTCCACTGGCCAGAAAAGGGGAAACATAACCTCATCTTTAAAAAGGGAAAAAAAGGAAGATCCAGGGAAGATCATGAAGCAGATCCTCCTGGGAACTATGCTAAGGCACGTGGAAACTAAAGAGGTGACTAGTGACAGCCAACATGGCTTCACTAAGGGCAAATCATGTCTGACAAATCTGATGGCCTTCTACAACAGGATTACAGTGTTGGTGAGTAAGGGAAGAGCAACTGACATCATCTCCTTGGACTTGTGCAAAGCATTTGACACTGTTCACATGATATCCTTGTTTCTTCAGTTTAGAGACATGGATCTGATGGATGGACCACTTAGTGGATAAGGAATTGGCTGGATGGTCTCACCCAGAGAGTTGTGGTCAACAGGTTGATGTCCAAGTGCAGACCAGTGACAAGCGCGATTCCTCAGGGGTCGGTACTGGGACCAGTGCTGTTCAAAATCTTTGTTGGTGAAATGGACAGTGGGATTGAGTGCACCCTCAGCAGGTTTGCCAATGACACCAAGCTCTGTGCTGCAGTCAATATGCTGGAGGGAAGGGATGCCATCCAGAGGCACCTTGGCTGTCTTGAGAGGTGGGCCTCTGCCAATCTCGTGAAGTTCAACAAGGCCAAGTGCAAGGTCCTACACATAGGTTGGGGCAATCCCAAGCACAAGTACAGGCTGGGCAGAGAATAGACAGAGAACAGCCCTGAGGAGGACGACGACTTGGGGGTTTTAGTTGTTTGGAAGTTCAGCACGACCTGGCAGCGTACACATGCAGCCCAGAAAGCCAACCATATCCTGGGCTGTACCCAGAGAAGTGTGGCCAGCAGGCTGAGGGAGGTGATTCTCCCTTTACTTTGCTCTTGTAAGACCCCACCACTGCGTCCAGTGCTGAGGCCCCCAACATCAGAAGAACATTGACCGGTTAGAGCAAGTCAAGAGGAGCCACAAAGATGCTCAGAGGGCTGGAGCACCTCTGCTATGGGGACAGGCTGAGAGAGTTGGGCTTCTTCAGCTTGGAGAAGAGAAGGCTCTGAGGAGACCTTATAGCACCTTCCAGTACCTGAAGGGGCCGACAAGAAAGCTGAAGCGAGACTTCTTACAAGAGCAGGTAGTGACAAGACAAAGGGCAATGGCTTTAAAAAGAAAGAGGGTAGATTTAGATCAGATATCAGGAAGAGATGCTTCATGCAGAGGGTGGTGAGGCACTGGAACAGGTTGCCCAGAGAAGCTGTGGGTGCCCCGTCCCTGGAAGTTTTCAAGGCCAGGCTGGATGAGGCTTTGAGCAATCTGGTCTAGTCAAAGGTGTCCCTGTGCATGGCAGGGGGTTGGAACTAGATGATCTTTAAGGTCCCTTCCAACCCAAACTATTCTATGATCATCAAATCTAAGCTAGAAACTACACCTGATGTGGCCTCAAGTATCACAAACACAATCAAGTCCCTAATGTTTTTCTAGAGCAGCAGATTTTGTGCATGGAAAATAATTAAGTGTTAGTAGTTTCAATTTCACCCAACACTTCATATATATGATTGCATATATTAATGGGACACACGCTTTCCCCAGAAGTTCATGATAGTAACATTTCAGCATTCATGCTTCAGCGTTTCAAACTCATTCCTAGTAGCTTCATAACTAATGATTTGTTGTGCTCTCCATCAGACTATGAAGAGTTGTGCTGGCTGAGTTTTATTTCTTTCTAAAGCAATGAACCTGAGAATGAGTGGATATTTGGAGCTATATAAATACAAAACTACACAAAATGTTGATGAAAGCTAAGGTGATACAGATTATTAAATTAGCCTTCCTCAAGAGCCCATAAGGAAGGAAAGCTGGGCCATAAAATCAGCTGTAATTGTTTCATGTGGATGAAAACCAACAATTCAGAACTGATCACATAACTCATGCAATGTGTGAGTGTTAATGCACAATACCTACATGAGATAGGCTCTATTGGTATATTTTGAAGATCTAAAACCTATTTTTTGTAGCAATTGTTCAGAGGGATGGGGTTTAAACTATAGTTTAACATCTTAGAAATGCCAACTCAGAATTTCAACAACTTACTATTGTACTAAAAACAGCAGTATTTTCAGAGAGCAGGAGAATGTTTGCTTAATTTCATGAAATGTTATAAAGACGTTAAAATTGCATGGGAAAGTGTAACTGTGCCCCCTTGTGTGCATTAGTAACATCATCTTATGACATATCTCGAACACACTGTGCTTTTCTGTCAGCTTA
This sequence comes from Rhynochetos jubatus, assembly GCA_027574665.1. Lineage (NCBI taxonomy): Eukaryota > Metazoa > Chordata > Aves > Eurypygiformes > Rhynochetidae > Rhynochetos > Rhynochetos jubatus. The sequence continues at coordinate 61,341,400 of CM050651.1, read as the reverse complement.
GTTTTCAGTTTATAAAACTTTTTGTAGAATTTAGTTAACTCTGGGAATAATTCCATAATGAGTAGCACAAATGTGACAGATAAGAGGCAGCAAAGGGAGATTCACTGTAGGCCAGCCCTCCATCCCTACCGCTCACGAGCGCTGTTTGCCCATGATACCCTCCAACACTGCTCACAGGCAGAGGAAATTAAAAAGCTGAATCTGAGCTGAAGGGAAGAACAAAGTACAATACGCCTGCAGCACATGACTCATTCAGTATCACTACCCCCAGGCCAGCAATGCTGGGGAACAATGCCATGGGCAGTGTTTAATGCCTTCTTTAATATGCTTAGCATAAGCCTTTTTTTTTTTTAAATAGGCTATACTGAGCAAGGAGATTTTTTTAATTAACAATAATGAAGCATAGTCTCCAGAACTCTGAAGAGTCTTTCCAAATAGTGAGGAGTAGTGACAGCCTCTGATCTTTTTTAAACACAGTGAAATAAAGTGAATCAGGTGTCATCGGAAAATGGCATTGGCTGCAGTATCAGCTCTGTCCACGGGCTGATGTGCTCCTCAGAAGGAGCTATTGAAGATCTTCAAGCCAATTTGTTCCCTGCTCAGAGTCACATGACTAAATACCACTTGGATTAAGTTAAACCCCAAAGTTATTCTCTTTTTTTTTTTTTTAAACAAGCTAATTTTGAGGTATCACACAGATGAACAGAGTACAGAAAAGTCTGGATGGATACAGCACTGGAGGTCTCTTTGCAGACAAGCTAGATTCCCTTCCTCCTTACAAACAATTAAGAAAAAGGATTTCTAATTTAGACAATAAGGTTTCATTGCATAAAAATCACGTGCCCAATATTAAGTAAAAGAAAAAAAATGAGAAGGTTTTCAGTGTGCAAAGCAGGAAATTGTTTTCTTTGTTTCCCCCACCAGTGTTTATACTCTTGGCACAGTGTGACAGAGCAGTACCCTAGAAAAATTAGTAGGATATAATCGCTTTAACATATATTTCAGTACTTACTAGGTACAACTAGGGTACAACCTAACCACATGTTGTCTGCAAGTTACAGGCGAAGAGAGTCTTTACAGATTGACCTTTGTGAGAGGTTAAAGAACATATTTGGCCCTTTCCCCATCCACATATTCTGTTCTCCCCACTGTTGGTTTACTGGTTATCATAACCGATAAAAAACTCAGAGACCTGCAGGTTAAACAGACTCCCAGTTACAGCAGTAACATTGCAAGTATTGGGAACAGGGCAGTGAATACAGACTTGTAGCCCCACAAGTTTGCAAAGGTAGTACATAGAAATCCTGAGAACATACATAAGTATAATCTCATACGTACGTATAATCTCACATACAGACATATGCACGCAAGACAGCGAAAGCGATGCCTAAAGACACCACCTGACCTGCAGAAGTGATAGGATCTGACCCTTAAAAAGGATGAAAAACATTTCTGAGAACACGTGTGTGACACGGATAATAGGTTACTGAGCCACAAACACAGCAGCTGCACTAGGTAACTGCTGTATTCTCTTTTCTGTGTATATAACCTGTATAGTCTCTCCAAAGACACTCACCTCCCTGGGGGCACATGTTGGCCCCCATGCCGTACATACACCCCCGCATTGTGTGACCGACCGCGTGTGCTGCTTCAGGAGCTTCATCTGAGACACACAGGCCCACAGGAGCCAGCGTTCACCGTGCCAGCTAGGCTGCTTCTGCGGCTCACACCAGGCTGTAATCTTCCCCGCTTTTACCTTCCCCATCCCAGCAACCATTATAGAGGGGGAAGGATGTAAAAGGAGAAAAACCTTGATGCCTACAAAAGAAAAAAACTAAGAAATAGCAAATCTAGGTCTGCAGAAGAGCAGGCAGAGCCTCATTGCCAGAAATGGAGGAACCTAAGACAAGTGCAGCCATCTTAAAGATGAGGAAAGATAGGCGGCTTTGCTGTCTATAATCCTTCCTCTCCAGTTACTATGAATAAATACCATATTTCATAAATCTGTTCCAACAAAGGGCATAGAGATTATTTTTGTAATTATTTTTGAAGTGTTTGGGGTTTTTTCTTCCAGGTTGTTTGGACACTTCTAAGATTCAGCTGGACAGGGTGCTGGGGCATCGTGTCTAGACTGTGCTTTTGCCAAGAAAGTTTGGACCACAAGATCCTTGAGGACCCTTCCAACCTGGCATTCTGTGATTCAAGAACTAACATAGGCCTCTTCGTGTAAAACATCAGTTATTCACGTGTATTACTTAGCAGACACTTGAAATGCTAAAAACACTACCGAAATACAGGCAAATTGGTATTACACTACATCAAGAGAAGCTTAAAAATCCATTTCAACATGTAATGGAGAGAGTTTTAGCATATTGAACAAACTTTTAAAATCCCATTCTTGTGCTGTTTGCAGAAAAAAAAACCCACACTAATTACTCCCTGCAGCTAGAAAGTCTGCTCTGATAAGAGGTTTTTGTGGCTAAGCATGATTTAAGATGGAATAGTCTTTTTTCCATATAATTTGCTGTTTCTCCTCATTTTCCCCTCCACCCAGAAGTTCATTTTTAAGTGAATCAGGAGAAGCAGTTTTCCCTTGAATTGGATTTTAAACACTCATTACAATTCTGTTAAGTAAGACTGCAAGCACAAATGCCCTGCTCAGTCAGGAAAAATCTGTTGCAAGAAGTAAAATTTTAAAACTCTTTAGTTTTCAGGTAGCAACTTCACTTGAATTACCTTTTAAAAAAAATGACAATTCCATAGCTCTTGAAAATCCAGTCTGTAAATGGATCCAGTCTGTTCAAGAATTTCCAATCCCCTGTTGATTCGATAATCCTCTTTTTTCACAATCCTTCAGCTTCCAACGCGTGCCATCTATCCAATCTCAACTTTAGCCATTTTCAATCATTAATAACGTTCTAGTCTTAATCATTCTTCAAAAATAGATGAATGATGATGCATCTACATGGATTTTGAAGTAGAAGGTTGAATCTTTATTAGCTGTGAGGTGATCAGCCTCTCCCAAAAACCTGATACCTTGCCGGGTCTGGTCTCCTACCTCAGTGAAGGAACCACAGTTAGCACTTCTAAAGCAAATCACTCCACTCCTTCTTGTGAAGGTAAGAATATACCAGCTATACCCTAAGACTCTGTTCACTATTTACCCCTGGAAGCTGGTTTTCTCAGCCTTACCTTCCTTATAAATTGATAAACAGTGTCCCTGAATATGAAACAAATCCTACTCTCATTTTCCTTTACAGCAAGCCTGTCCCTTAAAATGCAAGCACGGACACAACCACCTGCTCTCTTTTCTCCCAGAGAAAAATATTTCAGGCCAAAACTGCACAGGCAAATCAGACACTTAGGGTCTAGGCAGTATCTCCATTGTATGGGAGAAGGACAGGCAATGCTAAGCAGAACAACTAACTGTCTGATTCTCAGGAGTGCCTTAACGAAGAAAAGACTCGTCAGATATCCAGTGGCTGCAGGAAGTGCAGGAAGATGACCAGACCCTCTCCTACTCATAAAAGTATGGAGAGTTAATGTCCCATAAACAGCACATTTTAAGGGCAAATTTATAAGGCAACTTTAGCTAGGGACACAGGTAATCCAACAATGATGAAATGTTATGATTAATAACTAAGCAATATTCCAGCATGCTAACTCCATGGAAACACCATCATAATTCCAAAATACTTGTCTTTATTCTGAGTAACCCCTGTTAAAGCATGGGGTTCAGCATTCACTTCATCTTCAACATGGACTGTATTGTAGTACTCCCTTTTAAAAACTGGATTTGAGATGCAGCATAGACTATATAACTTTCCTCAGATAATATTTTGAGAACTACTCAACTTTAAATTATTTTTTTCTGCCTGTCAGCAGGTAATTCCTTCAAAGGCTCTTCGTAGGTCTGAAATCATCAGACCTAGAAATCGTTATATTGCATGTCCTAAAGTATTCTTGGGCAATCACAGATTTCTCACACCTCTCTTTCCTCTGCAGGTCACACAAAATATAATATTACAACCATTCCCTAAAATGGTCTGTGTTTCTGTTAAATGTTTTCCAGGGAGAAAAGCCTCAAATGGAGGTTAAAAAAATCTGAAAACTGACTTCCCTCTTTTGATTAAAAGGCAAAATATTTGAGCAAATACTTTTCATTGAGTTGTCTCCAGGTTTTCTCAGTGAAACCAGAGCAGCCCCACCAGGCAGCTGGCTTCAGCTTCTGGAAACAGCCCTCGCTGGGCTTCCCCCAACGGGCTCCGTGGCAGCATCAAGGCGGCCAGATGTAAGCACAGCACAGTGGTTTCAAGACGCAGGGCAAATGGTTTCAATCACTGTGTTCGAGTAGTAAAACACTGAAACAACACCGCTGAAGGACAATGAGTGGAACATTGATACAGAAGAAGGACAAAACACACACACACTGACACCTCAGAGAGAAGCAAAGACAATTTTTCTTAATGTCATGTTAATAGGGTGGAGTAGATACCAATACTGTTTGCAGCTCACATAAAACTGCATGCAATACTTGGTAAAGCAGTGGGTGTAAAGGTTTCGTTTATGCCTTCTCCTGGATAAAACACAAAGTCAGAAACCTTTTGTAAGATAGCTTCATAAAACACAAAGTCAAAAACCTTTTGTAAGATAGCTTCATTAACATTAAAAAGATGTAAAAGTATGACATTCTTCTAGTGGAGGGAACAGCTACAAAGGTAGTAACCCTCACCTCCTGAACATTGCTTTATGTTACTTGATAGCAAGCCCCTGTGGAAAACACATTAAACAATATTAGCATAGAGCTTCCCACTTCACAGGGAACAGAATCTCCTCACGGTGACTAGAGCAAGCGAGAAGAAAAATGATGTCGCAAAAGGTGACCTCGGAATAGTTTTATAGAGAAGTGATAATATAAACCTATTCTCCCAAAATAGAACCGCACGAGAACTGCAGTTACAAGCTAAAGAGGATTAGCTCAATTGTCCTATAGCAAGGAGAAAGAATTTTCTTTAAAATTAAGAAACCACAAATTAAGAAATATGATTATGTGAAGCAGAATTCAGTTTTGTATAACCTTTCCCATTGACAACAGGGTATGAGTAATCTATAGAAACACCAGTCTTGTCACATCAAGCAGTGCATAGCAGCATTAATGCCGCAGACCTTCAAGATTCCCCAATGATAAATGGTTACATCGCGGTAGCACTAGTTAGCATTCAGTGCCAAAATCCCTCGAGAGTCAAAATATTCCCACAAATATATATCACCGATTACAGTTTGTAAAGTAAACACAATGGATTTCTTACAAACAAATTGAGCAATTGAAGACAGTCTTCAATTTTATTCAGTAATCGTGTTGATTTATGTTTTTTAGAAGTGGCAAGAGTACAAATTCATAACAGTTTTAGTGAATAAAAAACTGCTTTTATAGTCTATAGAGGCTTTAAACTTGCAGGCTTTGAGGATTTATACATAAAGCTGAAGCTCACAAATAGGCAAAGTATTCTTCCATTCCTGTGTAGAAATATGAGTCTTTGAGCCAAGTTGACTGGCAGTTTTTTTCATAAATTTAAATATTCATATTTGCCTGAAATTTTCACATTAAAAATTATAGCTATTTAAACTTCCTTTTCTTTTAACAGCTGAAAACCCCTCTGCAGCACATTTTTTTTCTATTATTTCATTTTTTTCCTAGAACAAAAAAAAAAATCTCTGTTCAGAGAAGTTGGGAGCAGCAACTACCTCCAGCAGCTCCTGCCCAGGACCCTCTGCATGACTGCTGAAGCCCAGCGTAAGGGAAACCGCTGCTGCTTTTCCACTTGTACATTCAACCGGTAGGGAAGCTGCACACCTGTCCCAGAGACACAGGCATGGACACGGGTACATACGGGACGCTGACACGGCCGGCCACACAGGCTGTCACAGACAAGGCGCTGCCTTCAACAGCACCTACAAGCAGTACTCACATAGAACACAAGCCCGTACAGCCATGTCCCTTTCTCCTCTTTGGCTGGTAGAGACTGGAGGTCACTAGTGAAGGCACCCACACACAACACACTCTAGGTTGACAAGCATATGCGCATTTGTGGGTGTCCTGAGTACTGCCACAGCCCTTGTGTCTCCCCAACACCCCTGCCCAGATTCTGGGCCCTCCCACCCACCTGCTGCTCCTGCTTGAGGTCTGCTAGTGAACACACACCTGATATGAGGGAGATACTCAGTTGACTAGCCCCATTTTACAAGTGAGCAACCCCTTGTATACCCCTGTTTGTCTATGCCCACTTTAGTCCTCCCCCACACCCTCCCCCTGCACATTGCCCATCAGTTTGTGCAGTACCACTGACCCCCTGCAGCACCCTGGACCCCCAGGTTTGCAGCCCTACCAGTTGCAAAGTCCCAGCTTGTGTGCAGTCTCCTGGTAGCCCATCAATTTTTGTTTGTTTCTTGTCTGTGTCCCATTATGTTTGTCTGTCAGGTCTGTGTCTCAGTATTTTTGGTATCGCTTCTCCTTTTCATCACATTTGACAACGTCCTTGACCAGATAAACTTACAGAAAAAAATGTTCCCATGTTGCCCACACCCTGTATCAGTTAGTGTGACATACCCCTACGCACTCCCACGTACCCTTACAAACTTCTGACTGAAGTTACGTGAAATCAAGTGAAAACACACTTCAAAAGTATCCATGGAGAAATTGTCCTGGGAGTCTTCCACCTTCTATTCTTGCTTCTAGTGTGCTCAGGCAAGGGCTGTGTTCGTACTTGTGTAGGGAATTTGTACTGCCTGCATTTACAAAGTGGCTCCATTTTATTTCAAAGAATCCTTCAGGGAGGAAAGTTATACTCGGTGTGAGTAAAGGGTGCTTTCAACTCAAAATACTGCAATAAGCCAATCTTAGAGAGAGAAAAAAAGTCTAGATAGTCCAAAAACCAAACGAAAGCATTTAGTCGGCAATTCTACTTTCTGTGAGGGGAAAAAAAAAAAATTTACACTTTTTCCAACTCTGAGGTTTGCAAGCCAATGCTATAGCTGCTTCACTCTTTTTAAACCAGTAAAAATGTGGAAAGCTTTTGCTCAAATGTAGCATCATTTTGAAAGAAAGCTTATTGTTTCTTTCCCTTGTGTTCCAGTAGTTACAGCTACGTGCTCAAGTAACTCTTCCCACCTTGCAAAGAAGGGCAACGTCAGTCTCTGGAGTAGCACTAAGCAATAGTGCTTAAAACTTCCACAGCAGCAACCCTACTACAAAATTTAGAACAAATGGTAAGCACAGGGGGAGAATTTCTCCTAAATAGTTTTCATTTAGGATTAGAAATAACACTTGGCCAGGGAGTGTAACAGCGTGGGCAATGAAAACTTACTAAACAGAAGAACTGGCATCATTAAAGCTGGAAAAAGATGAAAACAATTACATCTTTGGAATCCTCCACTCCCCCTCCACAGCTGCGGAAATTTTCTAGACTTCAAATGTCTGATCTCCTAAAGAAACTAATTTAATTCTCCCTCCTCCTGAAAGCATTTATTGCCTTTTTTTTTTTTTCTGTAGTCTGAAGTTCAGAAACACAAGGGTGGACACAAGAGATTATGTTTATGACATTGGGTAAGAAAGAAATCATATCCAATGTTCCAAACCAAAATTACGATTAGAGGATCTTGGGTGAAGCTTTTGTCCAAGTAGGTAATCATCTAACCAGCAGAGCAGCTCAATCCTTCCAGGCCCTTACAATGCACCTGACAGAACCCACACTTGCTCAGCATACACATTTTAGCCTAAAAGAGCTGTTTCCTTACAAACACATCTAAAGTGCCCCAGCTTCTTATTTAACATGGGGTTTGTGTTAGGATTTAACTCCTCTGTATGCGAAGAATTTGATATAACACTGGTGGAAAGATTAACTTTACTCCCAACCTCAACCCCTCCTAGGAAACTATATATACGTGACAGTTCATACACATTCCCAAAAAGTTGCTCCAAGTATCAGCATTTCATAGGAATTATACTTTACAAAACATTCTGCAGCTTCTAATTGAGTCAGGCAGTTTTTATAAAAGAAAGGCTCTTCCCCTCGCGCCCCCCCCCCCCCCCCCTCCCCCTTAAAAACACAGCTTATGAATTCTATCTGCTTACTGATAAATTTGACATTATTGGAAAAATAAGTCAGCTGATTTGGGAAACAAGAATTATTCACACTGGGGAGGTACACATCATTAACCATTTTTTGTTTCTTAATCTGTTCTTAATGTGCCATAGATAGAACAATTCTGCCACCTAGAGTAAAATCCAGTACCAAGATAAAAAGATTTAGTGAACATGCACTGTCTGCTTGACTAATTTGAAATGGAAGAGATACCTTCCGTGGCAGATAATTAAATGCAAATATTATGGGTTTATTCATTCTTTTTTCTAAATCATGCTACAAAATATTTAGTAGGCTGCTTGCTATCAGAATCAGCAGCATTGCCAGAGAACTAGGTGAAATATATGATAAATACAGTTGAGATCATTTACATTTTTATTGGCCCTTTCATTATGCACATCTCCACATACTTCCAAAACTTCACAAAGTAGTTATCCGTTTCCACATATAAATAGAACAGAATTCCCTTAACAAGGTTCTTAAATTAGGAATTGGTCTATTTGTGCAAGTCAGGAAATTGTAACCCAATTTAACAGAAAAATGGTTCCAGTTCATATATACATAATCTCTCACATTTCCAAATATCTCTGTTTCTGAGGCCCAAACCTGCTGCTGGTTGATAGGTAAAACACTGTCCGTTAGCTGGGAGGGGGAAAGTGAGGTAATGGCAAGGCAAAGCAATTCCTTACAGCGAGCTGATGATCTTCAGTTTAATTTATACGAAAGCTAAGGTTTTGGCATCTCATTAATATGAATTAATGCATCTAACTCCAGTTCTCCAGCTCACAGGAGTGAAGAACCGATGTCTCCTTAGATAGGAATCTGTGATTTTAAAGATTCAGATAAAGCAATGAATCACCCTGTTCTGAGGGCTGAAAGGACATATGCTGAGTTCTTCCATGAGCAGTTATATCAAAGCACCAAATAGCACATCATTTTTCCTCTAGTGACCAAAACACATTTGTCATCATGGTAGATAGAGATTTACTTCCAACTATACAGAATAAAAATATGATTTTCTTCCTCTAGGTTCTGCCTCTCAGACAGAGGAGAACACCCTATGGGGGGTATGCAAGGTTAATTTTTCACGGCTCACCAAGAGCTGGTTGAAGCAGCATGGACAAGAACTCCCTTCAGAGGCAGGTTCTGGATGTAACCTCCAGATCACAAAGTCTTTAAAATATTTGTTGCTAGAAGGGCTTGCCAGAAGAAGCATCTGTCTTATGCACAGTTCTCTTCCTCAAACACCTGCTACTCCTGGAAACTAAATAGCTGGACATTGGCACGACCCATCACGGCCATCCTCATGCGGTTAGTTTTGTCATAGGAAAAGCACCAAGAATGAGGTGTTGCTGGAATTAAAAACAGCTTGTGCTTATTGGCAATAATATGTTGCACTGGATGCACACACCACACTTCATCTGAGGATCTAAGTGTTTTGCAAACATTAATTAAGCTCTGCACTGCTGTTATGATTCACAGAATGCCATTATCACACCCAAGGGATGCAGGAAAGAAAGGCGTTGAAGCAAAGTATAGGGAAGCAAGCCCTTCAAAGCACAATGACTCTGGTTCCATTCAGGTCACATCAACCTACATACATCCCAGGACAAAGACAGTAAAGTCAGGAATTACTCAGAACAGAGCAATTTCATTTTTACATCATTTATGAAGCATACATACTTTAAAAAAGTACTCGTTTCTTCTGACCATTCCTTCTTTTCCTGTCACGTGAGGGATTATATTATTAACATTTCCTAGTCTTTTTATTATTTCTGTTTATTCTGAACACTTCTTAACCCTGAGTACATTCACCTTTCTTTTCAACTCGGCTAGTCTTGACCTACTTCCAATCATTTGTCCTTTGACTATCACATTTCCTCCAAACACCCTAGCCCTCACCTTCTTTCACGTGACATTGCCCTCCCAGAAGTCAGAAACGCGTTCCTCTCAACTTTTACTACATTTCTCAATACTCTACTGATCATTTCAGGCTCCCTGGGGAGCAAACCGCTTTCTATTGCTAGGAACAGCGAGTAAATAGGAATAGTGGATCTCAGGAGCAAAGAGCAGCAACCAGCATTTGTTTTCCTCCACTACTTCCTTTCTTCTCATCTCCATTAAAGCAGAAACCCACTGAAGGACATGTCCTCAGAGCTGTTTGGTGCTGTGACAGGCCTCTGTAGTACCAGCCATGGTATGAACAGGAAGCCGGCATGACTGAGCGCCTCTCTGCAGTGCCTGGACACTACCGCTCACAGCACGCAGAACAGGCATCAAGACTTCAGAGCTGTGCATGCAGTCACAGGGCTACGATCCCATTTTTCACGAGGGGTTCAATACAGCAGTTTGATTTTTTTTTTCCCCAGGATCACCTCCTCCAAACTCCAGAATTGTCCAAACCACTGTACAGGGAGTCAAGCAAAGGTGGCAGGACACCTGCACAGATGCATAGGGAGCACCTGACAAAACTCAGCTATCACAAGGAAACATAACAAGAGATGGTAGCAGGGACAGGCAACCCAGGAGGAACATAGAGACACTGTCCAAGTGTGCAAGGACAGGGGTAGGTACCCAAAAGCCCATCTGAAGCTGAATCCAGTGAGGGACATAAAGGGCAACAAGGCAGGCTTCCACAGGCATATTACAGTTTAAGGAAGACTAAGGGCAGTGTGGGCCTGCTGAATGGGACACACAGCATATGGTGACAGCTGGCATGGATAAGGTACATTGAGTACCTCAATGTCTACTGTGATTTGATCCTTACTGGAAAGATTTGCCTTTCAGGAATCTCAGGTCCCTGAAATCAGTGGGAAAGTCTGAAGCAAGGAAAACTTCCTCTCAGTAGGGAAAGGATGTACCACAAGTGCTGAGGGAGCTGGCCAATGTCATTGTGAGACCACTATCAATTATCTTTAACAGTCACAGTCACTGAAGAAGGTTCCTCGGGACTAGAAGATAGTTAAGTATCACATCTTTCAGAAGGGCAAGGAGGAAGATCTGAGGAAGAACAGGCCAGTTGACCTCACCTCAAACCCTGACAAGGTGATGGAGCAAATAGTCCTGGAACCCATTTCCAGGCACATGAAGGACAGGGTGGTGATGAGTCAGCATGATCTTATGAAACAGGAATCGCTCCTGAACAGCCTAACAGCCTTCCACAATAAAGTGGTGAGCTCAGCAGGCAAGGAAACAGCAGTGGATATGGTTTATCTGGCCTTTAGCAAGGCTTTCAACAGTCTCCCATAACTTTACAGGCATAGTGACAAAATACAAACTTGATACGTGGACAATAAGGTGGATTGAAAAGTGGCTGAACTGCCAGGCTCAAACAAGGCAAGCACAAAAGGCCAGCTAGAGGCCTATCATTAATGTCATATCCCTGAGGTTGATATTGTGACCAGTACTGTTTAACTTCTTCATTAATGAACTAGAAGATGGGACAGAGCATACCAAGAGCAAGTTTGCAGACGATAAATGAATGGGGAGTGGCTGATACACCAGATGGGTATGCTGCCATTCCAAGGGACCTCAACAGCCTGGAGAAATGAGCCAGTAGGAACCTCATGCAGTTCGGGAAAAGGAAATTTCAAGTCCCGTAATTGGGGAGAAAGCACCAGCAGGGACTGGGGGGCAACTGGAAGGAAAGCAGCTCTGCAGAGAGGGACCAGGGGATCCTGGTGGACAAGAAATGGGCCAACAGTCTTCCAGGATGCACAGGGAAGAGCCTTGCCAGCAGGCAGAGGAAGATTACACTTCCACTGTTGATAAACACCTAAGTGCTGTGACCAGTCCTGTGCTCCCCAGTACAACAGAGGGATGAACAAACTACAGTAGTTCCAGCACAGGGCCATAAAGACGCTTGCAGGACAAACACCTGAAGAGTGGCTCAGAGAGCTGAAATTGTATAGGTTGGAGAAGAGAAGGCTCAGGGAGACCTTATCAATATGTATGAATACCTGATGAGAGCAAGACTAAGCTAGATGCTCCGCAGTGCATAGAGTGAAAGGACGCAAGGTAATGGCCATAGATTCAAATAGGAATTTGCATTCAAAGAAAATACTGTTTTTACACTAAGGCTGATCACACACTGGTACAGGTTGCCCAGAGAGACATTGTGGAGTCTACACCTGTGAAGATATTCAAAACCAAACAGAACAGAGTCCGGCACAACCAGCTGTAAGTGACCCTGCCTTCAGAATGTGTGTTAGATTTTGGATCAGAAAGAACCGCTGGATCTAAAGTCCCACGTTCTGGTGACTGAATAAGGTGAAAATAAGGTGAAAATTTTAAAATTTTTAAGAAGGAAACTGACTGTCCCCCAATCTCCAACGTAAGATCTCAGTATTTTGAAACAACAGGTGAGCTTATTGGGCGTGCTGAGTTCCAATGAAGCCAAACTGCAAGGCACTTTTCTGGGAAAGGAAACAAACTCCAGAAAGATGGACAACGCTTTAGGAGAGTACATGTGGTGTGGATTGACCCTGGCTGGGTGTCAGGTGCCCACCAAGCCACTCCACTTCTCAGCTGGACAGGGGAGAGAAAATGTTAAGGAAAGGCTTGTGGGTCAGAGAAGGACAGTGATAGGTCACACACCAGTTACCATCACAGGTAAACCAGACTCAACTTGGGGACAATTAATTTAATTTATTACCAATCAAATCAGAGTAGAAGAGAACTAAAATCAAATCCTAAAACACCTTACCCCACACCTCCCTTTTTCCTGGGCTCAACTTTACTCCCCATCTTCTCTATCTCCTCCCCCAGAGCAGCACAGGGGGATGGGGAGTGGGGGTTAAAGTAAGTCAGTTCATCACACATTGCTGCTGCTCCTTCCTCCCCAGGGGCACCTGGAGCACCTCCTCCCCCTCCTTCTTCACTGACCTTGGTGTCTGCAGAACTGTTTCTCTCACATAGTTTCACTCTTCTGTCCAGCTGCAGTTGTGCAGTTTTCTTTTTCCCCTTCTCAAACCCATTATCCCAGCAGCATGACCACTGTCACTGATTGGCTTGGCCTTGGCCAGCAGTGGGTCCATCTTGGAGCTGGCTGGCATTGGCTGTCAGACATAGGAGAGACCTCTGGCAGCATCTCATAGAAGGCGCTCCTGTAGCCTCCCCCCCCCTCCTCGCTACCAAAACTTGCCACAAAAACCCAACACAGTATGTTAATGTCTTCAGCTAATGAGCAGCAATGACAGGATAAACTTTAACATTCCTCTCTCTTATTTGTGTGCGCTCCATCCATTTATGGAGGTTTTTAGAGTAGCTAGCATCACAGATGTGAAATACATACAGAGCACCATTGAAAGTCTTTGTGATGGTTCCATACCACTTGTGTTTACATTCTCAGTATATTTGTGTCTTTTCCTTCCCCCCATCACATCATTTTATGAAACTCCCTGTTTAAGACAAAGGAAGATCAAACCTTTTTATATTACAGTTTTTCCTCGCTGTTCATTTTACTTGGCACTCACTTCAGTTTTTCCCCTGAAAATGAATAGGTTAGAGCATCCTGAAAGACAGAGCAGAATTTAATGTAGCTTTGAAAGTCAACACTTCTCTTTGCAAGAGAAAATGCTTCACTATCAGAACAGTTTTATCCCTTAATCTAGTGAATTAATAATAATATCTAGAAGTCATAATAGTACTTTCAATTAACAGAAGCTTAACATTCATACAACCTCTTGCAGGAAGCCAGTCACTATTGCCTTTATTCTACAGAACAATTGAACTGTCTAATTAAAAGTGACAATGCAAATTAAGTGATGAGAACAACCAGATTTCAACTTCTTGTCTGAAGCCTAACTAACTCTATTATGTTATGTATTTGTATTCATTAAAGCAAAGATCCGAAGGTACTACCTTTGTCAACACTTGCCTTTGAGGGGCCAGAAAACAACAGAAATTTTTCACTTTAAAGTGACAGTAGACAAAACAGAATTTTTTTACTTGAAAAGATTCATTGCTCAAAGGTGTTAGTGGGAATTTATATGGATCCTTAGTCATACATTCATTTTATACATATATATGTACACATAAAAATACAGTTAACTGAAGTTGAGTTTAAAGCAAATAATGTCAATTTTCTTTTAAGGAAGGTTTCAACCCCCTCCTATTGTCACTGTGAAGATTGCCAGGCTACACAGTACCTATTTCGCTTACGCTGAACCTGGCTGAGCTGCTCTGGGTTGGGTCCTATCAGGCAAGGGCCTCAAAACGTACAAGGCATAATCAGTAGCAGTCTAGGCAGAGCGATCAAATACTACCTCGGAGTGCACTGGGAAAGCTCAGCTGGGGCTGCCTTGTCTGGCTGCTGAAACAGAAAGGAACAAAGTCCTAATGGTTCATTAAAAGCAGCTTTGAAAGAACTGTAGTTTTGTAGAGTATTTGCAGAGCAGCCATCACCACATAAGAAGAAGAAGGCTGTGTAAAGAAAGGCTTACAAAGCAAACTCCTTCACAGCTGTGAGCAAGACATTACTACTATGCTTTACCATCAAAAAACAGAAATAAAGACCATCACACTACTTCATTTCAATAAGGATAGGTAAATGATTTGCAACAGTGCAGAGCATATAGTAAGTTATATTCTTACACTATAAAGTGCAGTCTCATACACAACAGTCATTTTCTATGTATTTCTACAATCCAGTTCTACAGTGCTGTGGAAATAAAGTGTAAATAAAAATTCAGTAATTAAGATTTTGGTTGCACTTCAGCATGACTTAGCAAGAATTTGCTAGTTTCAGCTGTCCGTATGACACTACTGGAGGTGGGAGCAGAAGTGTAATAGAAAAACATCAGTAATAATCATATTGGAAGACACTTAATTTGGAAGAAATGTCCAAGGTAACTTGCATGAGCTATAATTTCAAGTTGGCAAATTGATAGACTTAACGGTTGCAAATTTATAGGATACTTTTTTAAACCAAATTAAAAACCCTAGGTGTTGGTAAATCTTTCTGGTGTCCATACCAGTAAGCTAAAAATTCAAGGAGGCCTCCAATTATATATAGATTCCCAATCCAACAGTAATTTCCTGAAAAGTAATACCAATGAGATCTTTGAATTCCTGCCTTTTCTACTCTTTTCTCTGCCCCAGATTCTTCAATTGCTCCAACTACACCCTAGAGTATTGATCAAAGCAGGTGTCCTTTGCTGCTACAATCCCTCTTTTGTTGCATGGAAAAACATCCATTAGTAGGACACAGACTTCCTGAAAGTCTTCAGTAGGCAACTTGTGAATGGGATATATCACGAACACAGCATTAAAACAGTGATTCACCAGTGCAAGACCCTCAAGAAAATACAAGGATACAGCTAGCGTTTCAGCAGAGTTCAGGCTGCATTTAAAGTGAGGGAACTATACGTTTAACTTCCAAGTCTTTCTGTTCAAATGAATGTTTGACTTCTCCCAAACAGGGAATACAGTAAGAAATAAAAAGGCTTTTTCACAAACAGCTAAGAAATTGAGCTGCCTGCCTACTTTATATAATTCTTTGTAGAGAAATCATCCTCTAATGTGCATACTAATTTTCCCTTGTGAAAAGGAGCAGCAATAATAACCAACAAGTTGAATGTTAGCATATTTGTGACCTAACTGTCAAATCAAAATGTGTGAATTACAGTGCTGCTTTCTCCATTGATGTTCAGAATTTAACATATGCCAGCTTACACGGTGCTTGGAGATGAAGAGCATCTTTAAAGGGATGGAAAACATACGCCCCCTTCTCCCGCCGGAACAAAGGAAAATTAATGTTTGGTTGTAATGCAACAAAATCAATCACAGCTCTTTGATAATAGGTTTGTCTGAGCTCCCCTGGAAAATAGGACACTTGAGAATTCTTAACTACAGTAGATACAAAGCCAAAATAGCCTTCGCAGTTGCAGCGAATTAGGCCCAAGGAAGGCTAAACTATTTCTATACAGACCCCACAACAGTTTGGTCCCAGAGAAATACTAAAAGATCTGGCAGAAGCCTGAAAGACAAGATGACCATCTGAACCAAAATACATCCCCTTTTACCTACAGGTGTGTCTGGCAGGTAAGAAACACGGGGCAAATATTCTTCCCGAGTTTGGCAAAGGGTATATCTAGGAGTCTAGAGAAAGGAATGAATGAGCACGTTATTGGGGATCTTGCACTTCATTTCAACAGCTCTAGATAACACAGGGGGAGCATAAGCAGCAGCACTGTGTTCTCTGCTATACGCTCAGGAGCAAGGCATGGGAAAGTGTATGCTCTTTAGCTGTGTTTGGAGAAAATACCAGCAGGAGTTTCTGCTTCTGCACAGCTCCCCTTCACAGGACTCCTGCAGGACTTTAACTGTTAAATACAGGATCTCCAATTATTCCCCAAATTATTACCATTCAATGTTATTAACGAGGGCTCTGAACAGCAGGAGCCTCTACAGACATGTGGAGGAGCCAAGTTTGGTTTCCTTTTTAGCTTGTTCTAATGCCGAAGAGTACACCACATCTCTCAACGACTGATTCAAAGAGAGCAGAGTTAGTGCTTCTAAGAGAAACCAGCATCATGCCAGCTAATGACTACCTTGCACAACTGGCCGTACTCTAAACGTGTTTGTCGCTGTATTTTCTACACACCCAATTCCAATCCTGACATCGTGCAGGTTCAAGTTGCATAGCACAACAACAAATTCTACATAGGGCTGGCTAACTGTCGTAGTTTCACGACAAGACGGCTCTACCACTCTGCCCCCCCCCCCCCCCCCCCCCCCCCCCCTCCTCCCGGTGAGGAAGGGTTGGAGGAACAAACCGAGGAAAAGCCCGTAGGAGTTGAGATAAGAACTATTTAATTACATAAATGAAACTTAGGGAGTTACTAACAATGCTAGTGCTAATGAGTAATTTAAGGAACGGAGGAAGAGGGTAGAACAAATGATACAGGATCCTACCCCAAGAAAGGAAAAAAAAGGAAAGAAAACCCACCCGAAGGGAGCAAACCCCCCACAAAACCGCCCGGGGGCCGAGAGAGTAAGAGAGAGAAAAAAAACTTTCAAACCCCGACTCCCAGACCGATCTGCCCGGCAAGACGCTGGCTCTGCCCGGAGCATCAACCACTTGCCACGAGGTCCCACAACAAACAAACCCCCAGCCCCCTCGGCCGGAAGCCCCCTCAGACCCTTCCCCTTCCCAGGCTTGTGTCCAACCACAAGCCTTTCCACTCACATCCCCACCCCCTCCCCACCGGTCCTGCAGTACCATGGCCCCGGGCTGGCACCACCTATCCAGCTTGATGTGCTATGGGGTGAAGCAAAACATAGACTAACTGGTGCAAAGCTAAGACACTAACCCTCTTTCCCGATGTCTAAATTACATCTGGAGCATTCTGGGGATCAAGTACTTGACACTTCCAACATACATTTATCCAAACTGATCATCTAATTGCTCTTCTACACTTGTTCATACACATTCCCTCTTTCCCATCTTTAATGAAGTTAAATACTGATAAATGTAACGGAGCCTTGAGGTGCCTTCACTGCTCCCAGCAGCTATGTAAGCATATTTTACTTTCTTAACTCTCAGCTGCTGTGTCATGAACACTTTCTTTTGTAGCCCTTTGCAAGAGGAACTACTATGTTCTCCTTTATTCTCACTACTTTGGGATGTTGAAGGACAAAGCCATACTAAGTTTTTCTTTTCAAGAACATAACCTGATTCAAGACTGCAGTAACTAGAGCTCCTTCAAGGCTTTTTCTTAATTTATATTGGCATGTTTTAGATAGAAAAAGTCTCCATGTTTTGGAATTTTCTCCACTCCCTGCAGAGCCTCAACAAAACTAGTATACTTGCCTACGGCTAATATTAGCAATGGCAGCAAGTAGCCACAGCAGTTTGCCACGGACGTGATCCATAATGCCCAGTAGCTCTGGCCAGACCTGCCAGGAATGAATTATTCCAGGCTTGACAAAACAAAATTCTAATAGAGCACTTTCAACTTGCCAAAAAACTTAAATTTTCCTGCAACATGAGGAGCTATGTTGACAACAGCAAAGCAGCGGAGGTATCCCCGGCCTAGTTTAGACAATGGAGGTTGCAGAGGTACACTTAAGGGCATGAACTGCACTGCAGAAAATTTTCTTTGCATTACACAGGACAAAAAGATTTACTACCAAACACTGCTTCACATCGAGATAGATGCTGAGAGTGCTGGGCTGAGCAGCTTATGAAAATCACGACCACTGATACACAACTAACAGTTATATTTAGCTGCTTTACACTAGAAAACTTGTCTTAAAAGGATGTATTCTGTTGTATTCAAAGTTTCTCAACTGAGGCTTTGGGGCTTTTTCTTTCCACCTCTACATATTAAATTTTGAGCATTTGCTGTTTACAAACCTGAAGACATACATCAAAGCAGGAACTACACAGTTAAAGCTGAACAATTCAGCAATGCCTGGAGGTATAAACGCAAGGACTTTTTAAAATGTCATGAACCTCATTAGAAAAAGTCCACACTCAGAAGCCCTTTGCTCATTGGGTACTGGTGATACCTTAACTTTTATCAACTTTCCACAAAACTCAGTGTTTCTTTTTTATACCCCTGCTGCTTCCTTCCACCCCAGACAGGAATGAATTAAAATCTCTGGCAACGCAAACTACAATTATCCAGGCTGTTACATGCTCTAACCAGGCAACCCTTTAAACACCACAGAGTTTGGTAGTTGGGTTTCTTTCTTGTAGAGATTTAGTGTAGTCATCTACCTTGGAGCATTCCTGGCAGATAACACTGAATATATCATTGGAGCTAGAACGTTATTTCTCAAGTTTTAGTTACCTTTCTCAAACTATATTCTCTAAAATTGCTACAAAAAGATTAATGCATTCTATAGGTTGGGCAGAATGCAGAATGGAATGTTCCCCCCACCACCACCACCCCCAAGCAGTATTTGCATTCACAATCCTCTTTAGGTTTTTATCTCTACACCTTAAAAACAGGGTACATTTCATGACAGCAGGAGTAAGAGTGGGGGGAGTGCTTCAGCAATTACACAGTCTGTGTTTGAACTTCCCCATACATACCTCATCTTCCCAATAATTTTTCCAGACTCTGCATTTCAGAGTACAAACAATGGCATACTTTCTCCTGTGCCCCTGTCCCCAGCCTCCTTCTACACTCACACATGCACTTCACGTCTTCACCCACATGCTGTACTTGTGACTTATAACTCCTGGAACATTTTCCTATTGCTAAGCCTCCCCTGTATAAAACCAATGAGAAAAACTGCAGAATGAGTAGCTTTGTAAGATGTCAGTCATATACAGAACAAACAGAAATCCAGCATGAGGTTCAGAAATTACTTCCAGAATACTAACAGCTACTAGCTGAAAGACCTCTTTGAATAGAGACAAACTTTGGCCTTCAGAACTTAACTATATTTATATTTTAGATTCATGAGTTCACCATTTAACTTCCTCTTGGAAACACTGGAGGGAAAGTGACAATTTTAAGTACAGAAATAAGAGAGAAACAGGATTGAAGCAGACAAGCGCTGCAGCTCAAGCTGATAGGAAACTCAACTAAACTTCAAATTCCTTGAAAAAATATTTTCTGCTGTATAGTTACATTTAGTGGATACTTTGCACATCCTTACAAGGCACTCAGTAAGAACAGGAGTATGGGGGGTCTTTAAGAAATTGACCCAGAACTGGCTTAACCAGGAGCACTCTATTCCTAGGAACAGCTCAACATCCAAAGGACCTTACAAGAGATTAGCTGTCCTCTTTCAACCCTGTTCCCCATTCTCCATCTCACCGAGGGCAGGCAGCATGCTACAGAATCACAAGCAATGCCATCACCCAGCCAAATTGGTAAAAATGTCATTTAAAGCCTAAATTTGGGAGGGTAAGGAAATGGACTTTAATTCAACAGTAATCAAAAGCAGTTCATCGGGAGTGTGGGGGGATGGTGCTGGAATCAGACTTCACTCACTGAATACCAGCATGATGTAGTTGTTAATTAACCAAAGCTCAGTAATACCCCATGGGATTAGAATGCTCTGTGTTTCACTTGCTTGAGTGCCAACTCTTGCAGTAAAAGAAGACATTTCTTAAGCTATGCTATAATAGCTCAATCAAAATTTTGCAGGAGAGATTAATACCAGGTTCCCAGCGGAAAGGTATATCGCACCCTGAAGATGCAGGTTGCAATAGGGTTTACCAGCCTATGTGCCTTTTTCATCCATGAACAGTCAGCCCTGTTCAACCAAGAAGACTAAGGACAAACTGAAGTGAAACCAGTGACCATCACACACACCAAGTCACTGCTTCTGAAGAGGGCTGTATTAGACACCTACAACTAAAAGTACTTTATACACAGATTCAATTCACAATCTTATTTTTCTCCAGAAAAAAATAATTAATTTAATTTGCACTGTAAATTTACTAAAGACAATAGATCCCATGGTCCACACCTGCATTGTCGCTCACTCATGTTACTGCAATCTTGTCACCTGTGCACCTGGGACCTTCCAGATACAAGAGAAACCACTTTTTAAAGGCTATTCTTCATGTAGCTAGTGCTTCTTCCTCCTCTGAGTTGCTATGAGTTAAAATTAATATTAAACAACAGCAAGGACTATTTTTTTTTTTTTGGTAGAAAGCCACAGGTTCTCAAACTAATCCTCAGGCTCAAAATCACAAGGCTATGCATTATTCCAACAGTTATTTGGAAAGGCTTTTCACCTTGTTCAGAAGAAAAAACCCAAAATCTTCAAAATAAGCAAATTTGAAAGGCTCTTTCAAGCAAGACAACTCAGGATTTCCAAGTCTAACACTAGCAGCCTAGCTGCCAAACAGAACTATGTCCATTTTTCCTTTCCCAATAGCATTGCTGTCAAGCTTTAATAATAGCACAAAGCAAAGAAATATTGGCCAGAATCCTAAGTAGAACAAAAGAAAATTTGCCTCAAGTTGAAAAAAAATAAAAAGGAAAAAGTTTATATATTCTGGGAATAGTTCAAGATGAATTAACATTACATAACATTTTCACTAACACAGTTTCAATTTTCAAAATGAAAGTCAAATTTATTCAACATTAAGTGTAACAACACATCAGAAATCAATATCCACTTATAAAATAAAGCAAAGTAACATGAATAAACACAGGAAAATACTGTCTGAGACTCTCCAAGCAGGACATTTCTCATAAGACTCACAGGAACAAAAAAAAAAAAGGGAATAAAAAAATTTATCTGCAAACAGACTCAATTCCCAGAAACTCAGTTTTTCCAGTTGTAAAGCAATATATAGCTAATGGGAGGTAAACTATAAAGGGGAATGAAATGCATCATGCTGTACAACACCAAAGAAACACTCCAACTGCATTTGTGTACAGCATTAACAACATGCAGTAGATGAGGTTAAAAGCAAGTACAGTGTGTATATAGTAGAGAGACAGAAACTAGTCAGTCTGAGGGCTTTGTTTCTTATTTTAGTTCAACTAATGAAAACAAACAAAAGCAAAGAGCAAACAGAGGAAGAGCAGAATCCGCATGGAGAACAACATCTCTTCCCAGAACAGTAAAGCATCTTAAGGGAGATTTCAATTCTGCATGTATTTACTTGTCTTGGTCCTCTTCTTGCTATGTCATTGAAACATACCTAGATCCAATGATGGGCTTTATGCAAATATCTACATTTTTATAAAGCTGCAATTAAACAAAACAATGCAAGTCATTCAAATTCTGCTAATCTTTTAAGTCAGGCATTAATATGCTGAACACTCACTACAACTCAGTGTTACTTAAATTAAAAATAAAAACAGGGCAAGACATCTCCCAAATAGCCTTGCTGAAATGTAGGGTATTTTTATTTTTGTTGCTTGGAGAAAAGCAATGTGAAAATACACATGCTACCCAGTTCTTTTCATTAGGAACTAGTTAAATAATCCTTTTAGACAAAAAGCTGGGACTTTCGTTGGTTCGAGTCAGTTCACAGCCTGACAGGTTTCTCTCTTGCCAGCTTTTTTCTTTCTTAAACAGCAATTTTTTTAAACAAATCCCCGAGATCTCCTATACTTTGGTTAGCTATTGCAAAGCAAGCAAGCATAGCGCACATGCAAGTTATTAGAATTAGATAGCCAAATATAATTAACTACAAAGTTCCAAGCAGTAGGTACATCTACATTCCCCTGACGAGACTCGGTCTGATTGGGAGATGGATTTGAAAGCTGATAAAGAACACACCCTACTTGGTTCACTTCAGAATTTCTCTGCCTTCCACCTGAAGGCTTGCAGGAACCCATTCTACCACCTAACAAGCTAATACTTGAATTAAAATTCAATATTTTAATTCATTTCAGTAAGAAGGGACTAATGGCTGACAACTGAAGATTGACTTTTGTAGGGCTGGACATACTGACCTTAATTTTATATTAATTCAAGTCTGAAAATAATTGTGCAGCATCAAGTCAAGATACAAATAAAAATAAAAGAGAATTTAAGAAGGATAACTTTATCACTCACTCATAAATTGCACCAGTCTATGCTGTACCTAGTTCAACTGAAGTACAGCAGTGTTTTACAACAATATCCAACCATGATCTGGTCTTTAAAAAGCAAATATCAACCACCTATCTATTAGCAATTCTCAGCTGAAAAAGAACAACCCCACCTGTATTCTAAACATGAGCAAGAATGAACTATCAGTACCTGTTTATTTTTATTAACAGTAGAGGGATCACAAAGAACTGAGCTGAATGAAAATAAAAGGAATGCAAAGAAGAAAGTCTTGATTCAGATGTCTTTAGCACGTATTAAAGCAAAATTGACTTTAAGACACACTAGTGAAATTATTGTCAAACTGCTTTGAGGTCTGGCAATCACATGTTAGTGCTGTAACTGCCAAATGTAATGCTGGGTCAAAAATGGAATAGTAATATGAAGGTAATTCCCTGCAGAGTATGCCTAAAGAAGGAAGCTTTTTCGTCGGATAAAGTTACTGATCCAAAAGCTTTGAGACTGAATGTACCTCTCATCTCCAGCAACGTAAGCTGTGAGCATTCCTTAGTCTTCTGACTTAGGTGCACATGAAATAACCCTGAACTCTTTGTCATCCTCTCTAATGAGCAAGAGGAATCTTTCTACCCTGCTCAAATGTGCTTTCCTTAACATCTAAGCAGAGACCAGCCTTCCCACTTTCATTTCAGTGAAGCACTAAATACACAGAACACACACACAATTTGGTAAACTTGAGATTCAAAGCTGTACAGAAAAAAAGGTAACACAAATCCATTTTATTTCTGAAAGACTGAAGTGGATTGCTAAGTACTGCCATCTTGCTTAAGTAACATCAGATGCAAAAGCAACTGGGAATAACAGTTTAAAGGTCAATATTGTTGCAATTTGTATGAATCAGTGCATTCTGCTTATGCAAGAGAGGGCTAAGTGGAGTTGCAGATCAGCACCATCTCTACAGGGCTGGGAGGGAAAGCTATCTGTTGAGAATGTGTATGACACTGTTGAACTGCTACTGAAGCTTCAAAGAATGGTTACCCAAACATTTACATGCTGTCAGACAGTCAAACTCTACTGGGAAAAGCCTTTTTTGGTTACTGGTTATACCAACATCTGTGTTAAAGTCACTAGTAGAAAAGTTTACCAGCACTTGGAATCAAACAGCCTTACTAGGCTTGAAGATGCAACATCCAGGATTAAAATGCCTACAGCAACTCAGAGCAAGCAGCGTTTCAAACATGGGAGAGTAATGCATCACTTTAGTCAGTGCAACTGCAACAGATTAGAGACCAGTGTTCACACTACTTAACATATTGTAGGAGGAGATAAGCAAATAGTGAAGAGGTCCAAGAACCAATAATTCCTCTATTTTACTTAAAAAATAATTTTAAAAAAGGTATTTTTAAGTTAAGCACTCAATCCATTCAGACCCTTCTTCCACCCCCCCTCCCACAAGCAAATGAAAAATAAATGCTTCTTTGCATACGTTATGAAATTATGGTAGTAAGCCCTCTCCAGCAATGTATCTTGGAAATGGGATGAAACTATCCCGAAGCTCTGAAAGACTGTGGTATGAGAAAGGCCACTTAGAGCTCATCTGTCCATGATGTTTTCCTATATATTGGGAAACAAAAGGGCAAAATCTTTAAAGCTTTGCTTCCTAATTGTTGCTATATTTTTAGGCTTTCAATCAGTCATAAATTAATGCCTAACTCTAGCTGGCATCCATAAATATCTTGTTTTCTTAAGTCAACTATCCTTGGCTTCATCATTTCAAGGCTTCCAAATGAGGAATTACTGTAACATTACCACCTTGACCATACAGAGAATCCTCCCTCTTTGCCCATTAGGAAGTGGAGTGCGATCTGCTACCTAGGTGGCAGTGAAGAGGGGAAAGAATCAACATATGCCTGGAACTGCCAATGAGCAACTTTAAATTCCATCAATTTAAAGATGGGGAAAAAGAATCAACTGTTCTAATCTCAAAGTCCATCATAAACTGGTCAAAAGCATTCCTTCCCCATGGCAACTAGAAATGCCTTTCTGAAAATCTTTACATTATTAGGAAAATGTCACACAGCTTTAGTATAAACTGTGGAAACATTCAGGTGTGTTTAATTTTGGAAGAACTGGTGGGTTTTTTCTTCTTCTGTATATAGGACCACACACTTGACATTTCTTCCTTTTACAGGTGACAGACTTAAATGGTAACCTGTTCAGGGAGAAGCCTTGTGGGCAGTTTCCACCAAGGGGCTGCTGTCCTGACAAAGGACTCTAACAAAATATGTAAGAAAGTAAGGATCCTTGTCTTCTGAAAAACACTGGAGAATCTAAAACAGAAGATGGATTTTAGCTATAAAAGTTCAAAAACATACTCTGTTTACACCTACTCTGAGTTTAGAGCTTAGGAAGTTCTCAGCTGTTTAAGGATGATGACACCAGATGATTGTCTCAAATGACTGACATGTCTTACAGAAATCGTAGTGGTTGGAATGCTCGCTGGACTCACTGACTGCCCGCCAGGAGAAGTTACACCATTAAGCGAACAGAGGAACAAGGAAGGCCCTTGTAAAGCACACTGTCTCACTTCTGAGGTGCTGACATACGCCAGGTACTTCAACATTAAGACCGGATTTGATGTTGCCAGTGAGTATCTACCTTGAGCCAGTGCTCTCAACATACCTTAGCAAAAGGATGCCAACAGTTTGAAGATGAGCATTTCTACAGTAGCCATAGTGGAGCAACGCAAGTCATTTAGCTTGTGGATTAATTTAGGGGGCAAGATGTGCAAGGGTTCTATTAAAACAATGAAAAACCCCCCAACTCTATGAACTTAAAATTACAGCTTGTGCTCCAACATACAACACTCATCACTTCTGATCATATTAAGCTTTTAGTTCTATGATATTTATTTAGTAGAAGGTAAAGTTACAGAACAGCTGGTGAAAACTGAGCACTGAGAGCAGCCTGTGCCCCAAAGGTTTGCCATTTTGAAGTCAAAATCTATCACTATGATAATCTCATCCTATTGGTTTGTACAATGTCATGACTTTTTTTACCTCAGAAGAGAGTTAAATACCTCACGCAAGCTCACAGGTGGTGAAGAGTTCAACACCTCCTCCATTTCAATTTTAGTTATACTTACTACCGAAAACTGGATTTGTCTGTTTGGGCTTCTAAGTATTTGAGCTTGCCTGACTCTGAAGTCAGGATTAAGAAGAGCTGTCCTCCCACTCCTCAGTACCAGATTACTTATTCTCCTCCACGTGTAACTATTTGCTCTCTAGTATCAAAATGCTGCTTCATCTTCTTTGGTAATGATAGAGACAGAGCTCCTCAAACCTCACACTGCAAGATCTACTATCCAGCCCCAGATGTTACTTTAAACTCAATTATTGCTATAGCCTTCTCAAGTGCAGACATCAAAATCGAGCATTTTTCTGGTGGCAGTATTCTCCATGCTGTTTGGGAGGCAAAGTTCCCTACTTAGGTATTTTTTTTCCCCCTTCATACATGTTCAAGTACTCCATGAGGCTTTTAACTACAACCCTGAAGGCTCAGCATGGAGGTGGTTCTCTGGCACAAGTCTTTTTGCATCGCTGCTGCTTTTTGTTGTTCACCATGTACAGAGTGTGCAATCTTTGTTCAAAGAGACCATTTGTACCTTGTGATGACTTTTTTGCAGCTATGCCTGTTCAGTGCAATGATTCAGAGAATAATTGAACAGTATCATATTCTCATTATTTTCTACTCCACCAATCTTTCTTTTCTCCAAACTTTACCAAAAGCTTGATTCCTCCTATGCTTGTCGGTACGGATGACATGCAGTTATTCTTTGTTAGACAGTAAAAGACTGCATTCCTTCTGTTCTCAAGGAATTAATCAATGTACCAGGACTTGAAGGTACTTGCACATGTAAGGTCTCTTCTTCTAACCGTTTCACTAGCCGCAGTAAATGCTTCTGTTGACACCACCATCACTTGAGGACAGAACTAACACATCAGTTACACAGAGTGGAACCTAAATAGAAAAGGATAGAAAACACATGTATCACTCGATTTCAGTTCGCTACAGGTTTTGAAGGCTCCTTACTAGAAAAAAATGTAGGCAGTCAGTGAATTAGTCCTTTCATACGTACAGCGTGTACACATTGGCAAGAAGTGAGCCCCTAATCACAGGTCCCTGGCAGTGACACCTGTTACTGAGGCAACTAGACTACCCCTATGGAAGAGCTGAAGCTATTTAGTCATCACTGGGTAAATTGCTTGCGTTCACTAGAGCAAGAAGTATTTCTTTGGAATGTACCTCAAAAGAAATTCCTGCTCAGTATTAATATTCTCAGACAAACTGAATAAAAGGCACTGTTACTCAAGCAGTACATTTTCTTGTCTCCAACTGTTACAAAAAATAAAAATGTTTTTGAACAACTGCTACTGTTTCCCAACTTCCTTGTTACCATGTAATTTCATCCCTCCCTATAAAAGCTTAACAAAAAATTGCTTTTTGCTGAAGCATGTCGAGTCTCACCTTTATATCTATCTCTCTATCTAAAATTATGAGTTAGTATAACAATATGCATTATAAAATTAGACCATTTACTTCAGATGTGTCTGAACAGCTAAATCTTCAAACTATACAAAAATAAAGTGTATGAAATCTTACAAAAGGCGGACATTAAGACATTAATAACTAATCCAAAAATATAACAACTTATACACAGCAGTAAGCATAAGCAATGAGGCCTACAACAACTTTAAATTAACAGGACCTCTGAAACGTGTCTGAAACAAGCATCAGCTAAAACTGGAACATTCCCAAGCACAATAATATTTCCAATTTATTATCTTTACCACAGTACAAACTTTCACAAACCAAATGTCCATTGTCTGTCAGTCTGTAAACAAAAGCTACTATCCCCCCTCCTCATTTTAAGAGGGTGAATATTTTCAGTCCTCAGTCAAGTTTCATATCCATCATTTGCATAAGTAATCAAGAGCCTCTTCTCTTGTTAAATGTCATACAGCCTGCAGTGAAGTAAAATCACAGTGAAAGTCCTGGGAAAAACATGATCTTTACAGCAGGACATGAACCATTCTAATAATAAATGCATCTAACAAAGCTTCCCATAATAAAAGCATGGCATTTCCATTTCCAGAAATCAAGTCAATTAGAAATCCTAAGTTCTACTTAAAAATCCCAAAAGATCTAAAAGTGAAAAGATTCATCTTCTCGGTCAAATACAAGTCTTTCAGGTTCACTTGCAGAGAGACTTTTCCAGTCTGTAAAACAGTAGTGCAATTCAATGAGTTCTACTTCTTTTATTTTTCTTAAAGTCCAGTAGATAAATGTCCTAGCTCTACGGAAAGATAGGAAGATGTTCCGGTAAACAAGAAACTTTGGCAAGCCCAGGAAGGCTTACTAGTCCATTAAAGCTCAGAAGTCCAAAGTGGCTTAAAAATGGTTTATGAATAAACAAAAAAGGAAAAAAAAAATTAACACACCACTAAAAAAGACAAACTTAAAAAAAAGGGGGAAAAGAAATAAATAGGCAGAAATGAATGTAAACTGTCTGAACTTTTTAATGATTTCTCATTGACAGCTGGCACAACCTTTGACAGTACAGTCAGTTAAATATAGTTGACCTACAGAGCATTCCATTAGGGCATCCAGTCTGCAATGCTCACATGGAATTACATTCCTAAAGATTTAAAAAATAGAGTTCTTATAATGTTACTATAGGTTTCTTCTGCCCACCTCACTTAGACTTCTTCTTAAAGAGGCTTTTTATTTTCGATGGCTTTTTGTTTTTTTCACCATTTTGGTACAGGTCCTGTGGGATGCTACTGATCCTGGGGACAGAAGCAGCTTCATGGCTGGGTTTACTATCACTGCCAGCTGAAGAACACGAGGTGTGCCGAGGCTTTGAGCCTGGGATCCCAGTTGAAAGCTGGTTCATGCTACAGGATTTCTCCAGGATTCCATTATAAACTTTGCTTGCAGGACTAAAGATCATGCTCTTAGTTTCTGCCATGCCTACACAGTCAGGAGAGCCCCTAGAAATATCTGCAGTTAGAGAAGAGGAGTCTCCTGTAGATGATTCCTCCAGTGAGAATTCTTCCGGGGATACTTTCTGAGGAGAAAGTGTCTGGTACATCTCGAGACTTGCTGGAGGAGACTGCTTCCTTCCAGTGGATGAATTTAAGGAGTCACATTCCGAACCTGTTTCCTGTACTTCCCTGAGTCGGAGCAAAGAGAGGAGAAAACATAATGAAACTACCATTTCCTTCATGCAGTTAAAAAGGAAATTAATTTAGAATCAACAACATAAGTCTAGAAACACCACCCACACTTTTCCTTAGTAGTTAATTAACAAAAAAAAAAAACCCCAACACAACCACCTAAACATTTTAACTTACAACTTGCATTACATCACTTTATTATCTAAACTTAAGATAGTTAATTTGTGTGATCTTGTTTTTGTGGGCAGCAGCATTTGCCCAGAATCAGTCATTTGTATCTCACTTCAAAGAACAAAAGCTATCTTTCTGGCATGTGAAGTCAGAAAAGTTATGGAATGAAAGAAGGAGATTTAAGCCTATCATATACAAAAAGTTTCTTCAGGACAAGTGTCCCTACCTTTCAACAAGCTCATTTGCTCCTTCCAAAAGGAATTTAACCTTTTCCTATGAGGCCATGTAACAAGAGTAGGTACACGCTCAACATGCTGTAAGAATTGTGTTACCATCCATCTTCTCTTCGCCCAGTAGCTGACATTGCTTTTGATCCTAGTTTCAGATGTAAAAGCCAGTAACATATTGTAATGGAGAATCAGGGTTAGTTCAGTGCACCCTGGATTGTAACATTACTTAACTGTATATGACATGCTAGCTATTCACATACACATACCAGACAAGAACTCTCTCTGTTCCACGAGGACTACATCAATTTATATTATCCTACAGATTACTTTAACTTTTGGCTTGGTTCAACCTCTAATTCTAAACTGTTAGTCTCAAATAATCCTAATCAAGAGTTCCAAGTGCTGTTTGCTAATCTCCGTACCATTGTTTATCAGCAGAGAAGTAAATGGCTTCCTCCTCCTCTTCAGTTCGATAAAGAGCTGGGCAGCTCGACACAGAAAGGATGTCAGGGTCAGGGGAGTGCAAAGCATGCTGAGACTGTGGAGATGATGGCACAACATTGCGTCTTGATCGACACAAGCTACTGCTTCTTGCCAGTGTGCTGGGAGGTTTTACAATGGACCCTGAGGCAAAGAAAAAGCAAACCAAAACCCTCCAAGTGACATTGATGTTAACAATATCTACTCTGAAGACTAAACAGAAGGTATCTGCTTCAGCAGTGATTCTTAAACAACTTTGACACTGCTCAACTGAGTAGAGGGAGGAAAGACTGGCATCACCTTATACATTCTACAGTTAGATGAAGAATCTAACCAAGATGCAACGGCAGCAGTTTTGTGCCTGTCAAATATTACTCTGACCATGTGCACCAAAGCTCTGGCTCACTACGCTGTCTGGAGAACAAAGAGAAAGATCCTACTGAAACTCATGACCCTTTATAAACTAAAAATAGGAGTGTTGAAATTAGAATGTTACACAATATCCTGCATTTCACTTGTGTGGCGATTTGGAGCTTAAAAGAATAAATAAAAGTTTTGTCATGTCAGTATACCTAATCAGTCAACTGAAATACGCTGCATTAGTTGAAAGTTAGAATGGAAGACCAGTTCATTTATACAACATGATAGAAAATACATGATTCAACCTCTTTTTAAGCTCAAGAGTTTCCTATTTGATAACACTTTCTTTTGCAAGACTAACTATGAATTTCCGGAAATAAAAATAGTAATAATGGGTGGAGACGGCAACACAAGACTTGACAAGGAAAGTATCTAACAGGAAGTGACAAACTAAAATGTTCCTAATCCAACTCCTCCTTCACAGGATGATTAAGGCCGCAATACTCCTATGGAAATAAATCTACAGACCTGTTCTCAGTCTAGTTGTAAAGAGCCTCAGGATTTCTCATACCCCTCCTCAACCTGTCCCACAGACTTCATCAGTGCTTTGGTAAGACAGACCATACCCTTACTCATGTGCAAAATAGTTAACAAACACAACAGGCTAAAAACACAAACCCCTGATCACTTTTGCAGACATGGATGTCTATCCTGACGAAGTGCATTTTATTCTTTTTTGAGATGCCAGTTTAAAATCAGGCAAATTACAGTTTCCCTTCCTGGAATCTCAGAAAAGGTAGCTATGTCATTCTACTTTCAGCGCAGGAAACCCCTTCAGAATACTGCAAGTAGCTGCTTCTTTGCCAGCACTTAGTTTCCTGCCAGGCTGAGCAGAAAAGAAAGGTTTACAAGTCATTGAGACTTGAGTCAGGTAACTCAAACTTGTTTACACTTTCGATGAACTCCCTACTGACCTGAAAAGCAGGTGATGGCAGCTCAAAAATAACTTTCGTCACTACAAAAATATTGAAGAGTAAGAATCCCTTTAGGAATTTTGTACTACATATCCAGGTACAGCAGATACCATCCTACTTGCTGGTGTGAAAAACAACAAGATTCACCATCAGTGAATTCTGAGAGATGTACAAGCATTTTGGTTCCTTGTCGGTGTATATACATGGGATTATGAAGTATTCAGCAATGATAGTTTAACATCTAAAATTTTCTACTACAAATGAAACTCACTACATCAAAGAATCAGCTGTATCCTAATCAGTCAGTGGAGAAGTAGAAGTTTCACTATCACCTTCTTGCAATTACTTTGTTCCAGACGTACATCTATTTCTTTATCCCCTTTTGTTCTTCAGTTCAGGATGGATTAAACAGATCTGTTACTTCACACCACCTAAGCCTATCATTTCGGTTGCTGCAGCACAACAAAGACTATCTGGCAGACTTCAAATTTTGCCACTCTTCAGAGATCCAAGGATGCTGGGGCAAGGTAACAGCCTAGATAGTTCAGTTTAGGTCCAAAGACTGAAAGTGCCTTGCTCATAACTGACCTGTTCGCACACTGCATTTCGCCTGAAGCCTCGTGAATGAAAAAATATATTTGAATGAAAAAAAGACATTTTGCTTCTGTCCTTCCTCATGTGCATTTGTCATTTTTCTCTAAAGGATGGGAATAATTCAGCAGGTAGCAAACTAATCCACAATTATGTGACTCCTGAACTGGTTTCAATGACAGATCATTTAGCATATCTTCCCTCTCTTTCCCCACTCTCAAGTGTTTCCAGGTTTGGGTTTTTTTTTTTAAACTCAGTAGAGATCTTAAAATCTAGTAAAGGAGAAGCTGCTTCCCTCATGTGATTACTTGAACAAAATCAAGCTCTTGTGTCTCACCAAAATTCAGAAGCACACATTTAAAGGTTTTGTAATGTTACTAAGGTTCAGATGACTTTCATCACTGACTGAGACAACATCCATTAGCTAAATATTTGCAAATGAACTAAACTTTAACAAAAAAAATTAAACCATAATTGCAAAAGCATACAGTAAAGTTAAAACTAAGTATGCTCTTACAAACTTTACAGTCCTTCTCTAATCACAGTTCCTCTGAACCAACTGCACTTTACTCTCTGGCTTCACTTCTATGCAAGCCCTCAATGATAAGAGTAACTGAAAAAAAAAAAAAAGAAACACAAGTCTTGCTTACTTAATATCTAAGTGGGTTTTTTTTCTCATTTTAGACCATATGGAAGGTCATGATAATAAATGGAGGTCTTCATTTTGAAAGCAAACCACAGGTTTCTCCATACAGACTCGGAAGTTCAACTCTAGACATCCATAATTTACTGGGCCACCCAACAAATTTGTTACTAAGGTTTAAATAAAAGCTTGTACAGTGAAGATAACTGTGAAACAGCATCCTTTAAGTGATCAGAACTTGCAGTAAGTAGCGTTACAAGGGGTATGTGGCTTGTAGAAAAAAGGTTGGTACATTTGCAAGAAAAACGTGTGCCAAAGGCACACTCAATGCAGACAGCAATGTGGCGACTGTTGGATTCTTCTGAGAATCCCTGCTGCAGAAGAAATACGTACCCATACAACAAAGTTTTCTTCCCTACTCATTCCTCAGTTTGATATTGCTTGTTTGAATAGCTACGTGGGAGCTCATCTTTTTGATTGGACTCTAGAGTCCACTTAATCACAACTTCCATGAAACAGGCTCTTGTACTGACGCAATGACTCAAGACACGAGGGTGGTCTGAATCCCCAGTGTATATCTTCTGATCATAGTTTAACCAAAGCTGGATTTCCCTCCCTCCCTCCCGCACTTGGCCTTTCTGCCCCACACTCAAACAACCCGCTGTATCCAAACACATCCTGCCTGAAAGCTTCCCTCAGACAACAAGATTTTCTGTTTCAGGCACTAAAGAAAGTTTGAGAAGCTACGCAGCATGCAGCCTCTCAAAGGGTGTGATCTTCCTAGTAGCTCAAGGGATCCTAGACTAACTCCATCCCTTCCATTTAAAGAATAAATGTGCTAACAAAAAAAATCATACATTTTTGTGTACATGGAAACCTAAGCATTACAAGCAGACTTTCAAAACCTTTTGAATTTGCCAGCCCCCCTCCCCCCCCCCCGGCCCTCACTGAAGTGGAATAAAGGCTTTTTCTTCCTGTTATCTTTATTACAAAACCCAGTTTTCAGTTTATGCAATTCCCACTACATGCATCTGAAAAAACTAGATAGAATTTTGATCCTTTTGACTTTGATCCAATCCTGTTTGATTTCAGTACTTTTCTCCCACCTGACTTGAAAATCCCATGCCTCCACAACTTTTCCCCTTTCTTTACACTGAACTCACCACTTACCATGAAACTGTGAAACTATTGGAGGAGTATCTTCATCTAAGTCATCAACTCCCCCTGCGATCGGGTAAGGAGGAATGGAAACTCGGGGCATAACTACCCAGCTGTGATCTGAGTAGAGAGAGGACGTCAAGCTTGGTAGCCCAGAATTGTGTGCTATTTGAAAACCACAAATCTTCTCAATCTGTTGCCATCGATAAAGACGCTCTCGCAAACATGTCGTCAACTCTGAGAGTGCTTTCCTGAAGAAAAGTACACATTAAAATTACTTACACAACACTGAATGATAAAGAAAAGCAATACATGTACAGTCATTCTAGCAGTCCAGAACATCTACTAGGACTGTCCAAATATTTGGACTTTATTATCTTTTAAACTATTTTAAAGTGCAAAACTATTAAGACACTCAATTCCAGAACTCTCAAAAAATTCCATTGTTCCAGGAAAAAATAATCACAGAAGAATATGCATCCTGGTAATACTCTTACTTTGCTTCAAGGATTTTATGGTCCACTTCATCCAGGGAGGAGCTGTGTGCAACATGTAATGTTCCAAATACAGTGCTTCGCTTCTTTTTTATCTTTTCTGCCTAAAAAGTAAGATAAAAGGAAATGCATAAAACTAGGAGTTATATATGTTAACACTAAACATTAACCGGTAACAAACAACAACTCAGAGAAAAACATTCCAAATGATCATCTGAACAATTTGTATTTATTATTTCATACATCTAGCAACAGATCAGAAAGGTCTTTAGGTAGCTGAAGAGTAAGAGTACCTCATCTTTGGCGATTGCTAACTGCATTTCTGCATGCTGCCTTTTGATATTGTAGTACTGTACTTCAACCTCATGTGTTAACTGAAGCCACTTCTGCAAAGCTTCAGGAACAGACCAATTACTTCTCATCTCAAACTCCTTCTCAGCCTTTTTTAAAGCCATGCGAACCTAGCAATCAACAAGAAATAGGTGTCACCAAGGGTATCATTAGAACTAACAGCAGGAAAAAAAAGAAATACAAGCACCTTTATACCCCACAGCAACATACTAAGGCTTTACAGAGCTTTGGTGTGTGCCAATCGCAATCAGGAAGGCAGATCAGGCCTTTCTGAAGCACAGCATATGAATTTCCATATACTATATTATACTCAGATTATTTTCCCTAAGATATATAGCCCCTAACTTAAAGGCTGAATATTTTTGTAAGACAGAATTTTTATTTAGTACAATAAATCCAATGTGTTGCTACTCAGGAGTGAGACAAAGCTACAATCTCTCATCTGACAATCAGATACGAAAAAAGCTTTTGTAAATATTTTGCTCCATGAATCCAACAACATTATGATAAGCTAATATACAAAGCGTATGTCTTTTTATAGCTTCAGGATTATTTTACTAAATAATGGCATGATTGACAGAGAGTCATTAAGTGTTCTCACAATTTTTCCATTCAAACACAGCCTTAGAGAAATGTTGCTGATTGGATCAAAATGGATCTAACGAAACCGGAAGCAATTTGAAGTCAACACTAGAATTATAAACTGTTTGCAGATACCTGTACTAGCTCTTCCTCTGCATATTTGAGCCTGCTGAGCTCACATTCAGCTCCCTCCCTCAACTCCCTTAGGCGATGAGCTTCCCGTTTTGCATCGTTGATCTCATCCATCATTTTGCGCTCCAGGTTTTGCTTTTCCACAGCAACGTTTCTATTCTCTTCTTGTGCCTTCTCAAGCCTTCACAATTCAATAAAAAAATATGAGAAGATATACAGCATATTTGTTAAAAGTTGCAGTCCTTAGGAGAAGAAAATGTGTCCAGCAGCAGGGCAAGAGGCAATGGGCACCAACCAAAACACAGGAAGTTCCTTCTCAACATCAAGAAACTCATTTTCACCATGAGGGTGACTGAGCACTGGCACAGGTTACCCAGGGTGGTGGTAGAGTCTCCATCCTTGGACATATTCAGAAGCCACCTGGACATGGTCCTGGGCAACCTGTTCTAGATGATCCTGCTTGAGCAGGTGGGGCTGGACAAGACCTCCAGAAGTCCCTTCCAACCTCATCTGCGATAATAAAGACTTGGCAAGCTTCAGGAATCAGCAGCAATTACATAACACAATGTGACATCCGCATCATACAAAACAGGTGAACTTTTATGTGAACCCTCATTAAAGGTGAAATAAGATCAAAATACAAGTGTTTATAGACAATCTAGTTACAGGTGCACCAGAAACAACTATCAACTCACACACTGCTCAATAAGCAACAGAAAGCAGTAAGTCCAGGCCTGCCCCACTCTTAACAGGAGATACACTGGAAAGCTTACATACATGAGAAAGTAAACTATAATTATATGACAATAACAATACAGACTTCTAAACCTACAGATAAAAAAAAAAAAGATTGAACCTCTGCTCTCTACCTTCATCTGAAGCTCATATTGCCTAATAAAACATCCAGAAACAATTTCTATCCAAAAAACCCATTGTCACTGACATCAAAATTTCCATGCGCAATGAAGATAAAATCCAAAAGGCAGCTTAATGCAAATAATCTGACTGTAGAGGACCTGTATTTGTATTTAACCTCAAGACAAAAAAAACCAACCCACCACCCAAAAAACACAAGTCAACACCAAAACAAAACCACCAACAAAAAGGACAACTAAACATTAACTTTTTTAGTTTTTGTACCTTTCCTGCAAGTCAAGGAGACTTTGCTCTGCTGTTTGGAGACTTTCTAAGTCCTTCATCATTTTTGTGATATGTTCTCGTGAGGTTCTGTTCTGTGTATATGCAAACCAGCAGCCTCCAAACCCAATAACTATAGAAACTGTCAATACAAAATCCTTCATCCAGTTGTGAGGCGGACCTGTGCAGAGAACAACACAATCATTAGCTGGTGCATTGATACAGACAACACATTATGGACTACTTTTTACCTTCTCACAGCCTAAAAGGCAACAGAACCTTATGCTAAACAGAATTCCAGCTCATATATCTCTAACCGTCTCCAACAACTGCCTTTCAACCTTTCAAATGGATTCCAAAGCACTGGAACAACATGAGCAACTCTGCTCTAATTCAATCTACTTCATCTGTACTAAAACACACATTAAATTGAGGAAAGCTTACTGAACTTGTACAGCACATTGTCTGCACATTTGTTTAAATGAGTTAAGGAAGAGTTTCCCCAATTACACTTTATTGGACCAGCAGGATTTTTAGTTATGTTTAAGTACTCCCCAAGCCTGCACCCTCTGGAATACCCTATGCTGAGTTAAAAACACACCTGTACAAAATAAAGTGGCTTTTAAAAGGGTAAATAGCTAACAACCGCATTTTTTAAAAGCAAAACCAGGATTGTCAGAGTAGCATATCCAAGATTCCCATACACTTCCTTGATAGTACAACTTTTATAGTCGCTTGCACCTTTGTAAATCAAACTTTTCTTCAGAGACAGTTTCTGCTAGCATTAAAGGCATAATGCAAACACAAAGTGCTTGTTTCCCCCCTAAAGATCTCCAGCTAAGTTCTGTCAGGCTAATTCATATCAGTCAGGCCAACTCGATCTGGCCTGACTTATGCAAAGTCATCCACTACTCTCCAAACTGACCCCCAAGCTCTAGAAACGCCAGACGAGCACAGTACCACAACAGATTTGTAACTGTGTACAAGTGAGGATCCAGACCACTGGTGATGTTGTAAGGAAGTGTCTACATACGCTAAAACGGGTTGGATGTGGAACTGCTGCATTCAATTTAACTGCACTTAAACATGAACATGCACGAAAGACACTGGTACTGGATTTGCACCACCATCTCCTTTTTTCTTCCTTGGGGAAGGTCATCACCCCTTCATTTCAGCAACCCAGTTTATACTGTCCAAGCTAACTGGGAAGTGAATGTAACATTAGCTGTAAATGTAATTTAAACAGTTAGAAACATTCAGAGGACACTTCTTGTGACGCAGAAGCCAACGCTCATCTGTCAAGTGGGGTTATACTTACATTTCCATTTTCTATCTTACACACAGAAGTGGACCTTTGTCCTGATCCCAGCATCTTGATAACCCTTTCTAATTCACTGCCCAGTTCCACAGTACACACTAAGAAACCCATCAGTACATCCACAAAATACATAAGCTGTCCTACCTGCAGTATCAAGTGCCCCTAAAATTATTTTCTATTGAATACTTACGAATAAGAGATAAGAAAACAACTCTGAAAGGTTACTAACGTGTGAGAGGTCCAAATAAAACAACATCCAAGGCTTTAAGTTGAAGCTTCTGTCTATGGCTCCGGTCAATTATTTTTAAGTGAGAGATCATGAAAGCGTGTTCATTTACCGCTATCCTGTTAATGATAAAACAAAACATTATCTATTCCACAAGTGATATTCAAAACCAGCCTACGGAAATAAATACATCAGTAGCATTTCCCTCAGTTACATAGAGTATAGTTATGCAATTAGAGTGAGAGATACAATACAGTGACAGTAGTGCTATAAAAAAAAGCATATCAGCACGTGGCAAAGGAAGAATCAAACCATTTCCCTATTCTTTCTGGAATGATCATAAAATCCATTTGGTATATTTGGAGACATGTGACACCAACACTCTGAAATACACTCAATACTCAAATTCAATAGTTATGCTCAAGAAAAGGGGTTCTGCAGATAGTTTTTGATATATACCCACATTATAGACTGGAAGCTCTCCGGAAGAAACTTTGCTAGCCTAGAGAATTATGTGACCATCAGTAAAAGCTTCAACAGCAAAAACCAAATCTAAGACAAATGCAGTTGCAAGAAGCATTTATATTTTGAAATATTTTAACAGAAAAAAATGCAGGCAGCTCTTCAAAACTGCAAGGACACTTCTCTTCTCTTGCATTTGACCATATACTGTTAGACTTCAGGTTCACACAGTTGTTCCCCCATACAGACTAAAGCAGCAACCTACATGGAATTATTTTAAACTAATCCAGAAGAAAGATTCACCTGGGAAGTGTTGTTCCATTGACATTGCTGTCCCTAAAATTCTTTTCATACTGGGGCAGTTCAACAAATTCCGACAGCCACTGAAGAGTGTCCTCTTGAGTCCAGTTATGAACTGGGGGAAAAAAAAAAAATCTGTTTAATTGCCTTTAATTTTTGTAAAAAAATCAATAGCAAGACATAGAACACAAGCAGTAGAAAAGCAGGTTACAGTGAGCAAGAGGGTTAAGCCAAATATAATTGCCGAAAAATTAGCATTAACATTCATCAAGGTGTTTCTGGCATTTTGCCTCTTTCATTACATGCTTCTCAGAAGCAGCTTAGGCAAACTATAAACAAACAAGCATGGAACCAATAGAAACATTTCTTTATTAAAAATTCCACAGAACAATTTAGTGTTTTGTTTAAGTTTAAATCAGAACAGCATCTTGTGACTTTTATCTACTTAAACTGATCTCAGCCTCAATCCTTTTGTCCTTGTCAGCAGGTACTGTAGCCATTTAAGGCAATGTACCAAAATCTTTCCCAGGATGATGGCTTAAAGAACTTGTTTTCACAAGACCCTTCATAGAGGGTTACTCATGGCTACTAACCACAAAATGGGAGCAGAAAAGAGAGGAGACTGAAAGTGAGCAGAGATTTAACAGCAAAACAATTAAATCTCTCTCAATTATGCCCAAAACTGTATTGTACTCAATAATATTCCCACTAAGAGAAGTTATTTAAATATGTAGAGAATTATTAACAATTTTCCTATGTAACAGCAGCAGTCTACATAACTTTTCATACCTACAGATGCTGTAAGAAAATAAGAAAATATTACCCATAGATTTAAAAAAAAAAATCATCCTTACATTTCTGGCCCTTACAGGCCCACTGCTACAGCTTACAGATCCACACTAAGAATGTTCCAGGGAAATTATTCTCCCCATTTATGAAGTCTGCAAAAGTTTGTCTGCAGGCGAAAGAAATGCAACAGCTTCCTTCTGGACAGACATCTCTCTGCATGAACCAAATCTTTAAAAAAGAAAAGCTCCCAAAAAACCCAAAACGCACTGGTCTCAAAAACTACTTGCATGAGACAATGCTGGGCAAAGATTTCTTTTGCATCCTTCTGATGAGGTTTCCTTCTCAGTAGTGAATTTTGTGACATTTCAGCTGCAGACCCCAGAAATCTTTTTATGAGTTCAAATTCATATTTCAGTTTGTACCAAAAATGAAATAAGGACTTCTAGGTCGCTTGTCTACACTCAACATGGCTGAAAAATAAGCTTAAACATTTCATGTTTTCAGCATTTCAGATAACCGGAGACAGAACACATTTCACAGACTCCCTTATAGCTTTAAAAAATAAACTTGCAGTGCAAACCACTTACAGTCCATCTAAATGGATGGCTACACTTCCTTCCCAGCATGCCGCCTCATTTCTTCCTCAGCTTTTGAGCCACAAACTGTATCTAAGTATTGATCTTGCAACAGACTTGGTTTGGCCATATCACTCTAAGCTTTTCTGCAAAATGTCTATTCGTAAACAGACCGTTTTCACACTGCAAGCATTTTTTCTGCTTGGTGAATAAGAAGTGATCAAATTTACAAGTCATTCTAAGCCTCTCAAAAGGACAGTAAAATCATCCATAAAAACGTGACCTTAACTGCAATGTGGAAATACGTTCATAAACTGACCCAAAGCAAAAGCACTGTTTTCATATGACACAGAAGAACATTTATGTAGAATAGCTACTACACACTACAGACTTTACCACTGACAATACCAAACATGCAATTCCAAAAGCCACACAATTCAATCAGTTCATAAATTGGGGTGCAGGGCGGGCCACAAAGACAAAATACTGAGTTTCAGTTCTACTACTTGAAGTGTATTTTGTAGTCACTCTACCACGATTTATTTTAATCTGTACTTATATAGGTCAATGGTAGTTTCAAACATATTCTCATGTAAGAAACTAGGCACATATTGAAGTTGTTTACAGTAGAGTCAATCACATCTGTTCTACTGCTTAGACTGGTGTGATATTTCCTTCACAGAATATAAAGAAAAATTCCCCAAACAAACGAGTTACATTTAGAAAAAACACTTTACTAGTCATTACCTATCACTGATAGGTATCACAGATACCTCCATTAGCACAGAAACTGCAAAATGCAGCAACCAGTCTATCCCGAACCAGAATCGTTTTACTTTCTATATTCTTCTTCTACTGTTACCTGCTTACATAAAAGTTAGTATCAACTAGTTTTTAATATATGTTGTATCCTTCCAAATGACCATTCCTCATTTAAACAAGCCATAATCAGGACAGTTAACTCTTATTCTGGGATTTCAGTCTGAATCCCTGCCCATGCACATATTTCACAAGAATTTAGATTTATTACATAAACTAATCCTGCATTTGCAGAATTCCAATGCCACTGCTCACAAATCCCATACTTTCCCAGGTAGAACTGGACCCTAAACCAACCTGTCCTCTCCTTCCTACAGCACCACAGTGGAGTCCTGGCAGATTTATTTATATCAGTGAAGACATTCGGCCTGTTTCTTCCTGTTGGTATTTTCTACATGCTGTATATTGGTGAGAAGTGTTGCTTGCCTTGTCTCCAATAAGACCTTACGACAAACACGTACGTTTATCCTACACCAGCATATGGTACTGCCTAGGAAATTAGCCTTTCTTCAGGGGAGGCAGCTAGAGTCTACTGACACATGACACAGGCCAAGTGGTATACACCAGGGGTACTGAAAGTCAAGCAGGCCAGCTGAAATTCACCTCCACCAGCATTGCCAATTAGAGGGTGACAGCTCTTACTAATCAGCTGAGGTTGTAACATTTCCTTATTTTAAACAACCAAAAGTGCTTCAGACAGTGGAGTAGAGACTGACAATTACTAAGTTAAATGCACATAGCATTAAAGTGTAAACGTAATATCCTTCCCTCTCACACCTATTTTCACAATTAGGTATGTTGAGAGAGGATGTCAACAACGTGCCTTGGGCAGGCAGGTAACAGCCAGTGTTTACACCCCAGTGCAGCACTCGGTCTCCAGACCTGCATTTCAGATCACAAGTTTGGGGGGTTTTGTGGTGGATGTTTTTTTGTTTGCTTTGGGTTTTTTGGTAGGGTTTCCTTGTTTGTTTGCTTGTTTGGGTTTGGGGTTTTGTTTTAGTTTTTTTTTTTTTTTTAACTGCTATAATCATATGCCTGAAGATCAAGACAGCAAAAGTAGTTTCAAAATGGCCCTGTATGGAAGTTTCTCCTAGCTAACCTACATTAGTGGCTTATTGTAAGATCACGTTATATTATCACTTTTTTTTTTTATATTAAATTTATCATTACATGGGGTTTAGGAAGCAGGGAAGGGTCTACTGTGCAAAGCTGCTAGAATTTTCCCTGGCTCCAAGTCAGAACTGCTCCTGGCCAAGGCCAAGCCAATCAGTGACGATGGTAGCACCTCTGTGAGAATATATTTAAGAAGGGGGAAAAAAAAACCCAAACCTTCAAACCGCATTGCAGCCAGAGAAATGAGCAAGAATGAGAGCAACAACCCTGCAGACACTCAGGTCAGTGAGGAAAGGCGGGAGGATGTAGCCAGAGCTGAGTTTCACAGGCAGCCTGTGGTGAGAGGGCAGGCCCCTGCAGCCACGGAGGGTCACGGGGGAGTAGAGACCCCCCTGCAGCCCAAGGAGGACCTCATGCCAGAGCAGGCAGCTGTGCCCAAAGAGCCTGTGACTCTGGGAAGCCTGTGCTGGAGCTGGCTCCTCCTGAAGGCCTGCACCCCACAGAAGGGACCCATGCTGGCACAGTTCAAGAAGAACCGCAGCCCGTCAGAGAAGTTCATGGGGAACTGTCTCCCGTGGGAGGGACCCCACAGTGGAGTAAGGGAAGTGTGTGAGGAGTCCTCCCCTGAGGAGGAAGGAGCAGCAGAAACAACCTGTGGTGAAACTGATTGCAACCCCCATTGTCCATCCCCCTGTAGCCACTGGTGGGGAGGAGGTAGAGAAACTGAGAGCAAAGCTAAGCCTGGGGAGAAGGTTAAGATTTGGGTTTATCGCTCATT
Source organism: Rhynochetos jubatus (assembly GCA_027574665.1). Lineage (NCBI taxonomy): Eukaryota > Metazoa > Chordata > Aves > Eurypygiformes > Rhynochetidae > Rhynochetos > Rhynochetos jubatus. The sequence continues at coordinate 61,298,859 of CM050651.1, read as the reverse complement.
GTCCTCCCACCAGGAGCAGGGAGGAGTGAACACAACACTCAAGATTGTTCTGTATCAAGAACACACAAGGATTCCAAAGTTAGTTTTGTTTTAGCAGGACCTCCAGCAGCAGCAGCAGCATGAAATATGCTTCCACCAGTAGGTTTTCGAATAGCATGGAAAAAAAAAAATTCAAAAGAGGAGTGACCCTGACCATCTTTTCAACAGTTTAGCATTACAACCCATTTCCTCTCACGCAGAAGGGCCAGGCTGCAGTACTGTACTCACCCTGCCTGGAACAGCATGCAGCATTATGTAACTCCTCCTCCGCCAAGGCCTGCTTGCATGCATTTCCAATCTCTGGATATTTAAAACCGGAGACAGCAGATGCCTAAGAAAGTGCCAGGCATCCGTAACACCTTTGCGGTATGCAGTTCAGTCCCACTTGTGCAACATTACCTCAGTTTAGTACAGGTAATTACACAAACATAAAGCCATTTTTTAATCTTTTTCCCCTAATAAATAAGGTACTAGACTTCAGGTAACCACCTACTTTCCACAGAGAAGTTAAAAAAAAAAACACCCACACAAGGCAGGGGAGAAGCAGAGCAGTCTACAGGACATAGTATACGTTAAAGGTGAAATATGCCATAATGGTAAAGAAAACAACAGCTTGTGAAAACTAGTTTCTGGTAGGATTCAGTCTGACAACAGTAAACCATTCATGAACCCCAAGTTTGATCACTGGAGTTTTACTTTGCTAAAAAAATCAAGTCCCACGGGGCAATGCTACACCACCAAGAATGCAGCACCCTACCTATTCACCAAGACAGATCAGAGAACTACCCAGCTGAAGGCCCCTACACTGATCTTACAAACTCCTTTACTATTGAGACTAAATACCTACACATCTCTCTCCAGATAGCAAATTCCTATGATCCTAGCCCATTAAAGGGGGGAAAATAGAGAAGGCTGACACCCTTGAGACACAAAAGTTTCAAAGACAATTGTACAAAGACAGATCTTTAGACATCAGAACAAATGTTCATCTGTCCCCTTTGCTGCAGTCACAACTACCACCTCTTCCAAGGCCCTTGTAGAAAAATTACTACAGATGCACTTCTGATTTTAACCCAACAATAACTAAGCTTGATACTCGAGAAAAGCTGAAAGGCTCCGTGTAAGTACTGCTTACTTAGAAAGAAAATGAGACAGTAAAGCAAATACCATACAACAAGCATATACTGGCATTCACATTTAAAGAACAGGCACCAAGTCAGAGAGTTTTCAGAAAGCAGTGGGTTTTGTGCTTTAAACAGCATTGCTACTTCCTAGCCAGTCCTCTAAATGGAGCTCTCTGTAGAATTAGATTAAGAGGTTAAAAAATTAAATGGTTACAAAAAGCATCAACAGTCTAGTTTTGTACTAAAGACTCACTGAAAACTGGGTGGAAACACAGCAACAATAGGCTGGATGATGATTTAAGATACAATGACTCCTTCCATGCAGGTAAATCCTACAGCAGCCTTGAAATTCCTGATTTGCACTTGCACAGACTATGCCTTAAAGATTCTACACCAGGTGTGGATACCAAAAGCCTGGCCAGTGACAGAAATAGTAAAAAGCAATATTCTGAAGCTGCATTTTTAATTTTATTAAGCAACTTTTAAAGCTTTGAATGGAGCCAGTCCTAAGGGTTCCATTCACTGCATAAGATACTTCCTAGGCAATTAGTTAAAAAAAAAAAACAACTCGTTTGTTAATCCTAAAAGGAGACACCAAACAACAATAGCACGCTTCACTATACTTTCATTTTCTTCCCTCAAATCTCATCTCTCTCGCATCACCAATATCTTAAGTATTTGTCAAAGAGCTTTAAAAGATGCTTTCAGTTTAAGACAATCATCCACATAAAGCAAGCTTTATGGGAAGGAATGGGCAATTCTACTCAACATAAACTAAGCAGCAATAGGACAAGAAGACGTTTCTGCATAAGCGCTAATGGGCACTGTCAAGGGCACTATTTAGAGCTTGCAATTCTCACACAGATACCCCAACAGACTACTTAACGAAGTTTCAAATTACTGATACTGTCATTTACACCACCTTCCGCCCTCTTGTTTAATGCTGTCAAATTGCTTTAAATTGGCACTATAAACTAACTGCAATTAAGAAACAAATAAATCAAAATTCCAAAAATATCTAGAAAGGAAAAACAGTATTTTCTATGTTACCTAATATTATATGAAAGCAGTTTATCATTTGAGGGGCTCCATACTTTCTAACAGTCACCAGACCACTGTTAACACAGCCTGGGGGTCTCATTCTAAGGAAGTCCCTGTGGTACAACTTGAGTTCCCTCAACAGGATGCACAGTAAAGCCATTATAAGCAGACACAGTAAGACCAGACATTCCTCTTGAAATCTGTCAAGTCTTACTCACACTGCTCACTACATTCAAGAAACCTGGAACAGGTACACACAATAGACAGATGCTTCTGATACCATGATAGCCTTATTTTTTGAAAAGTTAACTTAGACAATTGTAGAGAGCTAATTTTCTCTTATAGTTTAGTTGCAGTACTTTCACTGAACAAGATCTTAGTGAGTAAGTATTTACAGGATATTTGAAGGGATGAGGTTACAAATTGGTGGTCAAAATGCAGACATTTACTACACAGCAAATACCTAATCTATGTATTACTTCAGACTGCACTTCAATGACTTGCTACATTAGCAGAATGAATCGATGGCACGCTCCTTGTTTCAGTCCTCTTTTGTTCCTATTTCCAGGTGTTTGACTAACACCAACATTTAGAGCTCTATATGCTCACCATTAGCACACCACCTTATGAAGGAGGGAAGTACATTTCTTCTAAGAACTCAAACATTCCAAACCTCTGGAAATTTCTTTTAATCACTACATCCTGGCATATATTTGGCAACGAACACTGTACTGCTCATTAAGTCCTGTATTTTGATATCTGAAATATTTGGCTCTACTTACTTCATTTAAATCCAAGTGGGAGAGGGATGCTGGTGTTAGGTTGTCAGTCCGTTTTCCTGTATCCCAAGTTTAAAAAGATTTTCCAAAAAAAATTGGTCTAAGTATTCTAACTTTTCTTAGTCCAACAAAATTTACATCAAAGTGGAATCACATTGGACTTCTCACTTAATACAAAGTATAATATATGTTTTAAAACAGCTTGACAGCAAACCTTACAGCTTACTAAATTGAATACAGGATGATCTGGAATTTGGCACTTGCAGCAGTCACCTTCATAAATTGCAGCTTCATATGGATGAGAGTGTAAGCTAGCTTAGTTTACTTACCACACACCTAGCACATCAAGAGGAAGCTAACACTAGCTGGACTGAACAAGCTTTCAGTCAGGTTTACGTACGCCTCTAAATAACAGCACCAGAACAGCATTCATAAAGATGCTTGAAGAGGCCAGTCATTTACTGCTCTAAACTACCTGGTGGGAAAATTGTTGAATTATGTCTATTTCAATAACAATTATGATTTCTAGCTATTCTTCTTCACCTACCTTCAGACGTTTTCCAGCGTTTCCACAGATCCTCAATTGTGATATGTTTGTCTTCTCTGTGCAGGTGACTGTGTTTATTAGAGGCATCTTTGTATTGCATATCTTCCCTTAGAAACTGAAGAAAAGGGAAATCATCATCTTAAATGACAAAATAACAACTTCTAAACAGAAACTACAAGGAAACCAGGCAGGAGAATCTTTACTACCTCTTCACCATGCAAGCAGCACACAATTCATGCAAGTTGGCTACATCAAGGACTCAAAGCAAGATAAACACTCTTACAGGATCTGATTTTCACGGTGATTAAAACCTAGAAAAACTGAAGGTGAAGTTGCTAGTACAGTAGGTTTAAAAACATTATTAGTACACCTTAGATTTACAGTGATTACAAGAACGCACCACACAACTCACACAGCGTACTTCTCTATTCTGAAGACATCTAACCAACTTCACCTACTTGAAGACAGGATCACGTAATATTTGAAAATGTGCCAGTCCTTTATAGATGAGTAATATCTAAATCCTGCTATACCAGTTAAATGCAGCTGCTTGAGGGATGAAAGGTGTTGACTAAATATTACTAAATATGTCCTTTGATTAGACAACAAAAATTTGACTCCTATTTCATTAAAAAAACCAACCACCGAAGTTATCTTGGGGCCAATTTTCTTCTTGCTAATCATTCCTCGGTAGTTGCACTCCAAGAAGACAAGCATTAAACAAAGCTGTTTTGTGCTTAGTAATCAATAGGAAGCCTATGTCAAAATACCACACTTGGTCTTTTAGTAAACGTGATAAAAAGAAAGACCCTGCAATCATGTCACATATAGCAGCATTGTAGCAGTATTTCACAAGTCACTACAAAACAGGCTCTCCCAATACATACAAGAAAAAAGCATGGAACTGTAAAACCCAATTTATTTTTATTTCACACAGGCCTAGGAAAGTTGGAATACTGGTTAGCAAACCACCTCCCATGAATAGCGGAAACCTTCCATACATATCAGTCTGTAAAGCACAGCGTGAGCAGCCTCTGTGGGTGGAGACCTTACTACTAGTACCAGAAAACTAACATGAGAGCAAAGTAAATCTTGCACAGTACACTGCTTGTTTTCTTCAGTTCCTAATAAAGCTGCTCAAACAAAAACAGCTATAGATAGTCATGACAGCTACCTCAAAAAACAGCTTTTTATGTGGCTGGTCATATGTCATGACCACATCATGCAGAGGTGAGGAGCAAGGCCAAGCTAGTGATGCACTGCGGAAGGCCCCACTTCTTAGTCCGGGTACTAATTTATCTGCAGAGCTTCCTGCGGAGGCCCATTTCTAATATAGCTAGAGATTGTGTCATTTAAGAAACTGCAGGACAGACTGAGAAGTAGTCAGTGTTAAACCACAGTATTAAGTCTTAATAAAAAGAGACTGTCCATGATAGCAGAAACATGCAAGAAAAAACTAACAATTATCAATTTCCCCTTATTAAAAACTTCATTCTTTTAAGATATAAGGGAATCTAAAAATATGGGAAGGGATTGAAGATTCTCCTTTTACTGCTAGACCTGGGATACAGTACTAGCTGCCTTCCCTCATCGCATCATAAAGCCATACGTCCTTTGCTTCCAAATACAGATTGGATGGGAACCCTCTCATTCATCTACCACTTCAAAACTTTGATTGTCAGATACTAGCTTTCTAAAGCCTTTTGATCCCCTAAATAGTTCCATTTAGCACATACAAATTGGACGAACATAAGTCCTATGTACGTGAGAAAGGCATAAATACCAATATATATGCACACACACATATACATGACAAACAGAGGAGAAATTCATGAAAGAGGTGAGAACAGCTGAGAATGCCTCTGTCAGGACCTTCTGAAACACCATGGACTATCAACTTTAAAAAGGTACAATAAGCACAGAAAAGGACTGACTGCTCTAACTACATGGAAACGTAAAAATATCTGCTGCACAACCTCTGATGTATATTCCACAGTCCAAGTGTGAACTCTTGAGTACTTCCCAAATTGGCACAAATACCGTGAAGCTGGCAGGTTCCACAGCTAACGTGCAATGTGCCATCAAAGGCAGATTGTCTTATTCGTTCCCACTCCAAGATTATTAAAGGGCACATTGAAGAAAAGGAACCAAACATTACAAAAACAAAAATACTATCTTATTCACTAATGTCTCTAAGCCTTTCCACATTCTCACAGCTGGAGCAGCAGGAAAGAACTGACATTTGCTCAACTCACCTTTTCCCTTCAGACCACAACTACCAACTAGTTGGTTCCTAGCATCTCTTTTGGGAACTTGTGAAAAATGTACGAAAAAGACAATGAAAAATATATTACGAGTCCCTGCCTGTAAATACTATCTGCCTTCATATGGGGATTGAGGTACACGTTAACACTCACTCTTCAGCCTTCTAGTAACTGGTGACACACTGCCTTGGAAGAGTCCTAATATCAGGCATGGATATATGTTTTACAAACAAACATCGTAGGCCAATAAAGTTTCTGAGCAGGAACAGAATGGAACACACACTGTATGTAAAGATTTCAGCATGTTTTGCATCTCCTCAGCTAAAACTCATACCTCAGATTAGTTTTGGTCATAAGAAATAAAATTCTAGCTTTACCACTAGCTGTCAGCAAAGGTGGTAAAATATTTAAGGATGAGAACGCTAACAGTTACAGGTGCCGCCAGTAAAAATCTGAATTACTGTTAACAACACTACATACAGGGTTAGAAGTCAGAACAGGAGATGCCATCTGGTAAAACAGCTGAGCTTCAAAGCATTACATCTCACCCCAAAGCACTCTCAGGTCCTATAAGAAAGCGTTCCAATTTTAAAAATGGGAGGGACATAGGTTACCGTAGCAGTCAGATAAGTAACGCAAACAACAGCTTATGGAAAACACGCAGCATTTCCCGTCAATCTGCTGCGGAGCCCGCAGAGGGAGCAAGAGTTAACGTATGAATTCACGTTTCAACACGCTGCTGGAACACAACCCCCTATGCTAACAAGTTGAAAGGAAAAAAAAATGAACTGATTTCAAATTTTAACACAAATTCAGAAAACAAATCCAAGTGCAAAGTACAATATTTCCCTGAGAAAAGAGAAAAACAGTAGAAAAGGTCTGGATTATACTGAGAGAGTGTAAGTTTAGAGTATTTGACCAGGACTGGCAACACACAAACTTGTAAGCAGTTTGCATTTAGTAATCAGCACACAGTTACTGCTCAGGGTGAGAGATTATGTATTTGTGATAATTTTACCAAGCCGCCTGGACTTGTTCCTGTGTGATCTGCTCTGGGTGATCCTGCTCTGGCAGGAGGGTTGGACTAGATGGTCTCTAGAGATCCCTTCCAACCCTTAACACTCTGTGAATATGTGTAAAAGAAAACAGCCCCTTTTGTTCAATCCTATCCATATTTGTTTCCAAATCCTGTGAGAACAACCCCGATTACTTCCTCAGCGATGTTCTCGAACACCGGATGGTCACAACAGCAAAGTTACAGCATGCACGGCCACAAAAAGAGGCCATCGTGTTTCAAAGAACAAACGCATTTACTAACGAAGAGATAGGCAACGTCAAAACACTGCTCATTTGTTTAAATGGTCTTTGTTTCAAAAGTCGCCTAAAATGGAAGTTCTCCTTTAAGAAAAGGAATCATGTCCTAAATTGAAGAAAGCCGTAAAACCACAACTCTGGTAAAAAGAGAGGATTTTTCTGTTCCTTGTCATGGCAGCTAATCTCTCTTATGTTGCCCTGGTCATTAAGTATACAAAGAAAAGGTTAGAAAAATAACTCTAAATAGGGAGGTTAAAAGAATAAGCTCTAACAAAAACCATCTAAGTATTATCTCAGCCAACATAATTACTCCAGAGGAACGCGGCATTAAGACTACAAAGTTGAAACCAAGAAAGCAGCAGATAAGTTAACTAAAAACTGTGTGAAGCAAAAAAAAAATCATTTGTCAAAGTAGTTACTTCAAAAACAAGTAGAGAATAAAAAAAACACCACACCTAGACTCAAAATGAATTTTGATCCCAAAAGTACAGTACCAGCTCTACAAAGCTCAAGTTGCAGCAGTGTAATAGGTGGAGGAGAAACTCTCTCCTCCCTGGAGGGGACAGGACTTTGGAGCCCTGGAAAAGAGCTACAAGGTCAGGAAGGCCACAAGCTTCCTTCCTCTTCAGAAAGAGGAATTCTTTAGTACTGTAACATTCACCAAAATCCAATCAACTCATAAGCAAAAACTAGCCTGAAGCAAGAAGCATCAACCAACCAACAAAAAAAAATCCAATCCTTCCAGAAGAGGAAAAAAGACACACCAAACCCCAATACCGTTTTGGCATGGAGAGAGCACTTACAAACTACAGCCACATGCAACAATACAAAAAGTTAAAATATGTTAAAATATGGAAGTGGCAAGAGATGTTGGCTCCTTGAAGAGCAAGGGAACAATTGCATGCTTTTGCAAATGCCCGTGGAAAAGTGAGGCTAACCATACTCACTAACTGCAGAAGGAAGTACTCATATGCTATGTTTACATTTTACTGGGGGTGAAGGCTCAAGTTTATGATTTTCAGTTTCACCAACTTAAAATAGATCCCGCAACTGACAAGTTTACTTTAAGAGCAATTAGTAACATCTGGCTACCTATTCCTGTCTTCCTTGAGCATCTATTCCTTAAAAATGTTATTTCCTTCAGGTTTATTCCTTCATAGGAAAACCCGCTAGAGTTACAACTTCAGATTTCCTATAATCCTACCATCAGATACAACCAGTCACTGTTTGACTTTTGGTACATTCCCTCCCATCTACTGCTACCAGGCTCGTTGGCACTATTGCAATATCACACTGAGTTATGATGGCAAGCGTGCCTTTAAGAGTCAATAGGCTTTGATTCAGGTATGACAGCATTCACAACTGCCTATCCTAGAGAAATGGCTTCTAAAGATGCTACACTGTAAAATGAGAAAACATATTTAAGCATAATAAACACATTTCTAGGAAAATGTAGGACACAGCCATCAAAATGTTACCAAGTATATCTTAAATAATCTACAAATCTATAGAAAAAGTTCATTGCAGCTCAAAATTGTAGCTATTCCACTGCAAAGTAAACTTTGCAATCTCTCCAAAGCCAAGTTAGAATATCCAAGGGGGCATTTCATTGTAGCAGGACTCCATGCTTGCAGTGCTACATAAACAGGTGCAGACAGCTGCATATTAGCTTAAGTACCTCCAAGGAGGCAAAGCATGAGGTAGGTCTGATCCAAATCACGTCGGAAGAGGTTTCTATGCAACCGTGCCCATGATAACACATGCTGCTTCTCTACAGGACTTCTCTGCACAGGCACAGCCACAGACTAACACGGTCACAGTGTTTTCAGAGAGGACCTGGCTCTTACCTATCCTGCTCTGAAAAAAAACAGACATCGTAGAGGTGTTCAGGTTTGCCTACAAAGCTTCAGGAGGCTAAAAGACACTTTGCCTGGGGATAAATACATTAGCAGTTAAATGATAAAATTCAGCATAAAAGGCCTCTATTAACAGATCTATGATTAACTAAGGGAATCCAAGTAATCCAATAGCTGTGGGGGAAAAGGTTTGCTACGCTGGTTAGGAAGCTCAAAATACTCATTTGGAAGATCAATGTTCCTAGGAGAACATTCTGCACAGCGAGATGCAAAACACGCTCAGGAGCCATCCCAGTATTATGCAAAACAAGGTTTTCAGTTTCTGAACCACTCTGCCATGCAGGATTTTGCCTGACCAGCTGACACTGGAGTATAAACTAGCTTATACAAATACAAATGCTAGTTTAAGGACATTTGTGTAATAAATAAGGGCAAAACCAGAATACTAAGGGAACATTAAAGGATGTTTAACATCTTGCTGAGTGTATATTTGCAGACAACAAAATGAAGCAAGAGCTCAGTCTATATAGCAGAGCCTCCCCAACTGAAATTATAACACCTGGGGTAGGCTACTGAAGTTTAACGAGGTCCCAAGATGCACCGAACAAAGGGACATCAACCTTTTGAACAATGTCATCCATTATTTTTTAACATCTGTTCCATGCATAGCTGCACTCTCCCCCACGCACAAATCTTCCAAATTTTTACTCCCTCCAAGATGTAACAATCAGAAGGAAACTCATTTCTGCATATAACTTTGCTTCTGTTCAAGAATACAGGAGGACTGTTCACTTAGAGCCATCCTGAGCTTAATGTTAAATTACGGAAGTGTTTTCACTTCACACTTCAAACTCCTAATACCCAAAATATATATGCTTATACTTCCTGAAATGCAATTTCTTGACATTTTGCCCAAAGTATTTAGTACTCACTACTGTCCACAACAGATTATTGAAATGAATAGGTCTCTGGTCCAAACTAATAAATCATGTTTCATTTGGTTTTATACCTTTTAAAGAATTAAAGAGCAAAGATATCCACAAAATTCTTTCACCAACTCGTCTTTATACAAATTGTATAGGCAGCTGTATTTGAGCAGTAATTCAGAAAATAATTTCATGTTCAAGTTACATGATAAGCTGGATTTCTCCAGATTCTCCTAAAATACTAATACATAGTGTTTTAATTTATCAAGCTTGTAAAAGAAACTAATGTATAGATGCCTATACTGTTTTAATTGCTAAAAGAAAAGAAGCATAAATGACCAAAATATGACTAGCAAGTTAATTACATATTAAAAATGAGTAATAAGAGCATGAACTAGTTCTCCTTTCTTATAAAACCTTTAATCACAAATTAACACTACAGGGAGGGTATATTAAAGCACATGTTTCTGAACTCACCCTGGTTCTATAAATTATTTTTTTTGTAACTGAGTTGTTTACACACGACCTCTATATCTTCTCTATTTTTATTTCCTTCTGGACTCTTCATTTGACTTTCTTTTTTAGACTCCATCTCTTCATCTTCTCTTAAAAAATGACAGCATAACCTCTCAAAACATTGTTTGTTGCACCTCTCAGATTATTTACATCTTGAGTGCAAGTATGACCTCACCCTTTCAAACAATGGCTTCACAGAGCCCATCCATTCAGAAATGGTCAATTCAAATGAGGATCTTGGGCTGTCAAATACTCTGCCCAGTCAAGCTTACTATATCTAAGGTGCTACATTACTATTGCTATTCCTGATCAGATCACAGGAGTTACTTTTTCTGCTTTAATCACTGTATAGAAGACAATCATCCTCCTTGCTTTAGGTCACTAGATTCTTTTTGATTCTTGTCTCCAGACAGCTCAGGCACTTTTGCATATCACCTGAGGTTCCAACTTCTTTCACAATACCTTTAAAAGCCATTCTCTGGTTGTTTCATGCTTTCAATACTGCAGTCTCTTCCCCTCCGTGCAAGTTTTTTTGCCTCTTCCTCCACCCATCACCACTCATGCCCCCCCTCCCAGCCCCTGCTGTGGTTTGTGTAAAGTTAGAGATTTTTTTTGTCAAGTAATTATGCAAATGCACTCAAAAAAACCTCAAAGAATAAAGACATTAAGTGACCTATCCAAAGAACACACACAAAGCGGTAAATTCATGCCGTTAGCACTGTGTGTCTGATGTCACACAAAAAGATATTAATATTTCAAAACCATCAACTTATTCTATTTCTACAGAGAGATTCCTTGAGGAAATTACTTAATGCAGGATCTACATATAGAGGTCCTTTGGAAACAGGAAAGATCTATGTAAATACTGGACATAAGCCTGTCTTACAGCTTGTACCTCTTCATCATTAAAACAAATCACGCACACACGGTGCAACAGATGCTTCCTGAGGTAGACAGCCCTCCCACAACACATGACTAAAGCCTCAGTTAGTAATATGTTCTCCTTTTCAGTGACACTTTTGCAGCCTGCCTCTTTAAACCCGTTTAAACCACTGCAATCTTTTGTATGTTAATAATGAAGTAATAATAGCAGAAGCAATATTTGATAGACAAATTTATATTAGCCTGTCCTCATGGTGGGTAGTCTGTTTCCACATTCTTCCTTTTTTTCCCTTCTTTGCTGTACCATACACTGCTTTTCACGTTGTGATAGCCTACTTTACAGACATGAGTAGCTGCATAGTAACGCATACCATAAAGTACAACACAAAAAAGCGTTTGGATAATACATTTCTTTAAGTTATGCTTGTTGTTTTGAAGTACAGAACTCTACAATGAAAACTCAGAGCAAATATTAGAAAGTATGTGAATCCTGAATGCAGGGGGAAAAAAATTCAGATGTATGGGTCATTTTTTTCAACTCTGTAAATGTCTTAAGTTATACGATCCAGTCTGATGTAGGTAACAGACCAAAGAATAAGGAAAACACATTTATGCAGTCCATGCTCAAATGAGAGCCCCTCTATCTTGCTTAGAAACTTAAATCCCTCGTGTGTTTCAATGACTAACAAATCCCATGCTAAAAATTTACATCTAGTTTCCTCAAATAAATTTCATCCAAGGTCAAATACAAGCTTCTTTCCATTCCACAAAAGGTAGATCCAAAAGGCTTCCACAGTACTAGACAATTTTTGAGGAAATATGTTCTTATAAAAGTTCAAATTTACTTATATCCTAGAGAAATTCTCTCTACAGAATGATTTTGTGAGACTTCATTTTACAGAGGAAAAACAAGCTGCAGCATAAAACAGAGCCTGAGGAACATGAGCAAAAATAAAATACCGTGCAGATAAAGTGTCTGGAATTACTGCTGGGAGTTCTCAACTGGATTAGCAAATTAAAATAGTTAAAATTAGTTCAACATCTTTGGTTCATTACCTTCCCTTCTCAAAATAACTTATTTACAAGAACTTCCTTCCTTGGTGTAAATATACACTTCTAATTCGTAACACTGTTTTAGTGCTGGTAAAACAGCAGAAAGTTACTGTACATTGTCACATTTTTCCTGCCAAATAAAACACCGATGAACATCTAACCAACACAATCCACATACTGCTCTTCCAGGACTCTTGCAAGCAAGCTCCATGCAGCATGAAACAAATCCATTGCCCCACCATTAAGTAAAATCCCTGTATTTCATGCAAGCTTTACTTCTAAAAGGGTGGGGTTTTTTAATTATCAGCCCTCCTTCTTAATCAAAACAAGCATCATCACCCACTGTGACAGGAAACAAAGTATCTGGTTTTGACATAGTGTACATTAGGACGTATTTAGTATCTACTCAGACCTACTGTAAGGAAGTAACTATGTAACTGTTGTTAAAATGTCAGATCTTTTAAGATTACAGTAAAGTACCAGTATCAGTGCTACAACAAGAACATACAGGTTACTAGCTGAAGTTGCAATTAAATTGTTTCTCATTAATTTTAGGTTTGCTTTCAATGTCTTCGAAGAAAGCACTCTATGCAAATACATAATCATCAGTGATTTGCATAGAAACTAGATGTAGCTATTTTAGGGGGGTCTTTTATTAAATATTTCTTCAATAATTAAAAATGGTAGTAGAAAAAAAGGGCTTTCAGTCATCTTGTATTATGCACAGTGAGTACTTCAAATACATAGTTTCACGCATCTCATAATCCCAGCTATAACAGCAAGCCTTACGAGCTGTTCTAATTTCAGGCATTTTAACAGGTTTAAGAGTAGCTTCTGTTGCTTGGATTTATCTTGACATGCCTCTGGAGCACAAAGAAACGTAAGGTCAGACCTAAAGACTATAGAATCATTTAGGTTGGAAAAGACCTTTAAGATCATCAAGTTCAACCATTAACCCAGCATTGCCAAGTCCAACACTAAACCAAGTCCCTAAGCACCACATTTAAACCTCTCAAATACCTTCAGGGATGGTGACTCAACCACTTCCCTGGCAGCCTGTTCTAATGCCTGACAACACTTTCACTGAACAAATTTTTCCTAATATGCAATCTAAACTTCCCATGGTGCAACTTGGAAAAAAAAATAGTCACTCACCTCGCTATAACCTCCTTTCAGGTAGCTGTAGAGAGTGATCAGGTCTCCCTTGAGCCTCCTCCAGGCTAAACAACCCCAGTTCCCTCAGCTGCTCCTCACAGGACTTGTGCTCCAGACCCTTCCCCAGCTCTGCTGCCCTTCTCTAGACACGCTCCAGCACCTCAATGTCTTTCTTGCAGTGAGGGGCCCAAACCTGAACACAGGATTCAAGGTGTGGCCTCACCAGTGCCCAGGACAGGGGGCAATCACTGCCTTAGTCCTGCTGGCCACACTGTTCCTGATGTAGGCCAGGACACCACTGGCCTTCTTGGCCACCTGGGCACACCGCTGGCTCACATTCAGCTGTCGACCAACATCCCCAGGTCCTTTTCTGCCAGGCAGCTTTCCAGCCACTCATCCCCAAACCTGTAGTGTTGCAGGGGGTTATTGTGGCCCAAATGCAGGACCTGGCACTTGGTCTTGCTGAACCTCATACAGTTGGTCTTGATCCATGGATCCAGCCTGTCCAGCTTCTTCTGTAAAGCCTTCCAGCCCTCAGGCAGACCAACCCTCCTGCCCAACTTGGCATCATCTGCAAAACTTACTGAGGGTGCACTCGACCCCCTCATCCAGATCACTGATAATGACATTAAAAAGAACCAGCCCCCATACTGAGCCCTGGGGAACACAACTTGTGACCTGCTACCAACTGGATTTAACTCCATTCACCACCACTCTTTGGGCCCGGCCATCCAGCCAGTTTTTACCCAGAGAAGAGTACACCCATCCAAGCCATGAGCAGCCAATTTCTCCAGGAGAATGCTGTTGGAAACAGTGTCAAAGGCTTTACTAAACTTTGCATAAACAACATCTACAGCCTGTCCCCCATCCACTATGCAGGTCACCTTGTCATAGAAGTACATCAGTTTATTCAAGCAGGAGCTGCTTTTCATAAGAAAAGCTCCTCCTGTTTGTTGCCCATGCTACATGCATTGGTGTAGATGCACTTCAGTTGGGCTACTGATCCCACCACCTTTCTGTGGGGAGAAGCCCTAGATCCTATATGACCATTCTCAGGTGCTTCCAAGAAGTTTCTAACACATCTTTGCTGCTGTATGGATCTCCATCCTCGACCTCCACTGAAGACAGCCGACTGGAAGACCTCATTAGCATGCCATCTCTCAAATGCTGGCATGCTGCCAACAGGCTTTTCTCCAGCCAGCATGGTTTTATCCCTTTCCCCCTTCAAATCTAGTTTAAAGCTCTTTCAATGGAACCTGCTAACTCCTGTGCAAAGATCCCTTTGCCCCATTGAGTCAGGCATAACTCTGGACAGACCTTTTCAATAGTAATAAAATGTTTCCAGTGTAGAAGTATTTCAGTATTTTAACTTGAAATAGATGCAAGAGAATCACACAATGCTTAGAAGCTCCTCTGGAAGCTCACACTCCATCACTAACGTTCCAGTGTGCAGACTGGATTTCGTCTGTCCCAAACATTCATGACAATAACCAAATGTTCTGTAATAACAGAGCTAGATTATTTCCAGTGCCTGTACCACCTTGCCATGACACTCCCTAAGGCACAAGGAAGATTTTTTCCTCCAAAGTTAATAAGTAAATTATGGTACTCTGCATGATTCTCTCCACTTGTACTGTATCCCTTCAGAAAACTTCTATCAACCAAGGATCAATCACTGTTGATGCTGTTTGTACACAGTCACACAAAAAAAGCAAGCAGCATCACATTGTCAAGTTCAATGAGAATTCACAACTTCATTCAGGGAGGACAATCTTCCCTGAGATGTTACAAAAAATGGAAGAGAAATCAGGACTAGATTCTCTTCCCACTCACCTGAAGTGAGAATGGGCTTCAGAGCCACCTGGCAATGACATCATTTTTAGGGGACAGGAGATGAAGGGACATCTTAACTCCCCTTCCTTTCTCAAGCCTGTACCTGACAACTGCCAGAAAGCAAAAGGAGCAAGAAAAAGAAAACTACATGGGGATTTCCATTCCTACCCAGTAATTTTGAGAATGCTGATGGTTAAAGTGGAGTAAGTGCAAGGGCAAGTCTTTTGCCAGGACCACCAGGAGCCTGCCTACCAAACCCCTTTGAGCACAATCACAATAAACTTCAGGGAGGTCTGAATAATCTCCCTCAGCTCATAGAACTTAATCCACAATTAGCCTACAACAGGAAGTGCTTACTACTTGCCCATAAAATGTAAGCAAAAACACATAAGAAAACCTTTTAGACTGCTGTCCTTAACAGGTATTGTTTCGCACCATGAAGTGCCTGGAATAGATCTAAGGTAAACAGGAAAGCCCACAGATGCCTTAAGCAAGAAACGCAGAGCAAAGAAACTAAAATACCAGGTGGCAGATCATGTCAATTCTTAATTTACCTCTCTCCAAACTAAATCAGCACCATTTGCCCACCTCTTACACTAATCACAAAAATAACAGCTTTTATGTCTAGTTATACAAAAACTTTCCTTTAGGCTAGAACAATGGACAATAATATTGCATGTCAGACAATTCTAGAAATTAGACATTCCTTCCACATTTGGCTGCGGGAAGGAGCTGAATTAAGAAAAACAGCAATGACTACTCAAATGCTGGAACATAAAGAGCAGTTATATGAAACAAGGGAAAGAAAGACAGACCTCATTTATGCACAAGTGAAGGCTGTTAACTCCTACCTCATCACTTTCATCTACTTCAATACCACCATCTTTGTCATCATCCATTTGCTTATGGATCATGCGGAGAGCTTCCAGGCTGAATCGGTCCTCCTCAGTAAAGCACGGTGGGCTGAGTGAACTGCAGGGATCTAAAGTGGGGGGAACACACCACAAAACAAAGATTAGCTACTGTCATTCTAGAACATAAAGCTCCCAAGCAAGAGAAAGCACTTAAATTTTTCCTACATGTACATGTACTTCACTGCACACGGCCACTTGGAGATAGATGTCAAATTGGCTGTATGTAAAATAACAGTTCTTACTGGAAAGGGTGCATGTGGGTGTGTGTGTATGCATGTGCAGTAGAACTCTCTTTATCTAGGAATGAAGCCCAAACAACAGGCTGGAACAGTTTGACTCTCATATTTATTTTTTTCCCCCCACCCCTGTAACTATCTCCACCTCTCCTTCTATCATCCCCCCTTAATAACATACCCCCACAAGAGCAAATAAAGGCAGTGTGTTTTCCAACCTCCTTTCAGAAAAGCCTGGGCTAAACAGAGAGCAGTGGAGGAAGAGAAAAAGAACTGTCATATCCCATAATCATAGCTTCATAAACAGGTAACAAAGGGCAACCACACTGCAGATCACATTCAAAGTAGATAGTACTACTGAATGCAAAATATTCAAGGAGGACCACAGGAGAAGGAAGCACACCACAAGTAAAATTCAACGCATAACAGTACATGATATCTCAGTCCTGTATGCTCTGATCAAAACCAGCAGTCACTGTGGAGCAGGATTTCCAGGTCAAAAATAGTATGTTTTAATTTGCATACATTACTGAAGGCTCACGACTTGTGCACATCTGATGGCTCTCCTTCCACTATGTCAGATTGTTCTATATCTGTTCTTTCCCTTCCATAAGGCACATGCCAAATGTTCCAAAATTCTACAATGCACGATGATCAACCATCATTAAAAGACTGGTCTTTCACAGACCTTGGCATTAACTAAGCTAGCTATTTCATTAATTCTGATGTAAAGAACACTAAGAAAGAACAAAAGGTGAAGAAGGATACAGAAATCGTTTTCTGAAAGTTCAGCTTTAAGGCAGTGAATTCCCACTGTAATAGCCATTATAAAAATGCACTGACTAGTCCCAAAAACTAGTACACCCCACTTTAATCATATCAGCACAAACACAAATCGAGGCAGCATGAATAACTTTTGCTTCTTTCAGTCTATCAAAGTATTAAGCTTTCATGTTACTACGGAATTTGTTAAAGGCTCATTTATGTAAGTAATTACAGGGAAGCACATACAGAAATGGATAGGGTCAAGAGTTCACACAGACAAAAAAAAATGTGTTATTTCCATACCAGTTGAGTTGACATGATTCTGGTTTTCTGTCTTTATTACAAATTTTAAAATAATCAAGAATAATGAATGCTGATAGGACTCAGCTTGCATAAGGCTATAAAGCAGAAGTACGAAGGTAGCAGACAAGGCATAGCTGTAATCTCAGATACATATTTGACAGGACTGATACCTACATCGAGTCAATACATTCTTATTTTATACACCAGTTTTATTACACAGAGATAAACACTTATCTGTTATCTGTTCCTGTGTATCAATTAAAACAAACACATACCAAAAAAAACCCCACCCCAACCCTCACTGACACTGCCCCAGAAGAGAGAGAATGCTTTAGAGAGTTTGTAGAACTACATTATATAAATCAGAAAGACAGATTACTAAACATTAAACCAGGCCAACCACAGTTTCAGCTTTGGAACACAATTATATCTGGGGGGGGGGGGGGGGGGGAAGTGAAATTGAGTAATTTTTTTAATAAAATAATTTGTCCACCTTTGTTTCATTAGAAGCTTTAATTTGCACGATACACAGCCTTTAGATTTTTTGCCTTGCAATGAAAAATGAAAATCGTGGTGGGTTTAAGGATTTACCCCGTAATACAGAGTGCTTGGAGCTGAAGGCTTCCCTTGCAATAGTACTGAATCATCTCAAAGTTCTGCTAATAATTACATTCCAATAGCCACAAAGAATATGACACTACTTAAATACAATCATATATCAGAACAACTATATTTGTACTAAACGAGTAGACCTACACCATGTTTTATGTCAGAAGCAAGCACAATTGTCAGAACAGCTAAACAGGTCACTCGAACACACCCAAGTTCTTTTATTTTGTATTACTTCTATTCTTACCTAGAAGAAAACATGAGATAACTAGTGTTCACAGTTTGCAAACACCCACTCAAATGTCTTCCCATTTTGTTCAACTAAAAGGTCAGCTTTTCAACTCAAAAAGGTTTTCTCAACACTGAGGTTGATCAGTTCCTTAATCAAAGTACTTATTTACCTTAAATATGCCTTTTTTGGTTATTTAAGCATGAAGGCACTTAAACAGCTATGGCTCTTCTTGAGAGAAGTAAACAGGCCGCTTGTGCTTCAAATGCACTGGCTCCAGGAACACTCGATCTCTCTCTTAAGAGCCAATAGAGTTCCAACTGCTCCTTTTGGGACTGAGAAACAAAGTAGGACCACATCTTGACTGTACTAAAAATTAACCCCCTCTAAACAGAATCCAGATTTATTTTCCAGCTTACTTACATAAGGTAAACAAACCTTCCCAGACTAACACTTGTCGTCTCCCTCTTCAGAGAAGCTCTGCAGAAGATTCTAAAATGCAGCATATTGCCTCACCCAGCAGAAACAATTCAAATTAATCCTAGATGAAGTATGGTTGGAAACTTCTCAAGCATCCAGCTAATTATGACAAAAGCCAAGAGGAAAATTCTCAAGATACAGCAAGCTCCATAAATACAGGCCTGAGGTACTGCAACAAATAGAGACGAGTTGATAACTTATATTTCACTTTGAATCCACCCTATTTGAAGGTGTTCCGGGATTCCAAAACTTGTATTGTACTTTAAGCATAAACCTAATTTCATGCCTAGATCAGTTTCTCTGCCCTAGTCTGGTGTGTTGTCATAAATAGTTAATCCAAAATCATAATCACAGCAAATAGCAGAGTTGATACAAAGAATGATGATACAAAGATGATACACTTCACTCTCTCAGGGAGCAAATCCGATAGCTTGGAATTTGACCCTTCCTTTAGCAAACAGCACAGAAGAATTAGGCAAAGCAAACAGAGGAGAGACAGTTTAGATGCAGTGGACAAGAGGCATACAAGCATGCCATATGTCACTCTAGGCAGGAGTTATTTTACAGCCCTGTTTTTAATGTTGCGTGGAAGTGAGGAAGTTTCAGAACTGGTCCTGATAAGGGTGAATTTGTTACTAAAAAATTAAATGTCAAATTTATGGCTTAGTGAACTTGATAGTGGCTTTCGAACTGAATTTTCCCCGTGCTTTCAGCAGCTCAGTAACTGCCTCCTGGTTCTAAACCAAGAGGAGATAGTAGTCTTCACCAGACCGGAGAGCTGCACAAAGCCACGGCTACAGACCAGTCCTATAGGAGACAGTTGGATACCGGGTTGGCTAACTCTGGACTCAGCTCACTATCCAGGAAACCTTGTATTTACAGATAAGGGGAAAGTAACACAGCGCTTTTGGGTTTCTCCTTTTTTTGTTGTGGTTGGCTTTGGGTTTTTTTGTTTTGGTTTGGTTTTTTTTTAATCCCCACCCCCTTCACCTCCTTTTCAATGAGGCTAAAATAAAACAAGACTACAAGAAAAACTTCAGAATTCTCCTACACTTCAGAATCAGTCTTCATCCCATCTCCTGAAGGCATCAGGAGTTAAACTTACAAAGTGACACTGTCAACACAAGCCAGTAAGGAAAATTAATTACATCCATATCTTCAAGTGTTCATGTCAGCAAAGCTCTTGAAATTTATTTTATGAATACACCATTGGAAACCATTCCAAAAGACTACACCTCGCAGTCTTTCCTCTATCCTGCATTTACTTTTCCTCTAAACTGTTGTGAGTGCAACAGACTTCAGAATGAAAAGGACTGACAGACCAACAAACAGGCAGTAATCCTGCAGTTATCTCACACACCCCCTTTTGCATGCCAACGCTGGAGCATCAAAGCTACAGCTGTGCCAAAGCCTGTGACAGAGGGACCCTTGCCACGTGTTGGCAGTTCCAATCTGGCCTCCAAAGCGCCTGAGCCCTTCAGTCTTTTTCGTGCCCCAAAGAGCCTCGCTAAGAATACAGAGACACACAAAACCTTTATGATTTTCAGAGGTACCAGGAACCAGATACATGCTGCCAAATTTAAAATCTTAATGCTTTAAAGCAACTTAGCAGTTGGGAGTTCTCTTGGAGAGATGCTACACGTCATTTTTGTTCTATGAGGATGTTCAGCATTCACAGAGAAGGAAATGCACTTTTTGATGGTAACATATGGCAGTTCTATAGAAACCTGCAGTGTTTCTGTGACTGCCTTTTTCTGATGAACTCAGGAGTGTACTGTATTCTGCTAGTTTTAGGATTCCTTATTCCTAAGAAGCCATCTGGGACAAAGGGAAGCCTCACGAAAAAAGGCAAGCACTATACACAAGTGTCAGCTTCCTAAGAACATACTCTCAGCTTAAAATAACTGTATTTCAACAAGCCATGATGAGAAGTAGGATTTCTTTGCATTTTCCACAGCCAAAGCAGGTGGCCACAATATCCCCAACCTCCCAAACAAATGCATCTTCATCTAACTAGGATTTCTATTTCCTTACAGTTCTTTTGTGCTTTAGCTTACACTGTACTTGAATACGTTACAATTTCTTCATCAATTCAGTATTATCTCTTTCAATGCAAGAAGACCTGCAAAGAACAATGATTTTTTTAAAGACCTGAGTACAAATCTGAGTGTCACGTACAGTAGGGATTACTGAAAAGCAAGTGTTTTTAAGGATTTCACCAGGTGTTCAAAACAGCTATTCACAGTAAAGGCAAACAAACATGTTGCTTTTATCTTAATTCCTTACATAAGGTGTCATTAAAATCTTCAAATGCTTGAAGAGACAGCCTTGGAGTGAGCTTCATTTAATCTTTCAATTAAAAGCTCCCAAAGCAAATCACTCCTACTCTTAATAATTAAACTCCTCCATATGGCAAGTAGGCTGAGCAGGATATAACAGTTAACTTCACAATGTCGTTTCTGACATTTATTTAAATGATTAGAGTGAAAAAATGAAGTTCATCATTGCAGCACATCTTTCCACTAAAAACATTTTTTAAAAAAGGACAAAATTTTTCCAAAAAAGGACAGAATACCCTTATCTTCTAATCACAACACTGATGTTACTTAAATGAGCTTCCTGAAGAGAAAAATGCAATAATATTACATGACAGTAGAAGGGATGCAACAGGAAAGGATATTCAGGACATTGCTGTGTCCAGAAAACTTTAAACTGTGAAGTTTCACATTAGTCTTTTCCACTGTTCCATATTACAAATGCAGGTAATTGCAGGAGTTCATAAACACAATTTCAGTAAAAACAGCAGATGAGACTCACAGATTAAACTCCTGAGACGTGTCCATTTATTCTGCTATATCAGGATCTCTTAATGTATGCAAAACCATTATATTTTTTCTCCCACATGGAAACTTGAAACTTGATGAGGCAAGAAAGACTTTGCTTTTTCCTTAAATCACCATTAGCTCATCTCTGCTTTCTCCACACCCACAAAAAAGCTGTCTAATTCTGAACTTAAATTTCATTTTTTATACACAGAACAAAAAAAAATCCAGTGCAATTACAGCTCGTTATTTAAAGCAGAAATTCAGTCAAGTCATGCCATTAGCAAAATCGAGTGTTAAGACATTCGATTAAAGCTTTTCTAATCTTTCCTATATAAAAAGCTTTGAAACAAACTGCAGAACAGCAGACACTTAACTTCCTGATCATCTGTTAAGACATTCAAAATATCACACACTATCTTAGAAAACTATGTAAGAACTTCATAGCAATAAAAACATTTACACACAGGAAAAAATAGGAAAGGAATTCTCTAGATAATTAAGTTTTGTGTCAATTCTAATTTAATTTTGCTTTAATTTAACTGCATTAAAAGTGACTACCCAAATCAGCAATACTTGTTTAAGAAGGAAGTTACTAAAAGGGGTTTTGAATACATTAATTGTGTCAAGGATTATTCTGACAAGACAAAATATCAGTATAAACACCTCATCTAGACTGTTAGGAAATTAATTAAGTTACAACACTGCTCTGTCTGACTAAACAAAAATCAAGAAGATGGATTCATGGCTTTTCCATCTCCTTCCCACACCCTCCCTGAGCAATGACACAGTTTGAGGGGAAGAGGAAGTTGGACAATTATTATATACAATGGTCAAAGTAGACTGATTTAGAAGAGGAACTCCTGCCAACCCTAACAATGCAGGATGAGAGGAAACTGGGAGCTGTATCTTACACAAAACATTGTAAGTTCTCCGCTTTTTCCTCCTGCCAACCTTATTCTTTAACGATACCTCCTATACAAACCCACAGATATGAACCTTCAGTTAAAAAAATATGCCAGGTGGTTACTCTCAGCAACAGGAAAGTCTGTCACATTTTCTTATCTTTATTAGTACAAGACAGCCAGGAAGCAAAATAGTTAATGCAGTTTTCATCCATGTACCTATTTGGTAGTGAAGACTATTCAACATACCTTTAAAAGTGTATCATGTACTCTTTGCTCATTACAGTAATTATTAAGATCTAAAATTAGATTAGGTCCAAGAAGAAACAAATTTACATAAATTCAAAGTTACCTAAATTCATAACTGCACCTGAAAAACACACACCCTTAACTCTGATAAAATGAACAAGACAGTCTGTAATTTTGCCTTATATCCCTTATGTGTTTAGAAGTTACACCTATCAAAGAAGCAGGACTGTGAATTTACTGTATTTGTCAACAGAACATTAATTAAGTTGATGAAATAAGCTACAGATATGTATTCATATCTATTCAGTGACAATGCACAGTGTACAGCACATGTAACACATCTAAGCTTCTTATGTATTTTAGGTCTGACTAGTTCTTTCCTGCTGTTCTAACAACTTTCTCCCTTTTCTAATGGCAGGAAGCTGCAGAAGTTGCGGTCCATCACTGATCATACACTTTAATCTGCTGGCAAGAATTTGTCAGCTCTTAAGGAAGAACAGTAGCAGCATTTAAGCCACTTCCTTAATTCAGTCAGGAAATCAGAAAAGCAGTTTACAGGTGACCTTCAAATGCCTGACAATATCTCCATGTGATTTCTGAAGCAAACTTCCTAGTACCTGTTTTCTAGATAAAACCTCATCATCTTGCTTAGAATTTCATCCTTGTTAACAGCTCTGCTATGCATTAATCTGGAAGCCTGATCTCTGTGAAAGTGTATAGTAACATTTCAAGCCTCCTGGTGAAAGCATATAGTCAATATTGAGAATATTAATTTCTGTTCAGACAAGAGCTAAGCAGACCATGAGCCACTACATTCCTTTGTGGAAGACAGCGATCTGCAGAACATAACCACCACGATAACATGGCTGATAACGCAAAAGTTCACAGACTTTTAATGCTGAGAGGATAGTTTTCTTAGAATGAAAGGGGGGGGGGGGGGGGGCCCCACGTACATGAAAAGGATTTTACCACCTTTATTACACTTTTTAAAAAGTTATATAAGACAATATGGTTTGATTGTGGTTTTAAGATTTTAAAAGCATCTTTTAAAACTTAAATTCTTACACTTTTAGACAAAGAAAACAAAACATGCTTGATCATAAGAGGAGTGCACTGAAGTCATATGCAATTTTATTTTAAAAGAGCTTAATATCTCTAAACTTATACTTTTAATTACATTTAAATTTACAATTACATTTTAACTAAAAAATTTTCCTCCAATATATTTGTTTTCACATGTGATTCCTAATCATATCCTATATCCATGAATCAGGCATGTAAGCACAACATTGCTGACATTACTGAATTACTTCAGTCTTCTACACCATCTGATCT
Source organism: Rhynochetos jubatus (assembly GCA_027574665.1). NCBI lineage: Eukaryota > Metazoa > Chordata > Aves > Eurypygiformes > Rhynochetidae > Rhynochetos > Rhynochetos jubatus. The sequence continues at coordinate 61,274,686 of CM050651.1, read as the reverse complement.
ATTACGTATATTATTAACTGTTCTAACCAAGGAATCAAATTTAATCCTCTGTGAGTACCATCTGTAGCATCGTCAGTTCCCTCAGAATTCCTGTAACAACATGTTGTCAGGATGTATTTATACTTTTAAGAGAGCATATCAGAATTATACAACCAAAACCTAAACTAAAAAGATATAATGTACTTACAATAAAGGCAGCTTAGCATCACAGTCCTTTTTTTAATATGCAATCTGTTACGTTTCTAGCATTTTAGTATTAAATATGTCAGTCTATATAATGTTTATACTTTCAGAAATACAAAGGCACTGAGCGCAAAGATTCATTAGATGTAATCAATCACACCACCATAATGAAACACTTCCTTTCAGCACCATTCAACATACCAGTGCTTTTAAGGATGTATAATATCAGTCTTTAAATAGCCCTATTATCTTATGGGACGATTTAGTAGTGCAGATTGCTGGCTACTGAAGGACTATCCTACTTCCAGAAGCTTACATGAACTGCTTTGCAGTTAGCACTCACATCCAATTCCAGATTGCACAGCTGGCACTTTTGCTCCTACTAATATGCTGCTAAATATTTTTCTCATGATGAATTTCATCAAGTGATAAACCAGGCTGACAAATCTACTGATGTGTCTCAGTTCACCTTGGCTTATTTGATACAAGTACAATCTGAAGAGCCCTTTTTGAAAAAGAAAAAAAAAGCTTTCAGAATGTTAAAAAAAAAAATAATTGAATAGTCACACTTTGGAAACAACATATCATTATGCCACTGCCCAAACTTGACACAGATGGTGATATTTACAATTATCTGAGTGTTAGAATAAACCGCAGTTGCACATATCTTACATATATCTTGGTTGATACCGTTCTGATAAATGTATTTTGGGGCCCCTAAAAATAGTAGTAAATGCTGTAGTTTTCCAATGCGTATTCCCTAGTTGTCAAAATGGTCAATAAAATAGAAGTCAGCTCCTGCACAATGAGCACACACTGAGCCTTAAGTCATGCACTGAAATCACAGAGTAGAAAAAGAAGAAACAGTTCAATTAAACAAGAACCCCAAAACTTAGAATAAGTCATAGAATGTTAGAGAGAATTAGATCAGATTAATTCCATTAAAAACTAAAAGTCATACTATGAACACATGGCTCTTCCCATCAAAAGGCGTTAGATTGAGTTTGCACACAAGTTTAAAGTGGCAATCTTCCACCTCTAGAAAAATCTCAAGAACTCACGTTCAAAGGAAAACCATAAGGTTCCCAAACACTCAATAACAGACATCACCAAATATCACTTGTACAGCTTCACATACCATCCACCAGTTGCTCCCCAAGAGCATGAGCATATTCAGGATGGGAGGAAGAGCCAAGGCAATAATTTCACATATGCCCTCCCCTAAAGCAGCCAAAAAGGCTAGTGCTGAACAGATCCCTAACTGTTCATGCTCCCACCATTCCTTCCTGTCCCTGTACTATCCCCTTCCTTGTACCAACATAAGCACATTTGTGCACTCAAGCTGCAGGAAGGATCCGGGAACTGATTCTGCCTGCATTGGTTCTCTAAACACCTGCACAAACACTGGCGACAGCTAAAGCGCAGGGAGGGCGGAGGAAACCCAGGCAGAACCACACCTTACTGCAGGCACGGCTGCTAACCCCTGGTCCTGATGTGCCCCATGTTACAACTGAATCCAGCCAGCCACACAGTAGGTGAGCAATAAACTGAAAAACAATTATTAATGCAGTGGAACAACATCTATGCTACTTGAGCGGAAAACTCCAGCTCCATTTTTCAGATGCTTGCTTTCTCTACCAGGAGGCACAGGACAGGGCCCTGTCCTAGACTACCTGTTGCAAGTAACTATCAAGTGGGAAAGTTACATGAACTCCTGGACTGCAACTGCAACACTGAACACTCCAACCAATCTGCAATTTTTCAAGTAGATTTTGTGGCCTATGAAATCTAAACCAGACTTTTGTAACACCATAGTCGGAGTTAGAGTAATAGCAAACACAAATATCACACTGCACAAGATTTAACAAGACAGTTTCTAATGCCACTGCCAGCAAGCTCAGAATTCATCCTTTCTCCAAGGCTGTCCCCATAAGCCCAGAGAAGACACAAGCGCCAAATTGTAGCCTAGTTTGGTTTCAGTCAGTCCACATTGTAAATGGTCGGTCTTCAGAGCCACCTACACCAGCAAGCTCAAGGTGTCTGCTAAGCACATGGCTGTCTCAAATACTGCTATAATTTATGTAGTCCCTCCATTCAACCTCCAAGTTTTTGGCCAGTTTCCAAAACCTAGGAGTCAGAGCACGCACTAAAATTCAATATGCAGGACGATAAAAAGACAATATAACAGGTTCTGTCCTAAACCTGACCAACTACAACACTTGACTGCAAAAAGACAAGTGAGTTTGTGCTTGGGCTTCTTTTATTTAGGTGCTTTTTTAAATTTTTATTGTTGGCAGCACAAAATGACAGTTTTCTGAAGAAAAAAGCTAGGAAGATACTTACAGAAAGCTCAAAGAACAAGATCTTTTAAAATTCAACACTGTGACAACCAACTGCAAAAGAATATTGGTATGAGGTATCTTTACAGGTAACCAATGACAATAAGAGATATATAATCTATTCTTAAGTCCCTATGTATGTTCCTGAACAAACATTGGGAAAAATCAAGATGAAATGAAGGGCAGGAAGCATTTTCCAGATGATGACTACTTTTACTTACAAGAGTCACTACAGGTACTTTATGACATATAAAAGTACAGATTATTTAAACAAAATTTCATCATTTTAGTCTTACATAAGACTTAAAACACTAATAGTGATTTATACCTATCAGACTTGAAAAGTCTAAAGCATGAAAAATAATATGCTAGTGGTTTGGGTTTTTTAAACTCTCCTGGACACGTACTGCAAATGGGATTGGGTATCTCATGCACAGAATTAGCAATGCTTCTGTTGCTATTTGCCCCCTGCAGACAGAAGTAGGAAAACAGGCACAGAGCCAAATTCCAACAGACATAAGTGTTTCCGCTACATTACCTTTTTTTAATATATCAAATATCAACACATACAGGCAGCCCATCACTTTCAGTATCAAAAAGGAGGTAACTTCCAAAAGCTAAAAAAGCCACCCATCCACCATTAAGCATAAGCAAAATTAAACCAGAACCATGAAAGATTAATTCTACTTTAATACACACAATTAGATCTCATTTCCAAAAACCCCAGGGAGTTAACTTCATGAGACCTTCTGTTTCCCACAGAAACAGAAATATATTATAAATAGAACATAGGACAACACACTTTCACTAACTTAAGATTGTTTCCAAACACATTGGCACTTCTGTCTTGTTTTGTTAGGTGTCCTATTGCTGGTTTATGGCCTCCATAGACAACAAAACACATCCAAAGTTGTCCACTCACATCTCCAAGAGAAGCAAGTCTTGTAATACTATTCTACTTTGTAATTTCGCTTTGGTTTAATCAAATACAAGGAACATAGATTCTACAGGCTTGATCTCCAAGCTCCATTCTCATGCCCTAAATGCAATACTTGACAAAGCTGACATCTAGAAACAAACTACTCCATGTCAGTCATATTTATCAACCAGCAGAAATGTTTTAATCTTTTCTATATTAACACAGTGATTTATAGGTTATACGTCTTTGCTTTAAATCTGGTTTTGTCCGTAACCATTTTAAAGCCATTTTTATGCCAAGTCATCAGCTGGGGGCACGGGACAATGTTTTTCTGTTCTGCATTTCCAAGGAATACTGAGCACAATCAACATACAGTTGACAGCAGAAAAATGGGTAACATAGTGTTGCCTTACTCTCCATAACACAGAGCTACAGTCTCTGTTTACTAAAATACAAAGGAAACAGTTTCATGCTTTCATTAAGTTTCACTTCTTTGTAATACTTAAATTAGCACATAATAGTTACACATGGAAAAGTTTCCAGTTAACATGAAAGCAGATAAAAACACTCTTCTAATACTTAAAATGTTTGCTGCAGTTCTCTTCATGTAAGTGAAGTTTTAGTATCAGTGCCAAACCAAAGCCAGGTGACGCTTCCTCCAAACTCGTAAAATAAACAACACTTACTCAGTAAGCATTATCAAAACACAAATCAAAAGTTTTCAAACTAGGAGTATATGCTCAGAAAAACTGCACTCCTGTTCAGAAAATCTCTCTGGAAACCACATGAGCCAAAAGTCTTAGACACATGCTTGAGACAGATCAAAGAACAGCAATATTTGTATATGCGACAAAGATGGGGCTATTACAGGAAGAGAACTGAATCCAACTTTGAAAACCATGGTTTTAATGTTACCTGAAAGCAGTAGAATCACAAAATGAATGCTTAGTATACTCACCAGCTATCTTGCAGATTTATTTTCTCACTTCCTTCACCCACGATAACGTGACAAACAGCCTTTTGGAGGCTCATTTTGAACACATTAATGCTACCTATTCTTGTGACTTTTGCCTTCCAAATCTCATGTTCAATGAACTTGTTCATTTTTACTAGGATTAAAAGAAAACAAAGCTTCAATCCTACATAATTTCAAGATGATCACTGGTTTTCAGAAAGCTGGGCTTGTTCAGTCTTGTGAAGAGGAGGCTAAGGTGATCTAATAGCAGCCTGCAACAACTAAGTACTTGACAGCAGATAGCAAACCCTACTCAGTAAGGGTAGACCATATAACATGGGGCAACAGTCAAATTATGCACTGGGAGGATCAGGTTAGAAATCAGGAAACCCTTTTTTTGCTAGGGTGGCATTGCAGCACTATGGGAAGCTACTCAGAGGATGTGGCGTCTTCCCCCGTAGAGGATTTCAAGAGCTGGCCAGATGACATTCTTGCTTAAAGCACAATTGTGAGATCCAGTGGTTCCTTTCAATCAGCATCTCTATCTTCAATTTGGAAAGGCAGATTCCAGAAATCACAATTGCCCCCAATACTGGGTGCTCCAATTCACAAATACAAACAAAAAACGTAATACCCGCAGTCATACTTATTGATGAGAAGTTAATTGTATCCTCAGCGCACATCCCTAGGATGCTCCCAGGAAGCATGCTGTTGTGAAGTCGTTGACCCACCACATTTACATCCCAAACTATTAATTAAATAACTAATGCTAACAAACAGAAGAAAGAACAAGGCAAGCCTGAAGAAACCCTAAGAAAATCCTGATCAAATCTCAAATGGGATTTTACAGCATTGACATCTGCGCACAGGTTTTACTGCCTTTCAATGTGCATGCGTACTCCTCATGTCAACAGTCTTTACTACAATAAAGGCTATAGTAAAAATCTTATATACTTTACTATTGTAAAGACTGTTGACATGAGGAGTACAATAAAGGCAGTAAAACCTATGCACAGATGTCAATGTTCATGCATGCAGATGAACTCTCCTTAGGAACCCTTTGCAAAATTCGATCAGTGCAAGCCAACACATTGCATATAATGAAGAGATACTTAGGGCATGCTGAAAGACGATAACCACAACAGGGTGTCAAGAACTGGTTCGCCTGTAGAAGCCCAGAGCTTGAAAACAGGGCGATAACCATTAAGAAGAATTCATCACAACTAGAATAGGCATGTTCCTTCAAGAACGAGGGTTTTTTAGAGCTACACGATGTTGTATAACGTTGCTTTGCATCTTGCAGTACCTTAAGAAATACCTTTTTAATCAGGAGGCATTTTGTACACACAACATTATGAAGGCAGAAAAGTTAAAATTCCACTTTGTATGGCCATGCCTAACCCCAAATAAATGACAACCCATACTTTTAAGTGAGATATCTGTGGCAAAAATCTACACCTTCATGCCATGGCTGAAGCAAAGAAACTTTCTGACAGTGTTAGCTTTCTAAAGCTCCAATATTGTTCAGTGTTGTTTTCGAAAGAAGCTTTATCTTTCCCTCCAGCCATTTAAAAAAAAAAAAAAGACATTTGAGATTCTCAAAAAAAAAAGGCTTTATTGACATTTACACAAGTTTAAAGCTAAAGTTTTTGAAAAGGGTTAGCAATTTTTATATACAGGAGAAGGGAAGGGGAGAAAAAGACAGGTTTGTTTCAAAATGTTTTCACTGTTTTTATAAGCAGAAAAAGTCATTTATTAAAAAGTGTTACATAAGTTACTGCATTACAACTGCAATCTTGATCAAAAATAAGATTCAAGATGCTGTTAGCTAAGTTGCAGTCAACAGCAGGGGGGAGGGAAAGAGAAGGGTGTGGAAATGGCAGTAAAGGAGATGAGATAGTAAAGCATCAGTTTTATTGATATACTTAGAGCAGTATAACAAAAGCACCTTACACAAAAAATTCTATGTATTTACAAAAAATAGTTATTTGTAATTATTGACTTTACCCATACTTTGACTGGAAAGCTGTAGAAATGACTGCATATATGAAATACATAATACATAGAAGCAATTATAATCATATAATTTGAAGTGAAATTAAGGAGATATGCAGAATTAACACAACCAACACCCTGAAATGTACCCAAATCTATTCCAACAGAGATCAGCTCTTAAGCTGAACGAAGTTCTACAGGAAAAATCCTGAGCTCGGAGCTCCTTTGTGTGTAACTACCCGCAACAGCGCCTTACAGAAGGTGCAAACCCTGACGCAAGTTTAGAGCTTAAACAGAACACTCCAACAAGAATTCATTCCAACCTTTTCTGAACGGCATCAGCTGTTCCGTGTAACTGCACACTGACCTTGAGCATTATTTATTGAAAGGTGGGCTTTGATGCAATTAAGTAAAACTTTTTCTCTAACACTTGCCAGTAATAGCTTACCTAGTAAGCAGAGTAAAGCTATTAACATTAAGTAACAGTACCTAACCAGTCTCAAGCACCAAACATGCAAAAATCAATGCTATCAAACATTATTTAAGTTTAATAAACTTACTGGTGTAAACAACCGCAAGTTTCATGCGGCTTTTTTTTTAAATCTACAAGTTTTGAGAATATAGAAGCCAGTAGGTAATGTAAACTACTGGCAGTGAAATTTAATCTATGCACTGTATAAAAGATTCTTTGTTTTGGGTCTGGTTTTTTTGGTACGTGTAATTATTTCAACCCAAGTTTTAATAAATAAATACTGGAGTTCTTGAAATTCCTTTGTTTCATACAAGATCACATGGCTATTGATTTACTGATCCCTTACAAAGCAGTATCTGTTGTAGTAAAACCTGATTAATAGAATAAAATTCTTTTAGCTCAGCAATTAAAATAAATACTACACCACTATTTTAAAGCCCCAGACAAGATTGCAAGACTACTAGACTGAGGCAAAAATTAAAGATCTACTATTCCAAGTACAGCATGCCAAAAACTTCCAGAAATTATAAGAAAAAAAAAAATTACCAAAACACAAACATCTTTGATAACAGGAAAGTTGAGAGCCAAGTACAGCATTTCAAATGACAACAGAATTCTGCTAATACCTGCAGAAACTATTAAAATAAAATCTACATTACTAAAAATGCAATCCTATATTGCTGCCAAAGTACTGCCTTGGAAAGAATCATTCCTTTCATCATTGTTTAAATGTGCCTTTCCATTAGAGGCCAAACAACCTGAAGAAATTCTACAAATGCAGACCAGTGAGGTGACAAATGAAGTACCCAGCTCCAGGACAGGCATTTTCACATACTTTTACTCTAAAAGCAAGCATTCCATTCATTCTAAAAGCAAGTAACAAGTAATTCCTGCTCACTCTCTATAAAAATATGCAACATCATATATACTTTTTTTTTTTAACTCCTTAAATGAACACAAGCACACCCTTTTCTTACCTGAAAGGGCCTTCTCCTGGCAGGCCAGTTGAAAACAACTCTGAAGAGACAGCACAAGGGTGAGGAGATAAACTTCTGTGCTTAAACACCTATTTGTACTCTTCAAATTAATCAGCATTTATCAGAACTGTGTACTTCTATGCATGCACAAAAACATAGTACACTCATGAGGGCAAATAAGCACGTACATGATTGCTCAGTGTAAGATATACAAAGTTACACAAAGCAAGCAACTTTAAAATGAAGACAAGGAGGGGTTTAGCTGCAATTTTTCACATGGACATCTTGATACAAATAGCCTCTGAAGACTTTTATCATAATACTTTTATTTTTAATCCCATAGGTATTGCTACATAATAAACTACATAAATATATGCCAAGTTCATATACCAGTAACTGAGTACAGGCCCATTGACCTATTTAAATACAACACCTACAACAGCTCAGTCAAACCCACAATGGAGAAAGAATTTGAGAACGGTTTTCAATCTTGCCCAAATAAAGCCAAATGGCAATTTAAAAACAACAAACCTGGGCAACAGGCAGTTTGTCCTTCAAACAAATGCCAGCCACCCCTAGCATCTCGGTCCAAACCTTATCGTGCCACCCCAGCTCGGCTTGCACACTGTACACTGGCTTGATTAATCTGTTTCTGTGCTCCAGAGAATTATCCACCTACATGAAGATGCGGCTGATACAAGCCACACCTCAGAGGTTTCAGAGACAAGGAAATCAGGCCAAATATTCATCCGTGTCTTCCTGTCACCTCTGAGACTGCCAACTGACTCAAAAACCTCTCTCCTCTCATTAGCATCTTCCCTTCTCTAACCAAAGCTCTGCTGCCCAGCCAACCCAAGGCCCCTTGCATAAGCATGAGACAGAAGAACTAAGTGCAGCACAAGCTGAAGCTGCAGCCTCTGTGGTATGTCATTAACTAATCAGGAGGACAATAGAAAGCTGATTTCATAAGTCAGTGTTGAGATTTTCTATATGGGTGCAAATATTTAACTCAGCTTGCACACGCCTCGGGCAGGACTTGCAAAGCGAACATAATTACTTTTAGCACATCACTGAGCAGTCTACAGCTGGAACCACCAGCCTGTGGTTTTGCATGCTCAATTCACAGCCAGCAAAACAGCATGATTTGAAAAAGCAACAGAAGTATTTTGTCCTCCAAACACTCAACTTTTAATCTAGCTCAAAAACAAGTTTACAAGATGCTACACAAACAGCTAGATAGTTATGGCTACTGCCAAGTATTATAATGTAAATCAAGGTGACAGGAGAAGAACACAATGCTTATTCCTACTAGAAACAAGCTTACTATGTAAAAATGCATATAATAATTACTGTAACATTACTTTCTGCTTTCAGTGCTGGCAGCTCTTACAATAAATTAGGTTACTCCTTTACTCATTTGTCCCTCTTCTCCCTCCACCGCATCACACACACATAGCTATTGCCTACTTTGCTTGTATAGTTGTTCTTCTGTTTCCAGGTTGTCTCAACGTCTTCCACGTTTAAGGTCCCTTCCAACCTAAACCATCCTATGATTCTATGTTTCATTCCAAATCACAAGGTTTTCATTCCAGTTTCTCATCAATCTCCTTATCTGTGAAAGGGGTGTTATCAAACTACTGCCAGATAGCTCTGATATCAAACACACATTCTTTCTGCACCTTCCTAACCTGTTTTAAACCCTACACAATTTATCTGCAGCACCCTACCAGTTCTTTTACGTAAGCTCAGAGGTCTCAGCAAAGTATTCCCTCAAACCATAAAACTTAGTCCATCATGCAATTATTTTACCCCCTGAAATGGTGGCTGTGTTCTTTCATTCCCGAAAAATATTTCTGGTGAAAGATGCTGGGGGCATTCTTGTTAAAAAGACAAACAAGTACATCAAAGTCTCACCACTAGCTTATCCCACCTAGAACTTTCCTTCATTAAACCAGATCACAGCAGAACAAAACCATTTCCCTATTTCTACTTGTTTTGTCAAAAAGCAGCAACAGAATTTCATTTTTGCATGATGAAAACATTTGTTTATATGTGCTTGCTTATGTGGGGTTTCTTGGGTTTTGGTTTTTTGTAGGTTTGTTCGGTTTTTTTTTCTTACGATGTTCTCTAACAGAAGGGAAAACAAGACAAAAAAAAAAAATGAGATTAAAGGAAATGATGCTGCCATAATTACATATTGAATTGGAGATACACTGCAACCTAAGCAACATTATCAAAGGAGATTTGTGCATAAGCATGCACAATATGCAAGTTTACACAATATGTAAATAGAATGTTGCTTCTTAATAGCAGTTACTCCAAAAAAAGTGGTGGTATCCATCATTTGGTAGGTAAAACATTTTATTAGCAGAACTCAAGAAGATTTTGCTTGGTCACACAGAATCAATATGTTCCTGATAGAATGTCCTCTGTTTGCTGTTTAGCATCAAATGTTTACCAAATAAGGAAAAACTATACTTCCCCCTAATGCCTTCCTTTTACTTAGCCTACCAGCGTGCCTTGAGTTTTCTCTTCCCCTTATCAACACAATAAATACTGCATAAGTATGTTCTAGGAGAAAAACAGCTCTCTTCAGTTCTGTCTGGAAAATGCTGACGTTGTTTCTTGAAGGTAACTAGTATTTTACCTGAAGTCAAACTCAAACACCAATACATCATACAAAATCCTTTTCATAACCTGTTGCACTCATGCAAAACCACAACACGACTTTTCAGATAGGGTACAAATGCAGCAGAGAAATACTGAACACTATGTATGGAGCAAATCATTTATACTCAGAAGTTTATACCCAAAACAAAAACTGAGACTTTTTCCGCATAATTGCTAAAAAGATCAATTACAGAAATGATGCTGAGCATAATATTCTTCTTTTCTACCAAATTTAGCTGTTGACAAAATAAAGCATGTTAACAGCAAATGTCACTGATGACAATTTGAATAGAAATCCAAGCCCGAGCTGGAAAGAGAGGTGTGGAGGCAAAGGCGCAGAAAAACTGACCATTGCTGATCTGCGCATTAAGTCTCCTGAGGTAATTACACATTGGAATGTTTTACCAGAGAATTTCTTACCAGAAAGATTGCTAATTAGCGTTAACTCAATTAAGCTATTTGCTTAATAAGCAGCTATTAAAAGTTATTAAACAGAGAAATGCAGAGGTAATTATACCTTCCTTGCTTGAGTACTGTGTGCTGTTCTGCTCACCTCCAAACAGAATGAGCATAATTCCAAAAGAAAACAGGGGAGATCTTCACATGCAAAATGCACACAACAGAAAAGAAAGTAGAGAAAAATAAACCATATAGTCATTTTTTCCAATGGATAGGATTTTTAAAAGCTACTAGTTTAAATACATACATATGTATACCTGCCCTTACACGGTGTATATACAGTTATGACAATGAGTTCTACTGATCAGCATGTCCAAGACACCAAGGTGAGATCTACATGATGGAACATAAAGTCATGTTTGCATTAGGTTAGATAAAAATCAAGCAGTCTGGAACAAGTCTTCACACCTCAGGATATAAGGAAATCTGTACATGTCTTTTGTTAGGAAGAGTTATATTGAATTACTGTGCTGCAACCATGTTCTAGACTTCCTTCAATAGCCTTTTCTCAAGGCCCAGGTAAATTCTTATTTCAAGGTATTAGATAAGCTACTTCCTCCCTTTTGTAAGATAACAATTATGTTCTTAAACAAGGTTTTAACCAGTCACTTCTGGACCAGTGAGGACACAACAATATGCTGAAAATCATATACGTGACTAACAGGATCAATTGTCTGAAAGAGCCGTCTCTGGAGAAAACTATAATTCCTATATTTCTGAAGAGCCTCCATGGATTTCCATGTTACAGCGCCACAGATAATATACATGCCTTTTCTCTTGAAGAAGCAGACACCAGTATTTTAGTAAAAGTTCATGCCAGAGGAATTGAATCCTCTCCTCTATCAGGAAGTGAAATTTCACCCAAATTGTTCTGAATAACAGACAACAGCGATAGATGTTCCGTAGAAATGCAAGTAAGGTTGCTCTTTTATAAAAACAGGAAAACACTGCACAGGACCACTTTGTTCAGAATACTGCACTTCTCTGGTCTGTAAAGTCCTACTGTCATGGCAAAAATTTGATTTAATTAATCCTCTTAAAAATTAGTAACAAAAGAATATGATGCACACATACAACTCGCTTTGCCTGTTATCCAAGCTTCTGGAAGTCACCAAGTAGTAACCATAAGTAAGGCTAAATTAATTACCAAAAAGTGAAAAAAGCCTTTAGGGTTTCTTGCAGCATAATTTCAGTAATATTAACTTCTGGACAATCAGTTCTCAGGCATACGCTAAGAAAATCTGCTAAAACAAGGTGTTGGTGGGCTTTGGGTTTGGTTTGGTTTTTTGTTTTTGTTTTTGTTTTTTTTTTTTCAAAAATAAGCCAATAACTAAGCCCTACCTTAAAAAACAAAAGGTTCTTTATCAGTGAATTAGGGAACAACATCCAGTCACATAACAAAAGCATTCAAGAGTATGCCATGAGTGGAATAAACAATACAAACTGTAACCTGCCAGGCACCCTCAGAGTGGAAAACTTCAGAATCACCACATTCTTCATATAAAAATAAACCACATAATTAAAGATGTGTTTTAATTTAGCATTTCTGTTATGCTTTAAACTTGTTTCTTAAACAGCTATGACAAAACATTGTTTACTTACATGAGCAAACACAACGAAAGAATGAGAGACAAGGAATAATCCAAAGCAATGTTTCCCAGCTTCCCCAACTTGCTTACTGCTGGCAGCTGCATACACAACCCCTTAAAGGCTACACAAAACCACCGTCACCACTGCTGTCCTAGTAATTGGTATGTCTAAATGTGTATGTCTACATTTGCATGTCTAAATTCATCCCCCTATCTGCCACTAATGTCAAGGTGGTTTTTTTCTGGACAGATACAGCATTTTTACAATTTATTCTGAAGCATGAACAATCTCTGCCACCCTCTCTTGAAGGAGCTTTTCCCTGACTCATCCCTCATTCCACTGGCAACTTTTTTTCGTTTCTCAACCCATGTTCAGCCATCATCCATCTCCTGCTGAACATTCATGAGGCCACCTGGCAGCCTCTCTTTAGTTACTCTTCTTTGCCTCCGATTTTCCTATTTCTTCTCTTCTTTCTACAGTGTGGTTGGTAACAGTTACAGATGGTTGGCACATTAAACATTACGCCAGGCTAGTGCACGGACAGAGAAGAGTTAAATTTGACACACCTTTAGCTGCAAGCTGACTACGCCACTTTAAATTATGGAGTATTTCGTATTCATGGAATATTCAGTTATCTACTAGCATCACTATACAGAAGTAAGGTCCCAGTTCAGAGGATATATTAATGCTATAATACCACAAATAAAGATCCTTTTACATATATTGTCTTAGACTGAACACAAAAATCATCCCCAACATTAAATGTTGGGTCATTGCATTCAGCGTTGATGGTTGATACAAGCATTCATTAATTGGGAAAGCCTACAGAAAGCCAAAACAAATTCAGACAGTAAGAAGGCCTTGACTAATCTAAATGGCTTTGCATCATATTTATTAAGAACAATCTCCAGACTTCTCAAGTACTCGCCCTCATAGCATTCACCCCCCTATCTGAAATGAAACACCTTATAAACAACATAAAAGCAAGAGCTGCACAGAAATCTACCTCTGGATAATTTTTAATTCTTTTGAACACTTTGCTTAGCAAGTTCCATTGGATATTCAACTGAGAAGGTAAACAGCAGGTGTGTCCAAAACTGAGGGTAATGTTGGACAGACATCCAAAGTCAAGAGTTTTGCCCAGCAAAAAAAACAGTCATTTTTAAAAAATTACATGTCATTCTATACTAATCACTACTGCTAAATATATTATTTAGTTATTAAATCTCTGCATATAAAGTTATCCTGCAGATTTCAAGAAACTTTAATTTCATGAAACACATTCAGCTGTGCTTAGAAGTACAGTAGAGAACTTAAGGCATATATATTGATTTATTATAATGTGTTGTGTCTGACTAATGCAAGTAAGAGTTCTCTGCACATTCCAGTGTTAGTCCAAAAAGAGAACAGAAACTTAGGAGAATCCTATCAAATATTTTGAACAACTACTGAAAGATCCTCAAACACACCACAACTGTCTGTAGCCTCCTAAGAAGCTGCAGGTTATGAGTCACCAAATATTCTTGAAGATTTTGGGTTTTCTGCCTCTCTGATACCTTTCAAAGACAAGTCTATGCCATCAGAAAAAGAGATTACCCACAACTCTCATCCTTCCTACTGCAAAACACACACGAATAGCAATGAACGACTAAAAGCAGCCCCAATGCTATGGCAGCTTGCAAAGATAGAGTAGGCAGACCAGTATTCTGCTTCTGACTAAACCAACCACAGTTGCATGATACTGAACAATTGTGGGCGAGAATATCACAATTTCTAATTTAGCACAACATTCTGCTATAAGTACAAAGTGTTACTTGAAGTTCCCAGATGCAATTAATGCAGAGGTGGAATTGTTCTTTCCTTTTTCCATAGCTGTTCTTCAATCTTATCTACAGATCTACTGTTAAGAGTTTCAAAGCCACATTAACTGATGGCAGTCTACCCTCTACTTCTGGTACTCACATACACAGGCAGATAGGTCTAAAATCAGCTGAGCACTTGATAACCAAAAAAAAAGATCTATCAAAACATGTAAATTCCTTCTAGAACCTACACGGCATTTTCAGTTATGTGCTGTTGTACACAGCATTTTACAAGTCCCACACAATTCCTTCATCAAAAAGTTTAGCAATAGAGAGTGGCAGTATTTAACCTTTCAGTATCCTTTTCCATTCTTAAACTGGAGCAGAAAATACATGCCGAATCAAATGAGGTGAGAAGGCCTGTTAAGGAGGTTGGGGTACATGATCAGAACATACAGAACATGCACAAGATCTGTTGGGGTGGACGAAGCAAGGCAAGACAAATGCAACAGCATGACTCAACAGATAAGACTTTTAAAAGAATCGTACAAAATACATTATGAAACATTACATCCTAAAAAAACCTGATTTTCTTACACTGCAACCCAACCATTCAGATGAAATCTTTAAAACAGTTCAAAAGCTGAAGTGAATTCAAGCACAGATCATCTTCTCTAGTAAATAAGTCATCTACTAAGAAGTCTCAAACCTTCTGAAAGCAATAAATTATAGCCAACAAGGCTATCAAAGATGGGGAGAAGGAGTTAACACCACCTCCCCTCCCCTGTGTAACATATTAATTATAGCTTCCTAGGTAGTATTACTGATTGACTGAAACCTAATCCTGCAACATTTTAAAGTTAAATGACATAGAAAACAAAACTTAAGGGCACTTAAGAAGCACTGTGAACATAAACACCAAATTCATATCCAACCTGAGCAGTAATTATTCATTCTGCAGCATTCAAAAAACCTAAACACATTAAAGAAACATGGCAAAAATACCTGACTTAAAAAGCATTTAAGTTTCTATCTAAACTTAAACAAGTTAGAGCCTCTGTAAACAGGATGAGGCACTGCTTCTGGAACAGTTCTTATATAAAGTCAGGAAAGCAACATTTTTCCCCCTGTATCTGAAGTAAGTGCCCTCTTCACACTCAACAGAAACCCAACTGACACGGCGAGTAGAGTTAGGGGTGTGATCCACGTGTCCAAACAGGGCTTCCTACCTCACGGCAAAACAAGTTTACTCTGTTATAGAAGGAGCCCAGACTCCTAGCTCAGATGCCGACACCTCAAGAGACATGAAATGAATCCCATCCTTAAAGCTTCTGATCAAGTAACGCCATGGGTATGCACTTCAACACCTCTGGGCCCTGCGAACGCAACAGTGTTAAACAACAAATGAAAATAATGAATAGGTGAAGCAGGAAAATACACAGTAGTTGCTACCCAAGTGTGCATTTTCCCGACACATCTTGAAGTTTGCATGGTCTGCAACACCAGCTCCCAAATGATGCCACATTCTCAAAGTGCAGTATAACAACAATAGCCTCGATATGAGCAGCAGCCAGGCAGAAGAGGCAAGGAGACGCAAGCAGGCTCACTGCTGGAAATAGCCAGTGTGGGCAGCAACAGCTGCTGCTGGGGCTGGCTGCTTCCCGCCACGCTGGGCCCTGTACCACACCAGTAACCATCCCACATGCTTCAATCCCTTCTGGAAGCTGCAAAGCCTTCTGCCTGCCCTGCCAAATGCAAATCATTATTTCACCATTTCCTTGAATGGAATGGTAACCAAATAAAAGCTAGAAGATGCCTGAAAGTCATCCTTTGGATCATGACACGTTAACAAAACTAAAATGTAATTTCTGACAGTAGTAGTATTTAACCCATATTCAGATATCTAGGTATACTTAATTATCTTTAAAATCTCTTAGGTTGGGAAAGAAATTAAGGTTGCTTTCATTACAACTAAACTTCATTTCAATTAGTGAACAGAAAATTACTAACATGCAATCAGTAAAACCTATGGATTTTGCCTGTTTAACAAACCAACTAACTAGAACTTGCACTTTGAAGTAATCCATGTTTAACAGAAGTCTGAGATAGGCCACAGAGGAAGCAAGTTTCAACATATTTAAGTGAGAAATCCAAGACCATCAGGTGAGGTTATTTCATAAAACAAGTGATTGCGTCAGAGCCAAAGGCTCATTATTCATGCAAACATAACAGGCTACTTACAACTCTCGGACAGGATGCACAGGAAAAGTGCAGTATTTACCTCACCCTAGCACTTACAACCGCAATACTTTGAGAACTTCATTAGCAGTGTTGCCACCTACACTTGCGACCAGCATGAACATCATTCATCCTCTACTATGTCTCTAACTTACACTTACTTCACATACTAACATTAAGAAAATGGCCAGGAAGTACGTTCTTGTGCTGGTTAAACCATGACAGTTCCCCACTAGGTATCCAACAGTGCTGAGGTCAAGTCAAACACTTAAGAGAAATACCCTTTATGCTTTAGTTCCACACAATACAGAATGACCTATATTCAAGTTCTGATCTTAAATTCACTCCCTAGCCAAACAAAAGGAGCTCTTTGAAATACCCAAACAGTTCTACGAATGGCAGCCTCCATGGTGATCCCAGGACATAGGCTGTTGTTTTCCGCAGCCGTTTACAGCTGATGTTTCCAGTTTCCATCTGTGTGCACAAAGTGCCAGTAAACTTCATATTTGTCTCTCTTCTCCAAAATTTTGAATGCAAAGCTTGCCAAGGAAAACATAATTATAGCACTGTCTTGATAGTGAAATGCATGCTGCTTCCTGCTTCTAACAAGTATCTTGCCACACTCCCAATAAACACACCAGGATCAAGCCTGTCCTTTACAATCATTGAAAATACAGCACAGACCTGGAAAAGATGAGTTTTACCTCCTTTGAACCCCATTTTCATGTGCAAAATGTCCTTGTTACTAGCAGAACATTTCACTTCCACTTTAATTTTTGTTGTGTACACCAAAAAATTATTGAAAAAGGCAAACTGAACTGGACACATCCATGAAATATTTCTGCAGCCAGTTTTCAGAACAGAACCCACGGCATGACCAGATAGTTTCACTTCAAGCATTCATAATCATACAAGAAGCAGTGAAGCAATCATTTTCATTCCAGAAAGCCTTAGAAACCTTTTGGAGAGAATAAAAAAAATTAAGAAATACTCAAGAGGCCACAAATTTTAAAAGTTTAAGTTATTTTCCCTCAACATCCTGCAAGTAAGAAAGGCCTGGTAGGAGACAGAGTGAAAGCCCACTTTCATTGCTGACTAATTTTCAGCAACGGTTGGTTGATCTTTAAAATTCATACTACAGCTGCCTAAAATCTGCACTTTACCCAGTTAGATGCGGTGGGAAAAGAGTAGAGACTGGCTCCATCATGGATAGCAAGGCACTTCATCTAGGCTTTAAGCTGGTTAGAAATACTATAGTATCCTGAAAACTCGGTATATTTCAGTTGGTATGCTTAGTCCTCTGCCTAAAGTATTCTCAAACACTTCATGGACCTAAAAAATAGTGTCAGAACAATGAATGATCAGTATTAAACAAACACTTAAACAGTTTGTGCTAAAACTTTGGGGAAAAAAATCTATTCAAATGAATAATCAGCTACTACTTTCATATTTAAAGAATAAAAGAAATAATTTGGGTAAGAAGACAATGACTGTCTTGTTCTTTGACTTCTGTAAGAATGTTAATCTGCTGCTGACAGCATTTTGGGCATAGAAAACTGAAAGTAGCTAGAAAAAAAATCAAAACCAAAAAAGTTATTGTAATTTTACTAACTTCTGGCAGGAAAGTAATTTCATCCTTAGGATACCATGTAGGAGACTGCAAACCAATACAAATCAACAGAAGAAACACAGTTCAATAAAATCCATTAAGTGAGTCAGTGCCAGCCAAAATGTTGCCAGTCCTCAAGTTGAAAACCCCCGCTTACTAACACCTCGCCAAAACTTAATGTATAAATTACGATGCAGGTCACTACAACATTATGACATTCTCCTTTAAGCATTTTATCCCTATTCTCTCTACATTAGCAGTCACTTTAAACATTTACTCAAAACCAAAGATGAAATGCTAATGGAAAACAGCAAGTATTTGTCACACTGTCTTGTCTCAAACAACACAACCATACCTTGCAGTTTCACAGAAGACTAGTACAAACATATGAATTGGCCACACTGAGTCAGCGGTGTCCATCTACATCAACCTGCACAGCACCAGTTAGCAGCAGATCGTGCAGTACAAAGGGTGATGGAAAGAACAATTTTCCCCTAAAACAACACATTTTTAGTTTGCAAAACTGCAATGAGTTTCCTAGTTTAGTTCTGCCTGTTCACACAGGTACACTCTCCCCCTTCTCGCAGGAAAACGGGAAGCAGGGAGGGGGATATATAACTACTTTTAAATCTTCTTCTGATTTTCAGTGAATGTCCACAGGTCCCATATCATGAAAATAACTCCCAGTCTTCCTACAGTTGCCTCATTTCTCATATTCATGACACAACATGAAATCCACCTGCTGCTACAGGGTTCTTTCGTCCCTCTCTCCCCATTTCCTTGGCCTTCCATGCAGCACCAGCCCAGGGTTCATTCAACTTTCACTTAGCAAATTTCAGCAAGTCATTCCAGCAGAAAATAAACCCAACAAACAAAATAAAATAGCTCAGCATTAGGAAGAGGACAGGTTGAAGGTCTAAGTCACAGGACAGGTCTTTTAAAACCAAGTAGTCTTAGTTTCTTTTCAGACCTAAGCACATACATACAAAAGCATTGGCAAGCTTTATTCAAACCTTTTCTAGTTTTACATATCCTTTCAAGTGACAAATATTAGTATACTATTTTCCTTTCTTCACAATTTGTAGTATTTCTTCCTGACCAACCATCAGCCTCTTCCCAAAGAACAATCCACTATTGCTTCCAAAAATCTCAAGTGTAACAGCTCATCAGAGCTCCAATTTTTCAGTTGAAACCAGTACAAGTACCCACTTAACAGTATGAAAGTCCTGAACAAAAATAAGGTCCTTCCTCCTCTCTTTCCCTGCCCACTATTTTGCACCTCCACACTACCATCACGCTGACACACAGTATCATACTGGCCATCAGAGATCTCTGCAGGCAACAGCGGTTTAGGTTCAGTTCCCCTTTACCATCCTGCTACGTCACACTTCCACTCACTTCTGATCTAAATAGTATAATACTCCATTTGTAACCATCTAGTACCATGAAGATGCATCCTTTTTCTTCCCGTTACAATAATATAGAACAGTTTGGGTTGGAAGGGACCTCAAAGATCATCTAGTTCCAATGCCCCTGCCATGGGCAGGGACACCCTCCACTACACCAGGTTGCTCCAAGCCTCATCCAGCCTGGCCTTGAACACTTCCAGGGATGGGGCACCCACAGCTTCTCTGGGCAACCTCTTCCAGTGCCTCAACGCCCTCCCTATGAAGAATTTCTTCCAGATATCCAATCTAAATCTACCCTCTTTCAATTTAAAACCATTACTCCTTGTCCTGTCACTACAGGCCCTTGTAAAAAGGGCTTGTAAAAAAAAAAAAACCTACAACATTTTACCTGTGATTGCTTATCACTCTTGTAAGGAAACAGCAATTTCCATGGGCCTGATCACAGCCATGGCTGTGTGCAGACCTCCAATTCTGCTGACATAAGAAAGTCTTACCACTCATCAACGTCAACAGAAACTAGAACTTTGACTACTGTTCGTAAGATACTATAAACAGTCAGGAGGCAATATAAAACAAGTGTCTGAGTGCCTTTATGACAAAAAAGAAACATCACAGATGCATAATTTCTTGAGAAGGATGTTTACTTAATAAAGGAAACAAACCAGTTTTACTTGCATTCCTTTACAACAAAGATTACAAGTAGTCAATTGGATGCATGTAGAGTTCAGATAGGCGTGGGGGTTTTGGTTTTGTTCTTTCAAACATCAAACATGTCTTCATTATCCTGTATTAATAAAATCACATTTCATCGGTTTTGTTTTACAGAAGTAAACAGTTATGCCAGACAAGTGACTTTAGTTTTGAGACATGAACTCTGCCTTTTACAATAAAAGTCAACTAGTAAAACCGTATTAACTCCCAGAGCAAAGGTTTCATTCCAAAACGTGGATTTTTCTACAAGCTAAGTTACTATCATCTACAATAACTAATCTCTTTAAGAAGCCCTACTAAAATCTTGGCTTTATGTCTCCTTCTACAATTTTATGGATTGCTGAAGTATTTTCTTAGCAATTTTGACATAATTTTTCAACTTCATACTTGATAACATTGTGTAAAACGTTGCTTTTCATGAATAGCTAAATCTCTCTTACCCACCTTTCTCCATCACTATTTACTTTGCATGCCTGGGCTTCTACTAGAACGGTTAATACTACCTTCCTCCAATGCTGGTATCTTTGCACAGATGCTCTTGTGCAACTGTGCGCTGAACTGAAGCAAAGACCTGATCCTGCTGAAAAAAGAAAGGTAATACCAACTTCCAGCTCAATCAGTTTCCAGGCATGCAAGTGTTCAGGGAGCAGCTGGAACACAACAAATAGGTAGGGAGGCAGAGAAAGCAACAAGCACAAAGAAGGAGCACCCCCTTCTGCAGCAACAGCCTACATCAAGGTCAGTTTCAATCAATAACAAAGCAACATCCCTTCAAAGGCCACAGAGCTACAGGTCTGGTATCACTGCCTGCAGACACAACTGAACTAAGACCAATTATCAGGAGTTCAGTTTCATAAGACCAAAACCAAAATATTACTTCAATTAAAATGCAGTCTTAGAATGGAATCCTGGTGCATACATGATTCAGGTTCATACTCTGAAGTCAATGGAATCCATTTCATTGTGTCTTATCTGCACTTTAGACTGACGTTATTGTGCTGTTTCCAAATAACTACAATACCCTCCGTGGCTCTGCCAGCAGTGTTTTAGTACATGCATTTAGGGAACAAGAACCAGGTAGGAGAAAAGACACTGAGGCAGCCATGGTACAAAAATTACTGGCAAAGATAAGTCTTTCAAAGAAAAAATAAAAATATACACTGGGGAAGTCAGAGCTGTCTTGATGCATTTCATTTGCAACTAAAAATCACAAGTATGAAAGGATATAAATATATTTTTCCTTCCTGTCACATCATTATATAAGTATTGGAGCTACATAATATTATATGGTTTAATTTTCATATTTAACAAAAGAGTAAACAATACTTAGCAATGAAAAAGTAATTTCATTTTCACTTCAAAATGATTTTTAAGTCTTTAGGCAATGAAAATAACTCAAGCCAACACTACTTTTCACATAGGCGTACATTACCGCAAGAAGTGATCTTGCAACCTTCTATATATAGCAAGCTAGAATTAAAACTACAGTAGAAGGAAGTCTCCTACTCAGAATAATTAAGTTTCATGTTCATTTCAAAATCACCACAGACCACATGGTTTGGGTGGTTTTGTTTATTTCTTAACAGTATAATATTTCTTGCTTGTTGTTTTTCAAATACAAATAGTGGGTGTCATTTCATTTCAGACTGAGGAAAAACTAATCAAGCTTGTCGCTTCTAGGCTGTAACTAGAGAGAAACAACACAAGACATTCTTTTTATTTGCTTTAGATCTAGGCATGCCAACAGAAAATTCACCTGTTTGCTGGGTTTGTTCAGCCTTGAGAAAAGGCGGCTTGGGGCAGACCTTATCACCATGTTCCAGTATTTAAAGGGTGGCTACAAAGAACATGGAGACTCCCTTTTTACAGGGAATCACATGGAAAAGACAAGGGGTAAAGGGTACAAGTTACTCCTGGGGAGATTCCAATTGGACACAAGAGGAAAATTTTTCACAATGAGAAAAATCAGCCATTGGAATAATCTCCCCCCAGGGAAGTGGTGGATACCCCAACACTGGACACTTTTGAGATTCTGCTGGACAACATGTTGGGCCATCTTGTCTAGACCATGCTTTTGCCAAGAAAGGTTGGACCAGATGATCCTGGAGGTCTTTTCCAACCTGGCATTCTATGATTACTGCATCTAGTGACGGTAGGAGGGAGGGACACATTTCAATTAAAATCCAGTGGTTGGGACCAAAAAAAAAAAAAAATCAGCAGATAGGAAATTATCAACATAACTTTTGCCTAGCAAAGCTTGTGGGACATATTTCCACATGTAGACAAAGGCTGTAGTGTAAATCTCAAGAAAAAAAATCACCTACTGAGCCATTCCCTCACTCATCAGATGCTACTCATATGGGGGGCGGGGGGAAACAGAAAGAAACATTCAGGGGTTATTGATGACCAATCTCAATGGGCGTCTAGAGGAGTTATTTACTATTAAGAATTAAACAGTGTTTGTGTGAAAATTTCCTTTCCAAATAACATATTTAAGTTGCAGAGAACTCTGACCTTTACCTAATTCAGTTCACAGTCACCTGATGGAACTGAGAAAAACTGTTTTGTAACCGTGAAACTTTACTACATGTGCTTAATAATCACATACAGCTAACCCCTTCCTTTATTCTAAACCACAAAGCGAGAAAGAGCATTGGTACCACACCTTCTTGTAGGAAAAGCTTCCCATTTTAAGGAGAAACTACACAGCTTAGCAATCCAAAATGTCTTCACCACATTTTTATTTGGTAGAAATTTGTTAAAATTAACACTCTACTACAAGGTTTGTTTTCTTTTAAACACAGCTTTAAATAGATTCAGAAAAACTACTGTTTATTGCTCACCTCAGTTTAGAACCTAAGCACATGACAATTTCTTACAAATAAACAATAGCTACAGAAAAAAGAACAATCAGGTATTAGATTTTTAACTGGAGACAGTACCAGAGTGCTGAGCTACTGACAGTTTTCAAATGTTTGATGATGTAGAAGAAAAGTTAGGAAACAAAGCATTGCCTCGAGGAAAAGGATCAAAACTATCATAGAATGGTTGGGGTTGGAAGGGACCTTAAAGACCATCTAGTTCCAACGCCCCTGCCATGGGCAGGGACACCCTCCACTACACCAGGTTGCTCAAAGCCTCATCCAGCCTGGCCTTGAACACTGCCAGGGATGGGGCACCCACAGCTTCTCTGGGCAACCTGTTCCAGTGCCTCACCACCCTATCCATGAAGAATTTCTTCCTGATATCTAATCTAAGTCTCCGCTTTCAGTTTAAACCCACTACCCCTTGTCCTGTCACTACAGGCCCTTGTAAAAAGTCCCCCCCATCTTCCTTGTAGGCCCCCTTCAGGTACTGGAAGGCTGCAATAAGGTCTCCCCGGAGCCTTCTTCAGGCTGAACAAGCCCAATTCTCTCAGGCTTTCTTCAGAGGAGAGGTGCTCTAGCCCTCAGCATCTTTGTGGCCCTCCTCTGGACTCGTTCCAACCAGTCGATATCCTCCTTATGCCGAGGGCTCCACAGCTGGACACAGCACTCCAGGTGGGGTCTTACAAGAGCAGAGTAGAGGGGGAGAACCACTTCCCTCGACCTGCTGGCCACACTTCTCCGGATACAGCCCAGGATACAGTTGGCTTTCTGGGCTGCCAACACTCACTGCCAGCTCATGTTCAGCTTCTCATCCACCAGCACCCCCAAGTCCTTCTCCTCAGGGCTGCTCTCTATCCATTCTCCCCCCAGCCTGTGCTTGCGGTTGGGACTGCCCCAACCCAGATGCAGGACCTTGCACTTGGCCTTGTTGAACTCCCTGAGGCTGGCAGAGGCCCACCTCTGCCACCTGTCCAGGTCCCTCTGGATGGCATCCCTTCCCTCCAGCGTGTTGACTGCACCACACAGCTTGCTGTCGTCAGCAAACTTGCTGAGGGTGCACTCGATGCCATCGTCCATGTCACCGATGAAGATGTTAAACAGGACCAGTCCCAACACCGACCCCTGTGGAACGCCACTCGTTTCATTCCTATAAATGGTTAGGGTTAGGGTTATACATTCCTATAAATTCTGAGCTACTGCAAAAGTTGAAACTTCACAAAATCCAAATAGCCTCAACAAGCATTCCAATAGCACCAAGTTCTGTGGTGCTGCTTATGGTTTGTGATGCAAGCTGCCAACAGTCAGTGACCGGTTCCCTCCCACCTCTGCATGCAGAGAGGGAAATTTCTCCTGATATGGTCTCTAGCAAATGTTTTAAAGTATAAGCATGAGCTTTAAAAGAAAAGGTCAGTGTTTCTTACCTGTTAATTCAAATTCTGTTGAGTCAACAGCTTTATTACAATAGCTGTTAAATTCTTAACTGTTCTGACAAGCAAATTATCTTCCATTTCCAAGAGAGATTTCTGTTAAAACTCTGGAGTAATTGTACAGATTGAAAGATTCCTCTAACAGGTCTCTGAAAAATGCATGCTTTTGGGATTGGAAGGAAAAGGAATAAGGTCCAGAAGAAGTAAAAAAAAAAAAAGGGGGGGAATAGTAATAAACTCTTCCTTCAAGTTTGCAGCTCCTACAGAAATCAAGTAAGCAGATGCAAATTTTATAGTTCCCGGACAATCATCACATTATGTTTATGCCAATCCTAAATTTTAACAACGTATTATCATATATTAACCCCCTCCCCCCCTTTCAGAAATGCAAAGATAGTTTCCATAGTAACAGGAGAGACTTTGTAGTATCCAAAGACAGAATAACACTAACTTACGTAATAACTTGAAACTCACCTTGGTTTGCAAAATGTGGATGTGCTTATTTTAAGACAACAAATACACAGTATGTGTTAAGAATACATAACCACTATGTGGTCAAGATAAACATCTCAAGTTCCTGTATTTTAAAAAGGCAGTTTCACAGAAAGGATGTAACAGACTAATCCCAATGAGGTTTTCTCACACATCAGGATTTCTGCAGTACATTAGACTCAACTCTTACATAAAATAATACTCTTTTGAATTCTGAGGAGTTTTTGACAATGCATTAAAAATGACCAAAAAGCGAGAACTGTAGTAATTTTCCTAGCTTCCCCACAATATCACCACTTTTTGCTGTATGCTCCTCTCCCTCGATGCTGACTGAGCACAGTTATTAAATACAGAAAGGACAGGCAAGTCACAGCACACAAGCTAAAAATCAATTAACAGGATACCAAATTGCTCACTTCACACAAACTTCCAAAAAAGGAAATTACATTTTTTAAGTGTTTTTCCCAGTGATAGTATCATCATGGGAAATCTTATCACCTGTCTCTGTCATTTGGTCAAGTCCTCCTTAGACAAATAAGGTGGCAGCTCAACCTAGTTCTGATAGATCAGTATCGCTGAGGTTAGTGGGAAGAAAATGAGTCATGCCCAAGCTGCGTAGGAGCAGCTAACCAGAATCTGGTAGGATGTCCCCAGAAAAGCAGAGCTGCCTTCAGAGAGCTCACAGCTGAAATGGCAACACAAAAACCTGCTCATGGAGGGATGACACTGAGTCAAACAACTTCAGGGAGGGACACACTAAGGGGTTTTAAGAAAGGGTCTACTACAGACTGCTGTAAAACAAGAAAAAGAAAACACCAGCTCAACAACCTGGCTAACCCCCCCAACAGTAAGGCCAGGGAAATCTTCAGAAGAGGTGAAGCTGCTGGACAAGAAAAAATCTCACAAGGCACCAGAAGCTGCAGAATGCAGTAGCAGAAGCACTGAAGACACAATGAAAACACTGGAAGGCCAAAATACTCAGCTATGGGCAAAAGAAGTTACAAGGGCTTGAGATCTTATGTCTGAGTGGGATTCCTATGACATTCAGTTACACAGATGCCAAGGTTTTTCCTGGTTGACTGGTTTTTAATGTTACAAAAACCATCTCAAATCCAGCCAACTACAGCTGTTTTGGCTGTATCTTGTAGTTATGGCAATTCACCAGCTGCTGATCGAGCTATCAAAACCTGGAAACCTTGTTGCACATGGTTTCTTTGCTGGATTTCTCCTATTCATCACCACTAAAATTAAAAAAAATAATCCAAGAAATTAAAAAAAAAAAAAGAAGCTGAGAACAGAGAATAAACTAATTAGGGACACATGACTGCACTGAGATGCTGACAAAGTAAATGACAGTTTGAATTCAACATCCTTTAGTGAAGAAAGGACTCAAAATTTCTGTCCTCCCAACAGAAATGGTACAATCAGATCATGAAGTGCTTAACTAGAGACAAACAGAAGCAATGGAATAAAAAAAAAAAAAAAAGCCTGAAATAGTTTTCAGCTCTAGAGGAATCTACTAGCCTTAAAAAGCAGTTTGCTAGGGAAGTGACAGAAGTCTCATAGCTCACAGACTTTTAAGACCAGTGCACACCACAATAATCATGCAAAGATCACGTTGCTACGTGACCAAAGTCACCGCGCTTTTTCTATTAGACCACCATTCATGAGGTCCCACACAGAACCACCAACTTCCAAATGGATTATTCAAGCCCAAAAACATCACTGCCACAGTTTCAGAGTCACCTTAGTGATGCAATTCTATGGACAGGTAGGCTTATGCCATCACAAGAGGCAGGCCACCCTTCTGCTGTACTGCTGACCCCACCTGCCCAGTCCCATCCTCTCTCCATTGCACCGGAGCCAGTGCTTAAAGCATGTCAGGAAAGAGTCTGATAAGAAACAAGCCTGCATTGCTTGTCACATTCATAGAATCATGGAATTCCTGCAAGCCAAAAGCAACAGCGCTCATCACAACACTGGGGGTAAAGAGGGTACAAAGTAGGAAGGGAGCAGGAATTCCCTCCACGAGGGTTGTTGAGTGCTACTACTGGGATGAGCACACCTCCTACTCCTAGCTCTCTTGTGCTAACGCTACTGCTTTCATGGCCAGCTGCGGTCAACTCGGAAAAGACCCACCCACATTAGAACAGCTGCGACTTCAGACTGGTTTCAGCCAAAAGATACATGTTTTCTAAAAACATTCACTCCTTCAAATGCTGAAGACAGATTAATTTGAAGTGCTCAGAGTGCTAAGGGGATGGCTAAATTCCAGACTGAAAACTCAATTAAAAAAAAAATTTGAATGGCTTTCAGGGAAATGTTACATTATGTTGCCCATTGTTTCTGCAGTAAATACAATGTCTACTTCAATATTAAAGCCAGTATTTGAGAGAAATTTATTAGCCAAATACTGGTCCAGGTTCTCTGTCTCACCTGAAAGGCAGCCAAATTAACCCAAGATTATGGATTAAATTTAGACTTTTAAACAAGAAAAGTATCCACAATAATCCAGAATTACAAAGCAACTTCAAGGAATAAACTGAATGTGAAAACCCGTTGTTACCTCCAGGCCCAGAACAGATGGTTCCTTAATACTTTCTACCAAATTAAGTAGTGAACGAGGAGAGCCACAACGAATAGAAAATAGCATCATGGTGTTTCCAGCCAGTGGAAACACTTCTATTGATCCGATTTTCCTAACTGTGACTAAATAACTTCAGCACAGCCTCAGATGTAACATATACAGCATCATTTAGAAATTACCATTAAAAAGGCACATACACACAGGAAGACAACAGTAATGATAATCTATATAAACAATTAAGTAAATCCCTGAATGTCTGATGAAATATGGCAGGAGTGGAACCTTAGGCTCTTCCCTAATCCTAAAATTTTTTGTACATCCCTATTCTGTCTTGTGCCTAGATTACCTTTGCCAGCTTCTTCTCTAACCCAATAAAACCCTCCAATAATGGGCATCTCTTGAATGATCTACATAAATTGACTGTTACCAGCCTATATTTAACCTAAATCTCACCCCCTACAATTTACTTCCTCTTAACCCACATCTTAACCAGAGAGAAAATGGAAGAAGTTTTCCTTTTTTTTTTTTAATCTGCTTCTGTGAACTATTTCTTACACACACACCCCTCCCACAGCCTTTTCCACCCCCAAAATAAAGTAATACTTTCTTTTTTTCTTTGCATCAGTCTGAGGTTCTGAGCCTCTCAACCAACGCTGCTAACTTCCTCTGTACTTTTTGGGTTGCTTGGTGCTCAAGACTAAACATAAAAATGCAATCAAAAACACAGTAAGAGCCTTTTGTAATTTAAACTGGATCAACATATCCAAGGACAGCACCCACTTTTGTCAGCTGTGTAATTAACTCGGATCAATTTCTTACTAGAACTCATGGATTATTAACCACAGCTTTTTATCTCCTGGACTGTACTTCTCAAACCTACCAAAATGACTGCATTAGGTTTAGTTTGTGCTTCTCCAGATAAGTGTTCGCAATCCCTCCTAACTGATGGCACATCTGCAAGTTTTATCTTTTAGGGCAAGAATGATAGATAACAGAACTACAGTCTCCCTGAACGTGTCATCTGGTTTTCTCCCAACCTTCAAGAGCTCTTCCATCTTTGGAAAGAGTAACTTAAATCAATCTGGGGTTTAGATACCAGACAGGCAAACAACTTACGTGATCAACTGAAATACCGTATTTATCAAGCGGATGAACATGGAACCATGTTAATAACCTCTTAAAGATTAAAACTGGTTCTAAGATGGCTTTTCACCATATGTATTTTCCAGACCAAACTGTCACGTACCACAATAAAACCAATTGCATTAGATTTCTCAAATAAACGTATTGTATTTCTTCACCAAATTCAATGCTTGGGGGAGGGGTAACAACACCACAACAGCTGACAAGCATCTCAGTACTTTTATAATCTATATAATATAAAAAGAAATCACTTTTTTCCATACAGACTGACACATCAAATTTGATTAAGCATGAAATGTAGACAGCATCAGCACTATACATAGCAAGAATCGTTTAATACCACCTACAGCCAGATTAATTACGGTCTCAAAAAAAAAAAAGCTGTTACAATACAGCATTTTCACAACACCCTTGGGAGATACGACTGCTGCTTCACAGACTGCGGATGTTCCAACTTCCTTAGTTTATACGGCAAGCCAACAGACTGAACAACTTAGATTTCAGAAATGCTGTGTCCTAAAACAAGATCGCTAGATCAAGTGGCCTTGCACCTCCATTTCTGACTTACTGCAGGAATACCACGGAAGTTTCACTAATTATAATTAAAACTCGTGGGTTTAAAGCATTACGCTGAGAAGAAAGTGCTTCATCCACTGAAACTGAGTAATTTTAGCTCAGGATGTCAACAGTATTTCACGCAAATCACAAGGTTTGCTCTGATAGGAAAAGCACACTGCTTTGGTTCAGAAGCTGTATCCTTCTTTCCCTCTCTCCCCCACCTTCGGCACGCTCTCTCCAATTAGACAGCTTTTGGAAAAAATCACATTGTGAGACATGACAAACTTCCGATTGTTTCTGAGCATCTCCTAATATACAAATCCCATTTTCCTAAGTGAACGGGCTGAAGACTGCAGAGCTTCCCACCGTTCGTTACAGGACGGACTCAGAACGTGTATGAACAACCTCAGAGCCGTCAAAGCCTGCTGAAATCAGGCGATTTTAAATGTTTCAGCGCAACTGCTCTGCCCTAGGTACGGCAGTGTGAATGCACCCGCTTTTAAAAAACAACCAGGTGAAGGCGAAAAAGCTTTCCACGCCTTTCTGGAGAACTAAGGCCCCTCTGGGGGCAGGGGGTGGACACCTCTGTCCTTCCAGCATCAGGCTCCTGGGCGGCGTTGCAGCCAGCTGCGATGCAGCAGGACCCCCAGGTTCGCTGAGGGAGACCCCCCCCCGAGGTCGCTGCGGCCCCCCGCCCCCGCCGGGAGAGCGCCCGGCATCGCGCCTGGAAGCCGCCCGGCGGGTGCGGGAGCCGAGGCGGGGGCGGCGGGGGCGGCTGGCGGCGCCCAGACACCCACCCCCCCCCGCACGCACGGGCGGCACCGCGGGAGCCGACGCGGAAGCGGCGTCTCCGGATCTCAACAATATCGCTATTCAACAGGATCCTGCAAATATCCTGCGGCGGGCTGCCTGCCGGGGAGGGGCAGCGGGGCCGCCGGCCGGCCAGCCCCCGCCGGGGCAGTACCGCAGTGCCGCAGCCGGACCCCCTGCAGACCGGCCCGGCGCCCTCTGCAGAGCCGTAGCGTGGCCGGCCCCGCGGCGGCGGAGGGGGACGGCTCAGGGGCGCCCAGAGGCAGCGCGGACCTCGGCGGGCGGGCAGGGCCCCGGCGGGAAAGCGTCCGTCTATCGGTCCGTGTGTGTGTGTCCCACCGCCCCGCCGCCGGGATGCTCCCCCCGCCCCGCCGGCAACAATCGCGGCAGCCGTTACCTGTCACAACCGACGCCGTCTCCGCCGCAGAGGCGCCGGTGCCTCCCCGTCCTCCCCGCCGACCACCGCCGATGTCCGCAGGCTCCAGCTCGCATCCCCCGCCGGCGGCGGGCAGGAGCAGCCCCAGCAGAAGCAGGCAGGTCGGCACCCGGGTGGCCGCCGCCCGCCCGCCGGGCGCTCGGAGCGCGCTCATCAGTACCGCCGCTGCAGCGAGGCGAGAGAAGGAAGGAAGAGGCTGGAGCTCCGCCGCTACCCGCTCCGGCAGCACCGACCCGCCTCAGCGCCGGCCCCACGCCGCCTACCGCCGCTTCCGGCCGCCGCCGAGCCGACCGGCCGACACGTCACCGCGCGGTGACGTCACCGGGGGGCGGGGCGGGCGTACCCGCCGGGTGCGGGGTTCGCGCCCAGGCGCGGGAGGAGCGCGGGAAGGAGCGGGCGGTCGCGGCGGTACCGCCGGCCCGGTGTGCTGGGAAGGGCGAGCTTGAAGTTTGGTCCCGATCACACCAACACCGCAACAAACGCTGGTACCCGAGGAGAGCTTTCCAAGGAGGGAAGGCGTGGAAGCAGTTTCAGGTAGGCACGCAGCGTAGCCCTTTCACAACAAACACACAAAACAGACTGGTACTTTAAATCTGATCCCACACCACTGGAATCAGGAAAACTGAGGCCCCGCAGAGGTTAAACCCTGATTTCGGTGTGTTTAGGGCCTCGGCAAGAAAATCCCAATCCCAAACCACTTCTGGGTTGAGACGTTTCCATCAAGCCACTGAACAGGAGTAAAACCTGTGCTGTGTTGTCCTGGCCAGCTCCGTGGGATTTTCAAACGGTCAGTTTTGAGACACCGAATGACAATAACACAGCCTTTGAAGGCCAAAGTCAACCTTACATCTCAGATACACGGCACACGAGAAAATAATGA
This sequence comes from Rhynochetos jubatus, assembly GCA_027574665.1. Classification (NCBI taxonomy): domain Eukaryota; kingdom Metazoa; phylum Chordata; class Aves; order Eurypygiformes; family Rhynochetidae; genus Rhynochetos; species Rhynochetos jubatus. The sequence goes on along the minus strand of CM050651.1, from coordinate 61,243,158 downwards.
ATCAGGGATGACAAAGGTTACATAAAGATTGCAGGCATTATTAACGATTGGAATCACCAAAGAAACAGAAGAAGTGTTTTGAAAGGGTCTTGAGAAAAGCCTTTCCCTGCTCTGTAGACCCAACAAGAGGGGCAAGTGTAAAACAGAGAGGTACGAGCTGCTTCCACGGGTCAGCGGAATGGAGAAAGCTAACTGTGAAATTGTTACAGCACTATTAAATGCAGCAGGAAATCATTTCTCTACCAACACAGCTAACGTGCATACTCCATCCCAGCCCAAATGTATTCTTATGCAAAAAAAAAAAAAAACAACAAAAAACTTTAAAGTCATCATATATGAAGTGTTGGAAAATGTGTCTAAATCTAACCAATTCTGTTTGAGTTGTGAAGTCTGTGCTTAACCTTATCATTTCTGTTGGCTGAATACCAACAGCTTTTAAAGACCAATAGTATCTGACCAGATCTTGTGCAAAGAGAACAATGAAATTCCTGCATCTTACGAAAGCTTGTTCAGTGTTGTTTAACTTCAGGGAGGGGAGCTGGAGCACAGTAAATTCCCCAGATGGAAACAAACCAGCTGCTAATTTAATTCATTAATTAATTTTAAAATACAAAGAGAGAGGTATTCATGAAGGGTCCATGAAAGAAGCAAGTTCCCTGGATGGGTGTGAGCAGTTTTAACCAAAAGCCTCTGGAGTCAAAGGATATGGACTGCATGAGCCCTGTAGAGAAGTGCCATACATCAAGACAGCTATGAGATGGGGACAGCAGCCGAAAGCACCTCAGTGAAAATGCTGTGGCCCTGAAGTACAAAATTATCCTTGTTAAATGTCTTCCTGCAAGGTCAGTTCATTTTCACCTCCTGCTTTCAAGTCCCCAAATCAGGAAGCATGGAATGGATGGTTTTCAAGCAATGCTTGTGTTCTGGAGTTGGGGGGAAGTCATTGCTGGGCAGGGCACCTAAGCAGAAGCATACTAACGGCAAGAAGCATACTAAATGGAAATGCCACATGATGCACTGCTGCAGACTCAGCAGCATAAGCCCCGAACCAAGGAGGGTACAGACACTGGACCACAGCCTAACCCATGAATTCACAGAAACCAAAGTGACTTGTGGTTTCAATATGAAGACCCGAATACTGCTGAGTGCCTGCAAGGCTTGATCACAGAATAATTTATGACCTCTAGAAGTCATCTAGTCTAACCCCCTGTTCAGCTTTGAGGACCACTACACAGAACTACATGCCAGGTTCACTTTGGATGGTTGACCACTGCTTTTTGAGTTGATTCACACTCTTTTCCACCCACCATACCCACTTACGTAGTCCATGCCTCCCCTACCAGATTACATCCTGCTGGATGCTGTGGCAAAAGCCTTGCTAAAATCAAGGTGTGCTGCTCTTATTCCCACAGCCATAGAGCCAATCATCTCATCATAGAAGGCAGTCATGTTGGTAGAACTGTGCTGGGTTTTTCAAATCAACTTCTTGTCCTTCATCATCCCAGAAATGGCTTGCAGAAAGATTTGCTTCTTTGAAAGAGAGGCTAGGTAAGGATGACTCTCCCGTAGTTCCTGTGCTTTGCTTTAATGACAGATGCGATATTTGTTTTTTTCCAGTAACTGGAAATTCTAGTCTGCTTGCCACAGTCTTCCAAAAAGTGATAGGAATCAGCACAATGACATTAGCCAGCTTCCTCGGCACCTTCACAAGCACCTCTTCTCCAGCCCTAAGGACTTCTAAACATCTAATTTGCTAAAGTGGCCCTAATTCAACCTTCCTCTACACTTAGTAGCAACCACCTCCTTCAAACTTTGCCACTGGGCATAGAGATCTGTGTGGCCTGAGGGCTGACCTTGCCAGTAAATAACAAGGGAAGAGGGCTTTTTGTTCTACCTCTGGGCAATGGACAGCTGTAGAAAGGCTGGATTTGGTGTGAACAGAGAATGAATGGTGATGTCTGGGCATGGGAGAAGTGAATGAAGCACACAGCAGCTGAAAGGCTCTCAGCATGGACTATGTTGATGGCACCCAAATTAGCAGGTCATCGAGGCCCCAGTACATACCTGTGGCAGTATCACAAGACACCCAGATATGGAGAAAAAGAGCAGTGAAGAAATCCTGATGAGTCACAGAGGTGGGACAGGATGGAGACACCCATCACTATCAGCTGCTCAAGGCTACAAAGAAGCATATCCAAAATCTGTGCATGGTTGCTAGCCAAAGAAGAACCCAGGAGAGATCCCACTGGGACTTGACAGCTGGTGTCACTTTGCCCCTGTGTCATTGCAATGGATGTCTGGATGTGGGCATCGCAGTACCGGATGGGCAGCCTGATCACCACAGCCTTGGCACCCCATGGCTGTACAGACTTGCTGAACACACACACATCCTGGGGCTCCTGAGCATGATGACACCTGAGGGTGTGAGCAAGAGTTAGGGGTGTTTCATTCTGACTTCTGTTTTAAATAAAAACACCTTCCCCTCAGAAGGTCTGGCACTAGTGTGTGCAACACTATGGATTGAGTGCTTCCCACAAGTGCATACATTTATCTTTTTGCGGAAAGCAAACTGGCTTCAAGGCTTAAAGTTAAAGCCATTTATGTTACTTGCAGTCATCAGTCCTGCTCGGTGTTAATGGACGTGGTCTTGGACAGTCTTGGTCAAATTTTCTTTGTTGTAGCGATAACCTGAGATGCTTCTTTTGAGTTCTGTCTTCCAACCTTTCATAGAAAGCTATTATTTTTTTATATCTCTAATGTGTATTTTACTGCTTTGAGTTGTCATTTCTGTCAGCAATTTCATTATCCACCTAGCCTTGTTGTGCACATTGGTTTATCCAAACAGAAAAAGGGAGAGTAAATAGTCTTCAGAGATGTTTCATGACCACAGTTCTTTCCAATATATACATTTATGTTAGTCCTAAACCTCCCTTTGAGGTTCCCTCAGCTTTGAACTGTAGCATGAGGGGGAAAAAAAATTACTGCTATCTGGTGCTATTTACAGTCTCTCCAAACTACAACCTGGGAATGGTAGATGTGAGAACCCAAGAGGAAAAATATTATCCACTTACTTACAGAAACAGGCTGATAATAACACATGAGACAGAAACCTGGTGGGCAAACCAGAAACAGAGCACAGAGTGAAAAAAATGCTGAAAGTTCACATAATGGAAGAGTTAATGTAAATTCAAATAAGCGATGACCACCAGATTATTGGTAAATTGTCCAAATAGCATTTGATTCTACAAATGCTGGGAAAAGAAACAATCATTTTGAACAGGCTTGAGAATAAAATTCAAATATCTTGCCTTGATTAGGGAAGTTACACATATCTGCAGCCAAATTATTAAAAAATGTACTAATTGCAATCTTCAAGCTCTCTCATTTCACGTGTTGATGCAATCTCGAATGAAGGTGGAATTTTACAGGCTTTGTATTTGCCAGTATGAGAGAATCAGTCTAGGAAACACTTCCCAGTTGCTTCTGAGTTACCAGAGTTGATCTTTTGAGGAGGGAAAGTCGGCAGCTCAAGAGTTATGCTAAGTATGTTATCTCGGTTCAATAATAAAATTGGAACGGAAAGAATGGAAGTGACTTAAACATTTTCCTTTTCTGATGAGATTACTAGCCCTTGTGATCTTCTTGTCGATGACCAAGACTCTAGATATCTCTCGAATGAGACAATTGCCTGGTAATAGGGTAAAATGCTGCTAAAATGACAAAATCTCTTTCAGTCAGTGAAAAGAAGCAATCAGCAATCGTTAACTGGAAACTAGGGCTATAGATCTGCAAACAACTTTTTGATTATGTCTCCTAATTTTAGATATTTTTTTCAATCAGTGTGGTCACTAGTATTGTAGATTTTTTTCTATAACACAGAGAGTAAAGTACAAATAGTAAAAAAGTCTTGAAAAATACAGAATGTTCAGCAAGTGGTTATTGCAGCCAAATCTACTATTTGCATGGAAACTTTTCTTATGCATTTTTCAATTTGTGGAGTTCTTTATGGGAACAAAGATGCCATTCCAGCTAGAAGATATTGGCTAGGCAGACTGTGGTTGGTTTGAGTTTATTTCAAACATAAACAAAGACTCAATCCGTTTACACAAGATCTGGAGGCACATCCGGAGATACCAAATCTGAAGGAAAACAATGGCAGAGTGAGTGAATAAAATATTTCAGGCAGGACTTTGATTTCTGGAATCTGTAGTAGGAGCCAAACAGCTTGCCAGGACACAATCTTACGGTGCTGGAGGAGCAGGAGTCTTTGCTATCTGACTGAATATTATTTGGCACATCAGTTAGATTGAAGCTGTGATGGGTTGTGGTATGTTTTGACAGCTAAAGGACATTCAAGAGTAACACAAAAGCACTTGTGGAAATTAATACATTGCAGACTATGGTCATCTTGGACGTCATGATGTGACTGAGTCCCTCTCCTCATCTGATCTACTTAGAACATACCTCACTGTAACTTTTTTTTGCCAAAATTGATTGCCAGACTGTAAAACTCCAGACATCTTTTTAAATCTTAAGAAGGCTTTGATTGTGGCAATTGTGCATCCCCTGAAAAGTCATATGCAGTTCACTTGTAGTTCAAACTATCTTTAAATGATCAATGTAACCATTCTTGACGTTGAATGAACAGCAGTATCGGCAGTATTACACAGCCAATCCATACACTAAAAATAATTTGCTTGCCTCTTTCAGTTTGCAACGCAAGAATTCAACCCATTTTAACACAGAAGCGGTAGCTATAGAGATGACTCACTGAAAAAAACTATCTCAGAGGGAAGGGAGTGCAGATAATTTCATTGCCATATGGAAAAAAAATAATCCCGGTATTATATATATTCTTTCTTTCACCTTCTCTGAATCCCAGTAAACCTCTAAATCAACCCTTACCTGGAGCAGAGACAGTCAGTGCTTTGTGTCCGCATATTCCCTCCCTTCCTGCTGGATGGCAAACAAGGAAAAAACAACAAGAAGGTGATGAGAGTCGCTACTGCATATGGCTACCTTTTATCTTATAACAAGCATGCTGACCAACTGTGCAAGGAAAACAGAATAAAAGTCACACCAAAAAAAATCATTTGGACATAATTCAGCACATTCACGATCGCAGCAAGTGATGAAGACTGCCTACTGGGGCATGATTTCTGCGGGAGAAAAAGGTTCCTACTGGCGTGGAACAGGAACTGTTCAGGATGTAGTCTGCCTGTCCAGGCTGCTAGAGGTGTCTGAGGCTTCAGCTCTGATCTTCTCAGTGGCTCTAAAGCAATCGTTGCACTGAAAGTAATGTAAGTAGTAACTTGCAGAATATATTGTTTTCTGTCTAAATCAGGAGCTAAGGCCCTGTTCGCTCCTAATGCTGCTCTTTACCTGAATGAGCATGGTCAGAAAAATGCTGTCAGACTAATTATTTATAATGGAAACAATTTTCCCCTGTAAGTAAATATGTTGGATAAGAACAAAGAATATTTATGACCTTATGAAGAAGCAAGAAATAAGTTTCTAGAGCTTTGACTTCAAGTGTGGCTCTGGTAATTTAATCAGCTGTTGATTGAAAAGTGGAACAAGCACTCATTCAGAGGCCAGAGCTTAAGTGAGTGGCTATATTCTCATGATCTGTAACTAGCAGATAGTAATAAAAAGCCTAGTGACCGTGTGTATCATATGTAAATACAATTCTATTGTCAGGTGGTTTGTGGCAGAGTGAAATGGCTGCTCTGAGGTCACAGCAAGCAGACTGTTTCCTGGAATTTCCGCAGGCAAGTTGCGCATCCTGTAAAAAGGAGCTCTCTAGGTGCCTTGCAACTCTGTGGCATGTACTGCCAGGTACCATGAGTGACACGACACCTAATAAATAAGATCATTCTGCAGAGGCAGAGACAGCTAGTCTGAAATCACCCAGAACGTTGAAGGAAATATGGAAACTACTGCTCAGAAAATCAAATAACATGTATTTTGTTTTTGTATCCAATTTTATATGGTTTGGTTTGGGTAATAGAAAAATAAGCATCATAGGCCTTATCCTCAGCTACAAGGTCTTTGGAAACAGACCATCTTCCTTCTTTCAAACACAACCTTGGGCATTGGTATTGTGACTCACTACAAACAGCTGTATTTCGGGGAGGGTGGGGGGGGGTAGTGTGAAAAAAAGTGAGAGCGAAATTCCATCTGTTGCTTACATCTTCAGAAATGGTTCGTAAAGTTCATTTTTGTTCCTGCTTGCTGAGGAGAGGAGAGGAGAGGAGAATCAGCTTCTAGAAAAAAGCAAGTGATACTTTGTCTCTTATCCACTAGGGACTGAGCAGCAGGAAGTTGTCCTGATGCTTTTCCATATGCCTTATTTCACATCCATGGGACACAGGAATGTGAATAGCTCCTAAGGCCTTATTGTAGTGATATACCTAGAAAACATCCCTAAAGGTTAATACTTAGAGCCTGGAAGAGTTGGAACACACATCCAGTAGCAACAAGTAAACTGTTCCAAACGATTTGCTATCTGCTGCTATATTTATGCTTCAGAGAGTGTCTTCAGAACCAATCTTGAAGGACTACAGAGAAGTATTTGGCTCCAAAGATGCATTCCCAGTGGGATTAGTTATGCTAACACCAGCGGTGTTCCCCCTTCACCTGGAGCCAGGATTTATGATCCTTCCAAAAAAGTTTTGATATCACTCCAGGGCTGGTACCTGCTACACAATCTTCATATTTTTGTAATCTGAAAAAGAAAGACAGGCTCAAGAAACATTTAGCTACAAGACCCAAAATTAGCCTGTTAATGCCTCCTGAATTATAGAGACTTGAGGTCGATGCGGCACCTGTCCATGGTTACTGGGAGGAGATTGCAGCCAAACATGAACTATGGCAGTGAGTGTTGTTCCTTAAAGCAGGGCAGTTGCCTTGTCTTGGGAGTTTTATGCTGGAAAGAGGAGCATGGTGTACTTCTTAAATTCTAACAACTCCCCCTTTTAGATCTAACAGATGGCCTGTAAACTCACACTGAAATAAGAGGTCTAGTGAAATCTAAAATAAATACTATGAAGGAAATCAAAAGCTGAAATGCCTAGCATTAATCCTCACTAAAATCTTAATACAGCACTGAGCCTTGAAAGAATGTCTGTCCCATAATAACCTGGCCTTTGAATGGCCCAGTCCCACCAACAGCAGAGCGTACAGAATTGACCTGTTTGCCTTGGAACAATTTACTGAGCAGTATCAGCAACCATCTCTCTGTTTAAATGTCTGGACCTAAGTCAGGAAAGAGAAATTTATCCTTCACTTGCCATTTAATAATCTCACCATGGTGTTTTCTAAAAAGGGGCAACATTTCAGTCTAGAGAAAACTGAAAAGCTGCCTTACACTTGCACTGAGAACGTACTCATTTCAGTTGGGTTATGTCCAGTTTTCTGAGAGATACACAGTAAATTGTGCAAAAACAGAACAAAAAAAGGCCAGTTCAACTGCAAATATTCTTCATTAAACGATTTGGAACTTGTGAACAAAAAATCTGTATCCATGAAGGACTATTTCTTCTATAAGATAGAGAAAAAAGGTGATCTTTTATAAAAGTACAATAAACTGAACTGAGATTTTACAAAAATGTTTGGAATTTCTTGCCTATAAGAATATTAGCCTTGAGATGAAAAAGAAATATAGAATGACTGTAAGAATTACAGTTCCTGATCCTGAACTAGGAAAAGACAAATGTGTATTCATATAAATTCCTTTATTCAATGGAAAAAATATCACATCTGAATAGGCAATGGTGGACCTTCCAAGTCAGAGAGCACTTTCCTCTTTATATTAAAAAAACCCACCCTACAGTTTACTTATAAAAAACCAAGATTTTCGTCAACCTCTAGGGGAGAATTTCACCATTTTGCAGAAACCAGGAAAGATCTGACAAACTAGAAAAAATTGTAAAGTCTCTAATGTCACAAATTACTATTGCACATACAACATAAGATGATCTGTGGTTTTTTTCTTTGCCCAGAATTCACCACTCTCCATTTGTTCTCTGGAAAGGATACTTCTACTTTTTCCTGTCCTTATGTTCTAGACTACCGTGTAAAGATCTAGCGTATGCAAAACAAAGAATTTTATTTGTACAAACTATCACTTTGGCTCCTCCCTCCACCGAGGTCTAGTAGGAGGGATGAGTTTTTTGCGTAGCATAGAATAATGGGAATATATTCCATTACCTGCTTGACAGCACACACACCGCTGTGTGTGACTTCTTTCAAAGCCAAGGCATTCAATACAGTCTTAGACATTTTTTTTCCAACTAACATCCAGCCCAAGAAAATTTGTGCTCATTATGGTGCCTCTAACATCACTGCTTCTCTCTTATTATCTCCTTCTAAATGAAATCCCGGGAGGATGCAGCGCATCCTTTCTCCACACAGTTTCTCCAGTGTTTGCATTCAGAACAGTGACATAGGGTGTTCCAGAAAACATCCCGGACATCAGCCCCCACTGCTTTGGGATGACTGCACTGATGGAAAGATCTTTGATGGATGTGACTTTCTAATATTTCAAACCTCTATTTAGGTCTCTATTAACCTAGATTGTTGCAAAGGCCAAACATCTACTACTTCCATCTTTTAATTTGTGTGTTTTCACGTCTGAATATTGATTACCTACCTAAATAAATAATACCTGTTGTAAACTGGTTCTCCACCATAACATTTACCCTCTATCCATATCACCACCTAATGCAGAAAGGAACTGACACCAAGTCTTTAAACTTTTGCCAGGATTTCTTCATAATAGATTAGAAGCATTATCTTTTTCAAGGAAAGATAAAAGCCCTAATCAGAAAGGCTTATATTTTCAGTAAGCTGTAAACTATAATTCACAAAGACAGGAAAACCAGATTACACAAAACTATGTAAGGATGTTGAACTTTGCAAAAAGAGAAGAGAGCAGAAGATAAAGCTCTGGAACAGAAACACCTAGTGGTAAAAGTCTGAATTTCAAAATTTATATGAACATATCAAAATACGTTTTATTTTACATACAATTAAAAAATCTCACTCAAGCTTTTAAAATCAAAAATAATGAATTCAGAAACACCTTTTTACCTTTTAATTGACATACACCTCTTAATTGCTGAATAAAGATGCAATCTAAGTCAGTATAAGAAAGAGTACTTTGTTAAATATCTAAACAGTAAATGATCCCTTTCTGCATTGCAGAGATCAGATTCTACAAAGTTTGAGCACATTTTTCCCGCAAGCTCTTTCTTTCAACAATCACTTTCCACATAGCAGAAGTGGATTTTGTGAGAGTGAGGCAGAGGGAGGAAACAGGCTCTCCTGCCTGCATGTTAGTGGTGAGCAGCATTAACACTGATAGCACTGCTTTCCCATGTCTATCAGTTATCTGTAATGGCTTCAGAAACTGGTTATGGTTAGACTATCTCCAATGCATCACAAACTAAAATTAAATATCTATATATGTCTTTGTGTTGGAAACTATGGAGAAAACTTCTTCACCACTAACACGAATGCTGAAAGCAACCCAAACTTCTTCACAAGCTGCAGCAATGCTCGTTTTCCACAGTCAGAATGTGATGTTAACATTAATGAACTGGGACTGGGCTTCAAAGCAATGCTTATGTTTTTGTAACCCAGAAGCATTAAAAAAAAGGGAAAATGTGTGTCACTAGACATCAAACAAATTTAGATAATAAGTAATTCTGAAAATTAGATAGAAAATTAAATACATCACTTTTTACAACATCTATTTGTGCTGATTTACTACTTATAATTGGACTCATTAAGGACATGACTATCCTAAATAGAGCTTTTCAGAAAAACAAAATAATCACAGAATAAACCATTCATGGAACACACAGCTGTTGAATAAAATGAACTATCAGGTCCCTACTAAAAATGTGCTACATGGCTATAACATAATATTTTGTCTTTGACTATCAAATTCCAATTTGTCTCTTAGCAACACGATGCGGACTTTTTTGCTTAAAACAAAGCACAGAAATTGATTGCGTGCTTTGCCTTGCACAAATTGCGAGCTTTAACTCCTTTGTTAAATATTCCATTTATTTTGGTCATAATCCCAAAAGAAACAATTTGTTCAAACTGTTCAGCCAAACACAATGTCACTTGGCGCAGCACCATGGCCCTCTGTAAAGCCAATCCTCTAGAGATAATTGTTTGCACGTATCAGTAGTCCAACATCTAGAACAACACACTGGTTTTGAAACATGGGCAAATTGAGGCCCTGCCTCATCCTCCTTCACAGACCCTGAAGTTCAGCTTTGGCAACCAGCAATGTCCGAGAGAATCAGGTGAACCTCCTGGGGATTAAAGGCAGACTCAAAAAACATGGTTTGCCAAAAAGCAGTACTACCACCCTATAATTATTTTAAGGCTGAGCCCCAGTCAGTATTTAGCGCAAGTAGACCACGTTACAATCGTTGATCTGTTGCGGTCTAACAGATCCTGCTGAACCCGACTCAAACACCCTACTCTAACCGTGTGTTTGTTCTGTTCCCACGAAGATCTGCACCGTGCCTCCCACAGAGACACGAGTACCCCGAGATGCTTCTCCAAAGGTAATCGGTCTGCGTGGCCATCATTTGGTAGCTAGACAATTAATTGCCTAATTAAAAAACATACTAAGATGAGACATTTTGACACTGTTTTAAAGCAGAGCACAACTGTTCCGCTGCTGGATCAGAACAATCTTCCCTGCATTACCAGTTTCGTTGAGGTACTGAAAAAGCAGAGTGTGAAGTATGCAGGGAAAAGATTCCTTGCCGTGATTTCAATTAGCAGCACAGCTTATTCTGGATTCTAGAAATTCGGGATTATTCTGTGATTATTTCCTACAATACACGGTTCTTGCAGATCTGCTCACAGATGCGCAGTTCCTCACAAAGAATGTGGCCATGTGCTAAAGGCCCGACGCCTCCAGAAGGGGTATGGCTTCCCTCCTGTCACGAAGCTGTAAAAAACCCAACCCAACCCCACCACAGTTGTCTTTCAGCTCTTCTTCTGAAACCCAGTCTACTCAGTATGGCTGTCTGGAGGGGGAATTGCCCATAGGGTGGTTTACAGGAAGGCCTCGGCCCCGGGCCCTGACCAAGCGCACTCCCTGCCCAGTAACTGCACACCATACAGGCCGTGGGCCAGAGCCAGCCAGCCCTGGCTGGCCGTGCAAAACACACCTCTGTTCCCAAATACCCGCTCCAGCCAACGGCCTTTCCTGTGTGGGCTTCAGGGAGGAAAGCAGCCCACACAGCAGCATCTGCCCGCAGCCAGGCGTGGACAGGAACAGCCCTCAGGAAAGGAGGGAAAAGGAAGTGCCCAGCAGCTCCCACCACCCCTGCTGCATCCTCCCCCTCCCTCCCCCGTTTCCTCACAGAAAATACCGGACAGAATATTTTACTGATTTGTTAAAATAGGTCGAAAGGCTCTTCCCCTTCCCCGCCGAAGATACAGCCCTGCAGTTCTGCAATACGTTTCAGTATCTTTTACATAAGTGCTTATTTAATGTTAATTAGCGGCTCCCTAAATTGCTTTTCCCTAACTGATCTTTATATGGCAATTTAATAAAGTTTAATGAAGTCATTCAGTCTTGTTGGGAGAATTTTATAAAATTCATTAGAAGACAGTAAGAGAGGCATGTGCTTGGGCATGTTTTTTTGCTGGCTTCTGGTAACAAGTAGAACCATGTCTTGAACTGGTGTCCCTTTCCAGCCTTTTCCCTTTAGTGGGATATCTATTTTACAGCCTCCACACTCCCCATTTCTCATAATAAAATTTGTTACTATGACCAAAAAAAAAAAGCACTAAAAGGTAGAAACTGTTCTAGTTATTCACTTGTTCCATTACCCAGCCATCAAGATTTAAGTTTCAATATATTTTTGGAAATACTGAACGAAGATAACTTGGGTACAATTTTTAGACAAGCCTATTTACTTTGGCATTTTTTAAACCGTCTATTTGATATTACAAGAAACTTCTGACAGACCACAGCCAGAATCCTAAGGTAAGCAGCAAAAAATTGATCTTTATCATAAATATGAAGACAATGGGTTCTTGTACTTAAATGTCTGTTTATATTGATTTCATACAGGGAGGAACAGACCAAGAAAAATAATTTGGCTAAACTGAGACACTGAAGGTTCAGCTGAGCCTGTTTAAATCAATGTAATTATCAATTTAGATATAATTCTACTATTAAAAAACTGGCCATTACTTAGAAGAGCAAAAATGAAAAAAGAGTCAGGAATTTGGATGTCAAATGATAGACTACAAATATCAGCAGGTTTGAACCAGTGCCTAAAATTAATGAAGTAATTGATACTACCTACATATACACGCGAAGTGTCTAGCTGCAAGATAGAAACCAGTCATTTCAACATTAAAAAAAAATATTCAAAATGAGTGTGACTTAAGAAAAGGAGATTAAAAATACAAGCTTCAGCCAGAATCTGAGACACAATATTTTGTTGGAACTAAGATGAGAAGCTGAGGGGAACATGAAAACAATACCTCTTCAGTAAAAGCTAGTTTTTAAAACAGATTTAAAAGATAATAACAGTATAGTTGAGGTCTAAGGAAAGGATCTGGTTCATTTTTCATCTCAATCTCATTTTTTAAGCGATTATACTCATTATTCATGTATACATGTCTCTGTGTGAGTATGCATCTTTCTGTGTCTCAAAAAAGTCAACTTAAACGTCTGACAAAAGGCAGCCGAGGTCCTCAAGAGGTTTGCTGCTACAGCTGGTCCGTACGGTACCTGGCTGAAGAGCTGCGTTAGCCCGTGAAGCCTGTGTCCAGCCCTGCGGTAAGAGGCACAGCACCACCCCAGGAGCCTGGGCAGTCAGCACGAGCCGTCTAGCCGAAGATGCGTGTCAGCCCACACCAGCCACAGTGTTAGGTCCCCTGTCCAGCCAGCAGGAGAAATGCGGCTGGAGGTCAGGAAGAGCAGTTTAAGTACTACAGCAGGAAAGGTGGAAGGGACACAAGGGAGATGGAAGGTTGTTAGGATAACAAGATGCCAGGTCAGAGGACAACAGAGCATATTCTGTTAGTCACAGAACTGCTTGTTCCAACAAGAACACAACAGTATCTCTGCCTACTTACAACATTTTCAAAACTATTGGAAATTAGAAAAAAAAAAAAAAGAAAAAATACTGCTCAAAAATCCCAGTATGGAATGGATTAGGGTAACGTTCAGATTCTGCACCATGTACTTGCACAGAGCCATGGGTCAGCAGGCCTCTAGGGAGTCTCGCTATTTAGTAAATACTTTTAATTCCCTAAAAAGCCCTGGTAACCTTGTAATTACTTTACCGTTCCATAATCCTTATGACTGCTTTGTAACATAATTTCTAAATCGCTACCCAATCTTATGGATTTTAGAAACTTCAAAATGCTGTAGTTTTACAGGCAGATGTGCATTACATGGTGTTCTGAAGATGAAATGAGGTCTTGTGGCTAATACACAAACTGAGCATCCCTAAGTATAAACAGGAATTCAGGAGAGGAAAGCCTGCTCACCTCTTTTAAGAGTTTCTTCTGCAATCTTTAGCAAACCATTTAATGTTTCTATGCCTCCATTCCCCATATACAAAACAGGGTAATACTTGCTGTAAAGATAAAAGCTGTCACATGTCCTCTTTTTAAGAACTAATGTCATAGGAAAGCCTCTAGTTAAATAGTTAACACCATTCCTTGCTAATACTAAGGAAAACATCAAATTTCTTTGTTATCCAGAACAAAATTTCCCCAAATATCCTCATTCAACACATCATATCTGTTAAGCAGTGTAGTTCTTTATATAAGAAGTGATCATACTGAGTCCACAACTGTACCTTTTTTTAAAATTAGTCTTATAAACTTACTGGCAGAATGTGAAAGTTCAGTAAGTTTCTTCCTACGCTATCCTGACAGAGACAACAATCACAGACACAAAGCCCATAACCCTATCTGAGGCTACAGCTTAGCTGACTTCCCAGGCAACTTTTGAGCAAACTATGACAGATTCATGTTTCACTGTCATACATTCAGTGTGTATGACAAATGACAACTACAGTATGTAAATTAGGTGGAGATAAAAGTCCTGCGGCAAACGCAACGTCTCCATTACCCATCCTGTTCTTTTGACTTTGACCCTTTTGCAGGTATTAAGATAAGCTTAATCAAATCAGATTATTGATTCCAACTTTGGTTTTAAACAAATCAGTGGAAAAAGCCGGAGGACCTCACAAAAAGGTATGATGGCTCCCAGACGATGAGCCAGCCTGACAGTGTAGTGACAATCCGTCACACATCGATATGAGTTTGGATTCCGAACTGAAGCCTGAGCCATTGAATCAGAGAGGCTGGAAAACTGGCAAAGGCACAGTGCTGTTCTCCCAGAGAGGGTGTGGGGCACAGCAGAAGGACTCTTGGCATCGTTCGCAGGGGAATATTTTGGCTCATGCAAGGACTGGCTCCAACAAGTTCTAAAGGAAGCTATGCTCAGGCCTTCTCTGCAGGGAAACATATTTTACGACACGGGGCCTTTGATGGGACTCTGGGTGGGAGTTCAGAAGACGCCTGAGATAACTGTATACCTAACTAAAGATGGATGGGGATTGCATGACTACATCTCCCTTTGGGAAAAGAATAAACAGAAGTAGATGACATGAGAAAGAACATGGAGAAAATTTCCATGAAGAGAATAAATAAGATGATAGAGATGGCAGAACTGGTGTGCCATCCTATCTTTTCCTTAGAAAATGAGAAAAATTCTTGCAAGTTAAGGTATCTGTATTTTCTCAATTGACAGTATTTGAGATGATATCCTCTAAGCTGCGAGCTCGAAACAGTAATTTCATAGTAAAAGAGAGCTTTTACAACTCCAACATTAACATCACAAAACTCAGATCACAAATTACATTTACTTTATTTAATTTAACATTGCATGCATTTTAGACACTGGTTCATATTGTTTATTTGCACGAGTAGTCATTCTCAATGTACAAGTAATAATCTTTGCTGTTACGGAGAAATTCAGTAGCATGCACTGCACACACTCGTGTGCAAAGTTACTGTTTTCAGTTAGAAAATCGTAAGGTCATGATTTCTAAATGGATATTATACATACAGTTTCATTTTGGTTTTATGCAGACATTGCATAGTTGATGATGAGCTTCTCAAGAAAGACTGGAATCGTGGTACCGGTATTGTTGAAGCAAATCAAGTGACAGTAGCAAACAAAAAGATTTGAAGAAGAGGCATAACTTTAAGGGTTGAAAGGTCAGCAAGTACAGCCTAGGATAAAAAACCAAAAAGGCTTGTTAAACTTGACATTTGAATCAAATTTCTTTAAAGCAAGTCAAGAAGTCAGAAAAAGATTCAAATCCTGACTACAGTACCAACAATAATTCAATTCAGACCTGGCTAGAAACAAATTACGCTGTTTCACGTTAGTGCCTTATTGTATTATTTTTCATACTAACATTTCAAAGAAAAACCATATGTTTACGTATATAAACCAAGTCACTTTATTTTAGCCTTTAGCCTTACTTCAAATATACATGGCATCATGGGTGAATAAGGGGTCTAACATTTCAACTTGCTTCTAAAAATAATTGGGAATTAAGAATCCTTATCCTGTGGCTTGGCTAGTACTTGTGAAGTTAGTCCAATGTAATGACTCAAATAGTCAATGTCTTCTCATGAATGTATGCTGAAAAAAACCCAAAACCCAGAAAGAGTCATCACAAGCTCTCAAAGTTTGCAAAAAATACATCACCAGATTTTTGGAAAAAAGTATATTTTAACATACGACTAAAGATAAACAATAATCATCTTCATCTTAATGACCTAATTTTTTCATTTCCCATTACAGTAATGACAGTGAAATTTCAGATTCAATAGTGACAAAAGTAATCTTGTAAAATCTTTCTAATATCAAAAAGCACAGAAGGAACCACATTAAAACGTCCCAAATAAAAGGCACAAACCTCTACAATATTTTAGAAACAATATATCCCACCAACACAGGTTATATATTAAAATAGGAAAAAAAATCTAATTGTACAAAATAATCTGACAGCACTGCATTTTTGTAGCAAACATACATTTTTATTTCCGTTTACTCCAGAAAAGCAGCATTATGCACTGCATGTTCACAATTCCCTTAGTTTTTCATCCAAGGTAAGAATTTAGGCAGAAAGATTTGCACTATGTACCACGTGCCATGTGAAGCTTAGGTTACTCTTGTTGGCAAAGCATCAGAAACTATTTCAATCTCCCCTAACTGAAACTTATCCTTACTTCAGCTGCAGCCAGTGATGTCACCTCCATCAGGTTGACTGCTCGGAAAGCAAACACAGCAGCTGCCAGGACTGAAAGAAAATGCCCAACATTTGAGTTGCTGACCTGTCAATTAGTGGTTAGAATTAATCTTGATGTAAAATGGCCATTTTACAGGGAGAGAGTGATTATTTTGATTCTGAAGAATAACATACAATAGATGGCTGTGTTTGAGTTTCTTCAGCCACTCTTTACAACGGATAGGAGACACACAACGTTCTTTCAGAAAAGTCTGAGGGAAAATGCTCGGGTTTAAGATGACTAGCTTTCAATTAAAAGGGACAAGGATTTACAATTAGCTAATTTCTCAGCTGATAATTTTGATTTATTCACATAGCAACATTTCAGTTGTGAATATTATACAACATTAAAAAACGTTCATTTATTTTGCACTATCTTATATATTTCTCTACACAGTTGTCTTATACATACAAATGGAACCAAAACCTTTTCTCTTCTATTCACTTACTTCATATTTAAAAATTGACCCAACTGAAGATACATATCTTCTTTAGAACCTTCAACTTAAAACATGCAGAAATCTTAAGACATCTGTCCTTTATAAAAAATAAAGTACAAAACTTTCAAAGTGTCTTAAAAGATGTAACTTTGAAAAAAGAAATCCAGCAAAATCAGGGGAACTCTCAGTTTCTGTAAGTACTGAAGAAGTACTTGCCATAAATGAGCAACAGGAATCTTGTCTTTTGTGAAAGATGAACTCCTTTATTATCATCACTGAAGCAGGGAGAACATTCTATGTTCTGTTCAGAGAGTGCTTAGCATTTTTTGAGTGCTATCTTATTAAAAAAAAAATACCCTGCATGTTTTTGTTTGAGATGCAGTATTTACACATTTCTGGTTTTCTAAAAGTTACACTCTTTGACATATATGTAACCTGCTTTCTGCAAAGATCAACTATTTTCTCCTTGTCACGAAATACATTAAAGCTAACATACATTTGCCTTACATCCACCTGGACTTAACACGCTTTGTAAGAATAATTCTATTACCGGCAAGAATTTCTAGGGAGTTGTATCCCAGGATTCTGTCCCACAGAAGCAAGAGCTGATCGGTAGCTAAATAACCAGAAAATGCTCGTACCATCCATTTAAATGAAATTCGTAGCCTGCACACAAGTGATAAACAACAGTTAGTACATTTCTGCCTCCTGTAATCATCAGACAGGCCCTCTATAAATTGAAAATTATTCAATTATTCAATTCATTATTCTTCTGCAGTTCTCTTCTACGAAGAATAGCCATTTTCTCTTGCTGCATTAATAATCAATATTTTCCTTTGCAACAGCCATCAGAAAACTATTTAGCATCTCATTTGTCAAAGTATCATTAAAATATTCTGACCAAACAATCACATTAGAGGGATCCTCAGCTATTATCACCCCCAGTATTTCATCCTTTCTGCTGTTATGATGGATACCAATTATAACAGCAAGATTCTCAGGTTCTATTGCACTTGGTGCTGTGAGCACACTACGGAATGACAGCCTCTTGCCCTCTCTCCCCTTCCAGTAGCTTCTGCTGTAATATGTATCTGTTTCTTCTGTCCCCTAGGAAATACATCACTCAGTTCCACCAGATCTGACATGAATAACTGAAACTTAGCTGAATAAGGCAGCACTTCTCACAGAGCAATTCTCCTCTCTTTTTCACAGAGCATACAGAAGAAATGCACAAAGTACATACACACTGTAGGTTAGACAAAGGACTCCAACCGACTTTCAAGGAACAATGACACGCTGACGTTTGCACTTTCAAGTAATTTCCCATACCTTTTAAATTAAAATACTACAGAACAGCATTTTCAGAACAATGAATCTGCAACATTGGTAGCAAGTCAGAAAGTACTACTTACGGCTGAGCCCCAATTTCTCGAAGGTGATAAAAGAGCTGAGGCAGATGGGTTTGTAGAAGAGTCTCAAACAGCAAACACAACGATACAATGCCCTAATGAAACAAGATCATACCATGAATACTAACACTCATCCTGTCACATCTGAGGAAACAGTAGTAGCATGTAAATATGCATGAATTTGTAATTCAAGCAATAAAACACTATTAATGATATAATACGCAGCTCAGGTAAGCAGGACGCAAGCAGATCTAATGCCTTCAGTCACTAACACCTTCCTCCTACAATTCTGTGTGTGTATCAGCAACATAATATGTTGGGATAGTCCCCTTCAGCTCTAAGTTACTTATGGTATTTGTATGTCAGGGTCTAAGTACTCAGTGGGTTACTATAGCATGACCTACTTGAAATATTTCCATTTTGATGAAACAGATCTCAGTTGCACTAAAATACAGAGGATGTGAGAAACAGTATCTCTCTGATAACGAAAACCAAATGGCAATGGGGATAACTACCAAAAAAAAAAAAAAGTTAAATGTAAACATATTTTGAAATTTCTTTTAAAATTGCCATGAAAATTAACAGAAATTTAATGGTTGAAAGCAGAATGCAGAGCCCTGAAATGGTATAAAAGAGTTTTCTTTTAACCAGGAAATGTTTTCAAAAAGTAATATAACTAATTCAGCACTTTGTGAAGGAGGAGGAAAAAAAAAAAAAAAAACATTTACTATGTAAAAAAATAAATTTACTACGTTTCATTCTTCAAAAAGAGAAGATAAGCCAATTTCTACAATAGTCTTACATTCAAGAGAGCTGGTCCTGGTCATAAACATATCCAAACTATTTAAATTCATCTAGCAGTGCAAAAAAGCATGTGCTGTCACACAAAGATACTTGAGTTAAAGAAACAGACATTAACCTGATCACACTGAAACAATATCTGTATATATGACTATATTTTAGTCCCTCTACCCCAGAAAATACTTAAGTGTGCACTTACATGTCATTAATTAAAATGAAAGTGAGTATGCATTTATGTGACTTCTTGCACTGAGAAACCTGTTACATAAAAGACGACTCTCAGAAATCCCCTACACCCTCATAAAATGAGAACTGTATTATTCTACAAGACATTCTATAGAAATGACTAACATTGATATATAGAGAAAACAAAAATATCCAAACTAGAGTTACCTAATAATTTTCCCAAGGTTGCCTGAAATATTGTATCATATTTAAAAGAATATATTGCAGTCACATAGAAAATCATGCCACATATATTATTGTTCCATAGCAAGCAGAATATCAAGTGAGTGGGGTTTAATTCCTAATGAACTTACAGAGGGATGAGAAGAGATGGAATGGAGTCTGAAGAAAAAACGCACATACATCTCACGGAATATCTGATACAATTTGGAAGGTTCATGGTACAGAAAACAAAGTGGAGCAACTGAAAGCATAAAAGAATTATAATTGACTCAACACTGTAAACTGTTAAGAGAGTTCAATGATTAAGTGCATGAAGTATGAAGAAAAACAAGTAATTTGTAGTAGCACAATTTACAAAACCAACACTAAACCAATTATTTAGAAATAAGTATTTTACAATAGAGTCTATCATTTGAAGTAAGAAGTTTATAAAGGAAGTACAATACATTCTGGGTAACAGTTCTCTGTATTTCAGAATCTAAACTAATTAGAACCTGCTTATTACAGTGCTGTCTTTTTGATAATAAGAAATACGCTTTAAGAATAGCTTGTCTGGGGTGTAGGGCAACGATATCCTGAGCAGCGCACACTTTAATTCAACTGTCTATAACATCCAACGTGCCCTTGGGCTAGTGACCATCTCTGAACAGGTTCCCCATTTGTAAGACCAGAGTAAGTTTACTGCTTGAAGATGGGTGTTGTACAAATGAAAATATTAAAAGAATAGCTTTTGGTTGCCACAATAACATCATGTAAGTCTGACAGGCTTATTTCTTATGAGATCTGAAGCCCATGGACATTTGGTAGTTTAGTGTTTAGAAATCTTTTAGAATACCTGATATAAAATAAGAGTTGGCTACATTTGTAAAGCTGCAGTTCTCAAACTTTTTTCTTTTATCCACATCTTTAATATTTTTGTCCAAGTCTAGCATATAGCTAAACCTGCTGTATGTACATGCTGCACAAACATAATCAGTTCCCTCTGACTGCTGCTCCATTAATTCAATGCATGTTTCACAGACCGCTGTTGTATATGCATTTCTGTAAACAGCCTTTTTATCTGTCCACTCATCACATCTACTGCTTCCTTTACAGGTGCATTCGTTACAGATGACAGCTCACATTTTAACACACTCACAGTCTCTATCTCTACATTCACTTCCCCTTCCACTTTTATTTACACAAAGCTAGAGATACAGATACATTTGTCTGCATACATATGTATACATATGCGCATAGATATATGTACATTTATATATATATATGGGTACATACATGTGTGAATTCATTTTCTCGTATCTACATAATCAGAGAAGGTGGCTTAATAGAAAATAGCGGTGTATGTGTGTGAGAGGTGGGGTGCTAAGGTAGGGCGAGATGTTCACAGATATTTACGTAGGGGTAAGAAAAGCAGAGGGTGTTGCTCATGTGTATGTTTTTAATGACTGAAGGAGGAGGTGGAAGACTTGGCAGCGCGCGTACATACATAAAAGCCAGGAGGATAACAGAACAGCGCCTGACAGTTGGCACCCTACAGTGTATGCATGCGAACATGCAAAAACGTATTGGATTTACATAAGGCCCCCGATACTTCCTCCTGTAGCAGCACTGCATGGAAGTGCTCCTTCCACAGAGCACACAGGATGCTCTGCTCGGTCCAAGCTTCCGCACCCACACTGTTACACTACTGTGTTTCTGCTGCCTTGCTTTTCAGCCTCCCCCCTTCTCACAACCAACATATTCTGAGCCCTTGCAAAGAGAGAGGGGAGGAGGGAGGAAAGAAGCCCACACCCAGTTTGAGAGACGCTGTTCTCAAGGGCAGAGTCAAATCCAAACATTTTGAAAACCGGTTTCACACAGAAGTGAAAGCCTCCTAGTGAGTACCTAAGGTTTGTAACCAAGCTCTTTGTCCCTACTGAGGTTCGAATTTGCATTTCATATTTAAATCGCATGATTTTAATGAACCTGTGATCATTAAACTTCATTATTAGCAAAGCATTGCATTTTAAGTATAATCTTCAAATCTGCTTGCCCTGTGATGCCACCAAGGATAAATCAAAGGAAAATACTGAAAAGCTGTAACAAACAGTCTCGCATTGCTGGAGTATCTCTGCACTAGCTGCCTTGTCACGCCTGAAACCTGAGGAGATTTTTCTGCTCTTTGCCTAGAAATCTTGTTGATATTTGAGCTTTCCTCTGTGCAGTAAAGTAGTAACCATTCCATTATTTAACGCTCCTTTTAACACCTGTTCTAGGCAATTGGATACAGCAACAGGCCTTTCACATAATTCATGTTTTCAAGAACCCTTTTCACAGGTAACTTGGTCCACCCAGAAGTGAAACACAAGAAAAGGTCAACAAACATTATCCCTGAATTCATACTTATTAAGTTGTATAACTCAGCTATTAGGTCTCAGACAAGGAACTCCTGCAGTAGCAAGCTGTAACATAAGTAAATAGAAACAGCCTGGAATTTTAAAAATTATATACAACAGTCTTTATACACACAAGTTTAAAAGTTGCAGAGAAGTACACAGAGCTTTCAACTACAATATGATAAAAAGCAATCCTAAGGTTTTAAGAATTTGAGTCACACTTACCATACATAGAAAAGCCGTGAAAAGGAATTACACCTACAAAACAAAAATGTTTCATTTTTTATTATTTTATATTTCTTTTTATCCATGTAAAAAAGTATTTTCTGCCCATATTTCTAAATTATATTCTGCCTATCACAGGAATAAAATACTTTCTTGTTATGGCACCTGCAGTCTTAGACCTCAGTCCTGTAAATATTGAAGTACAGGAGTTGTATCACTTCACTACAACCAACTATGTGCTTAAACACATGCTATAGTTCCTAGAAAGCCAAGTAAAGCTTCTTTTCCATGAACTTATTACATATAAGCTTTGCTGAAATCAGAACCTAATTTCAGATTAATGACAACCCGTAAATGTCATGCACTGACAAGGAGGGAGCAAGAATATAGGAGGCCAAGACCTCTAGTAATTCATGTAGTACTCAGATAAAACATTTAGAGGACTTGGCAGTTGTATCGTGACAGTTCTCTCCTCCTTTCCAGCTGGTCTTAGCTCCCATTCATTAATTTTCACACAGGACCAGTAAGAGGGAGCTGCTTTGGCTAAAGGTCATATGGACAATGCTTCGTGTCTACAAAGCTGTAAAGAATTGCAGAGGCAAAAATGGAAGAGGGGGGAACAAAAGTATGTGCTACAACTGACACCACTGGAATGCAGAAGACATAAAAGACAAGGTCAGAGACACAGATTTAAGACTGGTGATGTAAGGCCTTGGAAGCAACAGCAAAGAGCTTGAACTTAAAATACAAATGCAGCAGAAAAACAGGGAAACAATTCGATAGATAAGGATTGAAATGGTCAAAATAAGAGATGAAAAAAAATTGAAATAACAACAACTGCAATTATATTAACTTAAAATGATATATATTAGTTAAGTCCGAATTTTTGAAAGGAAAAGACTTTAAGTGTGGCTTGTTGAGTACTGAACAGCTGAGGGTCACACAGTTTCATCATGTATTGTTCTGATCCTCTAAGTGGTGACACAAGACTGGAATAGAAGCTGCCACACCAGAAGCTGTTTTCTTCTCCTTCCCACACACATAGACAAACTCTGTGTGCAACTAACACCAGGCTGAATGTGGTTTTGGAGCAGCTTCAGGGCAGCTTGCTCCTTTAAATTAATGAATTTTGCAGAATAACAGCAAAACATAATTGGTAATAGAAGTTGTTATGTATTTGAGAAAAAAATTCCTGTATCTCTCCAATCTACCACTAGAGGAGGCAATAGTATAATTCTTACCATTTGGAGGATAGAAAACAGCATATTCTTCCATCCCTAGTTTTCCTGTGAAGAATTAAACCACAATTAGAAAGTGATTGAACAGTTAAAAGGTGTAAAGATTTAAATGAAAAGGTAGATTCTAAGTTACAATTATAAAAACCATAGCTAATTATGTTACTGACTTTGATACTAACACAGGCAAGCAATATGGTAGGACAGTACAGTGTCAGACGTAAAATTAAAATGCAGCACCAATAAGGGAAGATGACAAACAGCAAAAAGGAGGAAGATTTCAGCAATTCTACCCATAGAGATTTTATCTGGATCTTTTCTAGGAGCTCTAAAGGTGTTTGACACAGACATTGAAGACAGAGAAGCTCTATGAGGGGATAAGGTTAAGGGGGTAAGTCTACCACGCTGTGGCAGACTGACCTAGAGATAGGAAAGGCATTAAAAAAAAGATGTAAGAACAGATAAAAAATATTCAAGGTTTCATTTGGCCAGGCTGGATGAGGCTTTGAGCAACCTGGTCTAGTGGAGGGTGTCCTTGCCCATGGCTGGGGGGTTGGAACTAGATGGTCTTTAAGGTCCCTTCCAATCCTAACCACTCTATGATTCTATGATTAAGCCTGCAACAGTGAGGAAGATGGACAGTACAGTGTTCATATAATAATAATTTAAAAAATCTGTTAGATACAAAAGATTAATTAAGTCAAGGCAATCACTGATAGTATAGACTGACCATATTACCATTGACCATAACTTGTAAAATTATATGAATCATATTTTAACTATAGTACCTAATAATGTAAAATCCACTATTAAAAAATTAACAATTTATTTAGCAATATAAAAGTGTTTTAAAGCATAATTACAACTAATTAAAGCTGTAATTATTTTAGTTTTAAGATGAGAAAGTTAATCTAGAAAATGTAATTACTCACATGAAACTTTATAGAATATTCAGAGATGCTTTAGATCTCTGTGTACTTTGTTCACTCCACACAGAAGAATTCAGCACAGGCAACTTTTGTCAGGTTCAATGGAAACTGGACTTAGATATTTTCCTGTAGCATGAATTGACTGAATTAAATTCAAAACTGCCCTGCAAAGCTCTTGCCTTCTACCCCCTGAAAATAAAATCCAGTCCTTCCAATAGTTTGCTTGCTGTGCAGCAGGGCGTTGTGATCTGGAAGGAGAGTATTTTTAGCATAAAGCACATCTCTTGGAAAATTAGCCAAAAATAGGACCCACAAGCCTTTTGGATTTACACTGCACAGGTTCAGCAGAGATTTAGATTTCAGTGACTCCATTCCCCAGATTTGCCCAGGAGTAAGTGGGGCGTTCCCCGTAGCTGTGTTTTTGGGCTGCCACGGCTCTGTGTCTGACGTGAGATCTGGGATCCCACCGCTGTTCTGCTCTCAGGTGAGCCCTTTGCTTGTTTCAAGAAGTAGGTAAAGAAAACTCTCTAATTCCGCTAAAGAGAGAGAAAAGACCTACAAAGCAATAAAGGGGAATTAAATCAGGAAAAGAAGCCGTTGCCTTTAGTGACGTAAGAAGCAGCAAGAGGAAAACCGTCATCAGAGGACCTGTTCGAAAAAAAGTACTTGATACGGGGATCACATCTGGCTAAATACACTGGCACGTGAGACCAAGGAAGAAAACAGGAATGCAGAAGGTAAAGGTACATGGAAAAAGAACTGATTGGATGGCTGAATGATTGAAAAAGGAAGACAAAATTTGGAACCTCTGGGTAAATCCAAGGCAGGTGAGGATCTAAGAAGCAAGGAAACAGAGTCCAGAGGTATGGCATTAGAAGTTGGCAGAGAAGGGAAGAGGACAGAATCAATAAATTTAACATTGTTAAGAAAAATAAGACTCACATGAGAACTTAAGCCAAAGAACATCCAAAAGGAAGCTAATGCTCTGGAGGATGTCGTGCTTTGAAAAAAATCAGTATAAGTCTGCCTGCAATGTGTTCTGCTCCTGTCTGCAAATATCTGCAAAACTCACTGCTTTGGGAAGATTTCCTACCACCCCTTCCACTTGCAAAACATATGGAAGTTGCAGAGAACAATGTTGTATTTAAATCTGTAGCTAATGAAGATAGATATTGTCAAGAATTTACCATAATTGTCACAGGTGTGTTTAATTTATTTTGAGAATGAATCACAGAAAAGTACAGTGAAAGAGCAACATTGCAACATGATCAGCTTCTGAACTGTCATAGCAGAATCTGCGCAGATGTCAACTGGATACATGAAGTTTTGATTAACGTTCTTTTACATGTAGCCTACTGGGTGTAATGAACAGAAAGGAAATTCACATGCTGTATTACTGCACATACTGTATTACTGCAGCAGTCAAAAATTTTTCACTTCTTAAAAAAACCTCCTTTTACCTTGTATGTAGGACTTGGGTGGGGTGGCACTACTGTAAGTAAAGTGCTCCAATACAGATGTATCTCGGGAAAAACAGAGTAATACCTGTAGAAAAGACAGCATATAGATATCAGCTGACTGACTAGATCAACAAAGCAATGTCAGAGAGATTTAAGCACCTGCCTTAATTAGCGCCTATTAGATGCTATGGCAGTGAGCTAATACAGTTGAAAGCTCTTGATCTACTGAATTTGCTTTCCTGTTCAAATTTCCAGGCCCGTTTTGAACTTGCTATGATTTAACCTTTGCATTCACTGTCAGTAAAACATCCACGTTCTCCAACCCTCCTCATTGCCTCTCAGCATGGGTTTATGCTCTTCTGTCCTGCAGAAGAGAAGGCTCCAGGGACACCTTATTGCAGCCTTCCAGTACCTGAAGGGGGCCTACAAGAAAGCTGGGGGGGACTTTTTACAAGGGCCTGTAGTGACAGGACAAGGGGTAATGGGTTTAAACTGAAAGCGGGAAGATTTAGATTAGATATCAGGAAGAAGTTCTTCCCGGAGAGGGTGGTGAGGCACCGGCACAGGTTGCCCAGAGAAGCTGTGGGTGCCCCATCCCTGGAAGTGTTCAAGGCCAGGCTGGATGAGGCTTTGAGCAACCTGGTCTAGCGGAGAGTGTCCCTGCCCATGGCAGGGGGGGTTGGAACTAGATGATTTTTAAAGTCCCGTCCAACCAAAACCATTCTGTGATTCTGTGATTACTGACTGCGCATGCAACTGGATGCTTTGATGTCCATTAGGTTATTTTTTCTATTCAGTTACTATGACTTGGGAAAGTCCTAGTGAGAAAGCAAACAAAACATCTACATTTTCACACATGAGCAGTTCCAGAAGACTGATCCTTACGCTTGCTTTTGTTTGCAGGAACTTTACATAGTGCTTGCACAACATTCAGTTTTTCAAAAAGCACAGATTATAATGTTCACCTTGTATCCAAAAGTTTCAAAATGAACATTGTATTTTGTAAAATATATTTGTATTTTTATGATTTACATAACTGAAAAGTCTAGTATTCACAGCAATTACGTATAACATTAAATAGTACAAGCATTCCTAGAAAAAAATTCACAATAAAGAATGTCATCCTACATGCAGTTGTAAAAAATGTAATAATTATTACTGTACTTGTCATGTTTCCATGCAATGAAATACTGCACTATTAAGAATGTACACAAGAGGGCAGAAGTAAGAGACACTTCAATTCGCTGCTGACTTGTGTGTGTGGACCTCAAACCCCCTCTGCTCTTGAAGGTTTTTAAGAGTTTGTTCATCTTAACTGTAGCGAAGGTGTAAAAGGTAGAAATATTTTAGATAGTGTTTCACTACATAATTTATTGTTAATAAAAATGAAGGGACTTTTTCTTCAACTAATTAGTGTAACACTTTCCAGATATCAGCATTTGTCAAGAGGAAACATGCAAAACCAAAACACTGTGTCATCTGAACATCATTGCTTTTTACTTGGTTTTTTTTATGGAAACCAGGTCATATTTTGAGACTTTTTTCTCTTTTGAACAAGAAAACTATTTCTCAGACACAAGCTTCTTTTGAAAAATAAATAGTTTCTTTATCTCAAACAGTTTAAGCTAAATATTATTTTTGCACAATACACAATCATCTTCATAGCTGCCAAAATATAGCTGACAATAACAATACACAGGCAAATGTAATTCTCTGTATATGTTAACTGAGGTGAAAAAAAAGAAACTAATCTAAAAAGGGCATAAATTACGTTCTCTTATAAGGGAAAGAATGTAACCTTAATTTGAGGCCCCCTTTTTTAGGAATACAGTGTCCAGTACCAGTATCTGGAAGTCTTTAAATTAAGACTATGCATCTTTATTAGGGAGAGAGGCTCTAGCCCAAACCTAAGTTATGACTATACCTAAAAACCACTGGGCGAGGTTCTTTGCATGTAGTCTTTATGCAGGATGTAAGACTAAAGTATTCAAATTGAACCTCTAGTTTGAGGTTCACAAAAACGATAATGCTAAAGAAAACTATGACACAAACTCCTTTTTAAGTAATGTTTGGCAAACTATTGGATATTTATAATCGAAACTGGAAAGAAAACCACTGAATTCAAAGGACTGAGAGAAAAAAAACCAAAGCCAAAACGTTTATCAAAAAGAAATTACTATATTAAAAGTAACTGTGTTCTGTTTCAACAGTTATAATGAAGCAATAAAAAAAACATGTAAACTTTGGGATGAAGAAAGCGAAGATGTCAAAGGAAATAAATTACATCACTTCATATTTTTCTTCCCGAGAAGGACTGCATGCTACTAAAGCGGTACCAATAATCCAACCAAATATCCTCATTATTTTAGGCCTAAATTTTTCCTGGTTTTTATGGATGCTTTATCTGTTCGAGTAATACACCGTCAAACGTCACACTCTGCTCAATGACTTGGAAAACTCAGAGGTAGTAGCAAGTCATGAAAAAACCCGTAAACCCTGTACTAACAGAAATAATTTATTTGGTTTAAACTAAAATTTTCATTACCTATTTTATTGAGCAAATATTTAGTTCCAGTTATCATAGGAAATCTATCAATAATATTCGATATCAGAGTGATCCATACTGCAAATTCTTCCAGGGGCCACGGAGCAAAATCACAGAGCAGCAATGCAGTTGCAAATGAGGTTGGAAGAGAAAATTATCAAGAAAAATGGATAATTTTCTTCTAGAAAAAGAGTCTGAAGACTAACACAAAGAAGCAAATAAAACTGGAGCAAACAATAATTATAAGTTTGAGATTGGAACTGCCAGTTAATTAATACACTTTAGTAGTCAATCTATAATGAATGAAGCAGAAATGAGATTTTCACATCCCATGATGAAGAGATAATGTTACAATAATGAAGATCATCTTTGACTCTCAAATCAAGTTCTACATGTAAATATTCTAGTGAACAAATATCAGTGTTTGAGTTGTCATTACAAAGTCACTTATCAAATTCAGATACAGATCTTAATATTGGAACTATTTTTAAAGTAAAAAAAAGGCTATAATTTCATGAGGCTATAATATTAAGGTATTAATGTTTAAATGCTTATTACACTAAAATATTATATGTAGGCAGGATTGAATGGTATGCTTGAATAGTGACACATATTTTCATACTATTATGGACTAAGCAGCATTAAGGACAGTTTCTTAGTTAAAATAGTAGCAGTTTTACATATTACCATAAAAGAAGAAATCATTTAGTTTCACATAGCTCTAAAACAAAAAACTAAGCAAGTCTAACCTAACAGATGTGACTAATGAAACTGAAAGCACTGTGGAAACTAAGTTTGCTGCATGACATTTATGTTGACACTGCAATCAACTACACATTAGGAAATTCATAAATGTAATCTCCTTCTATTTAAGGGCTTTTGACAGGCAGCAACAAAGATAATTCTCTATAAATTAGCTGGGTTCCCCATTGCTGGTAGCAGCTTTCGAAAGGGAGCAATCCTAAAAGCAGCCATACATATCACTACTCTATTCAGAATCAATGTCTTCAATTTAAATATATGTCAGTACAATATCTTTTATGCTTATTGCAGTAGGTCACGGTAAGCAATTTATTTTATTTTTAACTGGAACCCTGAATATACTTCTCAAGTCTTAATTCCTCTGTATGCTACAGCTGTGAATCATTTACTATTGCAAAGCTGAAAAGGGCAAGTATATGACTGACTGCATTGGACAGACATTGTGTAGGGTCCTTCAGAGCAGGATTTTTAGAAGCCTGTACTGCTTCATCTCTTTAAATGCAAAGATTATTTTACAGTATTGTTATTCAGATGGCAAAGTATATATAATGCAGCAAACTGATGCTGTATAGGGCCCCACTGTACTCTGCCTACACATGAAACAGTCCTTACTCCAAAGATGACATAATCCCACAGGAGTATACTTTCTAGCTTTTCTAAGAAAAAAAATAGTTACATACCTGATATAAATAATCCTCAAATACAAAATAGTAGTCATCGTTGCTTGCTGTCAGCTTTACATCCTGTAATCAAAAAATACAGCAGTTTGAAGCCGAAAGACATCTTTCCCGACTCACATAGGAGCTAAACTTAACACGGTTTCACCATTCAATCATGAAAAAGCTGCAGTTAAGCACGTGCTCACATTTAAAATAAAAAAATGCTGTATTAACTTGATGATCAAAATATTCAGTACTGAAACTTGGAATGGAATCGCTTGGACCCCAGTGCTTTCTTCCTCACAAACCAAGTTATTCCTTCATATGAAGTTACCGTTTCTTTATGACTTAATGGCTCAACTCAAACAGATGTCTTACACAAGAGCCAACACAGGCACAAGGAGAGAGTTTACAATAATAAATTCACACTAATTATTCTTACACTCCTTAAAACTAAACCATCTAGCATTTTCTTTGTTAAAAAAACAAGATACCGGTGTGATGAGTATATAAAATCACTCAATGACTGTTTAGTGAATCACTTACTTTGTAAATCAGGCTATCCACTAAAAGGTCGTGCTGAATCACGTTCGACTTAAGTTGTTCATAATACAAGATATCCTAAAATTAAAAATATTATCATCATCAGTTTGAGACACAACTTCAGTTTATATTTAAACTAATGAAGCCAATTTTTAATAATAATTAAACAAAAAAAAAATCAAGAAAAATCATAAGCATGTATTTAGCTGAAAAACCCACTGCATCATTTCTGAAGCATTCTGTCACTGTTTATTCTAGCTCAAGCCCTAAGAAATAAGGCAGATATTTGAGACTTTATAAAGTTACCTCCCCTTTAGATAATAAAATGAGAATGAAGGAGCTAATTCAAACCAAAGATGCGTAGTTTCCAACCTTTGGGTCTCTACAGCTAAAACCTGTTCAATGCTCAAAATAAATTTTTTTTGTTATCCTGTATTTTAATGCACCTCTCCATTATTAAGTCCTGTCATATCTTCTAGCATTAGCAAGTTGCTGCAAATATTTGATATTAACCTATGAATAAACAATGTAAATTTGTGAAAAGATGAAATGATAAATATATTTTAAAAAATCTTGTGGGGAGTACAAAGAAATCAGACCTTTTTTAAAACTCCAATTATTTCCTGAATGTCTACAGAACATACACAGGGGTGAAACGATGAGGAAGTATCACAACAAACACTTCTCATCTTTTGCTTATTCTATCCCTTTCTTCTTAGAAAGAGCTTCCAAAGGAATCAAAAAATTAAATATCACACTATCATCATGTAATTCTTAAATCCCTAAATAGCTCTCTGTGATTATGCAAGCAATTGAGTAACGCAGCTTCAGAATACCAGAGTTTCAAATGGATTTGGAATGAGTTCATAAACTAAATCAGCAGTCCCAAAGCTCCTTCCTATTTCCCCAAACTATTTTGATTTCAGGGTGTCCCTACAGGCACCACACAAATGCTTGTTTTCTTGTAAACTTGTATTCCAAGCTTTACATAATATTTACTGCCAATTTCTTTGCTAAAAAAAAAAAAAGGTAAGTTTAAAATAAGGATTTAAAGAACAAATGAGAAGTAGGATGAAAAAGAAAGTTAAAATGTTCCCCAGCCTTCTCTTCCCTTTTTTCCTATCAATCCAAAACTGAAAAGTGGTAAATATAATACACTTTCAAATTATTAGAATTAATACATTATTAGACTGTTAAGTTGCAATAAGGACAGAAGATGTATTTATTAAGCACTGATAACTGCCACAGGGAAAATATTTACATTTTTCTTTCTGAGAAATAAGAAAGGGAGGTATAAATAGTACACTCTTTCTTTACAAGGGATCAGACAAGTATTTTACTGCATGTGAATTATTTGCAGTGTGAGTACAGCATTCTGTTCTTAAAAGACATAGAAAACTAATATTTAAGTCATAATTTTAAAGCATCAGTACTGTAATCTAACTTAGAACATTTAGAACATCTCAAATGACTGCATATAGTCGAACAGTAGAAGCTTATAAATAAAACCCCCAAACCTAAAACTTCTTTTTCATACAAAGCAGGTTGCATGATTAAACTGTTTCTGTTGAATGCGCAAGTATTCCTGCATAAGAACTATTACAATGAAACTCATGGCTACAAGGGTACTAGATAATGCAACCACTAATCTATTGTACCTCGGGAGAGAGATTGTAATAACCTCATGGTTTTCTGTTATCATATCCTAGTTGACAGTAGTTCTAGAGAACCAAACCCAATTGCTGAAGGCTGTTTGCAGGTAGGAGATGAAAGTCGTGTGAAGGAAGAGAGTAATCTACTACACACATATAGAGCATACTTAAATTCATGTTCAGAAACAAGTTCTCTTCTTAAAATACTTTTATCTGAGGTCACACAGAGGCTCCAAGCCACAAGTTAGCCGTATCACAAGTCCAGTGTTTTGTGTTAACCTTCTCCTTACTCAATTAAAAAGCCATTCAATTATGTTTCATATTTGCTTACAAAAGTCCATACGTTTTCCTGTTATTATTAAAATTATTGTTAAGCCACAACTAAGACATCATCAGTTAAGTAAATGGTCCATTCATCTTAACAGTCAGAGTAAGTTGGTATTAAGTTTAATTGCTGCTGCTGTATTCACACTTAGAAGAGACTTAGTGATTTGGCATATAAGGAATGACTTTACTTAATGTATGAAGAACAGGTTTCTGCACAAGAAAAAAAATACTCATAAATGATGCTCTACTGTACTGCCATCATGAGTTTAGAGTGCTAGTTTAAGTGCAGTTTTGTTTATGGCATCAAACTGAATTATGATTGTTATGTGATTAATTTCTTAAAATGTGTATCAGCTTCCTATGCCTTCATTCAATTGCATTATTAGTTGAAATGTCAAGAAGCATGTTAATTGAAACTAGGCATAAATCACAGTTTATGCTAATAGACAGTGAACAATATCCTCCACAGTAGAAAAACAGAAAACAGCTGAAAGAAATTTAAATTAAATAGGTTCAATCCAAACAGAACATTTGCCATTTGCTGATCCAGAATGACATGTGTATTTAAACAATTTTGTACAATTATTTTTGTTTTAGCAAAGCTAAAACGTAGAGACTTTCCATTTCCCAACCTGCAGACTTGTGTACTGATTTTCTAAAACAATCTACTTATTAGCATACAGGGCAAGTAAGGTCTGAGTTAGTACAGAGATTTGAATTACTTAGCCTTAACTAATAGGATGTACAATTTCTGAATATACATACAACCCAATTTTCCTTCTTAATTCATTTCAGTTGGGGTAAGTATTTCAAGCAATTCAAGAGGTGGTAAGAATAAGCAACCTGATGTTTAGGGCACTGGGCTCGGATTCCTCAGTAACTCGTAGAAACTGAATGCAAGTTCTTTACAATTTAGTTGAATACTTTCTTCAATTTTAAATGAAAAGGGTCAATAGTTTATCACATTTTCTTTTTTCATAAATAATAGTTTCTCCATGGCTTTTACAAAAATCCACTAACTGGGTCATTACACAGAAAAATCAAACACTCCTGGCTGTTGCTGTTATAATTTCAGCATAAACTAAAATTTCAAACACAACACAAAACTCTATCCTGAAAAAGATAGAATAGCAAATTTACATAGCAAATATTAGCAGAGTAGAACAGTAGCTAAATATTTTAACAGTTCAATAATTTAGTAAAAGGATCAGAAGGACAAGTATAGAACTAGAACTCATGCTCATGAGAAAGTCTGCGAAACAAACCAAAAATTATTAAAAAGGAACTTGCGATGCAAAACCAATGACAACCATTCTAGGAATAAAGGTTGTAACTCATTACTTGGCATTCATTTTCTCTTAAACTGAGTTTGTTATGCGAAATAAAGTCTCGGATTAGGAATCATGCCAGTTTTTCAGCTGCAACTTGACTACAAGTGGATGTTGCCCATGTCTCTTCGTAAGACACGAGGCTTGTGATTCACGTTGTGTTAAATTTATTCCTTATATCTGAATCATAAACAAGACTGGTCACAGATTTACTTTCAAGCCACATGACTCTCTTGCTCAGTGATCAGTTTTTCTCACCTAGGCAGTAAGAAATATTCTTAAAAGCCTCACTCAGGTTTCCAAAAAGATTCAAGATTCTCATTTTACTATTTCATTGGCGGCATTTCTTCCTCCAGATGAGGCAATGGACTACTAACAAGCTTCAGGAATGTCCAAAAAAAGGTGGTACATTTCTTAGCTTAAAATTATAAAACCAAAATCTTACCATTTTCATCTGATCCAACCTTTCTGTCAGTCTGCCAAAGCCTTAACATAAATTTGATTTGTAAACATTTTCCTTTTTAAAGATGTGTTGCATTTTTATAGACTGTAGTTTTTCTCAAAATTAGATTGATATATCTATATCTATCTATCTATCTGTCTATCATACCACACCTTCAAGCATACTCATCTTTCCAAGTTGAAACAAAGTACATTTTGGGATTGCAGTGCACAGCCCTCGACTTGCAAAGCCACATACCAAGATTTCCACCCAAAAACCTCATACTGTATCCACCTGAAAGCGTAAGGAAAAAAGAGATCTGAAAGTAGCTCCCAGGCAAGAGAGAACAGCCTCTCTCAGTAGTAGCAGCAAAGCTAGCCTAAGCAGAATCTGGTGATTTACCTTTGAAATTAAGGTTTGGATTAGTCTGCAGTGTTTGTGCAGGCACAATGCACCTGTGGCCTGTCACGAAATCCCTGGCACAGGAGCTGCACTCTCGCTGCTCAACTGTAGGCACCTCATGATTCATTTTTAGGTTAGCATCAGCATTTGATTGTACTATCCACACTTGACTCTCAAATCTAATACAAGAAATGGGTGGGTGAAGCATAGAACTAGGAATATGAAGGAAGACTGGCATTGGTGAGTCTAGAAAGGAGACACTAAGATTTGTGGGAAGTGGATGAAGCCTAAAGAATAGCAACCAGCATTTAGTAGGTGACCTGTAGATTTTGGATCAGAAGTACCAGAGAAGTACAAAATGAAAAACTAAGCAGATTACATAAAGAGATAATGGACAAAAGAGCTAAAGAAAGTCTATCCTGGCAAATCCTGGAAGAGGATCAAAAACTTATTCTCCTTTTACCAGGCAAATATGTAATTTACTTGTAAAGCACATTCTTCTCCAGTCTAAAATGACGGTAGTCCATTACTGCTACAGGCTTCTCAGCTGTGTGAATGGTGTAGTGGGTACCTTCAGCTACTGATCCTAATCTAAATAACCTAATAATCTAAATAATTAATAATCTACAGTAAAATTAGGGAAGGGCCTAATAGACTTCACCACAGCATGGAGCTTTTTACAGGCATATGTATATTTCTCACAAAATGTTTATCAGTTTCTGTGACAACTCAGTAGAGCATTTCTACTTTGGAAAAAGATCACTAGAAGGTATGTGCTTGCACTTTTGTGTTTTCATCTAGTCTTCGTATACTACTCTCACTTTGCTCCTTACCTCTGGCTGATTAGAAATATTGAGAATGAGGGCCCACAGATCAGCTCGGAGTGCTGTCGGACAGCCCTGGCGAACGTATTGTTGAGCTGCAGCACTATCTTGCTCTGCTAGAACTGTAAGAAACAAAGCAGATAATTAATAGAGGTAGTTTAAGACTTCCAAAGTTTATCAAATGATGAAGTACTTTAATTTTTAACTTGGTTACAAACTGGTTTACCATGCTGTAAGCATTAGCTAAAGGGAAAATATCTAAAAGGTCTGGTTTCTACAATGCAATTTTGAAGTAGTTCCCTGGGAAACGAGACAATTGATATTAATAAGCAAGACTGTATTACCTTCTGTCATAAAATAGCACTTAGTATGTATCCTCTCAGTGTGTTGGCTAATTGCAGCTAGTAGGCTGGCATCAAGCAGAACAAGCAGACATACAGAGCCATAAAATACCACTGTTTAACTATGAGTGGTATCTCAGTTCAAATGGGAGATTACCAATCATTTGGGGTTTTTTCTGTCACCCCTATTTTTATGTTAGCTATATAAATATGTTCACAGATAACTGTGGGACAAAAATTTTCCATTTCAGAGTATACTGTCACGTTCTCATATTACTGGTGTACATACTCTGGAGGAAAAAGTCTTTCTTTTTCTCAAAAGATTTTGTTTTTCCTTCAGGTTGGCATAAAACAAATAAGTCTACTGTTGACAGGTTTGCCTAGATGCGTCATTGTTGTGAAGCTTTAGGTTACGCTGTCACAAGGGCCTCATCCTGGATACAGTACTGTTTGTACCCTAGAGCAGATTATCCTGTTCTTTAGTTAAATCTATAAACTTTAAAGACAATGATCTTTAGGTATCCTGATACGATAGAAGCGTTTCACATCAAGGTTAATTAACTGCACCCTCATACCTGAAATGTCTTTGACAACAGAGAGAAAGTTGGGAGAATATTTCTGTGATATCTAGACATTACACAGGTGGTGTGCTGGTACTCAGAAGTTTCCAAATCCATATCGTCTGATTTTTCTGAAGTCTCTGAGAAACAACTTGCTTTTCTAAATTTCACTAAATTCAATATTCACAATATATGCCCTGACACAACTTAGAAGGATGCGGTTTGGAATTATAAATCTATTTAATTGATTCCTCTCTTCTTAAATACTGAATAGACCATTCTGCCAATGTTCCGTTTAACCTGCAGAGCTCTAACACAGGTGCTGTGTGACCCTTTTTTCCTGAACAAAGACAGCAAAAATAAAACGCATTGCCACATTCCCCACAAAACTTTAGAAAAGACTCCGATTCATCTCAGTGTTTAAAATATTAAAAAGTAGTTCTGCGACATAAAGATGGGTTTTACTAAATACAATAAAGAAAATCCATCACACTTGGCAATACACCTAATATAAAAGCAAAATCAGTACATCAATGGCAACCAAAGTCATAACCAACACCCAGCAGAGCATGCAGCAGGATTCTTACTGAATGAACTGAGGTTTCAGTTTACGGTCAAGATTCTTCACTTATATTTTGACAAAATTCTGTGTCTTTGCATACAGGAAAAGCTAAGACAATCTCTGTAACAGAGGCTGCTCTACAGAGACAAGGAGTAAGAATTACATTGTGGTGTCAAATGATGACCTGCTGAGGAAGTCTGGAGATTGACAGTACCCTAATGAGTTGCTCTTGGATCAGAAAACAGATAACGAGGGATAGAAGGAGGACAGCTGAAGGAGAAGTAAGAAAGGTAGGTCACTGTTTTGATACTGCAACAGAAAAACAAAGGGATGGAAGCCTTCTGGGATGGTATCCACTCTATTTTGTTCATTAATGGTGATAATATTTAGCAGGAATGACTAGAGACAGTAAGGAGCAGGTACTGATGGATTTCAAATAGTCCTTATATGTTTCTTCTATAAGCAAACTTGAGCTAATAAATGATTATTTCTTTTATCTTGCTCTTTCTTTTGTAGATTATTTCTTAACCTACAAAAAACATGGAACTTCTCAGAAAAAGCAGTAAACAGAGAAAAAGGAGTGACTTTTCCACGGTGGCTTAGTATTGCAGTACTTAGGAAGCTCTGCAATTGCAAATAGCAACTAAAAAGAGTGTTCTGACACACAGGCATAAACCCCATTACACTAACGAGAACTGTGTGTGCAGAGAAGGGAGTCCAGAGATTTTTGATTTTAAAATGAAATTCAGTAGTGGCATAAGTTATCACCAGAAAGTTATGTCTCTATGCTTCCTATTTTGTTTTAATGAAATATCTGTGGAGCTATTTATCCGGTAGCTACTGGGAGACTGCAAATGCTTGCTTTTCTGTCTCTGTTTAAATTACGAGAGTATTACTGACTGTCTCTGCCTAAATTACAATGGTATTACTGACTGTGCTTTGCATTAGTCTGTTAAAAGTCTAAAAGGTATATGTCATTGAGATAGAAATTTACTAAATGTATTCCTAACTACTCACAGTTTATTACAGATGAAAACAGATCCATACCTTTCTGGCCAACATGTATATGTTCATTTTCAAAGAACTCTAGAAAATAAAGAAATAGAAAATAATGGCAAAAATTAAATTAAAAAGATACTCCAGCTAGTAATGTATTTTGTATTTTTACTACACACCATTACATTCAGCTGATTTTTACTGTTAATGTCACTAAAAATTAACCTGCATCAGGATCAATATTTGTTTTCAAAACCAAAGAAATAATGCTACAGAATTTTTCCTTGTCTGAAGGACTCAAATACCAAAGTAGCACTATGCTGCACATACCTAAACTTTCAATTAGTAAGTTTAAATGTAAAAAGAAAAATCACTTGATACTATAATGTTTTCCATTTTCATATGGAAAGATCATTAAAAACCTGTTTCTACAGGAATAAATGCATACATGGAAAATCAACAGAAATTATACACTATTTAAGCTACTAAATACTAATATGTTGATATTTTCTGAAATATTTTCTTAAAGACAGGCATACATACAAACATCCTTGAAATAACTATTTGTTAGCTAGCCTAACATTTACTGATATTTTCTGTATTTTTGGAAACAGGGAATTTTGTTCTCTAGAACCTGAAGTGTTCAAACACACTGAAATGAAATTTAAGATGAAATTTTCAACTTAAATTGATGATTTTAAATCTCCAAATCTGACCTTTCATATTTGCAATGTTTTCTGTTATTAACTATACTTTACTAAGAAAATCACTACAATCATAGTTACAGAACAAATATTTATGGTTTGTTATGGAAAAGATACACAAATTACTTGACAGTTGCACAGTATTCTACTCATTAGTGTTCTACTTAAATGATTGAAGCACAGCATAAGCTAACCAGGAGGCACTTGTGCTGAATCGTCAATACCCAGCTGCCCAATATTTAAGCCAAGTTCACTGAAGTCTTCTTTCTGAAAAGAAAAAACCCAATAAAATAGTAATTAAAAACATTTAATTCTCTAAATCAATAGAGATTTCTTCTGAAAGGTTTAACATGAATATTTTCTCAACCAAATGTAGTTCTTTAAATGGATATTTAAAGTGGAGGAGGAGGAGGGTCATGAAGATGCTCAGAGGATTGGAGCCCCTGTGCTATGGGTACAGGCTGAGAGAGTTGGGCTTGTTCAGCCTGGAGAAGAGAAGGCTCTGGGGAGACCTTATAGCACCTTCCAGTACCTGAAGGGGCCGACAAGGAAGCTGAGGGGGCGACTTTTTACAAGGGCCTGTAGTGACAGGACAAGGGGTAACGGGTTTAAATTGAAAGCAGGGAGATTTAGATTAGATATCAGGAAGAAATTCTCCACGGAGAGGGTGGTGAGGCACTGGAACAGGTTGCCCAGAGAAGCTGTGGGTGCCCCATCCCCGGCTGTCTTCAAGGCCAGGCTGGATGAGGCTTTGAGCAACCTGGTCTAGTGGAGGGTGTCCCTGCCCATGGCAGGGGGGTTGGAACTAGATGATTTTTAAAGTACCTTCCAACCCAAACCATTCTGTGATTCTATAAAACTTTTTTTTTTAAACACACAGTGGTTTAGCTACATATTTAGACTGATTTTCACTTTCAAAAGGAGACTCTTATCATGATATCAATATTATTCCTTATCGTTTAGAATCTTTTCATTAGCAAGGCAACACAATTCTTACAGACACCTCTTGTAAGAAAAAATATACTTACCAATTCTACAATGTCTTTCACTTTTAGAGGAACCTGAATTAGCCCCAGATGATTTCTGAAACTAGGCTGTTCCCCATTTTCATAATTTGGGTTTCGAAGATTCATCAGTACCTTAAAAATGGTAGCTCTGTCATTGCTCACATATATTCAGAAATTTACATTCTGGACTCTTCTTATCATCATCAGTATTACAAACAGTACAGACAGCATAAAGCTACTTCCTGCAACTATCATACGTATAGGCCCAAATTATCAAACATACATCTCAGCGCTTCCAAAATCAAACAGGACCCAAATTTTTAAAGGAAGCAAACATATTCTACTTTGAAAACTAAGCTCAAATTATAAAATAAAAATAGCAAAAATTATTTTGGACATATGGAGTTAAGTGCCAGCTGCATAGTAATGTCTTGACTAAAATTCGCTTCCTCATCAAAGCCATTCGAACACCTAGACTGCATTTCTGAAGGCTACAATATACAGGATATTCTTCAGTATTACTTTTTGTCTGAAAGAACTTTTATCCTTATATTCTTACACTGGCAATCCTATGTAGCTTTCAATCAAAGTGCTATATAACTTGCTACTAAAAGAATTTCTTACTAAATAACAAGACACCAAAATTATCTTCTTACATTTAAGAAAAAAAATAATACAGAGTTGAAAACCTAGATTAATGATAACATTTAAGAGACAAGGAATCATACTGTCAAGTACCTTTGATCTATAAACAAATTTACAGTCTATTACATACTGTTATTCCATGGGTATAGATTTTGATATGATAATGTTAACATGGCAAGAATTCTTCCTAAAAGGAGTTTCCAGCTCTTATGAAATTCTTCCACAACATCCACCTCTACAGTTCTGAGTCTGTCAAGTATTCTAATACCATATAAACTCACTGTCAGACTTGGAAATTAAAAGATAAATGTAAGAAACTGCAAATTCTGGAAAGAAAACAGTATAAAAGAAAAAAAAAGTGACCTTGAGGGTCACTGGATAAGGCTAAAATGAAGATGGATTTGTTTACAGAGTCAAGTTTAAATACACAACTTTGCTGTTAGTACAGTGACGGAAAACAGAATAAATAAAAACCTTCCAATACTACTATCACTAACTGAAGAGCTCGTTAGAAATGTAATAAAATGTACGGAAAGTTTATTGTTGGATTCAGAAATGCATTTGTAATTCATAACCATGAAATGATTCACACTTAAATCAGAAGTCTCCTCTACCACAACAAAAGACATTCCACTAAACTTGCATTGAATCACACTGAAATATTAATACATTAATTCTGACTGATAATTCAGTATTAGACTTTTAAGTTTTATTCTGCAAATTAGGAGGCCATCTTAACTCTATAACTCTACACTGTCACGTTCTAGATGATTTGTTTCCTGTATAGCTCACAGGATATTCAGATACTGATTTTTTTAATTTTATTTTCAATCACATTTTAATCCAAAATCTTCTACTGTGTCTCTGTTAAGTTCACTGTCACCAACAGTGTTCACTGTCCACCATCTATGCCTATTCTAGGCACAGCTGGCAATGCAAGTTCTGTTTTACTAAGATGTTCTATGCTCGAACCATACAAAATGATGGGTAATACTGTCATTTCTGACTTTCCAGATTCAGCAGTCACATTTTTTTAATGGTTTAGTTTGATTACAGACAAAAGCCTCCAAATTCCACACAGTTCTGTTTTACGTTTGATTTTTCACAGCTTTCATGGATGAACTACAATAAAGCATACAGGTCTACTATCTACCACCAAACAGTCTATCAGCTTCACATATTGGAATATAAAATGTAAAATTATTTACAACATCAGTTGAAGAATTGCTGTCAGAGGAAAAAAGTTAGCTCCAAACTGATTGTTCTTTGGAGAAAGGGAAGTTTACCACAAGTACAACTTTTAAACATTAAGTTAAAAAAAAGAGACAATAGTGTTTTGTTAGCAAAACAGGGAGCAATAAAAACATGCCAAATTTTACTTGCTATACAGGACAAATTGTCTGAAATACACTTAATTATTTTTCCCACTTCCCACAATAGACTCAAATGGATGCAAGTCAATGGCTGAATCATTGTTGCATAAATGCTTACCTCAAGAAAATCTTTAGGTGCATAAACAGGCCGGAAGAGACTTAGGTCTGAAATAAGATTTCAGTGATGCTATGTCAAAACCAAGAGATGAAAAACACATGCAATCTTCCCATAGCTGTAACACAATCTAGCAATGTCATATGTATTAGCATTTCCTAACATATTAGAGCAAAGATTAAAATAATGTTATCACAGATATCATGGATACAAGGACCACATATTCTGCAAGATTATGCTGCTGTTAGTGCCTTAATTTTGTAAACCCCAAGTAAGTGAACAGTAGTCACAGGAAGCTTATTTACCTTTTCCACATAAGCCTTTAGTTTGAACCATTCTTAGACATGGCAGAGATAAGATATTCAAAGGAGGTGGTTTTTTTAACAGCATAGATTGTTGAATTAAATGTATTACTGTAAAATAAAAAAATGTGGACTAGTCATAAACAATCCACGAAAAGTATTTACCATTGCAGAGGTGGTACTGCGATACAAACTAGTACCTTTGCAAACTACCTTCCTTTCAGGAACTTGGACACGACCTAAGGCAGTTAGTCATGCTCTCCTAAACGATAATACAACTGATTATTCTGTCCAAGCATTGTTTTCATCTTCTGTTAACAAAATGTCTGAGCTTAATTATCCGCAGTTCTGAGCATTTTCTTTCTATTAGCCTAAGCTTACGCTAAGAGGAGCTGTGCCCTCACTGTATACATCTCTAAAGCACTGAAAGGAGGACTATTATACCATAACGCCTCAGTGATGATTCAAAGTTAGTACAATAACTTGAAACAAAATAACAATGAAATAAATATTTATTTATGCATAATGACACAATACACTACGAGAAAAGATCGAAATCAGTTTACTTTGAAGTGATTACACTAATCACTTTGACTGATAAATAAGATACATAAGCCTTTTTTCTATGTACAAATTTTAATGCACATAAATTTAGTTGACCTTACCTGGCTCATCAGTTCCCATTTCATTCCATTTATTAAGCAGTTCTTTCTGTTCACTCGCAGGCCTCTGAAAGGCATAAGAAAGTAACCCTTCTTTTTTTAACAGAATGAGTATAGAACAATGTCCATTTCAAACACATAAAATACTGTAACACTTCAAAAAACAGATTGCACTAGCAACACAAACTTCTTTTGCTTACAAATTATCCCTAGTCTCAAGGTATATTCTACTGTAGAAAGTTCCAGTGCAAGGAAAACAGGAACTCATTAAATAGTTTCATGTGTTTACTAATGAATTTTAGGCTGTTTAGTAGTCAGTTTCATATTACTGAAGATGTACTGCTCATTCCATAGAGCTGTTGGACTTGTCATTTAACTCTTGTCCCTGGCAGAGTCAAGAAAAGCAAACACAGGTGCATCCTTTATTTCCCATGATGAACCATAGAGGTTCTGCTACCTAACACAGATACACAACAGAAGATAAAGAACAAAACATTCTAACATTATTCCCCAATTCCATGGTCTTTAAAATTAAAGCCTCTAAATTAATAAAAACCAAAACAGAGCAGAATGAATGACAAACAAAATTAGCAATGGGCCAGTATATCGCTCTCCTAAAGTGCCAGTTCAACAGTAGCTTTCTCCAGCACACAAAGTGTACCTGTGCTGTGGGCAGGCTATGAAGTAACAAGTTACACAGCAGAGTCGGCACAGAGAAGTGCTCTATTAAGAGCAGTAAAAGCAGCAATTAGCTTTCCAACATGCTGCTCCCTCAAGAGGCTAATTACTGCAACAGCAAGGAGGAAGATCGATCTGTAGACTTCATCTTCTCGCAGTGTGAGCTGATGCATACATTGCCACTATTCCTGAAAATTATCCTCTATTAAAATTATTTGGATACCGGCCTTGCAGCTCTTGATAACCATGTGTAAATTGGACATTACATTACAAGTGTGCAAGACAAGGCTTAAGTTCTAAAAAATGTCAGTTTGGCAACAGCAAGTTAAGATTACCTTCTGCGCTAGCGGGATACTGAGTTCTGTGCACATGCTGTTTAGGCTTTTCAGAATTCGCTTCTCCCAGCTTCCCTAAAACATGCAAAAAAATACATTACATGGAATTTCTTTTTCCTCCAATTGCATTTATCATGTAACAAAAAGCAGATTTTAAAGTTGTATGTAAGAAAGGGTAGCAAGTGTCACTGGCTGACATCTGCAAAAACGTTACGGGGAAAATCTACACGCTTGTTTAAATGGAAACAATACAGCCAACAGATTCCATCATTCACATCTCAATAAAGAACCAGAAAAATGAGTTGTTCCCTTTTCAGATCTCTAAAAAGCATGTATTTCACAATTACTGATTTTTGACATATGTTTAATGATCAAGCTTCCTTAAATATCAACATTTAACATATTTTTCAAATTATTATAAGCAGGACAAACAATGGTGTACAGACAATGCCCTCTGCACTTCATGACCTGAAGAGAATGCAAGTCTTTCTCCACAAAAGGTATCTTAGATGTTCTCAGAAGTTAAAAAAGTTAGAAATTTGGTATTCTGCAATGCTCAAAAAACAGTTTATCTAAAGTAATGCTCAGGAAATAGTTCCCTAATCAAAGAGAAAGACAGAAGCAGACAATACCTCAGTAGCAAGTGGACAGCTTAAAGAGCAATCAGACTCTTCTGACTATTGTATTAGACTTCAAACTTACCATATCATGCCTAATCCGTGGATAATTCCTCTGAAGTTAATGCCAACTAGTATTGACTTCCTAGTCAAGTGACTTTGGATGTTGTTTCCGTGATTACAGCAGCACTGGTGGGTTTTATATTGAATTTAGTTTTCTGTGGTCATGAATCAGGCCCCAGTCAAATGAATGCAAAGACTCCTCTTAATGTCATTTAGCTCTATTTATTATTTGTAATTTGCTCTAGACACAAATTCTACAACAGTTAGTTACTGTCTAACCCCATGTTCCTCAAACTTAAAGTTCTGTCTGAAAGAAGCTGCGGTTTATTAGACAGGAAGCAAATGAAGGGAAGGGCAGATGTTCCAACGTTCTGCTAAAAAATTTATTTATAATTGTTTCATCTTAGCTTACATCTACAAGATCCTCTTGTAACTTTTTCCATCTAACAAAATAGCTATCTTTCACCAGAAATTTCTTCTCACAATCAAGCCATCCCTTCACCTTCTCTTACATTAAAAAAAAAATCAGAGTACTAACTATAAGGAATGTTTTCCAAATTGCGGTACTTTTTATAATATTCTGTAAAATTTTATT
The DNA here is from genome assembly GCA_027574665.1 of Rhynochetos jubatus. Lineage (NCBI taxonomy): Eukaryota > Metazoa > Chordata > Aves > Eurypygiformes > Rhynochetidae > Rhynochetos > Rhynochetos jubatus. The sequence goes on along the minus strand of CM050651.1, from coordinate 61,198,464 downwards.
ATTAAACTGTATTATCCTATTCAAATGCCTTCCAAATGCTGCAGTTACACAACACCATGCCAAAACCTGGTTATTCTCTCACAGAGGGATGGTGCAGAGCATTTACAGTACCCTATTTTGCCAGGAAGTGTGGTTTTGTTGCTGTAAGAAATGAGAAATGAGAGAGCATGACAGCAACTAAGCCATATAAGATAAGAAAGTGGAAACAAAGAGAGAATACAGAGGTGTTAGTAGCAGTTTAAAAACCAAAGTGAAATCATCAAGACCAAAATTAAGGAAGGAAAAAAAAAAAAAAAAAACCCACAAATGTGCTCCAAGATATAAAAGCTACAGAAGAAACACAGAGGAGGCAGATGGCAACTTTGCAAGACCGAGAACCAGCTCATCCCAAGGAGGTCGACAGTCTTGGTGTGACTGGTAACTGCCAGACCTGACATTAACCCCCTTATTGCACAGGGGATGCAACATGTTAGTAATAAATCACTTCTGGATACTCATAAACTGCGCCAGTATTCAACCTTCAGGACCACACCCAGTAAAAGATGTTCAGTTAGAAGCAACCAACTCACAACAAAAGTGAGGGTTACACAGCCTCTACAAGTAAGACACCCTCCCCTCTCCTCAGGGGAGCAGAGTTACCTGCAGTGAGCAGCAACAGGATGCAGTATCCCTGACTGAAATACAAGCCAGAGGCAGAGTTCATAAAGGCACTTCATTGCTGGGAACAATAAATTTTCCAAGTTGATTTCTCTATTTTTATAAAGAAATCTAACACTAAGAAAACATGTTGCTGGGATTGCTATGGTTACAATGATAACCTCCAGTAAACCAGTTGAAACTGAGGAAGGCAGTACTGCCATTTGGTAACAAGCATGTCTGTTACAAAGCGGATTTATCTTATCCTGTAGCAAAGTCATTTCTAAACTTTCACTGCAAGTAAATGAAACTGGGTGGACAACAAATAAACAGAAATATGTCAAAACTGTATGAACTAGCCAGGATTAGTTAGTTTTTTCTACAACAATGAAGCCTAAAATTCTTTTTTCTAGAAGACTAGGCAAAAATGTGGTTCTTTCAGAGTGCACCTACCAAGACTTACTCTGCGGGTAGAATTGAAGGTGTCTGGACACAAATTTCATTTGGTACATTTTCTCTAATCAAAACCCCTAAATTTCAAAAAGAAGATAAATATAGAAGCTATGTTGGTACTGGTCTCTTTCTGGTGCTCATGAACTTTTCGTGTGGGCTCTGACAAGAGGCAGAACTTGATTCAGGACACAAGAAACCAAATCAATCCATGACCTAAGAGAGATCTGAATATCCCTCACTCCAACTTCTGTAACTAGAAATAGAAATTCTTCTAGGAGTAATGAAAATGTTATAAAATTTCTTTTGACTTTAATACTTTTCAAAGAAAACACCATTTTTCTTTATCAACTATTCAACAAGCACTCATGTCTATTTTCTCAAGGACATTTAGAAACTAGGAAAGGTGAACTGAGCAGATCTTCAGGATACGGATAGGAGCATCTCTATTATTATTTCTCAAGTTCCTAGTACCCACACTACTACTGAAATCAACTGTATTGCTACTCAAATTTCAAATAGGACTGGGGAGTACTCTAGCCCATAACTACAAATTTACAGGTCAGAACGCTTTTTTCATTGTGTGCCTGTATAGCCTGTACAACATGGTGAATCTGGTCTTAGCTGGGCAAAAAATTTACAAGAATATCAATAGCAAATATAGCAATGTACTTCAAGGTAATTTTCTAATCGCCTGTTGTTTATGCAGTGACTTTCTTCAAAAGGCAAGATCGAAAATCAACAAAGGAAGATTCAAGTACTGGGAGGAAAGGATTTGCTTTAGCAAAGCTCCACTTCAGTAAGATCTTCACAGATTTGACTAGAAACGTGGAGGTAAAGAATCTAATGAAGCAAGGGACAAAAAGATTAAACGACAGACATTACGGTCTTCTATCTTCTGGGAATTCTGAAGTGCAGCCCACCAGAAAACAATTTATTGTTTGAGGTCCCTTTATTTTTAGATAACCAACTGATGCTACTAAAGTAGAAAACACTGAATTACCCTTAAGATTTCTTGTAGTACATCAGAATTCTCATTTTTGTGAACACAGTCCAGTACCTAGAGTTATGTTTCTGACTGCACAAATTTCAGATAAACCTATCATTTTTTTTCATTGGAGACAAATCTAGAAATAATGGAACAAACCTTTAAAGAAGATCAAGCAAAAATTAGTATTATTAACTCAAACAACCTGGATTCTGCAGAGGCAGTAGAGTATCTCAGCTTCCTTCAAACACAGCTAGTTAACTTAATGTTGCCTCCCTCTGGAAAGCAACCCCTTTCCCACTCTTATTGTGGAAAGCAGCTGATGGAGACAAGCAGACCTACTCCAACATAGAATTGGCGGCTCCTTTCTGATTTTCTTACTCCTTATGCTTTCTAGCTAGATGATGGGGCATCACTTCTTATCCACCTACCTCCTCCTTACGTTTACGTGTCCCTGAAACAAGCTCCTAGGTTACAGCTAAAACCAGGAAAATAGACCTGTATGGATTAAAACATAACAGTGCAAACTTATGAATTATATATTTTGGGACTATGATGATAGGAGTTCCTGTTGAGATTTATAGTGTTTACTTTGTAAAATCTACGTATGACACAATTACAAGACAGTTTCATGGGAGGTATCAGACTCTGGAAACACTTCCTAACATTTCTTTGGACTAAGCTTCTTATGCTTCACTTTAGCTCTTTTTGCTCTTAGTTTTATGCTTCATTTCTTCATTGCTCTTTGCAGCAGATGTCCTAAGTCTAGCAAAGGCTTTTCCAGGGAGCTTTGGGAGCAAAACAAGCAGCTGAAGAGGTCTACACTCATTTCTCTCCATCAAAATGTAGGTATGAAAATACTCAGTACAGCAGTTCAATGGATTCAGGAATGTTTCAACTCACACCAGTCTCTGCTGGGTAGATAAAGTAAATTAGCAAAGTTCAAATTTTTAATCCTAGAATCTCGTGTTAACACTTCAGCTGCATTAAGACGCATAGCAATAATCCTGCTGTTTAACAAGGCAGGAAGAGGTGAGCTATCTCCCCAAAACTGTAATGAGACCAAACAACTCAGACAACACCACAGATGTGAAAAAAACGGATATTTTAAATAAACATCTGACATTTCTCAGGAAACAAGCAAACATACAAAAAGACCTAGTATTTCTCTGTCTAAGAAAGACCTGAACAATACCAGACTAAAGCAGCTGTACCCATTGATCTATCTCAACCCAAACACAGGATCAGCTCTCCAGCATACTCGATTAGAAATCATACGTTATGTTACTAAAAATATTCAGAGAGAAGTAAATATTCACGGCAGTACTTTTTCTACATTGGACAATACCATAACTACATGGATGATTTACAGTGGTGAATTAATTCCTTGGTTTGCTTTGCTTGCATGTGCCGCTTTTGCTTTACCAACTAAACTGTCTTTATCTCAACCCATGAGCATTCTCCCTGTTACTCTTCTGATTCTCTCCCCCATTCCACTAGGGAAAAAGTGAGCGAGCGGCTGTGTGATGCTGAGTTGCCAGTTGGGGTTAAACCACGACACTGGCTGAACCTCAGGACAAAGAAGGAGGAAGGGTGGACTTTCTGAGTTACGGTGTTTGTCTTCCCAAGTAACTGTTATGCGTGATGGAGCCCTGCTTTCCTGGGGACGGCTGAACACCTGCCTGCTTATGGGAAGGGGTGAATGAATTCCTTGTTTTGCTTTGCTTCATGTGCACGGCTTCTGCTTTTACCTACTAGACTGTCTTTATTTGTTTTTAATCACAAGTTTTCTCACTTTTGCCCTTCCGATTCTCTCCCCTATTCTGCTGGGAGAGAGCAAGTGAGCAACTGAGCTGCCTACCAGGGTTAACTCACCCCAGAGGATATGGATGCACAATACTCTTTGAAACAGGGCTAAGAAACTTTGAAACTAGTGAAGATAGGACTTTTTACCCATTCCTAAACTGTCAGAAAAACAGTTCTTTTCACACAGAGCTAACAATTTTGGTTAGCTTAAGTATTATATAGACATTTAAAAATAATAACCAATAAAACTGGTGTAGACAAACATACACATAGATACACGTCTGTGTTTTTTGCATTAGTAAACTGATAAGAGTGATTATTTTCAGGCAGTAAATTGTGGCATTACATTTCACACCACAGAAGAAAAATTGTTTAATGCAATCTTTGTCCCCAAATGCTAAAGACTGAAAGCCAGGACAGCAAGACAAGACTTACTGGAATAAGCAACGATATGACTGAACAAGTAACACAATTACAATACCTTGTAAAAGAATACTGCAATATATTCCTAGGCACGGCTGAGATAAATGCAATTTTATCCTTACCTAAGATATTCTGGTTAGGTCATGTTCTTGAAGTCTTGTTTTTACATTTTTATGTGGATTTTAGAATTTATTTAAATGGCATATACTGGTGAAAAAATAAAACCAACGAAAGAAAAAAATTTTTTTTCCTGACACCAAAAATCCTCGTTTAATCTTTTATAGTCCAGTTTCTCTTATTCTCCTTCATTATGCCTTAAACTCCTTAGCGCTACACTTTCCATATTCCTTTCACATTTCTAAGTGCTAAATATATCTCTTCTTTCTGAAGATCTCGCTATCTCTGCAGCCTGTTGTCTTTCATTGTGAAACTGTCTGCCTGTGTCTCTTCAAAACAATATTTTTGTAACCCTAAGTGAAATGACCTATAGCTACACTTTTTCTTCTTCACAAAAAAAATCAAATTCTCCTCCTTGACATATTTCACATTGTCTCTATTCTACAATATTCACCTACCTGCCACTATTTCCTACTTCCTTCATGGCTGGAGAATTACTTGAGCATTTTTTATATATGTAAAATGTCACATATACAGCATTATTATTAACTTCAATGCAGTTATTAATTTGTGTTTTTCATAAGGTATAAACCCTAGAAATTGTACAATAACATTTTACAGAGTAAATCTCAAATAGTTTAATCAAAGATCTGATAAAATGGATAACAACTAACCTGCGCTTTCCTCATATAAGCTAATGGTTCTTTCATATGCTCAGGTGGTGCTGCAGGATGACAGGGTGACGGAAACCTTAAAGAAAGTACAACATATTTTAATTGTGCAGATTTTTATTTTGCTTAATTACTCCTGTATTTGAAAACCTAAACGTAACTTCTTTCATGGCAGCACTAGCAAAACCATTGTGTATGTTGATTGAAACTAAAATAAGCATTGTTTTTAGAAGTATTTCTTCCTCATACTTTCCTATGGACCCAAAGAAGATAAAGATCTGTAAATGTTAATAACATTTCGACATGAGTTCTTCTCGTATATAAAAAATAATATTCCCTCGTATTTTCACATATTTTTAATAAAACAATTCGATGAATGAATCAGGTATTTTAGAAGTGTATTCTCTTCACATCATGTCAGCTTTATCACTCCCTGGAACTTTTACTATCCAGGATATTTTTTTTTTCCAAGAGACTATAATTTTTGGAGGATTTCCTTTTAAAAGTAAATAGTGAACATGTTCAAGCCAAAACACTTAGAATTGTGTGGTGTTGACCTAAGCAAAGTTGAATATACATTCATAAATGGCTGGAACAAACCGAAAAAAAAACCCAAACCAAAATACTAATTTGTCTTCCAGTAGTGCAGATTATTTCCGATGAGTTATTGCCAAACATTTCATCCATCTTAATTTTAACAGGCTCAAGTGTCTTTCAGGAAACAAAATTTACACAAAGCTTCTCTTATAGTTAGCCTGAATTTTCATTTGTTTAAATATATTCAATCAGTTCCTATCATATGATTTTGGGAAACCCTCCTCAAATTTCTTCCAATTTTTAACTGGTAGTCATTCTTGTACTTGCCACTAATATGTTCCGGACAACAAGGGGATCTTATCAATGCTTGTAAATCTCTAAAGGGTGGGTGGCAAGAGGAGGGGGTCAGACTCTTTCAGTGGTGCCCAGCAAGAAGATAAGGGGCAACGGGCACAAACTGGAATGCAGGAAATTCCATCTCAACACGAGGAAATACTCCTTCACGGTGAGGGTGCCAGAGCATGGGACCAGGCTGCGCAGAGAGGTTGTGGAGTCTCCTTCCCTCGAGATATTCAATACCCGCCTTCCAGCGCTCTTGTCCAACCTGCTCTAGACGAACCTGCTTTGGCAGGGGGGTTGGGCTAGGTGGTTACCAAAGGTCCCTTCCAAAACCTAGCATCCTGTGATTCTGTGAACTCTGTGCCTACGTGTGAAATAAAATCAATACTAACAGGTTTCAGCAGTGCTGTTTCTTGGCTTTTCCACAATGCTCATGAAATCACGGCATTAGTTAATTTCATTTTTCCAGGGCTCATTTCATTATTGTTTGCTGCTTATTTTCATGAACTCGAAGAAACCATAAGCATTAGCCTGAATGACAGGTAAATATTTTTCCCTTGAAAGATATAGCGAAGATGAATCCTGACTAACAGACACATTTACAAGTAGTGGACAACATCGTGGGAATTTCACACAATTCAGTGTGTTTATAACCATACCCCAAGCATGATAAAAACTAATCTGGTAAGTCTAGAAAGCCAATATCTTAAAGATTTTTTAGAAATGATTGATAGAACACATATGTGCAATGATGTTATAAACATCTGAAAATAATTTAAATTCATTTGCAGCAAGTACCTCAGCTACACAAGAATTATATTATGACTGTTGGTAACTTTGGAAATAAAACAACAAAGAAATTACTAAAATAATTAAAAATTTGGTGATATTTACTTGAGTCCAATATTTTCACTTGGATGAAAAAGAAATAATGGCACTTTAAAAACAGAAATTAAGCAGGCACCCTTGGTATGACAGATCTTGCAGACAGTAGTAACACATCATACACCTATATCTACAAATGAATCAGAAGTAAATCATGGGAGTAGAACTTATTAAGAAAATAGTAAATAAACTCACACATTGAGTTCACTGTAAACAGCATTCTGAAGCTTCTTTTCCCAACCTGTTGAAATAAAAAAATATCCAGAAGACACTTTAGGAATTGACACTAAAGGAGCATGAATCAGAGGTTGCTTTGTAGTCACTAGAGTTTTCTGTCCTGTCTCTACCAGGCAGACAGGAAGAGAAGAAACCTTAACCTAATGAAGACAGGAAAAACGGCAAGTTGAGACTTGTATAAAGGCTGAGATTTTATTTCCATCTTTCTTTATTTCCATCCTTTATTTCCATCTACTACTCAACTAATTACAACATGGTTTTGGTTAAATAATTATATGCTACATTTTTCAAAGCCATCATATTATTAAAACAGCTATAAATATTAATAGACTAGTGTTCCTGATTATTATAAATCTTTTATCACTTACCATCGAATCTCCACCTTACAGTTACACGGCCTACAACTCCAATGGAAACTGGAAATTTAACTAAGGGTAAAATTTTTAAGAGTACCTCCATGAATGCTAATTTCCATTTTCAGAAGTGACTGAACTCTTGTACCATTCACAACTTTCAAAAAACCCCCAGTATCTCATAAAATTATAATATCACTTCCTTGCATAGTATAGTTTTCAAAATGCAGCTGGAATCCAAGAACTTTTTCCCTTTTAATCTTCTCTATCATCTCATTTAATAATCTGGCATCACTGAATGTCTGCTTCTGGCTGCTGTCAGCAACAAGATCCCAAGCTGCACAAACTACTGTTTTCATCCTGTGTGTCACCTATGTTCTTATGGATATGTATACTATTCACAAATGTATCAACGCAGTAGTACAAACCTGATGTCTTCAGAAAATCCTTAATATCTTCTTTCAGTGATTCCAGCTTAATTTCTGGGTTGTGTAAACTAACCTAATATGAAAAATAAATAAATAAGTAAATACGCATCAAGCCAGCACTAAGAAGAATGTAAACTGCGCATTTCAATTTATAAAATAAGAAACATACATGCTTAAGGTTACACACAAAGTAAACTGCTTCCTACTAACTTGACAATGGGAACTGCAGCCAAAAAAATCAGCCACCTTTTCCCTCACTCGGTCTTTGCTTTTACATCAGTGCTAAAAGCTGTATGTGTGGAAGGAGAGAGAAGGGAGAGGACTGTGCAGTGACATATAAGCTTAGTATCCCGAGCAAGTACCCCACATATTCAGCACCAATGCTAGTCTCTACACATCAGAAGATTAGACACAAGGAACACACGTAACTAACTAGGAGCAATTCACTGTATTCTGCATGAAAGAATCAAACTGAAAATATTCCGACTTCTCACTTAACATCTCACAGTTCACCTCTTTCAGATAAGAAACGCCATCTTCAAATAAAAACTGTGGACCACACGTCCCCCACTGCAGCTGTGACTACCAGGCATACACAGCCTCTTGTCAGGAAATGCACTCGCCACAGACAATTAGGCACCAACCAGCTTTACAACCCTACCAGGACACTACCACGCAGATGTTGCTGCAGATTTTCCAGCAACAGTAGGAGCAGCTGCTATAGCATCCCATCCTTCTCCTGTGGCTAGACCAAGAGGAGAAAATCACAAAATAAACCACAAAGCTCGAAAAAGACAGCAATCAAACTCAGGAGTTTCTGTCAAGCGTACTGACAGTACATATTTTCCTAAATGTGGAGTGTGGCAATAGCTGATTAACACCAGAAGATATAAAGCTATGTGTTTAGAAACGAATAGCAACCCTGGCTGCAAACTCCAAAGCAACACGGGGAGATCTCTGTGCAACCGTCTGACAGCTCAAGGCATATGTTAGAAGCATATGGCCACATCACCCACCTAGAAACACGCGGTATCTCTTACCAAAAGCTACTCAGCAATACGCCGTAGGCGAATCAGCGGCTGATTCTATTGCAGTCAGTTATGTTGCTATTAAAAATAAACTTTCACCAGCTTGTGCAGTTTGCCAGCCCTAACAGCACTGCTGACAGCACGGAATGCTTTGGGTCCATCTCCACAATCCTACCAATTCGCCTCACAGAAAAGGCTATTCGCTGCGCTGCACAGCTGGCTGGGAGGGTTGATCTACAAACTGGGCAGATGGTGCCTTTCTGCCCCTCACAGGTTTTTGTGCACACCTCTGCAAATGTTCAACTTCCTCTTCTGTATATAAATATGGCCAATTTTAATCCCCAGGTCCATGGGGTGTTTACCTGCGGAGCCTGGTACACATGCTGCACAATCCTTTTCAGATATGCAAAAAACCCCTGACAAACAGCTCACTGGCAGATGATGAACTGGTTTACAATCTACTCAAAAGCGGGTTCCTTGTCCTGACACTGTAAACAGTGCAAGATGTGACAAAAGTGCGATCCACCAGGAGAACAGTATTTTAATTCTCACTGATCACACATCTGTAAAATTGGTGTGCTTTTGGCTCATTAAAGAAGCTTTGACGCTCATATCAACAACCCCTTTTTTTGTGGTTTCCTGGAAATTCTGGAAATTAATAGAGCATATTGCATTAGAGGGGATAAAGGAGTTCAGTCCGCACAACTTCCCATTTTTCCTGTCAGGCCAAAAGATACAACAGAGGACATTCTTGTAAACCGCTGTTCCCAACAGAGCCCGTTCCCCAGCTGCAGAACACAAAGCCAGTGACCCTTTTGTACACAGCAGCGTGGCAGTCGAAACGGAAGCAGGACAGCACTATGGGGAAAACCTTCTCCAAGGATTACGGGAGTGCATCGATCTCCATCAGTGACCTTCACCTCTTCATGGCCATTTATTCAGTCAAGTTCTATTTCACTATTCCTAGCCCTGCTGCAGCAAATATCCCTATGCTAATCTTTAATTTACAAAAACTTTTAATTTTAGCCTGTTTCCCCTATCCTTTTCCTTCTGTTGACCGCAAAATGCTCTAATGAGACAAATTTTCATATCAGAGACATGAAAATTCCCCCGCCCCAAATCATGGGGGCACTTCTGTCCCCACTCTTGGAATTTCAGGATGCAATTGCCAAACCCACCTCCAATTTCCACTCCTCCTTTTGTTTATTTCTGGATTAGGATTGATACATTCTACAGTACTATGCAGAGCTAGAGAGCCACAGAAACTGTTCCCAAGAAGGACTCGTTGCGTACAGCACTGCCGATCAGTTTTCAAATCGGAAATTAGATACGTGAAAGGGCAGAATCTGGCAGACGGTCCAGCGGGCGGCTGCAGCCAGTTCTACCACAGAAGAACGTGCGCTAGCTCTGTGCAGTATAACCAAAGAAGAAAATACTTGTTTTGGATGGTGAAAGGAAATCCCTTCAGAATTGCTTTGCCATGACCTAACAGAATGGTACCTCTTTGGAATTTACACAGGCGTTTAACGGCACTACGCTGAGGAGTGAAGGAGACTCAGCAGAGCTGATGTTCCGAAGTTACCAGACCAGGTCTCCCACATGCTTTCATTCTCCCTTTGAACTAAGTGGTCTAACATATTTCTGTGTTGCACCATATTTCAAAAAACATTCAGGTATTATGGCAGGGTTGGTTGGTTGTAAACTGCTTGATACAATGTACTTCTTAGTATCATTTGCATTTTCATCCACTGTGGGTTTTTTTGGAAGAATGAAAAACATGTTGACAAAATTTTATTTATCTCAAAAGCATCACTATGATTTACACTGATAAAAAAGCCTGGCTAAGATTTATTGGGGAAAAAAACACCTTGATGAAATTTGTACTGATGAACTGAATTAATTTCCTGCACGATCAAAATGCAGCATATACCCAGGTGGAAGTACAGACCCGCCAATTTCCATACTCACATCTTGATGAACAAGTATCTTCATTTTTTAAAAAAACAAATCTGATACTCTCAGGAGGCTATCACAAGCAGAGTAAAGGAGAGTAAGCAATATAAGGGAACAATCTGTGAAGGCAAAGAGTGACAGCCAGACCAGGGAAGAAATCATGCTATTCAGAGGCTCAGACAGGCCAAGACAGTCCTGAAAGGAGACAGGGAGGAATGCAGCATAATTCAGCAAGGAATAACAAATGATTTTTAATAAAAGTTAACGCCTACTAGTTTCTCTTCCAGTATAACTGTCATCATGCGTATTTTTATGGATAGGCCATGGGCGTTCAGGCATCGGGTGTCCACGTTTACCTACAGTCTTGGTCAGCTTCTTGCAAATCAAGAATCAACCGGCTGTTAGACATTCCTTCATAAAACAAGCTATCATTACAGCATTTGTTGGCACCTTCTTGTCCTTCAGCAATACAGAAGAGGAAGGATAACTTGGTGAACTTTCAAAATTTTGCCAAACCTGCTGAAAGGTGGCTAAAGTACCACTAGCGATCCTTTGTATTTATGTTCTGTGCACATCTTCTTTGCCTTTGATTTTGGCAAGGTACCCCGAAATCTGCGCGGTCACCATCACAAGCGATACTCTACATGGGTTACACTTTCTGTACTTGAATACCAAGTAAATGGCAGATGGAAGAAAATTCAGACACTGCACACTGATCTGGCTGAAAGCAAGCAAAAGGATAGCGTAGGGCTAGTTGGAAAAAGTTGGTGGGTGCAGTAAATTAATTTGCAGAGCAAGTGAACAAAAAGAAACGAATCTATTTGCAAATTAGCATCTACATTTGGAGATGGCATTCAGTCGTGATGACTGGAGCAGCTCTGATCAGGCAAGAGGACAGGAGAGTGAGCCGTTAAGGCACAGCACTCAAAGTACAGGAAAATAGCTAGAGGATCAGCAACATACTACAAAGAGGAGGCTTGACAGAACAAAGTGTTCCAGCGTAACTTCAGTGTTAAACTATTTCTTTTCACAACAAGAATAAACACTGCAGAGAAGTGATCCAACTATACTGAAATGTGGAGCGGCACCAGGTGAACACATATTTTTATTCTGCTGAAAACAGTTCTGCAAATAACCTTACACAATCCAAATATTTTTACAGGCTATCCACCATAATTTCTCTTCAAAGTCTTTTTGGTTTAGACAATTATGTATGCTTTCACAGCATTTATTACTGTTCATTATGATTTTGCACAAGTGCACAATGTTTTTAGCTTTTATTGCTATTATTTCCCAAATTACAATAAAGCACACTACCCCAAATGTAAGTCCAACTTTAGCAGAAGTAAATTCAATGAAAGCTAATAAATAATCACCTTTTCTCACATGCTTCATTCTGCCATAACTAGATTTTATCAGGATCAAGCCAACTTGTTAAAAACCACTTCAAGTACAACCACAACAATTCCAACATAAACACCCTAAACATTTAAAATCCGATTGATTTAAGGGAGTGATTTTGGTTTTGGCTCATACGTTTCTGTAACAGAAAGAGGAATCATTCTGAGCACAGCTAAAGAAACTTCAGTAAGTATAAAACCCTGATTACGCTGGCAATTTTCCATTTCTACAGTAACTACACCAAGGGAAAAAGTATTGTGAACTTTGTTTCAACTACTAGGTTATTTTTACTTGTATGAGAGAGAGCTTCAATTAGCCTCACAGAGGCATAAACAGCTTCATATGTTATCTTCTCCCGCAAGATATGCAGGATACATTTTTAATAACATAATTTTGATGTTTTAACACATTTCCTGTGTTTTATTTGAATATAAAATCAGTGCTGCAAACAAAATGCACATACACAAGGTAAAACACATAATCTACATCACTAAAGAATATCCGGGAATGAAGTTTGCATTGCTTCTGTACTCCATCATCTGTTCAACGCATTCACACTGCAATTTACAATTCTTTGCACTGCAAATGTTACTGCTGAACTGTTTAAACTAAAGTACAAGCAAGTAGTAAGCCCTTTGTTAAATACAATTCACGAAACCAAATCATTAATTATCTGTGATGACTCATGAGCCTACGTTCATTTGCTAGGTTTTATTAAATAATAAATGTTTCACAGAAACATTCTCCTTCTTAATTTAATCTCTTACTTAAGTAGGGATCAGTATCAATTTTTTTAACTATTGGGGAAAAATGTCACGAAAATAATATCCTCAGCTATCTCACAAACCACTCCACATACGTCATTCTAAGATGTTTACCTGTACTCCCTTTGGAAGCACACAGTCAGGCAATACCCCAGCTGCAATGTTCCTAGTGCTGCAAAGCAAGCTCCTCTCCTTTATTTCCCCATGTGAAGTCTTGTGAAGACCCCTCTCACTTTGATTATTTTCTTTAAACCTTTCTGTCCTAGTCATAGGTCTGTTCAAAGAGTGCTGACGGAGTCCTCTCTTCTGGACAATCATTCTGACCATGACATATTCTAGCATATCCCCTCTACACATGTCGTTCATACCTTCAGGTACCACCTAAAATCTTTTCTCACTCCCAGAGTTAATACTCAGTTGTCAGAGTGGCGGTAGTAAGGGGCGGGGGGGTGAGAGAGAGCTGATTCTTACACTTAAGTTCCCACTTTTAGCTTACTTTAACAGCCATTATCCTGGTCTTCTACAAGTTCTCCTTCAAGTTGTCGCACTATAGACATACCTACAAATCCGAGAGATCTACCCAGAAAATGGCCACAGGGATTCCTTGTATTGTGAGTCTTTCTTGATTAGAACCTCTACCTGTCATTTCTACCCTCTATTTTAGAAAAGATCTTTAGGAATCTCTTCTACTCTCTCTCCTGAGACCCCACCTGGAGCACTGTGGCCAGCTGTGGAGCCCTCAGCATAAGGAGGATATAGACCAGCTGGAACGAGTCCAGAGGAGGCCACGAAGATGCTCAGAGGGCTGGAGCACCTCTGTCATGGGAACAGACTGAGAGAGTTGGGCTTGTTCAGCCTGGAGAAGGCTCTGGGGAGACCTAATGGCAGCCTTCCAGTACCTGAAGGGGGCCTACAAGGAAGATGGGGGGGGGGGGGTGGGGTTGCTTTTTACAAGGGCCTGTAGTGACAGGACAAGGGGTAATGGGTTTAAACTGAAAGCAGGGAGATTTAGATTAGATATCAGGAAGAAATTCTTCCTGGTTGAGGGTGGTGAGGCACTGGAACACGTTGCCCAGAGAAGCTGTGGATGCCCCATCCCTGGAAGTGTTCAAGGCCAGGCTGGATGAGGCTTTGAGCAACGTGGTCTAGTGGAGGGTGTCCCTGTCCATGGCAGGGAGTTGGAACTAGATGATCTGTAAAGTCCCTTCCAACCCAAACCATTCCGTGACTGTATGAATAAACTACTGAAGCTCTTGTTTGGTTGGGTTTTTTTGGGGTTCTTTTTAACTTTAGCTGTTATTTGACCCTGGCCACTAAAGGTTCTCGGCAACTCAGAGTCCAACTGATTTCTTTTAGAGGTTTGCAGAGGACAAAAATCAAGATTCATCTTAATTAAGTAATAAAGCCTGGCTTCCTTCAAACATGATGAAAACCAAAGTTTCTCAATTGTCTGCAAATGAAAATGTGTTAAAAAGGTAACGCTTTTTTCATGTCTCTGAACGGTTCCATTTTTACTGTCAGTTCACTGATAAAGATTTACCCTAAACCAAAATTTTAGCAAGATTTCACAAAAAATTGGTTTTCAACCTGCCTTTTGTGATCAAAGATGCCCACATCTCAGTTTTGCTAACCACCTCTAATTTTGACCTTAGAAACATTTACATTTCAGAAAGGGAAGAGAAAAATTAAGACAAAAGCAAAAATGTTTGGTTACAAACTCACGCAGCGAAAGTTGTGCCTGAGAAACTGAGATGATGTTTCTCCTCCGATACCACAATAACCACAGCAGCAATTCTACCTGTTGAAAAGCTACTATCTAATATTTTGGCTCTTTGTAACCGTTACTCTTTGCTTTCAAACACACTATAAAATATGCTCAGAAGAAATTCCAAAGCAAATGACAGGCACATTTACACTCTCTCCTGCATTAATCTCTCTGTAGTAACTGCAGGCACGTCATGAACATACCAAAACTCAACCAACAAAATCAACCTCACATTTATTTTCCGAACAGTCATTAACAAGCATATGACATCTACTTCAGTCTTTGGGACACACCACAATTATCTTCGTATCCACAGAGCTAAAGCTGTGACAGCAAATCATTTGGTGCCCATGACAAACTGATTCCAAAGAGACTGTGTATCACAGCCCCTGACACTAGCTCAGGCTGCTAGTGACAGCCAAGCACAGCGCTGGTGTGATCTGCTCATAACCACAGGGCTACTCCCTCAGCTCTCACAAATAACGACAGGATATTGTGTTTTCTCCACAATTCTCTTAACTGGTGAAAGGAACCGTTCACTCTGAGCAATCCTTCCTGGACATTAAAAGAAGAGATGAATTTACAAAACAGATTTTTCATTAATAGTTAAAACAGTGTTTGTGAGACCAAGTGACCTCTCAAAAATTTCAAATATTATAACAGACCTTAGCATGCCATGTTTTCTGAGATGGTAAACATTTGTGAGGAAAAAGTATCAGCAATTTCCGTTTCTACACCAACAGTCATCTTTGTAAAGGTAAAATATAACTGTAGTATAATCATCCAAAACAGTAAGCTTTTTTCTGATGCACTGCCTCAACAGATTTCTCAAAATACAGTATGCTTCCCCCAAAATAGCTGAAAAATCATATAAAAAGGGACCAGCTACAGATCAATACTACAACCAGTGCAGACTAGGCATTGCTCAGAAACTGACTTAACCAGCAGACAAAAAACCCACCATGTCCTATCAATAAACTGGAGTCCCGGTATGACGTAGCACAACAGCAAAGATTTCATGTTTAATAATGCAGCTTCTGAAATACCCCATGTAAAGAGAGAGAAATCAAGCTTTAATTTAATACAGACTAGCAAAATTCAGAAACTTTCAGAATTCTGGGCAGCTGCTAAAGGCTAGACAAAGATAAAGAACTCACAGACAGGGCCTTTGCAACTCCATGGTATAGCAATAATGTGACTATACGAGCATTACAAATTAAGCAAGTCTATGCTGGACATGAAAGAACACAAATACATGCAAGGTCAAGATCAAGGGGACCATACAGATTCCTGACAAACTGGGTATACATCTGAGCCTATTGACTTAAACAACAAGCCCCAAAAGATGACTTTCTACACTGAGAAATCCTCTAGTTGATGTATCTAAAAACTTTCCAGTCTTTCAGATCACTAGACTGAACTACAGCTCTGATTTAATCTTGTATTACAAACTCTTCAAACACCTACTCTAAGAATCAACCTGAATATTTGTTGCCCTGTTTATGTTCTTTCCCCTTAGCATTTCATATGACTAGAATAATCTCCTGATTCATATATGCACATGGATTTTTCTTTGAGAAATTTTTAGAAGTGTTCTGCAAAGCTACCGTGGCAGATTTAGCTGTAGTCATTACACTGTGTTTTATTTATTTTATAGGTTACCTTTATGCTTTGATTATGCAGCGTTTCTGGTTGTATTGAGCAAACTGATATGCTACAGTCAGGGAGGGATTTAGGCATTTAACTGCCCTTTGAGACATCAAATACCACTACAGATTCACAGAGTGTTAGGGTTTGGAAGGGACCTCTAGAGATCATCTAGTCCAACCCCCCTGCCAGAGCAGGATCACCTAGAGCAGATCACACAGGAACAAGTCCAGGTGGCTTTGGAAAGTTTCCAGGGAAGGAGACTCCCCCCCTCTCTGGGCAGCCTGTCCCAGTGCTCTGTCACCCTCACAGGGAAGAAGGGTTTCCTCACGTTCAGTTTGACCCTTCTGTTTTCCAGTTTATGGCCACTGCCCCGAGTCCTGTCACTGGGCACCACTGAGAAGAGCCTGGCCCCATCCTCCTGACACCCACCCTTTAGATATTGATAAGCCCTGATAAGATCCCCCCTCAGCCTCCTCTTCTCCAAGCTGAACAGCCCCAGCTCTCTCAGCCTTTCCTCATAGGGAAGTTGCTCCAGGCCCTTCATCATCTCAGTGGCCCTGCACTGGGCCCTCTCCAGTAGCTCCTTGTCCTTCTTGAACTGAGGAGCCCAGAACTGGACACACCATGGAAGGGCACTGCTAACTTCTTCAGGGTGTCCATGTGTACAAAATGCCTGTACAAAATAGCCATCCACCACCAGCATGTAAACACCCCGCCAGGCCCTGAGGACACCAAGATTCCCTGTGTTTCAAAACAAACATGCAAAGTACCAAATGACTGTGAAATCAGGCCTCCTGGCAGAGACAAAAGAATGAATGCAGAGGTGAGTTCATCCAGGTTTTATTACACTCAGTAATGGAGTAGTTAAAAGACAGTCCTGTTCACTGCCTTTATTGAGGACAAGGTCTTGAACTTGACTCTCCACACCTCATGTCAGGCTATCTATCTGGGATACTGAAACGTCTATATCGTTTATCTGTTGCTGTCATTTGCTTACTCACATATTTAGAAAGCAGACAGTCAACAGGAGGAAAGCAGATGCACAATTCAAAAAACATTTAGAGAACAAATCAGCAAGTTTAAAAACAAAACAAAACACCGCCCAGAAAAGGCACACAGCGATGTCATTTGCTATGGAAAGCTTTAGGGACGTTGAGAGAAGAAAACCACATTTCAGTTAAAAACCCCAACGAAACACAGGCAAATAACGTAGCTTCTGTCCCTGAAAAAAAAGAAATCTGTGTAATTTTAAGCAGTTTGCAAAAAAATAAATAAACCCCCAGATTTCATAAAACCCATACCAAAACATTTCAGTAGCGCACGATGATCGTTATAGCACCACGACTATGTGATTATGATCATGGAAATTGACACAATTTTCTTCTGAAACATCCTAAACAAAGTTCAGCTGAAAAACGAAAATCTGGTTTCAATTTCAGATAAATTAGCAACCTCTCCCAATTAGGTTCATGAAAACATAACACATGATTTGGGGCTTTCAGCTGTTATTTATCCAGAAGCTGCCAATGCCGAACAATTAGTTCTTCAGAACAAAAAAAACCACGTTTCACCAGACACAAAAATGCAGTATCATGTGCGTTCTTCATTTATTTTCACTTCCTTTCACCAAATCCCGATTTTCTCAGGGGCGCCCTGGAGCAGGAAGGGGTGTTTTTGGGGGGGTGCATTTAAAGCTCGCCGAATTAGAGGTTAAGAGACAAAGCGATTCATTTCAGGCACTAGCTGAAGCACTCAGATTTCAAGAGGATAGTCTACATATTCACTTCGAAATTCGTGAACGAAACCATAAATACAGCTCTGGACGCCAACCAGACCGCTCTCTGGCCCCGCCGAGGAGTGAGGGAGGGGGCGCCCCGGGCCCTCTGCACCCGGTGGAGGCCACACGGGCCGGGCCGGGGTCGACGGTGGGGAAACAAAGCGCCGGGGAGGGGGAGCGGGAAAAGGGTACACAGCGCCAGGTCGGGGCTCACCCGGGCCTGTCGCTCCAGCTGGGAGTGGAGGCTGGAGCCCTTCAGCCGCTGCACGATCCGCGCTATGGTGAAGGAGAGCCCGCTGTCCGGGTCCAGCATCGCGGCGCGGCCCCGGCGCGCTGCCGCAGCGGACGGCTGGAGCCGCGGCACCCCGCCCCCTTCGCCGGCGTTACCAGGCAACTGCGGGCGTGGGGCGGCCACCGCGGCTGCGGCCGGGCGGAAAGCGACGCCCCGCAGAAAGGTTCCCCCCCGCCGATGGTGACTCGAGCCGGGATGGCGTGCCCTCTGCTGCCCGGCGTGGCGCAGGCCCCGCGGCCCGCTCGCCGCTCGGCCCGGGAGGCCGGACGCTGATCCCGTAGCCGGGGAGACCGACTCGGTGGCTGCCGCCTCTCCCCGGGCACCTGGCAAGCTTCCTGCAGCCCGCAAGCCACGCTTACCTTGGGCTGGGTCACAGTTGCCCAGAGCTCTGGTGAAAATTTCATGCGCTGCTTCTGTTCCCTAAATAAACGTTTATGATGTATCGTTGCTAGAAAGGAATCATACAATCACGGAATGGTTTGGGTTGGAAGGCACCTTACAGACTATCTAGTTCCAACCCCCTGCCATGGGCAGGGACACCCTCCACTAGACCAGGTTGCTCAAAGCCTCATCCAGCCTGGCCTTGAACACTTCCAGGGATGGGGCACCCACAGCTTCTCTGGGCAACGTGTTCCAGTGCCTCACCACCCTCTGCAGGAAGAATTTCTTCCTAGTGTCTAATCTAAACCTACCCACTTTCAAGTCAGAAACAAGTCTAAGGAAAGCTTAAGAGTGGGTCTGGGGCTTTGGCCACGCAGCCCGAGTGCCGGCACCTGGCCACACTGGTGTTGGAGCCATGGAAATGTGCGTGGCCTGCTCACTCTGCCCTTCGCTTCTGTGGGCTTTGCAGAGGAGAGTGGCCTCGTCCCCGCAGTCTGCGCAACTGCCACAGCCCTGTGTGGGTACCCGGCGCATCGCCCAGCAGCAGCGGGGTCCTGATGGCAGCCTGCCAGGGCGTCTGTAGCAGCTGTCACTCCCGAGGCACCACCGCCAGGCCAGGGGGAATGTAACCAGCTAGGAGCATTCCTGGTCTGTCTCAACAGTGGGTTAAATAATACCTTATCATTACAACCTGTCTAGCTTTGCCTTGCAAAGGACTGAGCTTTCTCTTACAGTCAGGTACTGCACCTCAGCTGAGCCGCTGTAATCAATAACTACAAGGCAACATCTTCTTGAATTGCTTCTCAGCTAGAGCTGACAGTGAAAGGGCTTCAAACCCGTTCCAGTACAGGCAGAAAGATTAGCTTAAAATCATCTTTAGCTGTGGTTTAAGTGGCTTTGCACTAGTATGAGGTAGTGGGATTCATGTCATTAAAGCTTGAGAGACAGTTAAAAAAGCTGCTTTTTAGGGCCTGAGGTATCACATCCAGAGAGCGTGAACTGAAAATTCAGCCCCAAGGCTCTTTTCTATGTGCTTCCCCAGGAACACTAGTTGACCTGTACTCAGGTGAAGTTTTATTGTGCTCTTGAATATGTTACTCCTGTCTGCTCAGCATGGTGAGGCATTAATTCAGACTTGGTACCAGGAGCTGACACAGCCCTCATTTAACCAGAGCAGCTCTGTGGCACTATGTACATCTCACTGGGTGATGTAAATGTAAGGAGCTTTAATTCACTTAGTCCTTCTGGGAAAATCTGTTCCTATGTGCATCAGTAACAGGGTCATGTAATCAAATTCTCACTTAATAAACTAGTTTACTAAATTGAAAATCCCAGAATAATTAATAAATAAGCTAAGAAGGTTCAAGGAGGTAACATGGAAAAGGTGACCATTTACCTCCAAAGCCAAGCATTAATACCCATCTGCAGCTCTGAGGCTGGCCATACCTCTGTAAATCAAAAAATGTTTCAAGATTCTGAAATATTGGGTTGTAACTTTTGCAGTGTGGTGAGCTCTGCAGGTGAGTGACGCAGATGAGAGGAAATGCAGATAGATGTCATCAGTTACCTTACTAGAAAAAACAACTAGATACATCTATAAAATAACTAGAGATATGTATGTAATAGGTATCAAAATGCACCTGAAATAATGTATCTGCAACCCCTTTTGACCTATCTGTGAGCATTTCTGGATAAAATTCAGTTTAAAGGACTACAGTAATAGAAGATCAGAGACAGAAGTTCTTTAACCAACTGTAAAGAAACGTGGAAAAGTCACTTATGCTAAATCAAAACACTGAGGAGAGCTTGCTCTTCAATTCATGGAGAGCACAGGGAAATCAAATGCCCATTGCCAACCAATGCCTTGAATATCTATCCTGATTTACATCAAGTTGTCTGTCCGTTCTGCACTTACATGCATATATGAAGTTAGGGGCAACAGTAAGCACACTTTCTTTTCTCTGTGTTTTGGGAGTTAATGAACTATTTGCCTACATTCCCAACTGGACAAGCATATGAAGTGCAATAGCTCTGTGTGCTAGTTCATATTAAAATTCTGCAAAGAGTTCACATGCAGGCAGTACATCTCCTTGGTTTTTTGAGCTTGTTGTTGTTGTTGAGGAGATTCATTTGTTTGTGTAGGAACTTCACCTGCAAAGACAGGAACATGCAGAAATTGATAGCATGCCACTAAGTTCCATCACTCAGTGCCTGTAAGTCCAGGGATTTACACTGCAGGTGCAAGCATGAGAGGAAGCCCTACCCTCCCTGCCTGGCACAGTCCTCAGCAGCATTTTCCAGTTCTGGGGAAATCCAATGGACTGCCACAGGGATGCCAATCTTACATTGCCTTTGGCGAGTGTGTTCTTTATCAGGACTGCTTGATATGTGGGGACTCCAAGGTTGAGTATGTTCCTACCAGTAGCACAACACGATGTCTGGCTGTTTTCCATGCTGTGATCTGCAGGCACCATGTTCAGCCAGATGGCATGTTATGGAGTGGGACAGAAGCCACTAAATCTTGGTGGTTAGAAGTGTGAGTTACCCTACTCCTGGGGAATATGGGGAAATTATATATCAGGTGAGTTTCATGTGCAATGCATAAGACTTCCCAGGTCCACAATAAACCATCCTTGTCTCTATAGGTCAAGAAAACAGGAGAAAAAGCTAATGTCAGCTGCAGACAAGTTATTTCCTGCAGTTGACTACCTCTGCTCCAAATCTGCCCTTGTCTGTTACCCTCTGCATGTGCACAGCTGTCACTCTTTGTTCCTTGTTTTTCCAGGCTGTTTCCAGTCTGGCATCCTTCCTCCTATGCACTGGGTTTCTTTTCCGGTTGGTTGTCTCCAATATGTGTAGGAAAAGGTCTTGTAAATGCCAATCAAATCTAAAAATCAGGGCGATATAAAGACATTATCTTCACAGCATCTCACAGAGTGCTGTCAACGGCTTCTTGTGTAGCCTTACCATATCCAGCTAAGAAATCTCATGCTTAAGTGCGTGGTTCTTTTTTTGTTTCCTTACAAGGAGCTTACTGCATAGCAGCTTGAGAAATACAGGGTCATTGTTAAAAAATATCGCTTAAATCACAGACATTGGCAGAAACCCCAACTGACTCTGTGGCCTGTCCTCCTGGTATCGTGTGACTCGTTTAACTTGGGTCATGTGATAAGTGTTTGACAATTACTGATTTTTCATTGTGATTTACTTAATTGCAAGCAAGAAACCACAGTACAGTCAGCATAGAGAGTGTTTTCTTGATGTTCAGTACCACATACCAAAGGTAGCTTGCTGATTTTATCAGAAAGTCTGGGGTAGGTGTGATTGTTTTTCTGTGTTGGCTTTTTTTTGTGATCTTTCCTGCTCTTCATCTCTGTCCTACACCCCTGAACACCAACTCTCTTCCCCATTGTGTCTCATGTCCGTTTACAGCTGCAGTGATCTACGGTGTTACACCTGTCCTTACTGTGTTTTGTCTCAAGTTACTGCATTTAGCTATAACTGATGCCAGTATCCCAAGTGTCTTATATTTATCTGCCACTGCAGGTCTGGAAAGCATCAAGAATTTGGCAAAGAATAATAAAAATTACATAGTATCTGAAATATTTCACCCATACTCTCTCCCTCTTTCCCCTGGTAGGTTTTTGAATGAGGAGGGGATATGAAGCAATAGATACATCATAGTGTCAAATTTAAGGCCACATGAGACAAAATATATTTTAATGCTTCCAAGTGATTCAAAGATCAGTTTATTTCTTGGAGTGTAAATGCAATCAGTAAAAAGGGAAAACATCCAAAGGATGCACTGAGTGCCTGGAAGTTTGGCTTTATCCATGCAACTATGTTAGTTGACCTAAAATAACCACGGCAGGTATCACCAAAAGAAGCAGTTGCCTTGTATGACAGAGCAATGTGTGAGTGAAGTCAACAAAATCCAAGCAGTGTCAGTAAAATCCCAGCAGTTCCAGTCCCAAAATCCCAGCAGACAACAAAATCCCAGCATTTTCAGTCAGCTGCTCCCTAAACACTCTTCCCCTAAGCAATTCACAGTACTCATGCTGCCCTGATCCCATTCTCTTGCTGCTAGTAATGCTATGTCATAGCGTCTCCTCTTTGGGCTGCTTTCTCTGCTGGGACGGGGAGGGACTGAGGGGGAACACTGCCCCTTCACCTGTGCCGGGGGTGGGTGCATTCATGCCATCAGTACCAGCAGGATAAGGGAATGAGGCATGCTGCAGAATAACATATCACAAATGTTGTGTAGATCTCCAGGTTTTCCCCCTTTGTTGTGCTGCATGAGACACTGCCAAGAGAAAAACAGCATCTGCAATCCCTAATGGGTCACGTGTAAGGATGGCAGTGTCCCAGCCAACAAGCGCCACAGAAACCTGGGCGGGTGGGGAGAAAAACATTTTTTCTGCCAAAGCAAAAGGATATTAAAGAAAATAAAGGGAAGGAAAATGAAAAGGAAAAGGAAGAGGAAAAAGAACACAAACTCTCCAAATTTGCCTTTCTTCAGATAGGAGAGCATGGCACTTTTATCTCCTCTCAGGCACACTGGATTTTCTTTTTTTCCCTAACACTATTTTTTTCATCTAAAAAGCTACTCTTGCCCAGACCTCCATTTCTTCTTTCTCCGCTTGGAACCATTTTAAGTCATGAGGGTTTAAAATCCGTGACCCAGATCCTCCATCAAAAGCTATTAGCAGAACTTCATCTGTGAACTAAAGCGTGAGGTTCAAACAGCTACTCTCTGGGTTTCTCATCCAAGCAGGTTCTTTCAGAGAAGAACATATTCAGTCTTGTATTCAGGCTGCTCACTTTTTATATCTGACTAATGTATATTAAATTTTAATCTCAGTTATGAGCCAATCCTGCAAGCTTACCTTTATAGCATTCACTGGTTTCCTTGTGCAAGCAGAACCACAATACACTGTTTGTAGCTGATAACAGAGAGGTGTAGCAAAATCTAGAAATGCAAGAAAAGGAAATTTTTGTCAGTGACTCACCCCCATCAATTTTAACCTTTATTTAAATTCCTGCCCCAAAGGTGACTGTTTATTTTGACAAGTTTCAATACTTCATTTAAAATAATCAGCTCCAATGGAGTAATGAGATTTTTTTGCCCAAATGGCACTGATGCAATCTGAAGAATGTAGGAAGCATAGATGATGTATCTTCACTTATCAGGGCAGAAAACATCTCTTATTGCAGACTATTGTTCATGAAAAGTAATATATTTTATCTAATATGTGGCTGAACTTGAGAGCTGGACTTGACTACCAATGATGTCAAGGATTATCAGTCTAGTTTTAGGAGTTTCACATTGCTTCAGTTTTTGATTTTAGGTCATTTCCTACCAGACCTTGGCTTTACATAGGTATAAGCCTCCCTAGAGTGGATCTTGTATCTCAGGTTATAGTATGTGTGACATATACTTTTTAATAGCCTTGCTGAGTCATAGCAGCAACTGTGAGTGGCATGTAAAACAAATAACATGCATGAAGTCCCTAATTCTTCTAGTACTATTAGTTTTGACCACTTTTCATGTGTTTTATTATTAATCAAATGATATGGGCTTTAGCAGTAACATTCTGTATCTTCTGGTTCATAAAATCCCGTATGTATATTTACCATGTATTGATATATTTATGCAGAGGTAGGATTTTTGGGGGGCTTAAAAAGAAATGGAGTCTATTGGTCTAGATCCACTTTGAAGAAAATCATGTGCTGAATGACAAATACAGTTCATATACTATTATATGCACTTCATACGTGACATTTTATATCTTAATTTTAACTTCTATACCCACCTATCAGCAAGTCTGTCAGGAAATGTACACAGTTGTTGTACATACCCAAACCGTTTAAAGGACATACTTCAGCATTCACAAGCACCCATTTTCCTAGTACGGACATAACAGCTTACTGTAGTCACTTCTTTTAAGGTTCTTACAAATTTTAACCAGTCGTCTGTAACCAAGAAATGCGCTATAAAGAGCTCTCTCGGGACGTTCTTAGTTAACAACCTCAGGTCAGTGTGTAGGTATGCTGGGGTGAGATTCTGTGTTCTTTTGAAGCCTACTGATTTCAGAGAGACTGTGATGTAAATACAGGCAGAACTTGGGTTTTGTCTGTGATATGAAGTATGCCCGTTTTCAAAATATCTAAAAAATATATATGATGAAATTTTGTATCTACTACTTGAAAATATCAAAAACTCTGGTTTGCTGTGTATTTATTATAGAGTATTACTGCACTGAAAGAGCTTCTTGATACCATGCCCAACTTACTGCAGAAGAGGAATTTATCTTCCATGGAAAATGTACTAAATGTTTTAAGGTAGCCTGTCATACTTTTGTTTACTGCCTGAAATATATAAAATCTATTGCAGAGTCATGTCAATGTGTGTTGCAAGTCTTCAACAACCAGTTGGTCACCTTAAATACATTATTTAATGTCTAAATCATATCCATACTCTTCTTAAACATGAAGTAGAACTGCAAACTTCAGTGGCAGAACAAGGATCTCTCCTTAGATGTCAGTTCTAGGCACTTTTTATTCTTCTGATTAAGATCTGATAACAATTAAAGTGGATTTCTATTTATTTTTTTTAATATGAAGGATTAGCAGGCTGATTGGTTTCCTTGTTTGTTACATTTTCAAACACAAGATTCAAAAGTGAAGAATAAACCATGAACATTTAGAAGCTCTTGTAGGGTTTTTGTAATTCTGTTCTGGTGGTTGTGCAGCTGTAAGTTAACCAGATACCCTGTTAAAAGGAGCACTCGAGTTGCAGGAATCCTCACTTCCATTACTAGGATTTTTCAGATATCCTTTACCTTGACTTCTGCTTCCTTAACTTGATGTATGCCCTGCTAAAAAGACAGCTAGAAGTGCTAGTAAGATAAAGTACAGAATGGAAATGCTGAATAAATTGAGCATAGCAAGCAAACCTGAAGTTTCTCATAGTTTTGCCTCCACTGATGGTGCTTTGCTTTGCTTGGATGGGCAAATGCTTTATACCATCGAAAGGGAGCGCTGGGCACTGAATAAGTGGCTTCACCAACTATGCAATGGCATCTCCTCTGATCTCAGGAAGTGACACATAAAGAATTTTATATTAAAATACTTTCAATTGTCGTGTATTAGTTCAACAGAGATTGTCAAAATGTAAAACTGAGCCCTAATTTCTAAACACAGTTTCTCTGTTTATGTATAGGGATATATTATTGCAGAAAGTGATCTGAAAAGATTGAGTACTAATGCTGCCTGTTACAGGAATTGTTGTGCATATATGAAATGCAAATAAATGATCAGTTTTTACTGTGGAAATAAGGTCATAATGATAATATGCACAAGAATTCAAAGCAACCACCTGAAAAGAGAGGAACAGTGAGGTGTAAGAGCAAATATATGTAAAGCACAGCTCTGAAGGCTGGATTCAGAGCTGGTGAATAGCAGGCTACCCTGCTTTCACTAACCCAAAGAATACAAATTAGTATACACACTTGCTTAAAGGAAAAATGGCACCAAAATATTGTACGCAGCTCTGGGGGCACAAACAAGCCCAGATGACTTGATTTCAGATGAAGCTCTCCAGGCTGAAAGCAGAAAAATTTTAAATATACAAATGCTGTCAGGCTTCCTGTTTTGCATCACTGCATATAAAGTGTTACTGTTTTGTTAGTTAACAGGGTACAGGATTGAATCTTAAAAGAGGTAATTCTCCCCATCTACTCTGCTCTTGTGAGACCCCACCTGGAGTGCTGTGTCCAGCTCTGGGGTCCCCAACATCAGAAGAACATTGACCGGTTAGCGCAAGTCAAGAGGAGGGTCATGAAGATGCTCAGAGGGCTGGAGCACCTCTGCTGTAGGGACAGGCTGAGAGAGTTGGGCTTGTTCAGCCTGGAGAAGAGAAGGCTCTGGGGAGACCTTATAGCACCTTCCAGTACCTGAAGGGGCCGACAAGAAAGCTGAAGCGAGACTTCTTACAAGGGCCTGTAGTGACAGGACAAGGGGTAATGGGTTTAAACTGAAAGCAGGGAGATTTAGATTAGATATCAGGAAGAAGTTCTTCCTGGAGAGGGTGGTGAGGCACGGGAACAGGTTGCCCAGAGAAGCTGTGGATGTCCCTTTTCTGGAGGTGTTGAAGGCCAGGCTGGATGAGGCTTTGAGCAACCTGGTCTAGTGGAGGGTGTCCCTGCCCATGGCAGGGGGTTGGAACTAGATGGTCTTTAAGATCCCTTCCAACCTGAACCATTCTATGATTCTATATTGCAACATGTTCCCAAAAATACCAGGAATGAAAATTGGAAAACATTCACAAAGGTCATAGTGCCAAAGGGCTGAAGAATAGTTGGAATTATTTGTATTCATTGCAAAAAAGAAAGTGAAGAGACAAGTTATGAAGCTGGTAAAACAATTTAGCAAATCTCTACAGATCTGCCCTAGCTGAGGCTATCAGTCATTAATATGAGTGAGCAGTCATCTAGCAGTGTAATTGGGGGAATATATAATGTCAGAAGCATAACTGTGACACTAATTAGACAGCTAAGGTGTGGAATATTTTAAAGTCTGATTTTCCCAGATCCAGCTCCAGGAGTCCACATCCCTGAGCTGAAGGTCAACAAGAGCTTGCCATAGTCCATCCTCCTCAGTGGGAAGCCTTCCTTTTGTCACTCATCACTTTTGTACTCCATAGTGAAGGATCCCTGCAGCCAACATTCCTAACTACTGTTTACCAAAGGGCGTATTTTCCAGAGCAGGTGGGATAAAAAGGTTCCCCCCAGCTTAAATAAATATGTGGATACACACTAGTGGCCACCGGGAATAAAAATTTCCTGGTCTTCCTTTGAAATTGCATTCGGGTTTGCACCTACCAAGAGTGGCAGTAAGGTAAATTTCTGCTGGACAGAGTGTGTAGCATCAACGTAAAATATTGCACTAAAATACCTCACTGGAGTTGTTCAACAGCAGAAGGGCCCACTCTCACTTACGAGGCTTTTCATTGGAGTAAAATTAGATGAATAATAAAGGCAGCATAATAAAGATATAGGTCAAGGATGTGACACACACACCTTCTCCACCCCTCCCTATATATACTGACATACAGGGAAATAGTAGCAGGAGATGACTCTGATTCTTTGAAGGAAGCTACTTTCAAAATGTAGTTAGTTTTTTTCCTGAAAATACATGAGAAGGATTCCACCAAGAATATGAACAGGGCAAAGACTTAAAACAGCCTATAGAGCAGGTTTGGTAAGGGATTTGGAGGAGAAAATCAATGTATGTATATTGATTTTATAAACAAATATTCACTTAGAAAACCACTTTGCTTTGACATCATTATGCAGGTGTTTAGGACACCAAACCCCGCAAGCATCCATAGCCATGCAGTGGTTTTAACTTTCAGTGAGCTTTAACTGTGACATGAGTTACTATGCTGTCATTTCTTAAAAATATCCTTATGCTGTAAGGTACTACTAGCTTTCATAACTTTATCCAGGAGGCACTTTGAGGCCTAACCATTCATTTACTCCTTGGAACTGAAAATAAAACCCCCGTTGAAGGCCCTGAACACGGCTCAGTTGCGCAGCCTAAGGGATGAACACTGAGGACTTGAGGTACTATTTGCAAATTTGGTTAACTTGGCTTTAAAGAGGAGGCAGAGCACACAGAGAGGAAGGACAGTGGCTAAAGAAGCACTCACGGGGATGCATCGAAGAAGGAACAGAGAAAAAGAAGTTATCATGGTCACCAACTAAAGGAGACACTGTGTAATGAACAGGATGACAGGAAAAGTGTAAGAGGAAAAATCCTGTTTTGTTTCTCATTCCCCTGTACTATTCAGGGAAATGAAATTTACTGCCTTCTTCATAAGTAAGCTGGATTTCATCAAAGAGATATCAGTGTGTACTGCTAGTTTCATCTCAAACAGCACTAAATCTGAAAGGCCTTGGATGTTTAGTACAAAATTTTCTAATAATTTTAATGTGGATAATATTGTATATGACCTACCACTTATTCCTACTTAAAACAGAAAATCAAAATTTATTTAGCAATTTATATCATGATCTGATTGTTTGGAATTTATATGAATATTTCTCACAGAATCCAATTTTAAATTTCCATAATTCTCTATACAAGGTCTTTCAAGCAAGATACTCCAGTATGAAATGACTCAGTTTAACAGCTAATGAAATAAATAGTGCTTTCCTCTTTATTTTGCCAGACCATACCCATTTGACTTCTAATAACATCTTTTATGAGCTGTCATTAAGAATTAAGTGAAGACTTTCGGGAGGTCTGTCTTTATGAAGTATAAAATTGCAGCTGACACTTCTGACTTCCTTAACTGAAATGTAAATGAAATTTAAAGACACAAGATAACTGTAAGCTTGTGTTTAGGCAAGATTATACTTCTGGTACTGCTGGGTTTAAAACCAGAGTGCGTGAGAGTGCTATCTGGGAGCATTTTGGTAGCTTATCACTTAGAATATTTTAAAAACCCTTTATGTGCATCCTGCAACTTCAATAAGCAAAGCTTGTGAAAACAAAATACTAATTGTCACCGATCCTTTATCATGGTCTCGTCAGAGATACCTTGCCCATTTCAATGCATTCATTTTCTCTGTATTGCAGGATTGCGAAACAAAAGCATTAGAACAAAAGGGAAGCACTGGGAAGAGATATGATATCCAGTAAGTGACACAGTAGCCACAATTCATTTGTGACTGGTTTTGCACCATTTGTACAATGCACACTTAACACCAGTGAGGTTGATTTCAGAGAGGACCGAACCAGTATGAAATGGCAAATGTAAGATAACGATTTCAGACACAAAAAAATATTAAAACAAATCATCCACATTACTTGCAAATTTTCAAATGTTTGTTAAAGCATAATTGATGGTGCATCACATAACTTTTCCATATGCAGAGATTACATACCAAAGCTCCAACTCCTCACATGATTGATTTATAAGCCCCTGGATATTTGGGGATACCGTAGCACACTAACTGTGGCTGGCTGCAACAAAAAGTGAGCATAGAGAATTCAGAGCAGAATTTGTCCTTGGACTTTTGTTTCTCCCTTCTTTTGAGAGTTGAGTGTTCTCCTTGGTAGCTTTAAAACACTTTTGTAATGTAAGCAAAGACTAAACAATGAAAATGAATTTAAAACTTACATGCTTTCAGCCACATTAACTCCCTGCACAATGTAATATTGTATAAACATGGGCAAGTAGTCAAAACTAACTACGGCAATTGTTTCTCAGAGTGTGTTTTCTTAAGAATTATATAGACAAAAGCATGGCAAGTAAGGCAAATAATACTATCTTTTAACAGCTTATCTCTGGTGAAACTCTGGAAATTATTGTTTTCAATGTTTCATTGTTTGAATAATGTTTTGATACGACTCTGTATGGAAATCCTATCAAATACTCCCAGAACAACTTAGCTCAATAGTTGAAATAAGTAAGATTATTTATTATCACTATGGACTTGACCTGCCTTTCTCTCTGTTTCTCAAAAAATTGTGACTGACATCCAGTTATTGGGCAGCATTATACCCATCAAAGAAGTCCAAAATGCAAAGAGAATTTGACTAATTTATAAATAAAGATAAACATTTGAGAAATGAAGACCTAGAACAGACCTTCAGCTGGGTAAATTGTCTTTGCTCCCAAAGGTCATCCTGTATCTCGTCTTACTCCGTTCAGTACTTAGTCCAAACCGTCAGCTAGCAGAGTTCCAGTTAACAACAACAACAAAAAAAAATGGCCTGGAGATTGTCACAGTAAAAGAGCAAGAGTCAAACACTAAAATACTTAGCTGTGTACAATGAAGTGCATAGCCATGAGCCTAATTTAAAATCTTACTTTCATTCTAGGAGTCCCTGAACTTAAAGGGGACAAGCCAGCATCTCACTGTCTGAGAACCCTCCCATGCAAAATCGTGATGATGGCAAACTAGCAAAACCTTTTGCTTTTCAATTTATTAGATCAAAATCCTACTCGGGTTAAGTACTTTCAAGGAGAGGGTATTGTTTCTCTGTGGGAATTTCTGGTAGGCGTTTATAGACAATAGTAACAGTCTGTGTTGTAACTAGTAGTGATGGTAGAAAGGTTTCCCGAAGTAGGGACATTTTGCAATCTCTCCTAAAATGTTTAGATATAGCTCTGGATTTAGAAATAGCTCTGGATAGCTGTTCCATAACCAGATGCAAATACTTTATTTCTCGTTCTCTTTTTCTTATTCTTTACCCTCGCTATGCGGTTTGAATTGTCTCAACTAAAATTCGTATCAGAGTTCAGTTGTTGATAAGAGACTTAACCAGTTAGTAGGTTACTTTGCAAAAAGTGAAGCTACATGCCTCTCCTTAGCTACCGAGTAATGGAGAATTCATCAAAATATAAGCAAAGTGTATGTTTGATTTCTTATGCAGACGTGTACAACATCACATCAAATCAGAGGACTGCTGTTCATAGTTTGATTCCTATAGAAACTGAAGCTTTCAAGAACTACTATTGTTGATTAAATTGATTAAATGAATTCCTCTTATGTAAGTGTAACTTTCAGTTTATTTCTAATAGAGACAATACTTCCCTTCCTACCCAGAGCTTAGGTTCCTTTACGCCAAGGATTATATGATTCTTGGGAACTCAGATGTCAATGAACAAATTTCAGTAGTATTACCTTACAGGTATTTATCATCTGTTACAGAAACAGATACTCCTCCAAAAACGTAGATGTCAGATGAGATGTCATGAAACACATAGTAACTTCCCTCTGAACACAGTAAAACACATAAATTTTGGAATGTTAAATTAAAGCCCTGGCTTCAGACTTGCTGGTACCAATTCACCCAATAACACACCAGCTGATTTTCTCTATTTCCTCCCTACTAACTCTACAGCCAGACCCTTAATGACTTAGTTGGTGTTTTGAAGCTTACATCTCTTTATCTAATTTTGTGGAAATGTGGAAATCTATTTGATCTTAATGTCACGAGTATAGCGTGACTTCTTTTCAGAGCAGAGCTGACAAACAGCACCGGATCAAGTTTGAAGAGAATGCCTTCCTTTTTCCGACTCTCCTACTGGCTCACTGAGTGGCCTGTGTCAAATATTTCGCTTCTTACGCTTCATTTTTTTAATCTTTAAATTAAAACTTATAGAGACTGCAGTTAACATAATTAGCTTCTTTCAGATACTTCTGTGAGATCTACTATTGAAAATCTCTAGCAGTAAAACAGTAGTGACTTCACAGAATCACGGAATGGTTTGGGTTGGAAGGGACCTTAAAGACCATCTGGTTCCAACCCCCCTGCCATGGGCAGGGACACCCTCCACTAGACCAGGTTGCTCAAGGCCTCATCCAGCCTGGCCTTGAACACTTCCAGGGATGGGGCACCCACAGCTTCTCTGGGCAACCTGTGCCAGTGCCTCACCACTCTCTCTGTCAAGAATTTCTTCCTGATATCCAATCCTCTTTCAGTTTGAACCCATTACCCTTTGTCCTGTCACCACCTGCCCTTTATACCATTTTCTTGCTGAAATTATAACCTATGGGGGCTGTTTCTGGTGGCAGCCCCTAATCTTTTTGTTTGTTACAAACGGTGTTGTGGCTGTACCTCAGAAAACAGTCTCTGGTGACAGGTACCTTAGAATATGTGATGGGTTTTGACTTTGGCCGATGCTGCTCTAGTATCCAAAATTACACTCAAAGGAGCCCATTAACGGTACCAACACCTGATAGTGTTATGATTATCAAAAAAGTGACCTCTCAGGCCACGTGTCGATGCTGCTAAGTTGGCATGTGGTTCTATCACCCACAACATAAGGGTGTACAGAGCTATTTCCTTGCATCTCTAGCTTGAATTCTAACCTGGGGTTTTTTTCTGGCAAACTAATATATTCACAGGGTGAAGAAAAGAAGTCGGACCCAGTGTCTAACCCACAAAAGAAACAAGCAGCTTTTAAAAATATCTATGTTCCTGTTTGATGGGTTTCTATTAATTTCTTGTAAGTACTTACGCAGCAGTTATGATAAGCCTTGAAAAGGAAAAGGGTCAGCGTCAGTTGGGCAGCAAGCATTACTATAACTTCTGCCCTCAGTTTTAACAATTCGTTAGAGGGCCAGGTATATGGAGAGCGGAGATGTGGCTGAGTCGAGTGATAGGCCAGCAACGGCTGAGAAGTGCCAACGTGAGTTGCAACATGCACCATAAACCATGAGGGAGAAGTGAGGGTAATGATTCATCCCAGACCTCACTAACGGTGTCTTGTGTCTTATTGGCTACCACAGGGTGTCAGAGGGATTTTTACATCATCTTATCTTACACCGGACAGACCATTTACACATATTTCTTTGAAGCAGTTTTCCCTAAACTTTTACAACACTTGCATATCAATCTCTGGAGTGAAACTGAATTTCTGGCTGTTTTTTCACCCAGAAAGTCCACAGAAAATGTAACATGATTATGAAATTGGACCTGAAGATTTACTGAGACAATATGCTTCATTCGTTCTGTTCCTCAGTGAGACTTGAACACTGTATGAATTCACAGCCATCACCTGGGGCACCTCGTTTCCTCTTTTCTGAGGAAGATGGTATGACAGGCTGACTGGATGCCCATGCAGGCATCAAGGCCAGCTGTAATGTACCTCATGCTTACATCAGGTGGATGATACTGCGAACAGCCAAGAAGTTCAAATGCTATGAACTGGCACTTCAAAAGGAAGAAAACCAATCACTCCCAAAATCATTTAAAGGATACCTTGAAATGTGTCCAGATAGAGTATCACCTACCAAGACCTCCGGAGTCTTCCAGGCATTTATTAAGCTACACACCACAGCACTGTCTGACACGGCTGCTGGAGATGCACTGCAGGGGCAGCAAGAGCACCTTGGTTGCCTCTGATGCCCTCTGGAGTTGGCGAATGCTGTTTCAGAAATCACTGATGGTACAATAGGGTGCTTCGAAGCAAACTTCATCCTTGTGTTACTGAGTTCAGATGAGTATGATATGAGCTGGTCTTAATTGCAGTTACTGTGAGACACTGATAGGACTCAAGTTCAGATCACCTTGAAAAAGCTTAAAGGTGTTCCTGAGAATTCTGTGTGTTCTCCGAAATTTGGCCTAATCCAGATCTTTCTGTAGTTTGTTATCTGTATGAGTAACTCCACTGAATCAGTGGCCTTATGCCAGCATAAATCTGGCAAGTGACAACAGAAGTAGACCATGATTTTCCATATATATATATATATGTCTTTGAATTAATTTATTTTATTTCATTTGCCAGGACACAAAAGACCTGGCAAAAAACCCAAAATTATCTGTAGGTTTGACACAAGATAAAGATAAGATTTTTCCAAATGAATCATTTTACAAGTGGAGTTTCTTTTTAAATTTAAGTAAAGATCTTTGTCAACTTAATGAAAAAAACAGAACAGATGCTTATTCTTCAGGAAAAAGAATGAGGCAACTGTAAATTGTTGTGGTTTGGTTTTGGCCGAGAAAAGCATTATACACATACCATGAAATCACAGAGCACAGCAACTGTTTTGGCTGCAAAGTCAGTGTGTTCAGTTTTCAACATTACAGGAGAGAAAAGGGATTATGACTAAAATAAAAAATTAAAAAAAAAAAGGCAGATTCTTTTGTTATCATGGATTAGAAGGCCTCCACTTCTTTGAATACAGAGGAGGAAATATTTTTATACACTTTTCTCTCAACTGTACCCAGGTATACTATGGCACCTAAATTATTTCTTAATTAACAAAGCCAATTTTATTAATAAATTTGCATTGCTAATAAAGCAGCCAACTCAAAGTTCTTGCCTAAAACTTCCAATATCCCAGATAATGCATGATTAAGTTCAAGTGGGACAGACATTCAGGTTTTTGTTTCTGCTAAATAATAAAATCACATCTGTGATCAGCAAGCATTTCATTAAAGCAGTTTCCTTTTTTTTTTTCTGTCTCTTAAAGCTTGCAGGGAGACAGTGAGATAATACTGATCTGTGTAGAGAGTGATCTATCATGCAATTAGCTAAATGTAGTGGAGAGAGAAATGATGTTAAAAAGGCAACTCAGAACTGTCCAAACATTAAGACTATTGGCTGTACATTTGAGTAAATCTATGAAAAAAAATGCCTAGAAAAACAAACCTCTTTGATCTTAGTATGTTTCAAGCAGAAACCCACTCCAAAAGGGGAGTCAAGAGTTCATAGCAAATTCTTACTCATTTAGTCTGGCAATTTAACCAGCAGACGCTAAATCCAGCTCAGCCTAGGACCAGATGGTGTTCATCCAGAACTTCTAAAGGAAATAGTAAAATTATTAAACATTATGTGTAATCTCTAACTTAGAACTACGTTGTTGCCAGAGTAAAAGGGTTGCGCAAATGTGATGCCAAACGTCTGGCGCTCACAGCAGGAAAACTGGTGAGGATGCTAATAACAGATAAAAATCTCCGGACACATGGCCTGCACAAATGTTGTAGAGGAAAGCCACACCTTGCGGATTTAGAGATCTGAGTGCGTGAACAAGATGATCCAGCTTGTTGTAAACGGTGACTACACAGCTGTTGAGATCTGCATGGCATAGCATTCCCTCGTTTTGACGCTCGCTTTTGGTTGAAACTAGCACCCTCTGGAGTCAACCGTGGCTCAGTACTTACCCCTCAAGCCTTCGTGTCTATGCTTTACACTCTGCCTCCCGCCACTATGCTCTCCACTCATCTGCTGTCTGCACAGTGCGCGACTACGCGGAGGGGTTTCACAGAGCAGGCTGGGTCCAAGGCAGTTTGGGCCATTTTGCATTTCTGCTGACTACATGGAGACTCTGGCCATGACTGCTGGCCACATTGGCTTCAACCCTCCTGCACGGCCTTAGCAAACATGTCTTGGTATTGTAGTGGGCCCACCTCTTGGGATGGAGCTAGGTGAGGGCCTCCCACTGTCCTAGAGAAGCTGGTCCTTCATACATACAGTTGAGACGGATGTGAGAGACATGCACTGGCTTCGTAGTGTTTGTTGTACTGACCTGCAGCCCTGGCCAGCCTCTCACTCCCCCGAGAGCAAGGGGGTTAGTGGCATCATGCAGTGGTATGTACCACTCATGACCGACTGCATCCAGGACTTCCAAAAGAAGCCCATTGCTCTCTGAGAGTCCAGTCTTTTCTGTGTGGCAAGTCATGGCAGCACTGCCACTGCCACCACCAGTGGGCTTCCACTGGGAAGATAGGAATGGCAAGAGATCTGCCCACATGCAATTCAGGACAATAAGCCTGACAAAGGTCACATGAATTTGCACATCCAGAAAAAGTGAGTTGCAGTGCAAATATGGCTCTGGGCTACCTTTGCAAAG
This sequence comes from Rhynochetos jubatus, assembly GCA_027574665.1. Lineage (NCBI taxonomy): Eukaryota > Metazoa > Chordata > Aves > Eurypygiformes > Rhynochetidae > Rhynochetos > Rhynochetos jubatus. Next base: position 61,162,208 of record CM050651.1, on the reverse strand, counting down.
TGCAATGGAAAGGTCTGATTTCCTTCTTTCCCCAGAAAAAAAAAAAAAAAAAGTCAAAAAGGCACTTTCTCCTTAGGCTGGAAATCAGAAGCAATTACTTGGAAGCCAAGTTTTTGGCATCCAAGGGCATCATGTGGACACAGAGCCAGCGAGCAACGAGCAACTGCTGATTCAGTGGTGGCCATGATGCTAAAGATCTTAATAACTTGGTAGAAGACATGCTGAGTTTTTCAGACTTGCACGCGTGCTTCAGGTGTTGTGGTTTATTGCTTCATTGCTGCTCTAGGAGGAGCTTCCCAAGGCTTGGGATGATTCAGCACACGGCAAACAACGTTCACAAACAGTCCTGGAAGACTTACCTGGGCTGAGGGAGAGACCTGGCATGGATCTACATGCCAGAAAGGACTAGGAGAATCGTGGAAGCAGGAGTTCAGGAGCCATTTAACATCAAATAGGACACCATTGGTCTGGAGTGAAATGAGGAACAGCATTATTAAAAGATTGGAAATAAAAAGTAGGAATGAAAAGTATGAGTGAAAGGCAATTATGAATGGAGCCCCACAGAAAGCTTTGCTACAGCTGTTCAACACTTTCATAAATGCTCCAGAAAATGGGAAGAGGGGTGAGTTTAAAAAGTTTTCTGCTGATGCTCCTTCAAGGAGACGAGAAGCAAAAACTTACTTTGAAGAATTGCAGAAATCTCTTTCTGATAAAATGGGAGAAAAAAAGTCGCTGCAACATAGAAAGCCATTACATCTTTCATGAACAGTGTAGGGCTCTGAACTAGATATTACTATGCAGTAAAGAGACTACTGAACTTATGGTTGGTTCTCCCGTGAAAACATCAGTTCAGTTCTCAACAGTCATAAAAAAGGCAAATACGATTACAGGAATGATTAGGAAAGGAAGAGAGAAAAAACCAACACAAACCCCCATATGCTATTATTGAAATCCTTGGTTCATCTTTATGTGTTTGCATCTGCAGAAGTCTGTAGAACAACGAGAAAAGGTTTTCAACCTGAGCCACAATGCTCATGGAAGGTGTGAAACCACTTGCTTACAAAGAATGAATGACCAACCTGCTGTTCCTCAGGTATGACAAAATCACTGACTTCAAAAGGACGTTCACTCTCACGATACAGGATGCAGTACAATAGCCCCAGTGTACCCTCTTTGATTGCAGTGATCCCCCTTGCCTTGTCTTCCCTCCTGACCACTAACTGTGTCTCCCACAGACTTCTGTTCATTCTGTTTCTTCTCTTCTTTTTAACCAGGTCCTGGAGACTTCATGGAAGACTCTTCACAATCCAGGTTAGCAAGTCTGGGAGCCCAGGACATGATGACAAGTGCGCAGACTCAGTCTGTATCTGACAACATAAATAAAAATTAATCTTTCCCTCAGTATAATTAAAGTATGATTCTGTATACATACATATACATAAACTATGTATATAGTTAAGTGCAACTATGGTAAAGTATAGTTGTTTCTTCATGGTATAGGAAAAATCAAGTTATAACTCATCAGAGTACCAGCAACTAACCCCTCACCCCAAAAGTACAGTGGTATAACCAGTATAAAAGCTGTAGATGAAAAATGAATTGAGAGAGAATCCAACCCCAAATACCAACACATCTATGTTAAAAAGTAATAGAGGAAATACTGCTAATGTCAGCCATTCAACCCAACTGAAAATGATTTCTCTAATGCAGATCTAATAGAAGGTGCCAGGAATCCGGAAAGCTGTCTTCCACAATAAGAATAAGTCCAGAACAACAATTTGACATCTTGCTCACAGAAAGACTCAAACTCCATTACAGGCTACTTAATTCAGTAAAGGAATTGCTAAACACAATTATCCAGCTTTTGTTTTGCATCAGGTCAGGCTATTATAATAATGATAAATAATTATAATAGCTCCTTTTGATACAGAAAAGTCTCTTAAAGCTCAAAATTGTTCAGACTGAATGCTAGTTTTTGACAGAAGAAAATGTTTTAAAATTTAAAGACCTTGTTGAAGTGAGTCATGCATGGATACGGAAAGCAGGATCAGTATCGCGAGTGTAAAGGACACCTTAGAAAGGCAGACACAGGCTGCAAAATTTGGTCTGAGTGGGTTTGTTGCTTAATTTTGTTCTACAGAAAGTAATTTTCAAAGAAAAGAGCAGTTGTTAACCAGAAGTTTCGGCAGCTTAGACTAGTCTGCATCTTGCTGTTGTCTATGAAGAGGAGCAAAAAAAGCACCCTTAAGTTCCGTAGCCCTTCCCAAAAAGCATCCGTTACTTTTCTTGTGCATTACCGCTACGAAATCAGCACCTGTCTTGGCTGCCATTTCAGCTGCTTGGGGTATTATAGTCTTTTGAAATGGTTGGAGAAAATTTCAGGAAATACTGGAAAAATTACAAATAAATTCAAAACTAAAACAACAAAAATTTGTCTATGTTTAGTTAAATGGGAAATGTTTGTCATTTAATAGAGGGGTTGATTAGTAACACCCATCAATTTAATCGTGGGAAACATATCCAAAAATTACAGCTGCATTAGACAGCTCAGAGAAAATTGAGTTTTCAGAGACACTGGTACCTAAAGTTCAAGCTTAATCCTCAATCAATATAAAAATGGAAACATATTTTAACTTTCATATCTTCAGTATGATTTTCTCCTATTTTGAGATTCACAAGTGGAAAAATTAAACCAGAATGTGTCATTCTAGGTTAATTTCCTACCAGTACATTACACCTTTGAAACTGGATTGAGTCCTGCTGGACTGAACATTACTTTCAGCTGAGACACCTGCAGATAGTATGGGCCGATTGCCAACTTGAGTAATTTATCTCAAATTTTAAAAAACCGCAAGAATCTGTAAAACCAATGGAAACAACATAATTAATCTCCTAAAGACAGGCTAATTTAGAAGTTAGAACTTTAGATGTAACTTTTCAGTCCATTGTCCTACGTACCCATTTCTGTCAATGGCACTATAAAGCAAGGCTGGAGAGACTGGAAAAGAAATCCAGGCCTTTCAGTCTGTGCATATCAACTTTATGGGGTCCAAACCTGTTTTTAGGAACCTGTTATTACTCTGCCTATTTAACTAGAAGGTATTTTAAAAGTGAAATTTGTTTTCAATTCACTTATAGCAGGGATTAATTAATAATATTAATTTCCATTTTTGGCCATAGACAAGCTGTATAATGGTTAAAAGGTTAAAAGCCCATGACTTCATGGAAATACCAGAAAGATTGATATTTATTGATATTTATTCTCCTTCAAAAAGGAGAACTCAGAAGAGAGGGTTTCTTTCAAACAATCGAGACTGTTGCTTTTTCCACTAATGCATAACTAATGTGCCACAGTTTATCAGTTCATCAAGTTTGCATTGAAGTTGTAAACAATTCTTGCACTGAGAAAGTGTGTGTAGGCTTTTGCTTGTATAAACCGACAGTTCTAATACCCTGCTTTCATAAGGTTTGATCCAAGGACATGGAAATTAGTGGGTCTCTCTGTTGACTTACAGGGGTTTGGATCAGGCACGTACAACTCGTTCGTAGGAAGTTAGCACTTCCCCAAATGAGATAAATGTTCTCGGTTTTTTGAGCATACCCAGTCTTCAGTTTGATCAAAATAATTGTGGAGATAAAGAATTGTTTTCATGTACGGCACGCAAAATCTTCACTATGTTTTTCTCTTCTCTGCCCTGTTACTCAGCTACTCATACCACTTAAATGTTGGTGGTTGAGAGACTGATTTATCACTCTCATCACTCCCAGCTTGTGATTTATTGGCCGTGGCAATACAGAATCCCTTTGAGAAATATTGCAGAGACGAGAGCAGAAGCAATCTTGCAAGGGGTTAATGTTGTAATCTTTTCCTAGCCTGTTTATAATCCCAGCAGAAGGCCAGTAACAGAAGAGGGTGGATCTAAAAAAGTACCGGAGGGGATGTGTGTGCATGTGGATGTGGGTGCATACGTGTGAGTGTGCATGTGCACGCACGCTCCGCACTTCTGAACTGCCTTGTGTGCCCGGGGAATAAATCTTGTTCAGCCTGAACAGGACGCTGTGTGCCGGGTGCTCCTGACGGAGAGTTAGAAGAGCTTCCTTGCACAACTGCCTCTCTTTTATTTCTCCTGAAGATTTCATTCAGAAATGTGTTTCTTTACTGAAGGAATGGGCAGATAATTACCAACCCACCCTCTTCTTCATCCAAGCTAACCTGTGGATACCGACAATGGAAATAGTTGATGCTAGCTTCCTTGTGAACGGTAGCAATATTACTGCTTTCCTGTGCGATATCATCTTGGAAAATGACACTTTTTTCTGTGTGGAGGATCCACCCTATCCATCTAGAGGTATGTATAGAAAATGGATTTTTTCAGGCAGCTTTAGCTGTAGCTGGAAGTAGAGATGCTATGGGAAGAAACAGATACACGAGGCTTTTTCTGAGAGGGAGTGCAGAGTCAACTGCTTGTTGATAAGTTAGGATGAGAAACAGGAAGGAAAGAATTTACTATGTGCTAGTTTTCAGTTAAAAATTCAACTAGAACAAAATTTGGATGCAACGGAAAACTAAAACAGTAGCACTTTGGGGCACAGACTGTAAACAGCTCTGCAAAGGACCTGGAGAAACATGTTTTTTACTCTTTAAGCAATTAAATAACAAGGGAGTTACCTGACAGTGTGCATGAAAGTGATTAAATATGAAATTATAGTTCTCTGAGGCTGAAAAAATAATCCATGTATTAAAATACTTTTGATTGCTGTATCATTTCTTAATTCTGCATAAAGAAGGAACTCCTAAAGTGAGTGAGTGGTGCACACTAAGTAGTGTGAGTAGAATGGGCTTGTAAGAAGTTGTATTTGACTCCCCACATGTACATCGTATTGCGTGTATTGTGTTTTAATGTTGCACAATTCAGGTGGATCAGAACAAGTTCAAGATTTTCAGAACTTGTCCTGGTTTTGCATTGGTGTAAAGACATAAACCTTAGTAAAACTGACTACAGAAAGGCTTTTACCTTTTGATTAAAGGATGAAGCATATCATACTAGTCTGCATAACCGAGTTTTCCTTGTGATGATTTTCAGATTTGCATCAGATAATTCGGATTCTGCTGTATTGTTTAATATTCCTGCTCAGCGTTTTGGGGAATATTCTGGTAATTACAGTGCTGATAAGGAACAAGCGGATGAGAACAGTCACCAATACATTTCTGCTGTCACTAGCAGTCAGCGACCTGATGCTCTGCCTTTTCTGCATGCCATTCACCCTCATTCCCAACCTGCTGAAAGATTTTATTTTCGGTAGCGCTGTTTGCAAAACTGCCACTTATTTCATGGGTAAGTCTTGGAAGTTGATACCTGTTTTGAAGACTGACTTAATGAGATAGGCAAGAAGGTCATGAAAGGTCAGTGAAAAGCTGAGTGTTTCGATCTGCCATTGAACAGTTACCAAAATCATAAAGAAAAAACTTTGCGGTGCAAATCTTCATGGTTCTGGTTTCCTCAGACCGATCCAGCAAAACACAGAGGCACCACCTGATTTTAACAACAGAGAGAAGCGCTTTGCTGGGTCAGGTTAAATGAGAAGTGCGTTACATGGCCAGCTTTAATGGGGAACCCGGCACATGCGCTTGCTTACCCATCGCTGGCAGGGGTAAGGTACTAGCAGTGTTCAGACCACCCATCAGCAATGACAGGGTTGTAGAGTCCTCACTTACGGCAGATTTTTGCTCACAGATGTTTGGCAGCAGTGATACCTGAAAAAAAATAGGCCAAAATAGGTGTATTTGCGGAGTTGGAAGTTAGAGCAAGCACTTTTTGACAGCAGACCAAATGTGATCAGAACTCACCAGGAGACAACAAAATACGGATACAGGTTTTAGAGGCTGACTTCAAGAAGCACCACTTTTCTATGCCTTGCCGTACCCTCTTTGGTTGTGGAGCCAGGAGTTTCAGAATGCCTGGATTCTGTATCTCTGTGTAAGCGATTTTGTCTCACTTCCAACACTTCCTGTGCCTTTGCTTCTTTCTTTAAAAAAACAGACAGAAAGGAAAACCTTACCTAAAGTTCGTGCTACCTTGGGACACCCTCGGTTAATTACAGCAGATTTAGGTCACTTTCAACTCCTGCCCTTGAGAACTTGATGTAATGTGAAAGTACACACCTAAAGTGTGCGAATGGGAAATCAACATCTTTTTGTAGATAAACCCAATAAAACTAAAGGCCATGTTTAAACAATTATAATGAATTGCTGCCATAAATACCATAAAAAAATACTGAAGTGTTGTCATCTTTCTCTTATTTCACACTGTGAAAATTACTTTCTAAAAAAAAACCAAGTGAAATATTTTCAAATATGAAGTTTTTCATTTTGAAGATGTTTTATTTTAAGAATCAGAATATGGGACTTTCCCATTAGCAATTCAGGTTAACGGAAGCGTCTACTGACAGCCATCCATTGAATCACCTATGCCCTTAATCCCTCTTTTTAAGGTGTAGGAAGACTTATTTTAAATTACGGATAGTTTGTGTAAGGCAAGCAGGAAAGATACTGGCATTTTCTATTTTGACCCACAGTAGAACATTCACAAAGACTATTAAATGAAAGCTCATTTACTGAAAGAAAAATATGTGATAAAGTTCAGAATAGTTATAATCTTGCAGTGATAAACTGGGGCACCTCAGTGACAGAAATGCAGGCCGCTGCATTATGTTTTCTAATATATGAACAGGAGAATTTAAGGGCACTTGAAGGACAAAGATTCTGCTTCATGGCTTCATTTCTCCTGCTTTGTAACTCCATTAGCATCTAATTAAAAAAAAGTAATAACACATTTAATTCTCTTGAATGAGAAAATCAGATCACCAGTCAAGCAAGACACAAAAATTAAAACAATAGAAGAGGGACTATGAACTTCCATGTTGAAAGTGTAATTAACAGCATAATCCCACCGATTTCAAATGCGTGTTTGAAATTCAGTGCAATCACTGGAGTGTATAAACCACAGCAGCAAAGAGAAGAGTTAGGAGGAAAAGTGTCTGCTTTCCATGTTCTCAGAATTTCATGGTTTGACAGAATGAATCTTTTTTCTCGGAATTCTGGAGTTAGAGAAGCACACAGAAGGGTCATCTGTCCGGAGACTTAGACCCATTGCCCACACACTCTTCACTGACCTGATCAGTATGATATTTATAAATATTTTAGCTTATAAATAGTTTGCTATATTTTTAACTTAATATATGCGTACAACAAGTTGGCAAGGCTACTTAAAAAGAATATGAACATTTATACCAAAAGAATAACCCTTTTCTTTATTTTATGCCTGTAGGTGTCTCTGTAAGTGTATCTACGTTCAACCTGGTTGCCATATCTCTGGAGAGATACAGTGCCATTTGCAAACCTCTGCAGTCCAGGGTCTGGCAGACAAAATCTCATGCCTTGAAAGTGATTGCTGCTACCTGGTGTGTTTCCTTTACTATCATGGCACCATACCCAATCTACAGCAAACTGGTACCTTTTACCAAGTATAACAACACCACAGCAAATATGTGTCGGCTCCTTTGGCCAAGTGATGTCATTCAGCAGTCTTGGTAAGGCATAACTGACTGTTAGCAAATGCATAATTATCTGGTGGAAAACAGGATTTCACGGTAGCATTAAGCCTATTGAAAATCAAGTATTAACCTTCAGCAAACATTTACACTTCTACCACGCGTATTGGAGGAGTAAAAAAAAAGATAATCATATTTTTAAGCTGCTTACATTTTGACATTTGTGTGACTTTTCCCTTGTCATAGGAATGATGCCCAACATGGCAATGATTCCCACCCTATGGCCTGCTAAGTCCCTACCGTCACTGTAAAGAAAGCAGCTGTCACTCTTCGAGTAGGAATACCACTTTCACTCATAAGTAAACGAACATTTTCAGAGAAATCCTTGATTAAGCTTTGAAAGTGTCCATCTGTGTGCAGAATATGAAAACTTGCAGAGATTGCAAATGCCCTTCCTGAGAACTGAACTCGTCTGGTCACTCATAGGGAATAGGGGCAGTGAGATGAGGGGAGAGAGAGCGCTCCAAGTCCTACACCTCCAGGCAGAGTAAATAAATAGTAGCACTATCAAGGAGCAATATTATTTAGACACTGTGTCCTTGCATGGTGACTGAACACTTTAACTGCCAGCGAGAAGGTGTAAGGATATTTGGATGCTGAAGGTCAGCTGGAACCGGGAACGAGATTAAAACGTGCACCCCTTCAGTACGGCATATCCACAAACACAGAAAATCTGTACTGATGCTGTCGGTAGTCTCAGGTATTTGCCAGTATGAATACAGATGAGGAGGGAGGCTGCAGGGAGAAATTCTTTTCTCCGTGGTGTCGGTGCAGATTCCCAGGTGCGTTAGTGAGTTCGCACCAGAGTCCCAGGGAGCAGAAGAGACGTAGGCTCGTGAACGCGTTTTAACAGAACGGTTTCCTCAACTTGTAACCACATTAGAGGAGCTGCCTAGGAGGCCAGCAGACGTGCAACCAAGTAAAAGCTGCTTCCTTTAGCGAAGGGCTGGCATCCCTCCCGGGGGCTCTGCAGGGCCCAGGGGTGAAAGCTCAGGTGCTCTGTCCCTGCCCACGTGTGCCACAGCCTTGGCACGCTGGATCTCACTGAAGTAGTGATTGCTGGTACCAGGGGCTCCTTTGAGAAGGAGCAGCTGCTCACATGGCTTCTGCAGAGGAATTTTTACGTCCTTCAAAGCTACAGGGCATCCGACGCTCATCTGGTTACAGCAGGGAGCCCCACCTTGCAGGCAGAGACCTTCTGCCCCCTCTAACCACTACAGGAGCTCCCATCTCCTCTGAGCCTGACGAGGTTGGGCACCAGATGCTTTGCAGCCAGGAGACCCTTGTTCCTTCTGTATTTTCCTGTGGGGAGAAGGAGGAGAAGAGGTGGGAAGCTTCTAATTTCCAGAGCTGTCAAAATGATGCTTCTGAAAAATATTTCAGAAAAAACTTGAAATGCAGCCCCCCAGTTCTCACCAGGAGAAACGGGAGTTTTTCTGGTTTTGTGATGTTCCCCGGTCTCAGTTTGTCTTTTGATTCTTTAGGTACACTTTCCTGCTACTCATACTCTTTCTTGTACCTGGGATTATAATGATGGTTGCATATGGCCTAATTTCTTTGGAACTCTACAGAGGAATAAAATTTGATGCCAGCCAGAGAAAATCTTCACGAGGTAACAATACATTTAAGTTGGGGTTGTTCTTTTAAGTTAGAGATAAAGATACGAACAGTCATCTTGAGGCAAAATTTTCCACTTGCAAAAATTACCATTATGGTCAGTTATGGTCGTGAACCTGCCAGATGTATGTGTTGATGGAAGTTATTCCATTATTCACTAGCAAATAATTCCTCTGGGCAGGATATATTAAATTTCTAATTTGCTTGTTATAGAAATACCAAGATTTTTCTTCTGGCTGTGGATGAGGACGATTTCTGTCAATAAACACCACAGTAAAAATTGTCAGGACAGAAGCATGTAATTTTAAAACTATCTTCAGTGAATACTTCAGTGTTCTTGCATCTTTTGCATCAATTTGTATAGAGTTAAGATGTGAGAATATTGGGAGACAGCAGGCGCAGAGCAGCGGAGACTGACTCAGGAGTAGGCCAGTGCGTTCTTTGCAGCAGGTGTTCAGCCATGCATTATGTTATTTATTTAGACTTAGACTCCATTCTTCATTTTTTATTTTTGAGTCACTGTTCAGAGATATTTTGCCAACTATTTAAGCACTGATTTATACGTACAGAAAGAAAAGCAAGCACCTGCAGTGCCAAATATGAGGACGGAGATGGATGCTACCTCAACAAAACCAAAAGAAAAAGGAAAATGCCACTGCAACAGCTCTCTGTGACTAGCCACAGCAAAATAGACAGGGTGAGAAGCAGCAGCTCTTCTGCCAACTTAATGGCCAAGAAACTCGTCATCCGCATGCTGATGGTGATCGTGATTTTGTTTTTCCTTTGCTGGACTCCCATCTTCAGCGTGAACGCCTGGCGCGCCTTCGACACCGCCTCGGCGGACCAGCGCCTCTCGGGGGCTCCCATCTCCTTCATCCACTTGTTGTCCTACACGTCGGCCTGTGTGAACCCCATCATATACTGCTTTATGAACAAGCGTTTCCGCACGGGCTTTCTAGCCACATTCACCTGCTGTGCTAAGCAAAAGCCCCCGGCGATCCAGGGAGAGGTCGGTGAGGACGAGGAGAGGAAGACCACAGGGGCTTCGCTCTCCAAATGTTCTTACACGCACATGAACGCGCCTGCACCGCCCTGAGCTGCGTCAGAAGAGGCTACCGGTGGCCTACAGAAGTTCAGATATTTATCTCATGCTCTTGTAAAGTGACTGCGGCATCAGGTGAACACGATTTCGTTCTGAGGTAACGCAACACTTCGGCTGACAGTAAACGCAGGGAGAATTTGATGGGTAATGGCTGCTATCACTGTCTGATCCTTTTATCACTCCCTTCAAAAGTACAAAGGAGGAAGGCTCTGAAGACAAGGGACTTCACAAAAAGTCTTAGAAGATGCTTTTATTTGACATAAATTCTCCTGTAAAAATTGGTGCCCTTTACACCAACAGCTTAGCTCAGTTTTCAGCTGCAGTTCACGGAATTTCCTAAAATTTCCAAGATGCTAATAGACTCCCCTCAAACATGACTACATATACTGCAGTCTTCACTTCAGTATCTCTGCATCCTAATCAAAATCTTTGGTTACATTTGTAATCATTTTTTTCACATTATTTTTGCTGAGCTAATACGTGTTGAGATCATTTTAGTGTCTGGTCAATTAAAAGAAGAATTTTGAAGTGGGGATAATGGGTTTGTCCATGTGAAAATAACGCTTTTCAGTAAAATAACGGTGGTTGGGCCTTTTTTAATAAAATGAAAATAAATATTGGTGACTTTGTGGATGGAATGCATTCTTCCTATAGGCAATAACCTAAGTTAGCATCATTTCACGTATTTTTGGTTTAAATAAACCCCACAGAACAAGCACAAAGAAGCGGCCCTCTTCCGTGCAGCCACAAGCATCCATGCGTGCACGTGGCAGGGCCTTAGGTGAGGCCCAAGGGCTCGCATGGAAATTGTCACACTGGGAAGCACAGGGAGAAACGCTCGGCATACAGGCAAAGAGGCGATTTTACAACAGACACAGGACTGCAGACGTAGGAGGGTGCCTATGGTTGTAATCCATTTCACAAAGATATTCACAGTCACTCCTGACGTGGTACTTCTCACACGGAAAGAGAAGCCACCGGACGTAGAAGGGCAGAAAGAGCCCACGCAATGAGCAAAGGCTGGAAGACCTGCTCAGGAACCAGTTTTCCTAAATTTCAAAATAACTTTTCGCCAACTACACGTATTTGTAAACAGACTCAACACAGAAAACCAGAATCATTTGAATGATGTAACTGTCGGTGTTCTACTGAGCGAGGAATTCAGGCCCTTTCCCGTGCGGCGCACGGGTGAGCGCTCAAGTCCTGCCCTTTGCTCTGTGGAGCTCAGCAGGAGAAGTTGTATCATTTATTTCGTTTTGTGAAAATACCCTGTTGGAGATGCTTCTGCCTTCTAGCAGAGTCAGTACCGTTTGAAAAAACTTGTTATTAGACAGAGATTAAATTTGGGCACAGCGTGGAATGTAGTTGTGGATATTAAATATAACCCCTCTCAAGGTTTTTAATCAGGAAAATCTGATCTCTTTACAGAATGATTTTAAATTGGAAATACAGCTGGAGTTCCAGGCACTCAGATTCATGTTCTGCACTCAATTATTGCTTGAAATGGTTTACCCATACAATTTAGCACACAACTTTGGCTATTGCTTTTTTGCATCCAGCTTGTCCACAGACAGGAAATTAAAAAAAAATAAATTGTAACCACTATTTATGCACAATCCATAGAAACAATGTTTGGCCTGACACATTAATAAAGCAGCACTGTTCCTGGAACGGTGCTGAGACTGCTGACTTCCATCTGACCTTTTGCAATTACCCACCAAATTAAATTAGGGGACTTAATTGATAAAAAAGAAACAAAAATTTTACTTCACTTAAGGATGGAGGATGAGACCCTCTAAAAACCTATCCTGTGTGTCGAAACCGAAGGAACAAACTCAGCTCCTTTAGGATTTATGTGGAACATTGAGAGCAGAAAAGGTATTTGTAAAGTATTTTATACCATCTGCAAGACTGGCTGTATTATAGGATATAGTTTAAAAATTGTTGTTTAAGTTGTTTAAGTAAGAAAAATAATCACATTTTAACAGTAAACTGGATGTGACTATTGCTGACTCTGTGCTGTACCGCGAGACAGTCAGCTTCATTGCTCTGTGTGCACTTTAAAAGGCAAATTGCTTTCTGTAGATGTAGATTCTGTGGTACCTTTAGAGCCCACGTAGCGGTACGGGCACCGTTCACCTGCTCCCACTGATTTAGTCCGAAGAGAGCGGTTTCAGATGAAAGGCAAAAGCTGTTTTCAACAATGCCTTAATCAGATCACAGCCCCCATGGCCTCCAGTGCCTGCGGCTGACAGGAGCAGAGTCTCTGATTGATCCCCCACTCGTAACTCTCAGGGAGCACAATTTGGAGGTGATGAAGTGAGGGAGGCAGAAGATGATGATCCTGGTAGAGTGACGGTTGGGTGACAAACAGGGAAGGGTTAGAGATGTGCCAGCATGGACACGTTTCCATTTGTCCAGGGCTTGTTCTGTGCATGTGTCATTAGACCAACACATAGCTCTTTGACCAAGCTCCCAGTGTCAGAGCCACACGGCAGATTCCAGCAAGGAGTAGGAATTACGGTTTTAAAATGCACTACTGCAACCCAGTCATTTTGTCCCCTTCTGCCCTGGTGTCCTAGCAAATTTCAGCCTTTCTGCAAACCACGTGTATCTTAATGCCACTTTCCCTGATCTGTGAGTTGTGGAAGTCATTCCTGCTCCGAGTGTTGCCCTTTCACTGCTAGAGAGTCGTGGGATTCTCCTAGCACCTTTAATTCAGATACTGCCGTTATGTCAATGTACTTCAACAACAAATGTGGGTGGAATAAACATAAAAATAAGAGCTCACAAAATCTCCTTATTTTTACATTGGTTTATAGGGGTTCGCGAGAGAATCCTACCCTCAAAGTCCACAACGGGCAGTATGTGAGGGCAAACTGTTTCCCAGATGTAGCAGACAAATGGCAAAACAATAAATTTTGAGTGTATAATGTCCATAGATCTCTCAAGTCTTTCTCTTCTTCCCCTTTCTCCCCTGACTCATTGGTTTTTTCCTCTCCTTGTCTTCCTCTTATCTCTTCCAGCTGCATGTCACCATCTTATTTTCTTCTGTACCCTTCCCACTCTCTGGGTTACTTTTCCCCCACCAAAAATTGCTAGGTGTTTTTTTCCTCTTTGACAGCTTTGTTTTCCTTCCCAGAAAGCACTCTCACCTTCATTTCCCCCATCACCCCAGGCTGACAGGCTCCTGAAACACATCGCTCCAAGCAATACACCCTGCCCACAGCCGCCTAGAACCCTTCGTCTGCGTTCACACATCCTCCACGCACGCGGAACACGCTAAGCCGTAAACCCATAGCGCTAAACAACGTCCAAGTCCTCCTTCGCTACTCCTGTTGTTACTACTTGCAATCTCTGTTGTTAGGGTGCGCTTTAACGACAGATCCCTAAAATTCGGTTGAATACAGCACCGGAGGGGGGCCACGTTAGGGATGTATTTCACCGTTGCCAGGGCAAAATACAGGTGGTCTGAATGAAAAGCGGCACGTGGATTTGGAGCTGCAGCCACTAAAGATTTACACTGCCTTTACACGAGTCGTGGCCTCTTTTCCGACGCGGTCAAGCCCTTCTTGGCTAGATGGTGAGGCTGCCCGCGGTCCCACCTGCCACTCCTGCCTCCGAGCTCCCAGATGGTGCAACCCACGTTCGCGCATCGTGGCTCGTCACGCTTTCCGGGCTTGGAACAGGTTATTTCAGAGTCGGACCATACTGAAATAAGGCAACACAGAAATATTGCAGCCAAAGCACGGCAAACTGACACACACTCACCTGGCTTCCAACGGTATTTAGCGGGACTCCTCTTCAAAGCAGGCACTTGCCCAGACCACGTGCAGAGCCGCAGTAGGGCAGGAGGCTAACTGGAAGATCGGTTGCCTTTCACAGGACCTCACGGAGAGAGGCTGCCAGGAAAATCTGAACAACCGAGGTGCCGGGTTTAACGCTGCTGGTGTGCCTGCACCAAAGCTACTCTACCGTCAGGTATACTCGCGCTCTGCACACACCAGAACGTGGTAGGCATTCACTCACAACGGTCAAACCATCTTACGACTGCGATGGTGAATGCAGTTTTTAAGATGTTTTTTTCCTCACGAGGCATTGATCATGGGAGTATTCTTTCAGGTGTTGCGAGGTTTTTAATAACTACTCATCTCATTAATTTCTCAGATACACATTTTTCCATACCTGATGCTTTTCCATACAAATCAAGATACACAAACTAAGAGTGTCTTCAGATTCATGGATGGTACTTATTTCCTCTTCCATTTCTCAGAACTTTGGTAAACATGTCTCTTTCCCTTTAGTCTAAATTCAGTGGATGTTGAGAGAAACTTAGGGTTCCTAGTGGCAAAAGATGCCTGTTTCTAAGAGGAAAGGGAAGAAAGAGACAACTTATCAGCTTTGAATAAGGATTGTATGAAAGGAGAGGCTGTAAACTTTCTATCACAACATCAGAGACAAGGCACTAGAGAGTACAAGAAAAAGTTGGGGTTTTTTAGGTTGTCGTGGTGGGGTTTTTTTCCTCAAAATGTCTTGCTCTTCCATTTAAAATATGGAGCAGACCAATCAAATCACACTTCACTCAGACTCGCATGTAGGTCAGCAGTCTGCTCACTCTCTGACCACAGTTTTCCAAACCGTTTTTCTACATGCATTATTCATTTACGTTAAACAGCTCCAGCTTTTTATGCAGAATCCATCCCTGGCTCTTCTTTCATCAGTTACCTCCACATCACAGTGATGTGTGCCTGAAAGATGCCAGAATTTCTAAGTCGTTTATAACAAGACCCATTTCTAGCATTACCTTTGTATTTTTTCCTCCTGCAACGCTTGTTAGGCTGCATTGGGTACCTACCAAAGGAAAAAAACCCACAAAGGAAATGCTCATGAATTGTAAAGCTCCTGCTTTCCTTGCCCAATGGCAAATCATCCCTGCTAGGAGTTACTTGTCTGCATCTCCACAGATGATTATAGCACAAAGACTTTTCTTTGGCTTCCGCTCCTAGTTGTGTCCAAAAAGCACTAATTTTGAGCTGGTGAGATGTCCCTTGTCCGCTGTACTGCGAGACGAGAACAAAACATCTTCATTAGCATCAGCAGGTAGCAAACTCCAAGTAGGAATCGTTCTGTGTGGGGTAAACACCTTTGAATTGATCTGCTGCTACTTTGGCAGTTGTTAAAGTTTTAAGAAATATCTCCCGATAGAATGAAAAATGCAACTGACGTGCCAAGTTGGATTTAAAATGGGATAGATCCCTGCGCAGCTCCTGGGAACGTCATACAAACACCGGTGTGCTACGTGTGACCGTTCAGGCTTCTTTCGTACAGAACCTACACGCAGAGGAAAGACGAGGGGCTGCTCGTGCTCTTGGCTTGCCATCAGAGCCTATTTGGGCTTTTTATCAAATGGACAGTGGCTCAGGGCCTTGTGCTGAGAATATTTAGCAACTGACAAGGGTCCTCACTCATGGCCAAGTGAAGAATGACACACCGAGGTGCAACCACAGGGGCACCTGCAATAAACAGTACCCAGGAGAGAATGGGCAGCCAGCTGGGCACGCTGCAGTGACTCCTACAAACCTGCCACAGGCCTTCTAACACCCGAGAACTTCAGGATTTTGCACCTAAACTGAGGGTAGATGCGGAGTAGCCAGAACTGCCTCCGTGCTCTGAAACCGGCTCAGAACTCACCCCACAGCCCTGTGGTGGCATCTGGCAGCATTGCTGTCACCAGCCTGCTGTTATTTGTAAAGGAACAGAAGGATAGCAACGTCATCCCGGACACCCTGTCTTTGGAGCTACTTTTTCTGGTGGCTTCCCTAAGGGGGGTCCTGCCACAGTCCACGTGGAATTAGGAGAAACAACACGACGTTTATGGCACTGAAACAAACTTGTTGCATTAGAGAGGGCGCAGCTGCGGCTTCTGCTGAAACCCCAACCTCGCGTCCCTTCCAGCTTCCCAGGGTGCTACAACTAAATTTAACGCACCTCTGGCCATCTGATGGGAAGGACAGAGGTCATCGCAGGATGAGGAGGCTGCTGTCTCTCGAAGACAGAGCTTTTTATTTGCAATCCAGACATTGTCAAGCTGAGTTACAAGAAAATCGGTAGTGACTAAAGCAAATTCTCGGCTGTAAGACAGATTCTCACGGTGGATTTTTAATAAGAAGAAAGTTCTGCTAATATCAAAGTCACTGACATTGCAGATCTAGGAAAAGGATCCAGAAAACGTATGTTGGTGCCTTTGTGTTAATTAAATAGGAAACCTGTTTAAATAGTGTCAACTGGCTGAAGCAAAACAAATACAGTGCAGGGGAGACTGTCATGCATATCTGTGTGTTCCCTGGGATTTTTCAAGCATTTTTTCCTTTTGTATTTATTTCCTTCCTTTTTTTTCAAGCAGTGAAAAGTAAAAGCTGGAAATTCAGAGAACATTTATTGAAAGGCAGGGTTTTCCATAAGACATTGAATGTTCATTCACCTCCAACGTGACTCCTCCACTGCACTGATTTGTCAAGCGTTCATTAAAACCAGGACAGACTTTCTTTGCTGCACCCTGAAGCCAAGACTGGTGAGCCTCCAATTACAGTCTGTGCGGAGCAGAAGAGATAGAGGAGAGGAAGCCAGCTGCAGGTGTGCAGCTTCGTCCTCTATTTCTTCAGTGAGAATTTGCAAGAGATTAGAATCATAGAATCGTTTAGGTTGGGAAAGACCTTTAAGATCATCAAGTCCAACTGTTAGCCTAACACTGCCAAGTCCACCACTAAACCACGTCCCTAAGCACCACATCTACACATCTTTTAAACACCTGCAGGGATGGCGACTCAACCGCTTCCCTGGCAGCCTGTTCCAATGCCCAACAACCCTTTCAGTGAAGAAATTTTTCCTAATATCCAACCCAAACCTTTCCTGGCACAACCTGAGGCTGTTTCCTATTGCTTGCCACTGGAAAAACAGAACGACACCCAGCGAGACCAGTAGAAGAGAGAATATTTATACAGACAGTGACTGAAGACAAAGCTGAATCCAATGGACCTGCAGCTGGAAACGTTCGTCAGAGCCCAAACATAAGGCTGAGGGCAGCAGGGAAGGTGAACGGGAAACATTTTGGCCTTGTAGAGTGGGGAAAAAAAAATCTATAATAAGGAGGAAAGGATAAGGTGATCTGATCTGTGGAGAGAGAGAAAATCACTGCAAACACCTTTTGGTGTCGGATTGCCAAGACCCTCGTGAGAGCAAGAGAAAAGGCAGCTGTGCCCTGTATGGGAAGGGGGCACATGGAGGCAGACAAAAGGTCCCTTGGGCAGCAAGATGGAAGGAAAATCAAACTTCATTTCGGGTACAAAAGCACCTATTTTCAGCAAGGTTGAGAGATTTGAAAACAACTACTGGCTTTGCATAGATTGCTGCTGCTGAGGCCAAACTGACAGGAAGGCAGAGCAGGCAAGCGGGGCAGAGGGTCTCTGCAGCACACCCCAGGCAGGGGATCCAGACGCAGAGGTGCTCCAGGGCCGCGGAGAGCCTGCTGCAAACCCAGCAGTAGCAAGCAGAGCGTGCTGCCAGTAAGGGTCAGGCATCTCTCCCGTAAGGCGCTTAACCTACACTGCCACAACGCTGTTACGCTCTAGTCTGGGTGGCGGGTTAAGAGAATATTAACACTGCGTTCCTCTGTCCCCAGGCCCAATAGCCCAAGCCCCCCAAACACTGCGCATCCGTGGGACCTACCGAGAGCTGCACCTCCTCCTCACCCGCCAGACAACACAGGCCTCATCTCTGCCACCTGTGGCAGGGTGGGCAGCAGCCAGGGACGCTGTACCCCATCGGGAAGAACTGGAAGTGACAATGATTCCAGAAACTATAAAAACCAGTTGTGGTCAGGTAAGTAGAAAAAAAAACCCCAGATCAAGGGATTATTGAAAAGAAGAAACAAAAAACCCTGCAACCAACCCCCTCCTCTACCCTCAAACTGTGGTGCTTTGTGCTTCATAGTGACCAGCAACTGAAAGAGCCTGCTCGTCACTAGCATCCTGTACGTGAACTGGAAAGAGCGGTGCTCTCTGCTAGGAGGAAATCGGCATTGCCTCTCCTGCCCCTTCGGTCTCCTCACTGTGACGGCTGACAGCAGCAGTCTGTTACGCACCTCGGCGCTACCAGTTGGCTTCGCTGGATAATAATTTCCAATTCTACGTGTCTGCTTAGACTACAATGCCTTTTACATTCAATTATTCTCCAAGAGCAGCATGTTTCTAAATTAATATCAATTCACCAAAATGCAATTTTATAACTGATTCATGTTGCACCTGCACTTCCTCCAAATTTAGTTGGAATAACGTTTTCTAATCTACTACTACATAAAAGAAACTGAAGAACTTCGATACTCTTTCCATACGCCCCTGGGCTCAAGCGTAGCCATCTGTGCAGCTTCAGGCTCCGCTGCTGTGCCAAGAACTGGTATTTACTTACGTTTGTCCTTGGTCCTCTCTGGGGCAACATATTTGTGCAAGAGCTGTTGAGTCCTTTGCTGTGCCTCTGTGAGACTGCCCACCTGCGTGACCAGTTATCGCAGATAGCGGTCGGAAGGGCTTTTGAAGAAGGGACGCTTGGAAACACCTGCTATTTAGTTACACCATCAAGTTACTTTACCTCTGCTATGTACTTTTTTTTACACTGCAAAATTTAATACCTGTCTTGAGCTCCCCTTACTCTGTTTCACAATATGAGCCTTTCTCTTTCACCCCCGATGACTGAGCCCTGACAATTCCCTTTTCCCATGGGGAGTGAGTCATCTCATGCTCTCACACACAGGTCACTAACAAAACTATTGTTTTGTATCCAGGAAATTAAAGCAATTTCTGATTGCTCCTCCTGATGCATTTTGATTAGCTTCATGAAACTCTTCAGGCTAATTTTAGTAATATTTCAGGATTTCCATGTCCTGCCCGAGAAGTTACTTTTCTATAACGTCGGGCCCATTTGAACAATTTGGTTTCTTGCATTTGGGCCTTTCAGCTCTTTCCATGGCATGAAGGGAGAAGCGATGACTTGCCTCTCTCTTACGGAGCGGCCCACCAACGGCACTGAAAATAAGGGGAGACAGACGTGTTTTCTAGATTTCACTCTCTGCAATGCCTTTTCAGGGCTGACAGCACATACCTACGTACTGTTAAGGGAGGCAGAGGTTGTGGGCAGCAGGGAGAGTGTGGATTAAAATTCCTGACACCTGGTGAAGGAGAAGCATTTTCAGGCCACTGAATGAGTATGTAGATTGTGTCTGTATTGAAATAAGAGGAAATTAGCCTAAAATGTAAACATCTAAATGTCTTTTGGCCTGGGTGAGTGGATGAGGTAGTTTATGCCTGCAACAGAAGTCACTAGGAAGGGATAAATCTTGCAAGAAATGGTCTAAATAAAGGTGCAGAACTCCTGAGGTGCAGCTGCTGACCTGGAAACCTTGTATGCCTCATTAGCTCATTCTGCATCAAGCCCAGTCTGGGGTCAGTCCCATTTAAAAATACATCAGGACAGAATCCAACTCAGATGTGTTCAGTAGGACTTAATTCTGACCCAGCACCCACCTATGGAGGGTGGTGTGGGGCTGGGGCAGCCACTGAAGCTAAGTCTCCATCGGGCCAGCTGAAGTGAAGGCTTCTTTAATTGTTCTTTCTCAGGTTATTTAGACCAGATAGAATCATTTTGTTGAAAATGATACAAACCCTCCGGTGCCTTATTAACACTGAAAATGTTCTTCTTTCTCCTTCCTAATGAATTGAAATTTGGAACTAGATGATCTTTAGGGTCCCTTCCAACCCAAACCATTCTATGTCATCTTGCATATGATTTGATACTTTATACCTGAGCTTCTTGACTCCTTATACCTGAGCTTCTTCACTCCTTACCCACGACAGTGAATTGTTACAGATTGTAACTCAGCTCTGACAGACAACAGCAGCTCACTGAGTTATTCATCTGTTATTTGACTTTTCCTATTTTACATTGTTAGGTTCTAGCATAAAATGACTCACAAGTTCTGGCCGTAAGAGCAACACCTTAACTGGTACTCGACAGAGGGGTTTCAGATGTGATCATCCCTCCACCTGAGCCAACATCACGACTGGCTGGTGGGGAAAAAACCCCACAAGTGACACTTTAATGCCTGCATCCATTACATGATTCACAAGTCCCATCAGCCCTGAAATTTCCAGCAGTCTGGCTTAACAACTAGCATTCACCTTTGCTGTTTCCTCTCTCTCCTTTCATCTTATGTAACATTTGGGTAGTACTTAGGCTTAACTTAAGGTCTAAACTCACTGTTTCCACCCCAACGTGAGACCTGGACAAATGTCCTTTGCATCAGGATAATACTGATATTGGGACTGTTCATTATCCTGATGCAGGAAATTCAACATACCATAGTACTTTTGCAGAGAACACAAGCTGACTAGCAGTTAAAACATCATTTTTAAAAGAAAAAGACATTTTCGTAGGCCCATACATACTGAATTAATTGAAAAACCAGATAAACATCAACAGTGTTAGTGTTCAGTCTAATATGACCAGCTGCAAAGAATTTATTTGTTAAAACAGGATGAAAGTACAGATGAAAGAAAGAAGATAGACTGTAATATAATGTGAAACCCATTAATAGTCTCCTCAGATCCTGGCAGATGAATGGCAAAACTCTACCCGTATTTCCTAACTGTGTCCCTCCAGGTAGCTGGAGGAACAAGCTGCAAACAGAGATTCACGTATCATTTTTAAAAGCTATGACTGCATGACACAGATTTTCTCCTTGCTGTGAAGATAATCCCATGCATGTAGTAAGCCTAGTTTATAGTTCTGCCATCCTAACATCCAGTGAGAAGAGATGGATATTTTATTTTCTAATCTAACACATTTATATTGGTAGCTGATACTCATTTTCTGGAAGTTTACCCGTAAGCTGACAGTAAAATGTTGTGCAAAAGCAGAATTTTATCAAAATTTATCATTTTATGCTCCAAATTTTGAAGTAGTCCAGGATATAGACAGCCAGATCATAAGTTTTAGGATGAAACACACTTGGCTCGTGACAGCTCAGATAAAGACAAGGTATCTGAAGGTAGAAATACAAAACAACAATAAAAATCACATCACATTGCTCTTTGAATGAATAGAATTGTTAACAACTTGAAAAAGTGAACCACATGGTAGAAAGAGCAGATGTATTTGAAAGCTTAAGCACTCACCAATTGCATTTATCCTCCCAAAATAAGGAAAATAATTTTCCTTATCAACATAATTGAAAATTAAATGAAGAATAAACCCGTTTCAAACCACTGTTTGATTTGTGTGTCTATTCAATCTCCAAGGTAAAACTGTTTACCAGAAATTGATGCAGAAGTCCAAAACCTTCTGAACACGCGAAACTGGGAAGACTATAAACATCAGTCTCACAACTGAGGCCATCACAAGCAGCGGAGTCCAAAACCCAGGCATGCTGTAAAAAACAGTATGGAGCAACAAGAGAACTGTCACAACACACAGACATGCCCACACAAAGGTTAATCCACAGCAGCCCCTTTCAGAAAGAATTTGGTTTGCTTGGAACTCTATTCCAAGATTTGCTGTCACTCATCTGTAATCTGCACCCCACTGCCACAAGTCACGTGCGTTTGGAAAAACAATAAACCAAATTCCTATGTTCAACAAGAATTTTGGGTTGGTTGCCTACTTTATTAATGCAAGATTTAACTTTTTTTCTTTTTAATTGTTTCAGATAGCATTCTGCTTTGCCTTACTGCAGCTTGCCACACCGTGCCACCTCAGCTACACTTCATCAGTGCTTGCAGTGACGTTACACAAATCAGGATGCAACACCTGCAAAACATGAGCAGCACAAAGGAACAATGGGAACGCCTACTTTCTTCCCTCAAAAGAAGTAGATGCTGTATTAGAAACTGCATTAAGAGGCAAAGTTGCCTTGTCTGTACGTTGAGGTGCTTCTCAATCCTGCAAACAAAGAATTCCACAGAATTATGTTAAAAGTATGAGAAATTTAAAATTCTTGCTTTCAAAAGGCAAAGCATAGCAACAGTTTTATCATAGAATGGTTTGGGTTGGAAGGGACCTTAAAGACCATCTAGTTCCAACCCCCCTGCCGTGGGCAGGGACATCCTCCACTAGACCAGGTTCTGGTCTCAAAGCCTCATCCAGCCTGGCCTTGAACACTTCCAGGGATGAGGCTTTAAGCAACCTGGTCTACTAGAAGATGTCCCTGCCCACGGCAGATGAGTTGGAACTAGATGGTCTTTAAGGTCCCTTCCAACCCAAACCGTTCTGTGATTCTACGATAAAACTGTTTCTACATTAAAAAAAATCAGATATACCATTTCCTATCCTAATGATTTCATGTTAAAATCCAATAATGTTGCTGAACCTCTCACACAATTTTAGAACTCCCAATTGTGTTTTGTAAGACAGTAAAGTCAGTCACCATGAATCCTCGATCTGCTCTTTCCCAATTTCCACAAAGTAAAATTGCTGACAGTGAGAGAACTGAAAAGGAATTTGAAGTGCATCTAACTGAGAGCAAACAGAAAAACGTACCAGAAAAGACCTAATTAAAGACATTATAGTAATACATACCCAGGGATGAAAGGGATCAGTGGAAGCTAAAAAGATACAAGCCACCCATTTGTGTCTTTGGAGGGTTTTATGTGTCTGTAGATCTATGTGGTGCTGCATGAGATGTTTACGCAGATAAAGAAATATTTAGGGCTCACACTGAACTAAGCTCAGCTACTACATGCACAGACAGAAGTGTCATGCAGAGTTGTTTTGGACAGAGACCAAAAAATACGAAGTTTGAAGACACTGCTGTCATGTTGGCCACGTGTAGTGAACACACCAATGTGATCTCGGGATCACAGCACAGAGACCTTGGCTGGATTAGTTCTAACAGATTATGCACAATTCCGTCAGAATTGTCAAATCAAGAAGAAACATTACAATAAAGTGGCTCACAAAAAAAACCAAGTCACTGGGCTCAAAACAAAATTCAACTCGGAGATTTCAAGAGCTAATTATATGTGCATGACCAGCTGGCTATTAGTTTCAAGACAGAAAACAGTACCTACAGATACTGACTTCTGTCTTTCATACAATTGTTGCAGTTACTGTTCAAGCAGAACTATTAAGTTTTTAAAAAGACTTCAGTGATATGGTCTGTAAGGCTGCACTTTCTGTAACAAAATCCTTCTGTAGAGGATGGCCAACAGGTAGCAATTTATTACCAATACCTTAATGTACTGGTAGAGCAGGGAACAAATGAATGCAGATGCTACTGTTTGTATGTCAAAGACTTGAAGGTCAAGTCACTCAGGAGAAGCTGAAGGAGAAAGTTAGAGATGGAGGTAGGGCATAGAAATAGCTTGAACAGCACAAAGTCCCACCTTGCCCGTGAAACACATCCGTGGGGATTCGCAGAGGTGGAAATGGACACATTTCCCAGTGAACAAAACAGCAAAGAGAACAAAAGTATTTGAGTTAAAAGCAGAGAAGATTTAAGGCTTTAATGAACACAGAAGAGGGGGCAATATGACAGCAAATATAATTAAAAGATGAAAAATAAGCAAAGAATTTCTATATTCAGAGAGAGATTCACAGGCACCTTTATAGGGTTCCAAATTACTTGTGTCATCTTCTGATAAAGACCTGCACGTGGTTAAGGCCAGGTCTGCAGAAAGTTCCATTCTGTGTACCTGCCAGCAGCTCAAAAAAACCCAACTAACATTCCTTCCTCCCCACCACAGCACAACAGTAGGAACAGCAGAGACAGATGACAGCACGTAGGCTCAAAAGTCTTCACCTTAATACTGACTCCTCTCTCTTAAATTATGCAGCAAAACGTACACATTCTGAGAAAAACTGCCAAGTAATAAAGAACCTGGAAAAGTACTCATGAAAAGTAAGGGAACTGAGACTAGAATACAAAGGCAACAGCGCACAGGCAAGACAACAGCAAACTTCTAGCCATCCTTTTCCACACTCAACGGAGATGCAGAACCTGAAAGATATCAAAATTCAGGCGGCTTTATCAGATCGCTTTATCAGATCTTTTTTAGACAGCAGTTAGCTTGCAAGTTTGCTTCTACTGAAAATCAAGACTTCAACTTACTCCTCTCTAGCATACATAATTAATGTTGATATTCAATACAAAAGTGTTTTAAAATAAATAATATGGGCTGTAATTCATGCATTTGGCCTCGCACCAAGCATGTGCTACTGGGTATCAGCAATACATCCCCTTCACGGACACACTGAGCACACACCGGTTTTTCCTACCCTCCTCAGAAGCATGCGACTCCAATGTAAATAGGGTACTGCGATAAGTAAACCACCTGTCCCAGTTCCATAGTTCTGAACGTTCTGAAATGGCATCTATTGTATGTAACCCTTCAAATGAATCCCTTCCACTAGCAAACAATTTCACACCGTTCTCCTTTTCATCCTCTAATCTGGATTTTAACAGGTTTTGTTGTTGAGACTATCTATAGAGCTCATTGCCAAGGTTTAGACGATGAGATTTTTTGTATCTGTAGTTCTTCATCTAAGACCAGCACCAACCCATGCAGTTTCTTCCACTAAAGTTTAGCCGTGACCGTTTTCTTAACCTCCATCTAACTTCTATTCTGTTCCAAAAGAATCAATTTATCATTCCACAAACGGACTGCAAGGGTCCTTGAAATAATTTTCAAATGTAATCTGCCCATACTGTCCGCTTCAAACTGCAGCAGCTCTACCCGTGTTGAGTTTCTGGCTATCTTATGTCTTAGCAACAACGGTGTTCACCTCTGCAGATGTTCCAATAAAAACCTGCAATGCTTCCTTACAGTCCAATGATTTACTTTTCCCAGTGAAACTCTCTCTCACGCTCTTGCCACACCTTCCT
This sequence comes from Rhynochetos jubatus, assembly GCA_027574665.1. Lineage (NCBI taxonomy): Eukaryota > Metazoa > Chordata > Aves > Eurypygiformes > Rhynochetidae > Rhynochetos > Rhynochetos jubatus. The sequence continues at coordinate 61,136,949 of CM050651.1, read as the reverse complement.
AACAACCACTTCTGGCCCCTTCAGGGTTTAGATGGATAAACTAGTAGTTCTTGTATTAGTTTAATGCAAAACTAGTCCTGGGAGGTTTCTGCCACCCCAAATTCTCTCTCTGCTGTGGCCACTTCCCATCTCAGAAACATTTTTCAAGCGCATGTGTAACTTGTGCTTGCAAACTCCAAGAGCACACAATTTCCAGTTGTACCTTACAACCCTACCAGACTACGCTGTCAAAGCAAGAAATAAGCCGCCTTGATTAATTTCTGGTTCTAATTGTTAATCAACTGAAAGAAATATCAGTCTGCAACAGAAAAAGAATGAAAATAAGTCAGGTATACTAGTTGCAATAATGAAGTTGGTGAAGTTAAACAATTAAACACAGTTCATTTTTTCTTATTTAATAAATAATATAAAAAAGTGAACCGGTGGGTTTTTTTTTTTTTACATTATTGGAAAAAACAGTTTCTTATCTAACTCCGGTAATAATACAAGCAATAATGAAACCAATTTAGACTTTTGGGTGGACATTCCATATCCCGCTTAAGTGGAGTCCAGTGCACACAGCCTCACAACTACTGATGACTTCTCCACTCCTGGGGTTGGTCTTCTTCTGTGGTCTGTTCTGGATCCAGAGATGACCTCACTGTTCATTTGCGCAAAAAAAAAAAAGTCACATTCCTTGTTAACATTGAAAAGATCCACAAAAACGTGTCAAGTTTCAACACCTGGTCAAATCATAATTACTTTTGTACCATCATACAGATGTTCAATTATGGTTTTCACATCAACAGTAACATGGCATTTTATCTTTAGCCTTGTAGGGAAGAAATAAAACTCGATAGCATATGCACGTACACACACAGAGAGTACACTTGACAAAAACACTTTTATGTGGTTTACATTTCACTTTTATTTAATCCTCAAAACTGCCCATATTGCAGGGTTTTTCTTGATGAAATATGGAACTGAGCAATTAATTCTACAAAATTATGGTAAAAACTTGCTCATTTTTCTATCTTATTGCTAAGAAACTTTACAGGTGCACAGTTTGTAAAAATAACCCTTTTAAGACTGAATGCATACACATGCTACAGGATTTTAAAGAAATGACATTAGCATAGCACCTCCAGATGGGGCAAATGCAGTGCTGAACACAGAATGCTTACAAAGTTAGAACTGCTCGTTTAGTTTACAGCTTCTAAACGGAAGAAATTGTTCAGTCCTAAAAGGGTTAAGTAGAAACCCTAATATACTTCTTTTTCTAACAAAGCTGCCACTCAATCCCACAGTACAGTGCTTGAAAACAAAGTCAAAAGTCTGGCACAGGAAAGTATACACATTTGTTCAGTACTCATAAACACAGCTGCTTTTGAAAGAAAGTAAATAATATGGTTAATAATTGAAGAGCATCTTAGTTTCAAGATGGGCACCTCTACGGAGTCACTGAATCTACAAGTGGGTAGCTTACTTCCAATAGAGAATTTGTTTCAATCGACATTGATGTTTTGTATATGGGCAATTCACTGATTAATGGCTTGAGTTCGTGTCTTTTCAGGTAACCATTCTCATCTTACAAGTCTGTGCAATGAAAAGAAGTACAGAATATCATTATTAACACAGTTGTGGGATGCCCTCAGGGCAAATAATCAGGAAAAACATCAGCAGCAGATTAAAGACTACGCTAGTGTTGAATTCTGAAATGCTGTTCCAAACAAAAGAAAACGTGTAAAGGCATAGCTAAATTGGAGCACTTAATTTGCTTCTTCCTATAGTTGGAACTATAACAACATTCTGAACACAGACTCAATCTCTATGTATATAGAATTAACAGCAGACTTAACAGCTAGACTTGAACAGTTATAATAGTTTCATACTGAAACAATCTAAAAGTAGTTTTATCAAGATCTTGAGATATTGTTAATATGAGAAACCGATTAACAGCTCACAAGGCCAATAAATGTAACGATATCACCCCATGGGAAAAGGTTCAGGAGGATAATATATCTGAACAACTGGACATCTTAACAACAGCAAGGACCTGGAAGACCATTTCTGTACTACAGAATAACTACTGGCAACAATGGAGACACAAGCCCAAGGGAAAAATGGGGTTTAAAATGGTCTTGTAAGCGGAACTTAGTCTCTTTTTTTCACCCACTTGGCTGTAGTGTGTAGAACAGCAGAAATTAGGCTAAGTCATTAGGTTCTTTACACGTCAAGGAATATTATATCTATTGGGCAAAATTATTGCAAGTAAAGAAACTGAATAGAAAAAGTATTGCATTTATATGTAAAAATTTTAAAATAATGAGTATAAAAGCAGGTGTCAAGTTCTGAAAAGCTATTTTAAATCGTCTTTGAAGGTTAAAAGGCTTGTTACGGTTTGCCTACTGTGTGTGTATCATGGTCTGTTCTTGAATACCCTCTAAATCTGATATATATCTCTTGCTTATTTTAATTCTCAGTCTAATTAGTGATGAAAATCTGTGGCTTTTGAATTAAGCCGTACTGTAAGATACTTATGTGCCTCTAACAAAAACACTGTGAAATGATTCCTGCCACAACACAATTAAAATGAAATTTTATAGCACATACAAAGGTAAACAGATTTGCAAGTAAATGCCAGTAAACAGTTTAAAACAGAGATAAGGCCACAATGAATTCTGCCCTTGGTCACTGAATCGGAGATGAGGTGAGGCAGTATTCACTAGTGCTAAGAACCAGCATTGCAACTATGTCACGGGAGTACGGCTGACAATACACAATAGCAAACGTGAAGGCCTGTGGTAGCATACAAGCACATTTGAAAAGGACAGTGGCACGGATTTTACTATTAGCTAAATGCTCGATAACCGATTTCCTCCTTTAACCACGCTGCTTTCACACATACGACAGAGCACAAAAACAAGTAGAACGGAGCGTCAGAGTACACAAATATGGTGCAGAGACAATGCTTTAAAATGGTGGTGGGTGTTGAAATCGGAATAAGCGGTCGGAAATAAAAACCCTATGAAAATGGTCACGATAACAGACAGGCTTGTAAGCAACGCACTGCAGGAAGCCACAGGTTCACATTTACACAGCAGTTGTGCCTCTTGCTTCAGGGTACAGAAATGGCTGAACACACCATAAACTTTGTGTTTTGGCTTTTGAAGAGGAAGATCACACTATCAGAACTTGTCCTACGCGTCTACGCCTAGTTCTGTGACTACAAATGAACTACTGGGGTATACTTTCAAATACGAATGAAGCAGGCAGGTCCACAAGGAGGGACAAAACATGGCAAAGTCAAAATGAAAAACAAATGCAACAACCAACAAAGTCAAAGTGCAAATGAGCCTTGAATTTATGATGGAGAGAAGACTTGAATGTTGCACAAGCTGTTGGCAGGGAAAGAGAAACCCACAGGAAATAAGGATGGGAGGAGTTGACATCTTCATAGTGCTTTCACGATTTTCTATTTGCCCATTTCTAAGTAGTAAAAGTTACTCCTAGTTATTATGGTATGATCACTTCACAATGAAAGTACATTCTCAATACAAGTGTTACACCAAAGTCTGGCCTAATTTACTGAACAGGATGAAGAAAAACATGCTGCTTGTGATTCTCAAGTGATGAAGGGCATCGCCTACTAATCCCATTTGTAGCACATACTTCTCATGGTATTTTAGTTACATGCCAACAAGACAGAAGACATGCTGCCAAATGAAGTTATTTGGAACAATTCACTTTCGAAATAAAACATTTAACTTACACTTAATACAAATTATGTACAAGATTAGAAAAACCTGAACAGATCCTGAAACATTTTCAGATGCAATATGACTGAGCAAGGAAGAGGGGGAGTAACCCAGTAACAACCCTTCAAAAACACCAACGTATGCCTGTGACATGAGCAATCATTAATATGACTGCTTGAGATGCCACGTTAAAAAGAACTCACGTAATGTTAGAACCTCATGAATTATCACTATAAATACATATTTAAAAAAGGAAAACAGAAATAACTATTAACAATGACTGAAAACAGAGCACTAAAGTTAACATACATTGCATGTATTGCAGGCAAGGCAGAGGCATTTTTTAAAGCTTTTGCACAGACTTCATATAATCTTAAAAAAAATATGCTGGCCTTTACAAGGTTCTACTTGCTGAAATAAAAACAATTTCAGTTCATAAAAAGTCACAAGACTTCAGTTTAAAAAAAGGAACAGTTCCAGCCACAGACCAAAAATATATATATTTTTTTAAAACTGGAAGAGTATGGTAATTAGATTATACAAGCATGGTCAGGCTTGGAACCTGAATATACTTCAGAGCAAAAGCTCAGAGGAAAAAAAAATATAAACTATTTGGTAACAAAAGTGTACTATATGTTGTGATACAAAAAAGGTATGGTGAAAATGTACCTTTTATACTAAAGCTTATACAAGTTCCTTGGTCCATAAAAACTATGTTGTGTTCATGTTTTCTAGTTTGCTCAACATGTATCCCAGCCACACTTTTTGTTTCTTGCCCATTTAAAAAAAACAGCTGAAAAATAGATTTTCAATAAAGTTCTTATGTTTCAGTTGTATTTTTTTTTTTTTATTGTGGCTTCTATATTTAAGATCAGCACTTGCAGGTAACAAGGTTCAAATAATATCACCTAGAATGGAAAGGTGTTTTCCCATGAAACCACAAAAATTGTTCAGTTCTCTTGAATGTAGCACTTAAAAGTCAGTTAAAGTCCAGGCAAACAACAGTAGTTAGGAAACTACAGTTGCCGTAGATGATGTGACATTGGTTGGATTTGTGCTGACGTTTGTGTAACTTCCCTCGCTGTTTGTATTTGTTTCACTGGAAGCCATGAGGCTTGAGTTGGCTCTGAGGATTGCTCCAGCAGCGCTGCAGTGTGGTCGTGGCCCTGGTTCCGGTGTGTATGTAAAGGTAAGGCTGGTGGAGTAAATTATGCCATCGTTACGGACCAAAGTTACTGGAACCTGGACTGGCTGGCGGACCCACCTCCAACCCTCTCGAAACGCAGAAATGTCTGGAACAACACATAGCATGCTCTCTGCACATCTGAAAAACAGGAGAATCAACTAAGCACAACAAATAGAACAGAATACGATAGTGCAGTTGGAAGGAACCTACAATGATCACCTAGTCCAACTGTCCGACCACTTCAGGGCTGACCAAAAGTTAAAGCACATTATTAAGGGCGTTGTCCACACGCCTTTTAAACACTGACAGGCTTGGGGCCTCCACTACCTCTCTGGGAAGGCTGTTCCACCCTCTCAGTGAAGAAATGCTTCCTAATATCCAGTCTAAAGCTCCCCTGGTGCAGCTTTGAGCCATTCCCATGTGTCCCGACACATGATACTAGGGAGATAAGCTCAGCACCTCTCTCTTCAGGAAGCTGTAGAGAGACATGAGGTCCTGCCTCAGCCTCCTTTTCTCCAAACTAGACAAACCCAGAATCCTCAGCTGCTCCTCACAGGACATGACTTTCAGCCCTTCACCAGCTTTTTTGCCCTCCTCTGGACACATTCAAATACCTGAACATCCTTGTTACACGGCAGGACCCAGAGCTGCACACATACTCCAGGTGAGGCTGCACCAACACTACATACAGCCAGATAATCACCTTTTGACCAGCTGGATGCAGTTTGCCCTCTTGGCTGCCAGGGCACACTGATGACTCATACTGAGCCTGCTGTCAACCAGATCCCTTTCTGCAGGGCAGAAAGTATACAATTGAGGGTATACGAGTACACACTGCAAAGCATCCGGTAAAAGGTAATGCCACCATAAAACCAGTGGGAAATACTGTACCTGTACATGGTTTCAGCTTCCACATCCCCAAACCAGACACGTAAATTTGGAGTGAAATTCTGTCCTGTAAGTTCCAACATTGCTACATCTCCGCCACCATTCAACTGGAAAGGGAGTGAATAGGAAAAAGAAGAAAATTCACAAAAAAACACAGATTAATAAAAAAATCCACACTCCTCTCAGGGGAAAACAAAAAAAAAAACAACCCCACCCAGAAAAACCCCACCCCACAAAAACCCCAAACAAACCCAGCAAATAACTTCTTCACATGTGTACAAGAACTGTAAACAGCACTGCTTCTATCAGCTGGATAAAACCGGAAGAAACACACCTACACAAACGAACTGTAAAGAAGTGACACAGCTAAAAGATACTGCCAATTAATTTGATATCCTGAAGGAACTTCTAAGTTCTGATAGCGGCCACTTAGAACACAAGTCAACAAGGCTTTGAAAACAACAAAGAATCTTGCAGAGAAAGTGTTAAGGAAGCTTCATGTTTTGCCACAGCAGAATGCTGATTTTCTTAATAAGGTTTCAGTCTGTCTCTCTTTGATCTATAATCGGCTGTTTGAAGGGCCAAAATCCATCTCTAAATAATCCAACAGAAGCAGAAGTCCTAAGGATATCATTACCATAGTATTTTAAGAAATAAAATTCTTAATGTACAAAACAATATTATTTCTGTAATAAACAGGCCCCAGTATTCTGAAATGTAGGTAAGAAAATATACTGCAACACAAACTAATTTCCCTATTTATGAAGCTAGTAACAATGTTTCCTACAGCATTCCAAAAATAAACTCACATAAAAGAGCTTATTAAAAAAATAAACTTACTTGAAGACTTTCTACAACAGGCACAGGTGTCACTGGAGCATGGACCGGTCCCATCCCCTCATAAAATGTGTATTCTGCTTTATCTGTGCTAATGATTGTCCAAGAAGCTCCATCATTAATCATTTCTTTATTTGGTTCTTTTGGGCATGGAGTGGCCTTAGGAAGAAAGAAAAGTTTTAAATTTGACCTGCAGGCTCATTTGCCAAGTCACAGAGCTAAAAACCAACTCAGACAGTACTTCTGTACAATACTTCTCATTAGTGATGATTTACACCTAGCCAGGATTTATTATTTTTCTTTTTAGAGAGTTTTTCACCATCCACAAAACAATGTAAACCACACACCGATACCTCAGTGTTTGTGCAAAGGCATGGGAGAGGAGCTGTAATGACATCGTTGCAAATCAGTCAGCAACTTTCACTGCCTCCTTGTAAATATTACTAAGTTTTACTAAATTAGTATACATACGTATAAAGAAAACAGACAACCATTATATGGCAACAAAACCCTCTCTGAACAAATTCATCATATAGCAACCAATAAGAAAATTGCACATAAGCTAAACACAAGCACAGAACAAAATGGGACTCAAAAATTCTAATTTGAATACCTAAATTTTCTTCCATTAAGCTTTAAGGATATCTAGGTATGTAACCATAACCTTCACTCTTCAAAACTCTTAGATAAACTTCAATCAGCACGAATTTACCAGTTCAGATGAAAGGAAGTTAAGATCTAAGCTGCATTCTCCTGTGGACTCTTCCTTCTGATACAATCATGTAAAGAAAAGCACTGAAAACAGCTTACAAGGGAAGCATGCAACAAGGATACTAACTGCAGTTCTTTCCAAGCTCAAGACCCAACCGATATTTTGATTAGAAGCATTTGGAGCTTCTAAAATCACTAGCCCATCTTCCAAAGAGGAACTGTTGTATACTATTTCGATGCATGACATTTTTCCTACAGGTTGACTACAATTCCTGTTGGTATGGTCTGATGTACTTCAACTCATGACAAATAAAACCACAGATATGAAAAATGAATGACCCTGTACAAAATCCATGTCTGGCTAAATCCCTGCCACAAAGTCGAAGGCAAATACCACAGAATTTGTTCTGAAAGTCCTGCTATGTCGAGAATAATTTCAGGCACATGCTACTCCTTCTGTCACAGAAATCCCTGAACCATTATTATTCCTTTTCTAGAGAAGCATTCCTCCTTGTCACACCCAAATACAGCAGTTTATCTCCAGGCACTTAGGCTTATTACCTCGTGTACTGACTGGCTTCACATGGAGAGAAGATGGGAAGTAAACAACTGTGTAACATTAATGGATAAAGGACAGAATTCCCCAAGAACTGGTAAACACAACAAGGACAGAGACAAATTGAATCCAAGGAATAGAATATATTTTGGATTTAAAAACAAGAACCACAAACAAGTAAACACCACTAACGACCCCCCTCCTCAACCTCAAGAAAGCTTTGTATCAAAGGATATTAAAGAAATGAAGTTATAATGGATTAGAAAACATTGTGGTTTGGGGTGGGTTTTTTTTGTTGTTTCTTTTTTAATAAAAAGCTAATTAAAGGAGAGCAAAAAGCAAAAGGAAGAACTTAACAGCCATTCTCCTTTCAAAATTAACAAAAGCCAACAGTGCAATCCATTCCCAGAGACTGGTGTTGTGATCGATCAGTTTAATTCAACAGCCTCACCAGTGTGCCGGTAAAGGCAAATCTTCAAACTTCTGCATGAGCCTAAGTTTTTCAGGTAGTCAGATGCTGTGAGAATTACAATGACTTTATGTTCACAAGGTCATTGAAATGAACATGGAAGGGAAAAAAAAAGTGGAAAAGAGCTTCAATTTAGATAAAAATGGGGTTTCCAAAGAAAAATTCTGGAAATGATGCCCATAAAATACCGAACTTGGAACTGGTAGCTACAACTCAGGATCCTGGAGCTACCACTGACCGTTTTCGGAAATCACTAGCTCAATGTGCAGTGGCAGCTGCAAGTGACAAGACAGTGTTGGTCACCATCAGAAAAAACACACTGAGAACTAGGTATTGGGTATTAGTTTGCCAATGTAAATCCTTTGTTCACCCAGTTCTGGAATACTGTGTGCAGTTCTGGTGCCTCTAAGAAAGCCATGGTGGAAAAAAAAGAAGGTACAGAAGGGGCAACTAAAATCAGCAAGGAGCTGCTGACCTCATGAGAAGAAACTGAAAAGACTGTGACTCTCCAATTTGGAGAGTAGAAATTAAGATGTTGATGGGTAAGGTGAATGCAGAGCACTAAATCCTGCAGAACTGGAACTAGAAATCACTCACAGAAACTGTAAGATCATTCAGAACAAACACAGCAAAAGTTTACTACACGGAGGACAGGACACCTCTTGAATTTTCTGCCCTAGAACACTGTAGAAAACGAGAGCGTCAGCGCATTCAGAAGGAATCAAACTGATGGACTACACAGCTACAAAAAGATACCAGAAGACAGTCAAGGGAACAACCCTGAATACAAGAAGTGTGCTGACAGAGTACAACTGCACTGGACTGCAGAGAGCAACCAGGTCTGCTGCTTCCTGTAAGCACCATCTCCTCTCGCTGCTGTTCCACACAGATACACAGACCACATCAGAGCATAGTCTGTATTTTTCTGTATTCTCCAGAATACAGACATCTTTGAAGAGATCTGGCTGGTACTTCAGCAACTGAATTTCAAGGGTTTTGTAGGATGATGCTGACCTGCTGACTTATTACAGCCTCTCTTCTTTAGGCCTCTAAGGTACTGGGCTATTTTCATTCACACAAGAGAGACTCGTCACCCTGAAGTTTGGGGCTTTTTATGTTTTGGTTTGTTCTCCACCCTGTTTTTACAGTGACCACAGTCTGTCTAGATTCCTACTAGGAATCCTATAGGAACTGTATGCAACAGTAAATGCTTCAGAATGGGCAAGTGAAAGATGCTACACATGCTTGTTTTTCTCATCCAAAGGAAGAAACAGATAAAATGTGATTTCTCTCCTGCCACTGGTAGAGTTCATCTTCCATAGTGATTTCACTTACCAAAGAGTGATAACAGCCTGACGTGCAAGTTAACAGATTTTATTCAACAAGTAAAAGCAGCAAGTACCTGCTCTACTAAAGAATCCAGAATAGTGGGTTGTCCTTTTGTTTAGGCTCTACCCATGTGAAAAGTTCGGAGCTCTGATCAGACTGGGCTGCATGAGTGCTGCAGAAACTGAAGAGTGGTAGGATGTCCTGGTAGGCCCACAGGCAAGTCCAGGATGTTGACTAAGGCAGCTGTCAGAGCAGAAGGGGTTGCTTCTTTATTCAGCCCTTCCCATAAAGTACTTTGAGAAAGATCATAAAGCAAAGCTGATCCTAAGTTCTTGCAATTCTAGTTTCATAGCTTTCTCTTTGACGAAGGTCCATTATCCATTAAAAGAAAGTATACAGATAGGTATATCTGCTATGTGCTGTGGGTAGAACCAATAGATCTGGTCCCTTCTGAGCCACAAGTCATGAATATGTGTCCTGAAATATGAACAAAGCTTGTCATATTCTGTTTCCATTGCCTCAGTTGACAACAGAAGTCAACTGAACCTTTACCAATCCTTGTCCCTTCCTTTAAATTAAGGGAAATGTTAGAACACCTGTAGCTTCTTGGTTAATAAGGGTAAAGGTAGGAAAGGGGGAAGCTAAGTCACAAGCTTTTCTCAACGTGGCCATCTTCCTGGAGCACAGCATTATCTCTCAGCACCCTTTACTATCTGAGCTGCCCTGGATGTTTAAAGAAAATTGCAATGTAACAAATGACTGTGGTCAACTGCCCCAGCTGTCTGTTTCTGCTCTTAGCCAAGAGCAAGACAGTGCAAGTCCGCTAAGTTCACCATAAAATAAGACTATCATGAACTGTGTTGTTTCTTGTAATCTAGAAACAGACAATGGTGCAACTCCTCTGGCGTATGTCAACATGTTAAGCAACAGGATCATGACTGCATACACAAGCTCCTAGTGTGTTTCCATTTCTTCCATTGGAGAAAATAGAATTCACTGTCTAGCTAGACAAGCAGAAGGATATGAGGGAAGAAAACACATTTGAAAAGGGACAAAAAGTTCGTTGCTTTCCATCCTCTTTTTTTTTTTAAACAAAATATTAGACTGCATTCAAAACCAACTGCAAAACTGACATTCATACATAATCTGGGAATATTTGGGAAAACTTCACAACCATGCTTCTCATCTATTGAAACAGTTTTAAACAACTCACTTGAAATTGGATTATTCTCTCCTGGGAAAGGCACAAATACATTCTTTCAGTGTCTTTAAGGTAAAATGCACATTTATGGAGCTGCGATACTGGATCATCTGCATCCAATAACGCTGTTTGTTTATCTACTTTTCGAATTATCTGTAAATGAAAATTGTACATATATATTTAGGACAATTTCTGTACTTCATTACAGTGGAGATTACATATGTGCTGTCAGTAAAGGAAGTCAAAGGTAATTTTTTTTTTTTTTAATTTCCATGCCTCCTGGTTTAATATCAACACTAGACTGATAATTTTCAATACTTTTGTAACAAGAACACAACATTGAAGTGACACTCATTATTACAGCTTCAGTGTGCTGCATGCATATATATTTTATCTTTCTTGCTGTAAGAGTTGGGAAAAAACGAAGCTTCAGCAAAATCTACTTTTATTCCACATCCTGGTGTAACAGAGCAGTATGTCAAGTATTAATAGACTTCTGTGGCAGAACAGTTGCTGAAGGAGAACGGTTGAAAATAAGGGTTTACTTGAAAGGTATTGAGATGTCCTTACGTACAGTTTTGCAAATAAAACAATCATAGCATGTCTTAGCAATAGTTGGTCACTAAATATTAAATACAACTTCAAAGAACAATTTGGCAGTTCAGTGAAGAAATATCTGCTGACTTAACTGAGCTGCTATGATAATTTATTTTTAAAAATTAAAAAAGTTACTCCCTTACAGACACTGGAAATCTGTAGCTTGGTTAAATCAACTTCCAGAAAAATGTTTACTACTTCATTTTATGCAACACCAGCAGAAGCAGCAGACAAAGTGCTTGAAGATTTCTAAGCCGACAATCAGAAAGCCAGCCATGTCCTTTGAGATTTCTAATGATAATAAATGGCATTACTTGCTTCTTCAAAGTTCTTTGCGTTATACCTATAAAAAAAAGTCTGCAAGTTTCCTTTTAATCGCATCACCTTCAATCAATCTTGTAAGGCAGCATGACAAATGTTCCCAACAGCAAACAAAACAAGAACCTTTAGCCTAATTTGTTTTAACCTATTTCTACCTACAAAAACAGTTTCTGGAATCATAAATGATGGCATCTCCTTTCAGCAATAAGAAAATATTAACATGAAGCCCACAAGTAAAGTAAGATCCTCTTGCTGAATTTCCAGTGCACTGAACAGGACCAGTAGTAACCAGATACAGATCTGTCAAGTGTGATTTAAAAAAAAAAAATCTCTATTTAAATTATTATTTTATACCATTTACTCTGAGCAAGTTACCTTAATTTTTAGCTAATTTTGATATTGGGAGAGAATTTAGCATTACAGTCCTAGTAAAATAACTCTGGGAAGGGGAACAAAACGTGCCTGCAGGGAAGGCTGTTTCTAGTTAAAAGTGGAATTAGCAAAGCCTTGTATGAAATTCATAATGGGCTGACAAACCACAATTTCACAGATCTCATATGAAGCATTGTTTATTATCAGTCATATAAAATTCCACTTAGGCTGGCATTAAGTGCATAAATCAGGAGAAAAAAAAATCTGTAATTATGCTTAAGTTTATTTATAAAACACATTACTGTGTATCCAGCAATATTTTTTTTTGTTTGCAAACTTTAACAGGTTATAATCAATTTTGTATCTGTGACAAAGACAAAGGCTGAGACTGTCTCTAAAAAAAGTGATTCCAAGGCACTTCCATACTTAAACCTGACAGAATTAATAAATGTCCAAAATGCTTCTGCAAGGTGATACTGGTTTAATTACGTACCCTTAGAAGTACACAGACGTGCTTTCAGATTCAAATCAGTAAAGCATTGTTAAAAGCTGTGCCGAACTCAACAAACGGAATACTCCTACTGACTGCAAGGACTTTACTCATCCATTCAATATCAATGTTTCAAGTATTTTGCTACACTAGGACCTACAATACAGTTTTTGAAATAGACAAGTTCTTAAGGACAGCTTGCAGATTAACCAACTTTGGCAGGTTTGAATCCTGAAAACAACTCCCTATGCTTATTTTACAAGCTGTTCTTTGCTTACAGAATTAATCGGTAGATATTAAAATACGCTTTTATTAAAATGAATGCAAATTTCCATTTAAAACCTGTATTACCAAAAGGAAAAATACAAAGCCAAAACCCGTAAATAATGCAAACCTAACTATGCAATTACACTAAGTAGCCATCTACAATTAATTACAGCATTGGAGAAATTAAACTGTACCAGTCTTGGGAGTGCCATGCCAGTAACTGAGCATACAAGTTTGACAGTCTGCCCATAATGAATGTAGCCGTCTCGCACTGTGAATTCTTCTCCTTCCGATTCATCGTCATCCACTGCATGAAAAAGGAATTTCCACATTGTTTTTTTAATCACTGTTCTCCTTGATAGGAGGAACATTTATCATCACACTATTACATCAAGTATACACTCAGTAGTAAAACAAATCTGCATAGGGGCAATTAATATGGAGGAAAAAATACAGGACTTTTTTTTTTGTGGGGATGGAGGGAGGGAGGTGAAAAAATACATTGCTTCATTTTTACTTACAGAGGTGAATGTAAAATGCTCCCCACTGTTGTGAACTGGCATGGAAATTACCACCTTCTACGTGCAAATATCTGGTGCTAACTGTTTGGGATCGAAGTCTATTAAATAGTGCCACTTTTGTCCCTGACGCAATACATACTGCAAGGAACACATACAGACTTGAGATTATAAAATTACTTCATCATTACATAGAAAAGTAACAAAAAGTCACAAATACAATAAATTAAACTGATGAATACTGGAGATCAAGAAATAATTCTCAATTATTGGTTAATTTAGAAAATATTTATATTTGTGACAGACCAAAAATGATCACAAAATTACAAGCGGGATAACATACATAGTGGCTGTTCTCCAAAGGCATGCTAGTTCACAGAATTTTGCCACTTAGCCAAATGGGCCAGTGCTTGCCAGCTGAAAACTCCTTCTGTTCACAGCTCTCCAACTGATTAATTGAGCAGAAGCTTTATTTAGCTTGCCCTTGTGAAGCACTTCAACAGCTTTCAGTGATCACTTGAAGTATATTTGAAGTATAAAGAAAAATTATTCTTACAAATCACAATCAATTGAACAAGGACAGACATAACTATGTAAAACTGTAACCATGCAACTTGAAATTCTCTCAGACCTGAATTTATTTATCAAGAGAGAAAAATGCAAAGTCTGCTCCCCTAAAAAAAAAAAATAAATCAGCAACTACCATTTTGCAATCAAAATGGGCATGTTTCTTCCACTTGGTTCATATTTAGTATTGGGTTCTTATTCACTGTCCATCAAAACTATCTGTCTGAATACAAAGCCAACAGTGCATACTCTGAGCCCACGGGGGTGAACTGCACAGCAACAGATTGCCTTTAGTCATGTGGCAAGCTAGCGGCCCCGAGATCCACATTTCATAGGTGAATGGGTTCCAGCCCAACACAGATGGAAGAGCCTTTTAAAGCACTAGTGAAGAGAGAGAAAAAACAAACAACAAAAAAAAAAAGGGTATCTCCTGAGGTGCTCCAGTGGTACGCAGGCAAAAACTTTGGAGGAAAAGCAAAAATGCTCCCAAATTATACATTAGCACCAGAGATATCTTTAGTTGAAAAACACGATAAGCAAATAAAACTGGGTGAAATATCACCATAGGGATTTCTTAACCCATTACTTGAAAGGAACCATGCAAAAGCTATTAAAAATAAAATCAACATGGAAATGGCATGAGACAGTAAGAAGGTGGCTGTGATGTGATGAAGCACATTTTGGATAACACGATGCTACTCATTTACCACAATGTGAAAGTTATGTCGGACACTGATCAAAACATCCTAAGCACCACATCACGGCAGCTTAAGAGAACCAACAGCTTAGAAAGCTGAGGTAGAACATTCTTTATGCATTTGTCTACAAGGATTCACACCTCAATAAAGTTTTTTGGTGGTCCTTTTATATTTACTACATAACTGTGACTGCATAAAACTCAACAGCGTAACCTATCTATATTGGAATACTTTAAAATACACTGATGTGCACAGTACATTAAAAAAATCGGAAAATTCCATTGTATTTACTTTGTAATCAGACCTCAGAATACATAAAAAATTGGTAGGAGGCAAAATGAATTGCTGCATAAAGAAAAGAACTGTGAAATACTTACAGTCTGCATTTTTCAGTGACTGTTTCTTTTTAGAAGGTTTGGAGATTACTTTGATCCGTTTACTGAGGAACACGCCGATGTCGTCACTATTGCCATAGAACATTTTTACTGATAACATGAAGTGCTTTCTCTTGTCTGAGTCTGATATGTATAACGTTTTGGCAGTGCAATAATTCTGTAGGTGAAAACATACTGTTGTTTCTCCTTTTAAGTCAACCCAATTCAAGAAACTACATATATATAATTATTAATAAAATAGGAAAACTGATGCAATACTTTCTAAAACAGATCGCAAACTGATTTTTCCATCTGTTCCATATGGATATCTTTTATGACTACTGTTTAGCTTGCGAAGTTTAGCACCCAACTTCCGGTACATTAGCATCTTTCTAAAGACCCTTACCGGGACTGGAAAACGGATGATTAGAGACTATAGTTGTGCCAAAGCCATTTAGCACTGCTAAAAACTACATCTGAGTGAGGCTATACCGGGCATGCACAAGAGGCTACCTGTGCAGAAAACATGTTCAGCCAAACTTTTCTTGAAAGGATGGAAGGTGACTGGGTTTTGAAACACTAAAAAGTTATTTTGGCTAAGTGTTTCCACTAGCTGACAACAGGAGCTTAAACCCCAAAATATCTCAAAAACAGCTCTTATTATTCTTTTCCTATTCAGCAACATACGAAGCATTTCTAAGCAGACTGTGTTGGAAACACTAGTAGCTCTGAAATACTGCTTAATAAAATAACCAGCTAAAATGAGCACTTGCATGCTGCCAGTTCCATTCCAACTGTTTAAGTCATCACAGATAATCTTGTAGCAATTTATATGACTATAAAAAAAACCTACTAAATTTAGTAAGATGCTATTTTAATTGTACTTTTATGCAAAGGGGACTTAAAGACTGCTTCTAGCAGCAGATGTTGTTCAGATACTTCCTTGATGAGATTATCCACTCATGCAAGCCAGGGAGAGGAACAGGGAGTTTGGGTGAGAAACCTTACTTCAGTTAACCACCGATGCCTACCAAATAACCTAACAGTTTACTGACTGAATCAACAACCTACAAATGAAAGGTTAGCACCCTGCTATGATCCCATGAACCAAATCCACCTATTCCTACATATTTGTGAGGGTTTTCTTTAAACTGCTGATGTAACATACACTAAGGTGTAAAAAACGTTATCAAAAATAAGCAGGAGTACTCCTTGAAATAGGCACCATGTAGCTGTTACATCCTCTGCAGTAACTGAGTGGTTTATTACAATTCTTCTACCTTTCCTTCCAAGTTCAGCTGCTGCATTTCTTGGTCACTGTTTCCTATTCCAATGAAAGCGCAAGGTTGTGACTCTTGCTCAGTGCAACCATCCCGTTCCATTTGCTCTTTTTTTTTCTTCCATCCACTGCCCATAAGATACACACATGGAGGAGGACAAAAGAACCTGAAAATGAAAAATGCATTACAAGATTACACAGAGCTTTCAAGAAAATTCTTGAGATGAACTGTTGTGCACCCAAAGCTTTCTCAGCCCATTCATGATTCGCATTCCAGTTTATACATGCACACCCTTCATTTTCCTTGAAGGATTTTTAAAATGCAAATCAAAAACGATAAAAAGGAAAATCACCATTAGATGCACTGTCTGAGTATCTTTCCAGATCAATACGATAGGTGACAGTCTGCACCTCTATAAAAACGCTTTCTACCCTCATAAAGAACAGATTCTTAAAGAAAGCGATGACAGTGTTCTGCTTTTGTAGGTGCTTAACATGATGGAGCAATTAATATACACAGAACAGTTCCACAAACTACTTTAGTGGACAACTGCTGACTACAGCTCCCAAACATCTAGTGTTTCATCACTAGCAAAGAAGGGAGCCTATTCCATCCAAGCATAAATCTCTCAGTTTTTAAATGGAACAGATGATTTCACATCTTCATCAGCAACTGCACAAGATAGGATCTAGTTTTCAGCAGCACTGACTGGAATCAGTCTACATGCTACTTACATATTTAAAATTAAACACAACATTAAAATGCAGTGTAGTGAAGTTTCTGCAAATTACTGAAACGCAAATGCTAATCACTTTTGGGTTTAGTTTAGTCAACAGCTGTAGTGTTTTTACCATCATTTAGTAAAGTTTAAAAAAGCAGAATGACTACGTCCAGTTGTGAGGTAGCTAAAGACGTATGGAGGGAGAGGATAAATTGAATAATTAAAATTTCCAAATTGGAGAGTAGTACTTAACTCACACTCCTGAAATCCAAAGATGACTCCTACCCTTACACAGGCACGTTTGGTTTTTTATGATTTGGTTTGGGACAACTGAAATAATGGAGTATTTCTATTAAACATCATATAACCCTCCATTAGTAGAAGTTATCTTTATGAAAATCAAGTCTAATACACTTTATCTTACCTATTCAGCAAAATTACCTTATTTAACTGATACAAAATGCTTTTCTAAGGAACAGAATTCTTAATAGATTGAACCCAAGTCCTGAGTTAATAATCACGTAATAATAAAATGTAAATATTAAGAATCCATATAAATAACTGCAAACATTTGTAATCATTTCAGTTAATGCACACAACTAAGGTAAATTTCTTTGCTAGAGAAACCAACAACCAAATTTTAAGTTTTACTGCAATTTAAAATATCCCAGTGGTTATGATGGGCAAAAATTACTCCCTGCAGACCAAAAGAAACCCCCACAAAACCCAAATAATCCACAAACCCCCAAAACTTTCTATCTTGCCAATAATTCCACAGGGAAAATTTTTCACTTCACTCTTTTTAAAACACAAAACCGATTATATACCAATATGCACACAGCTTCAGTATCTATCAGTCTTTCAAAAGTATAATGCTCTGGCTTGAAATAAGATTGCCTAGAAAAAAGAATCTGTAGAAAGTAGCTTGCTCCATGATATCAAAAGACTTGCATGTATGAGAAGCCCATTAAATAAATCTGTGGAACTGCTGCTACAGATTCCTTTTTAAATTTAGTAATTCTAAATAAATGTTTTATTTCCCCCATTGTGATAATCCATTTCAGCAATGACTTATCATAATTATTTGCTCTTTTATTGCCTTCACACTGTTCTGAAGCAGAGAAATTTTGGTTAATATGGAATTATCAATTAACAGAAAGACACCTGGAAAAGCAAACTATTACAAGTTTAACGACTAACATTTTTAATGTGTTTATTGCATCAGCTTTAACTACCTCTATTTTATTATTTGGGGTAATTATGGGTCATATGAAGGCTTTGGAATATTTTTTTCTTTCAATTGAAAATTCAGAACACAGAGAACCAAGGCAACAGGTAGAAACTTGCCAATTTGCAAAGCCAATGTTTCCTGATGGAGCTGTCAACTTGACAAACTACACAGTAAAATACTTCAAAAATAAAACATAATACTTTCACAGTAGCAGCACAAGAGAATACTTCCACCAGCCAGCCATGAATCATAGAGCTGAAATTTACAGTTATCTGACATAAGGGGTTATTGTAACTTTCTGCTGTAAGAACAGAAGTTCTGAAATTTAAAAATCACCATGAATAGACACAGTAGGCAGTAATAAATGTTATCAAACAGCACACACTGTGTATCCCCTTTTTGCTTGCTATTATGCCTTTCGCTTCTTATCTCCTCCTACCTGACCTCTGTGTTCCAGCCTTCTTCATGAAGATGCTGAATGATGCAGCAGGGGTATACTTAAGAACAGAGTTTCTGTTATATGCCAGTTAAATCCTCACCTTCCTACTACAAATTTTTGATCTCAAACCCAGGAATGCATTTCCTTCTTTTCAATTGCATTTATTTCAAATAGCACAGATGACCTGACCTAATTTCCCTCAAATGCTTCTCTACCCTCATGGAAAAATGATCTTAAGAGGGCTTATGCTTGCAAGGGAGACAGTGCAGTATCAATGGTCAAATTCATAGAACTCGTAAAGTACAAGGTGTGTATTTGCTTTCTACACAACCAATCTGATTTATAGGCCCTACATCATCCCACATCTAGATGTAAATACCGTAATTGTTAAATCTCTATTCTAAGGCTCATCTACTGGTTACTGAAACTTCCAGCATGTTTTAGGAAAACAGAAAAACAAAACAAGAAATAACAGCTTTAGCATTACACTGAGAAAAATTCCACTGTAGAAAACTGTGATCACATTTTAAAAAATAGATATTGAGAGATAATTGAGTGCATATATACACACACGTATGTGGGTGGGAAGGAAGCAAGATGATAAGAAAAAGTCACGTTTTTATTAGACTGGTAAGGAGTCAAGCAAGGGCCATGATCGTGGCCAACTACTGGTTAGGTGGCCTACTCTGCCATTGCAGATGGGGAAACATCATGGTGGTCCTCTATAAACAGCACTTGTCAGGTGGCGGTTATGAACTAACTCCAGGTCAGGAAATGCAATTTTTTGGTGGGAAGTAACTTCAAACAACAGATGCATTTATTCAAGAGTGGATCTTTTGGAAACAGGTTTCCAGAAAAAGCACACGACGTACCTAGTCAGCTTCTGAACTCTCAACCTTGAATGACAATACAAGATCCTTTCAGTGTTAATGGATGTATCCCACTAATTTTCTTCTCAACAATTATAAGCTATTTCCAATAAAGTAATTATATACAAACTAAAAATTGATATCAAACTTGATTAACAGAGTAGTGCTTTGCAAAAGAGAAACCAAACCCCTTGTATTCCAAGTCGGTATAACAGCATAAAGCCAACATCACACGTTTACCTTTCTTCCTCATGTACTCTTCTGTATGTATCTTACTGGGTAGAACACATGAAAAAAAATGACAAACTTTCCATATCCTTTTTCATTTCAGCCTTATTCTAAACCAAGCCCTTTGAACAACTACGGCCACTAGATGGCAATGGAGACCTATAAGAAACAAGTGTTAACCCACTGCTAAAGAGAAAGTAAGTCACAGGAATTAAAGCTCTCTTTTTAAATTAGAACATAGAGAAAAACCTTGGAAAACTATGACTTACTGAACAAAGAAAGAAACTTTTGAAGCTGATAAAATTTAAAGTTTGGTTAAAACTACCAAACAGAAAGAAAGAGTCTGGACATTCACAATTTGAATGGGTTTTATGTGTCAGGCTCTTCCCCTTCAGACAGAGCCAAGTACAATTTGGGGGCTTTTCACTTCGTATTTACAGACCCAGGATCTCACGTACAGAAGAGATTATCTATAATTTTTTCTATCCAATATAGTGTGAGTAAGCCACGAGTATCCGCATACATCTGATTTTCACAGAGGTAAGTGTCTTTAATATTTATAAAATAACTGCTGGAAATAGGTTCTCTCATTAATAAAACATTTCCCATGTAAACAGGAATGTACATGTTTATGTGAGAGGCTAACTTTCAGATAGCTATAAAGAAGAAAAAAGAAAATCACCTCCCAAAATAAGTGAAGTCATTTACATAAAGTAATTTCCAGTATTACTGATGGGAAATAAGGTAGGACAGTGTTTGGTGGAACAAATGAAGATACTCTTCCTTCACCCTTTGATTTAGAGGGCCTACCTCTCTCTTTTCTTTAACCACAAAACTAAAGTAAGACTGAGTAGGAGGGAAAAACTCTTCTGAAGTATTAATCTGACCTATAGTAAGAAGAAAATTATGTTGGAAGGAAAGGCAGCTGCATTTGAGCCTTCTGAGCTTGTTCAGAATTTTCAATACAAGAAGTAATGGTGGAAAATCATGTAGGATGTAATTTCCTCACTGGATTTATAACACATTCTCTTAATACCTCTTCTCTAGGTCAGGAGAGGACTGGCAATTCCTTGCTGAATGAGCAGTAAAACAACACAGGACATTCTTCTGTGAGGTAAACACCTAACAACTTGATCTAAAAACCACACGAGATCTGTAAGGGATCAGTTCTGTGAGCTCTTTCATTACTGGAAGTATAACCACCAGGAATGTCTTTCCTGGACAAAACCTGTTCCACACTTGTTTGGGTTGCACAACAAGATGCAGATTCAGATTCAGTGCTTCCTACTTGCTGATAAAAAGCACAGTAACTGAACTAGGGTAACATTTTAGGATACCAGGTCTCTGCAAATACTTCATGTATTGAACATATCTTGACATTTTGTGAACTGCTAGTTTCTCAGGGGAAGCTCTCTGTGATGCTCCTCCTATACATCTTCCACGAATTTGTGATCAGTGCAACGAAAACAATGAGCAGTTTTAAATGAAGCTAACACTGGGACTGGTATTAGCCAGGAAAGGTCAGAGGATCAACCTCCAAAAAGTCAAGGGAGTCCCCACAGTGCCTTATTACACTGTAATTTCATGGGGTGCTCAAGTGAGGAAGGATCATAGTAGTACTTACTGACGTGACATTAGACTCCAGCCTCAGTAACTCAGCACAACTTAACAGATGCAAGCTGTTACTTATCTGCTCTGACAGATCTGTTCCATCAGACCAACTGGAAACCCAACGTTTTTCCATGGCAAGAAAACCAAGCTGAGATTTGTCTAAGAGTGCTCCCCTTTACCCCAAATGACTTGAAGGGAAGAACAAGATGATTTCTAGTGGTCTCTGAATCTTGACTCCAAAACCAGAAAGGAACACGTTGAGTTTTTGGCACCACCTGGAATATGGTTTTAAAATCAGTCACCAAAGGAGAGAACAATATTCCCTCAGTCCCTCCACAGTTGATTCAGGCCCTAACCTAACTGAATTTGCTAGGAAGCAAGGGGTAGAAAGTAAAACAAAAATCAGCTCGTGTCATTGCTACCTAGTCCTGATGCACCCAATGCGCTTTTCAAACCACAGGCTTCTGTTCAGAAAGGTTTGCTTTTTCTAATCATCCAAGTAATCCTCGTGTTCATCTTACAGAAGTCTTTGCCCTCAGGAGGACTCAGAGGTGTCTACCAGCTGGTTTTCTTTATGTTCAGGGTGACATTATCAGGGAGGTTTTCCCTTTGTACCTGTTGATCAATCCCCAGTTGGTCAAGGAAGGAGGGTCTTTTTGTCCATTACCCACATTGTCTGTGCACAAAACTACTCAGCAGTCTTCTGTCCTTAGGAGCCGCAAGAACTAACAACATCCACTAAAGAATTCAATACAACAACAAACGAATGAATAATCATTAGGTGTCAGAGTGCTAAGGATGAAGGAACTAGTGGAGCCATGGGGTGAGCCGTGGAAAAGGCTGTAGTCTCACTAAAGGCAGCATTAACCAGAAGGCAGGAACGTTCAGTTTGGTGAAAGGAAGTATACGAGCAGAAATTACAGGAGCTCCTTCACTAAAAGGCATAAAACAAGACACAGTTATGACATTCCCTGCCTAATCAGTAGTGATAATGTTTAAACTCAAAACAGCATGTAATCCACAAATACCAATCTGGCTCACAGTCTGATGAACTATATCATGGAATCCAAAACACTTCAGTCCTTCACACTGCTCAAAGTCCACACTGTTCAGACTCTGGAGAGAAGTCTCAGTGAATGGTAAATATGGGAAAAAAAACCAAGAAGCACAGGCCAAACACCCACACTCATCAGGACTAAACATCACCTGAGTCTCTAAAAGTCACCCACTCAAAAAAGAAAGAAGCCTCCTTTCATTACTGTCATTTAGGGAGAAGTATCAAAATCACTCTCAAATTAACCCACAGGATATCCATCCACAAGGCAGTAACCTGGAATTGTGTTCTGTGAGGCTTGTTTAAACCAGACCACACTACGGGAGAACTGTGCCATCTGCAGCGAGTTTTCAACAGAGCATTTCACCATCTACTAAGCCTCACCAAAACACTGAGAGGTAGTTATTGTGCTAACCTTTTAACTATGCCATGCCCAGTTTATTAATTTTTAATAATTTCCATGATCTTACAACAAACAAGGTTTACAGACTGTAACGAAAGGTGGAAGTTTTTTAGGTTTTTTTAGCTTCTATATTTACTTGAAAGACACGCCAAGTTTCAGAAATAATTCCTTTTGTACTTGAATTCTTAGTTACGAAGATAGTGTGCAGTCTAACTTATTCTTTATGGATCGAAAATTAACCAGATTCTATCCATGCCATAATGAAGTCCCATGAAAAAGATGGAATTTCTCCATAAAACCAGGTAGGAAATAGGTTTCTGGCTATAAAGCATACGTATGCAAAACAATTCACTTCAGAAATGGTATTTAATGTAAAAAACGGTAAAAGCTTGATTGAGCAGTTGCATAAAGCAGCCTTAAACCTTTACTAGTTTTGCTCAGTCCAGCACTATGAAGAACCAAAGGGCATGTTCTGCTATGAACACAACAGAAGCAACTAAAAGAAACTCTATAAAAGAAAAAAAAAAAGAAAAAAAAAGAAGCTAATTCATCATTCAGTTTCATAAAGTACCATAGGGCACACATGGATATAAGGATTTAATAACTGGCATTTATCGTATATGCTAATAACAACAGGACATCATTACTGATGCTAGCAGTCTGGGAACCAGCAGAACAGTACCACAGATAGCCTAAATGGTGCATTAAAATGCAAGAAAAACCGAAAATATATGTATTCCAAACATTTACTTCATACCCATACCAGAATGGCAAGCATTTCACCATCCTATAATTTTATAAAAGGCATCCAGCCATTTTCATTCCTAGTCATATTTGGCACAGCTCTGAAATTCTCTACCCTCACGTGACATGCTTCCGTGTCTGAAGAGGTGAATCTTAGATACCTTTCATGAACAGAGTTGTGCTGATAGGCAACTGAATTGCACCTCACAAAATATGAAGTGGTAAAAGAATGCTTAGCTCCAGTTAGCCAACATTTCAAGCAGTGAGAAAGCAATGGCTAGTTTACCCAGCCCTTGGGTAATTTATGTGCCACACTGACTTCAGCAGCATCAAGTGACGTATACACATATATTCAAGGCAACAGCAAATGCACATAGGAGTTTTCGGAAACTTAGCAAATAACAATTTGAAGCTTTCTCCTGTATTCTTCAGAACACTTATTAAGTTTCCCAAACAGTAATGGAACTTTTAATAATCAAAATCACATATTTTATCTTTTTATTTTCTCCTTTCTTTTGATGCAATTTGTTCTCCAAAATAATGATACACAGGACAGCCTTACGAAATGTTCCTGCCCTCATGAACTACTCTGTCCCCAGGAGAACAAACCGACTGAAGTTACAGATATGCTGTTTAGAAAGTAATTTTCTTATCTATGGCACACCCTTCATTTTTGGGAGTAACATGCTTAACCATCTGCAGTGATGAGCTAACTATGAAATTCTTGAATGACAATACAATTAAGAAGCTAACAATCAGAGGGCTCTAGATTGTCGTGATAAATCTTTTTAGCTGTTGAGTTTGCTGCAAATGTTTAAAGGTATTATTTACTGCTAGTAAGGCTTTGCATTACAAAGCCTTTTGCATTTAAGTGTGGCAAGGAGCAAGAGAGCTGTGTAGTTACAATGCAGATACAGAGCACACTTGTCTGCTTCTGCACCCTTCCTCCTTCACTGACTTCCCATTTGATTCTCATCAAGAATTTCAGAAAGAGTTAAAAAGCAACAATTTCATGGAGCTGCAGAACCTGGACACTGCCCAAAACAAAGGACTTGAGACACGGGCTAACAGGACAGCTATTGAACGACAAGTACTCAGGCACAGAAGACTGAAGAACAGTTGGAACTATAGTCTGCATCTCTGCAGTACACAGACATCAGGAATTGTGATTTAGATTGGTAGCAAGGAACTGAGAACTTTGCAGGCTTAATTCTAACATTCCTGGCTTCTAACACTTTCATCCATAAATATGTTAAAATCTCAAATCTCAGAAAACTATAAAAAACAATCGTGTAACAGGACTTACACAGCAGCAGCAAAAGAAAGGTTAAAACTTCAAAGTCATTCATGAGCCGAATATGTGGTCTTTTGTGGTGAACAAATATTAATTATATGAAGTATCTGAAAACTAACCAAATGCTGCGCTATTTATTCTAGTGAAATTTAAGGTAGGAAAGTATCACTTATACTTGAAGAAAATTCTATTTCATCATGAGGGGACTAGAAATCTGCATATGAAGAACCATCCTATTTGTTTCTACTAGTCATGCAGAAACATCACATACAGAAGACTGCAGGAAATTCACCTTTCCCTAAAAAGCATTCATCCTCGTATCCTCCTGTAAATGCTGTCCCTCAGAAAGCTACCTGGTATTGTAACTTAGACTGTATTGATTTTTACAAAAGCATGTTTATCATAGATATGGTCATTACTGACCTGTCATTCTTCTCAAAGCTACTGCAGATCTAACCCAGAAAAGTATCTTACTGAGGCTAGCAAGTTCCGTTTTGTATTAATCTGAAATTACACTACATGGAATGTCTCAGGTTTGCAGAATTTGTTACATAATTAAATGATCTACAAGAACACATTTTGTGTTATATTTCTTACCACTACAGTACAATCTGAGGAATTCTGCAACGTACTATGCACCAGGCTACACACTACAGTTTCCATAGCTGGGTGCTGTAGAGGGAAGGCAGGAAAGAACAGACACTTACCTTTTTTCATTTCCATACGATTTCTGAGCAACTTTTGCGTGGAGTATTAGCACTGTTTGATCACCTCGCTCCTTTAGGTAATTTCGCATTGCTTCCCTAAAAATTAAAAGACAGAATAAGCTTTGAAAATTCTTTTGGTTTTGAGTATAATAAACCAAAGACAGATTTATAACCAAAAAACCCACCAAGTCACCTGGGATTCAAAAATGGCAACTCATCACGATGAGTTTGTTTTGTTTTTCAAGACAATTACACAGCAAAAAGAAGCTATTATCTTGCATGAAGCTAGCAGTAGGGATCTGTGGTCATTTACAATTATTACATTTTCCAGAAAAGAAGATGCGTGTGATGTACCAATGTCGATCACTACTCCATATTCAAAGCCTGATTTTATAAAGTACACAAATATTTGACTGGAACAGACCTTATTAGTTGAATATTGGCTCCTTAACCAATTTAGTCTCTTGTGATAATGACAAATTGTTCTGAAATTTTGTTTAAGCTATTAACTAAATCAATGCAATATTTATATGAAGTTTCCTTTTGGTTGTGAAGATACTAAGAAAAAGTTAAATTCTTCAGCTTCTTGTTTGCTAGAGAAAGCTTCTACTTCCTGCATACAGTCACGTAAAAGAAAATGACCATTTTCTATCCATCATCATCACTGCAATGACAGACGTCATATAGAAGCTATAATTACCCCAAACACACCACCAGCAGTGCCTTGAGAGAAGTAAGAGAACAACACACCCTATCATTCTTCTGCATAATAATCTAACTGCTCATCAAGCAGCATGCCATATTCAACACCTTTAGGGTTTAGCTGTGTCAGAGTGCTGACAGGAACACTTCTAAGTCCCCGGAGGAGCTTTCGCAGGTTGAATGCCCACCAGCACACCCATCTTCAAAGTCATCAACCAGAGAAACAAACAATAAATTTAACAGGAAGTTATATGGACACATAAAGCCCTACAGAAGAGAGGGTTTTGGGGTGGTGGTTTTTTTTTTTTTTGTGAACTGCACCCAACTGTTGAATTCCTTTTGGACAGATGTAGAAAATCAGACATTTCCAGTGAAAAAGGATGGAATATAAACCCAGTATTTTGTTGACAAGACCTTTTCCAAAAGAAATCTTCACAGAGGAAAGAAAGCAAGTAGATTGGGGGGGTGGGGGGCCTGGGATGGGATCTGTCATGCCTGCATAAATCAGCTATCAGTGTGCTAGATTTTCTGTGTAAACAGCAGGGTAAGAGCAAAGACTTGAAGTACTGTTTTAAATTTGAACTAACTTGATCTATTTACATTTGACATTGGTAAAACTTATGTTTATCCATGAAAACAGAGATGGAAGAACTGTCTCAAAGCACACAGACTGACTTAATTTACAACCATTGTTTAGGAATATATTTTAAACCACAAAACATAATTCACTGTGAAATTATTATTATACATTTCATTATGATATATATTAGCTGCATTGAAATGGTTTAAAACCTTTTCTCTGACAATCTGAAATACACTATTAAGAATACTGTCATACTAAATTAAGAACTTGCGTAACACTAAGAACTTTTGACTCAATTACCATTAAAAACTGTGCACAAAAACACTAGGTGCTATCTAATATTTATTTAGCACTGTATGAGGAAGAAATTCTGCCTTTTCTAATAGTCTGTTGCTAGAGTGGACTTGTACAATCCAAGATCCTAGGAGAACTAAGAACATTCCCCTCCAATCCCTCCCACTGACAATGAAAACACATAACCATTGCAATTCCTCCGTGAGGTTTTTAATTATTAAATTTTGAAACTCTCCGCAAAGGTAGTACTATTACAGTTCACATCTAAAATCAACTTGCACAGTAGCAACGAAGTAATCTTGTTTCACTAGAGCTTGCAATGACGATGAACAGATTATTAGACGAACAGGAAAGCCTTTACACAAAAAAAAGCAGAATAGAACTAAGTGCCTGTAAGGTTTTAGAGATACATTTTTTAGCGTTACAGAAACAAATCGTACTGTTAAACATTTTGTGTGAAGATTTTCCCATTTTGGCATTTTTCTCTTCAGAGGTAAAAAGTTTACAAGTTACTGCTTTGAAGGATGGCTAGCAGTTCCCAGATGCCTATCCTGTACTCAAACGGGAGTTTGAGTGCAGGACTTCAGGCACTTTAGTGCCTAAAATTTAGTAACTAAAATCCTGCAGATGAAATTAAAAGTCACTACAGTTAACAGATAACTTTGTTAAAAGACCTTACACTGAATAGGCACTTTTATTGTTTGTTGGGTTTTTGGGGTTTTTTTTGTTTGTTTGGGTTTTTTTTTTTAAATCATAGCTGATAAATTCTACCAGTAACTTCAGGGTGATATTAACAGGTGTTACTGCTGAAGATGGAAAACAGTTCAATCCTTAAAACTTAGTATCTTTAAATACACCTCAACGTAGGTATGCCAACAGGGAACAGCAACGTTTGCTCAATTACTTGTAAGTCAGCACAGATCAATTTTGCATTGAAATTAAGTCTAACAATGACACAAGCCAGTGTGAAGCTTATCCAGAAATGTAATGAGGCAGATATCCCCAACACAAAATGTAAATGTCCCACCCGCCACACACACCACACACCCCCTCCCCCGGTGCTTTACATGAGGCATCATTATTTTATTCCAAACAGAAGTAGGACAAAGGGTTTCCATGCCTTTATACAGCACCATTACCCCACAAAACAATAAAGTAATTGCACATCTTTTGTACTTCAAGCAAAAACACAGTACCTACTTAGAGTCAGCACAGTTTATGGCACAGAATAATAAATATTTACACAGACTGTGTTACAACAGTTGGAAAAAACTGTGACTATTTAACAGCTTCTACTATAAATACTTTCCAGGCAGACCAGGAGCAAATCAGGCACAGTACTACAGGCACCCTGAACACTTTTCAGAATGGACTGACTTGACGGTACTATTCGATGCTATCTCTGACTGTTCAGGTTTCACCAAAAATGGGTTAAGATCACTCCTCAACAGCACTGTATTAATTTTGCTCTTACCTGCTGTGTGACAGCAGTAATGCAATGGCTGAATTTTGGCAGTAAAAAGTGTTATTTTACATGACCTCACAAGACACCTAAGAAAAAAATATCTGGCTCACTCCTGGTGATTTAAAACTAAGCAGATTCACATCCTACTGAGTAATCTACAATAAATGTTGCTGTGAAGTCAACGCCATTTCTAAAAAGGCATTTTGAGTTATCATATTAAAAACAAGCCATTTACTGTTCAAAATGTGAATTCTGGTTGCTGACTGCATACAATAATTGAAAAGCTTTGGAATTTAAAATTCTACCATTAGCAAGCCACAATTTTTTAACTTCAGAAATCCTTATGGGAAGGACAAGGGTAACTTTAGAAGATTTTTAAAAGCGTAATTAATGCTTACCTGGTGAGCCGTTTCGGTTGAGGTCGCTCTCCAAATTTCCTAAAAAGGCAGAAATAATTTAAAACAAGTGTTTAGTCATAATTATACAGTGAAATACTATTCCAATATTACAACTTTTAAAGATGTTTTGGAATTTGGTGCCTTTCTTTGTAATTTTCTAGACAGAATACTCCTCCTTGCTACAGCTTTTCACACAATAGCAGAGGCTATTGGAACACTAGATAACTTTCTTTGCTCATATCCAGGAAGCCTTTCCCACAGCACTGACCAGAAGTGCCAACAATAAGCAGTTGTTATTAACATACAGAAATTAACAGGCTTATCTCCGAGCTGACAATCACAGTGGATGCTTCCCACCAACATAATTTCTCAGAAATCTGTTTTTCCTTAATGACTTCTTACAAAAAGGATCACAACATATTTAACACGTGCCAGTATAGAATTATAAGAAAAGTCTTTCTCGTGGAATGTAGCCAAGCATGATCAAGAAATATCCTGCTATACACCTAATGGTTTTTAAGCATGAATTGTTTTGAGACAGTGGTATCTCTCTGAATGCTTTAAGAATGACTAGATTCTTTACACTAGGTTAAGAATTTCCACAAAAGTCTTTATTTACATAAGACATTAAATTTACAAAGGCCAGAAACATTTTCATTAACAAAAACATCCTCAGATTAAACCAAAATGGTCAGGTAAAAGATGTGAAATTAGGAAGGCTGTAGCCAGCAATGTACATCTGCTCAACATTGTAAGGAAGTATAACCACAAGCTAAAATGAGGACAAAGAAAGAAAAAAAAAAAAAAAACAGGCTTAGCTTAACACCTTTTTATCTAAAAATAAAACTGTGGCATAGGCAACTGTGCTTCTGCTTGCCAGTGTTCATAAACATCCCTATGACTTGCCAAACTCTTTGTTAAGTGGGCATATCTTTCCCTTTATGCTTACTGGATAGTGAAAATAAACCCTAACACTGTCCTAAAAGTATTGGAGGCTCCTTAGGACAACAAGAACTTAATCATTAAATGATGTGACAAGAAAGTCCCCTGTTCATGCAGTGGATCTGTCCTGAACTCTACAGCAAGTGGTGGTGGAATGATCTGGCGCATTCCAGTTTCATTTGAGTAATTGTAGAAATGCAAAAATACATAGCTATTGCCATGTGTACAGTTGAGCAGAAAAGCACCCTCCTGAAAAGACAGTGGCAACAACACTGAGCAAGTTTTGAAGTTATTTTTCAAGACTTGAGAAGTCAGTCTTCTGAAGTACTGGCAGTCCACTCCATGTAGCGGAACTGAATAAACAAGATGAAGTCAAATTATTTTTTTCAGTTTAAACAATGAAATTAGAATTTATTTCTCTGACCACACAGAAGCTCCTTTCACATTTTGCTTAGTTGTTAGTATAGTGTTCACTTGTTTGGCTTTAAGTGAACCAATGAAACTAAAATTCTTGCTGACATTTTTATGTATTTTAAATTTAAAGGTCTACTGGACACACACTTTATTTATGTTTCTCTCTGCGGTACACATCACTGCATTGTCATATTTGGAACGCAGGTACTAGGTAACTCGAAAACCCAAACAGCTTCCCAGTTTGGCAGCAACAAAGTTATATCCCAAAGCCTTTCTGCTTCTACCGCTTATCATTTCAGGATCTGCCTAGCTTCAGCACACGAGCACACCCTGTGCCTCTGATTTCCCCTGGATAACAGTGTGAGTAGGTGTGCATATCCCCCCGCCTCCGGTACTAACTATGGAGCTACTGTTCTCCCTCGAAGACCTAGGATCATTGTATCTGGCAGAGGATTCACCTGCCTGACTCACTGACTAGGCAACAGATTACCTTTAAGCAATACTCTGCAGACAAACAACATTCCTATAGATTAGCTCCCTGATTTTGTGTAGAACTGCAGTCTTTGTTTCAATCCCTCTACACATTTTAATTCACCCTGGAAAAAAAATAAACTTAAGAGGTGCCTAGCCTATTTTGGAGCAAAGGAGACATTACACACACTGCATTTGCTTGTACAACAGATCCAAACCCAGATGAGGACACTAGTACATCAGAAACTGTATTTACACAAAAAAACTTCCAGACAAAATCTCAGACTCCCCTACGGCAACATCTACCCATGCAGAACTCTCGAGCACAGCAGATACGTTCCCCTTGCACATACACCTATTGCTCCCTGAAAGAGCTTTATTAACAAGGCATCTACACAAAACAGTTGCAATTACCTAAAGAAAAAAAACCCCATCTTTTTCTCTAGTCAAATCCTGAACACACAGCACAGGAAAAAGTACCAAAACCCCCATTCTTCAGAGGCAGAGCTAAAGCACTGAGTCATTCTGGGGATGCACTGGCTAAACTCTGATCATTTGATGCCCAGTACAGTACCTTTAAAAATTACATGGCAACTTTCCCTAGCCGCCTCCATCCAAAATAAAATTAATGATGTCACTGAATCAACTTGTGAACACATATAAATGCCATCCTTAGCAGCATGAACCTACCAAGGAGATGATGCAGACTAAATCTGGTAGGTCTTTTAGTATTTCTTCAATATACTGCAGAGGTAGTAAAAAACTGGACTTAAAGTAAGTAAATATGAATAAGTATTCTGTCTCATCTAAATCCGACTACTTCTTCCTCAGTAATGTCTTCTTGATTCATGGGTGACTGATGGCTATAAACCCGAGACTTGGTGTCAATGAACAGCACCTTTCCTGTACCACCTCTGAAACATTTCAATGATCCCATAGATGTTCTTCAGAACTAAGAACTCTTAAGATTTGACCAACAAAACACTTAAATTAGCAGGTATTTTCACAGGGATAACTATAAATCAAGTTATTTAAAAAAGTGACCAATACCATAGAATGGTTTAGGCTGGAAGGGACCTTAAAGACCATCTAGTTCCAACCCCCTGCCATGGGCAGGGACACCCTCCACTAGACCAGGTTGCTCAAAGCCTCATCCAGCCTGGCCTTGAACACTTCCAGGGATGGGGCACCCACAGCTTCTCTGGGCAACCTGTTCCAGTGCCTCACCACCCTCTCCGTGAAGAATTTCTTCCTGATGTCCAATCTAAATCTACCCTCTTTCAGTTTAAGCCCCTTACCCCTTGTCCTGTCACTGCAGGCCCTGGTCAAAAGCCCCCCTCCAGCTTTCTTATTCATATGTACATGATAAGGTTGATTGACATTGCATCCTTACATATCCAGTAAAATCCTCCCTAGCTCAACAGCAATAGTCAAAGAAGTTAGAATTCAAGAATGATTAAGAACAGAATAGGAAACACAAACATTACCATGTCATAGCATTCTTCTGCCACATGCCCACAATTCTGAAAACTGCCTGAAGTTCACTGAAAACATTGTGGGGGGAAAAAAGTTATCTCAGGGTAATAAAAGTACCACATAAACCAGTATGGATGATCAACACTTTTCATATGCCATTGGCTAAAACTCTTCAGCATTTAGCAAGAGTGAGGGTGACAAATGGAGGCAAAGACCTAAAAGACCGACGGATTAAATGCAAAATCGGAAAAGGACATGGTTATTCTTTCTCTCTCACAGACACAGGAATTAGGAAGTATAACTATTATCTGAAAATTTCATTTTAGAATAAAAAGGAGTTTCTTTGCTCTACAAACACTGTTATAACTATGTTGTGAAACATATAGCTAGAGGATACTGTGGAGGCTGAAAGCACAAATAGACACAAAAGATTAAACAAAGCTCTAGTACAGAATTCCATAAAGACCTAT
Source organism: Rhynochetos jubatus (assembly GCA_027574665.1). Classification (NCBI taxonomy): domain Eukaryota; kingdom Metazoa; phylum Chordata; class Aves; order Eurypygiformes; family Rhynochetidae; genus Rhynochetos; species Rhynochetos jubatus. The sequence goes on along the minus strand of CM050651.1, from coordinate 61,104,035 downwards.
TTTTTTACAACTTTGTTCTCACAAAACATAACCCACGTACTACCAACATCAAAGAAATTACCAGGAGGGGAGAAGAAACCCCAAATCAGTTTACATTTACTCTGTCTTTCATATTCTTTCCTTAATCATCCATTACTGATGGCTGGCAGGCAGAGTCCAGTGTGTATCCTCCTGTGAACCAGATACACTCCACAGCAGCAATTGCATTCAAGGTTCCAGATTTTCAGTCACATTGCAAAACTCAAAATATACAAACAAGACGTGAAAAATAAATTTAAAAAGTACCACACTTATTTAATGGTTCATCTGATCTACTCCTCCCATGTGTTTGCAGCTTGACGTAGATACCTGTATTGACAACGCAACGTGAAGTACAAAAATTATCAGTAACTATCACGCAGAAGACCAAGAGTAGTTTTATTTTTTCTAATGTTAAGAGTCCGTTTGAAAGCACAAGAAACATTATCTATGGGTTCGTACCAGATGACAGACATTGTAAAAGCCCTGACTGCTGTTATTTCAAACTTTTGTATTTGACTGGCATGTTGAAAAATGTGCTAGTTCAGACATTTCAAGGTTACCTGTCAGAGATGACAAATGGCAACATTTGACATGCATACGTTTTCCCTGGATTTCACAGTTCTGGGATTTTTTATGTTCAGTATTTCTATTCCTCCTCTTTGTTTACATCTTGAAAACATGCAGATTGATGGATAACAGAAATACACAGGAGAGGAAACTAAGAATGTATCATAGTTTTATTCCTATAGTGGTTATTAAACACACTAAATATGTACAATTTGAAATCCTAATTATAAGTTATATATCATTATATCTGAACGCTCAACAAGTTCCTTTCCTGTTTAGAATTTTTATTTTACCATCCAAGACAAAGCACTGTTTCAGGTGTGCTGTACTGGAATTCTGGACATACGGTCAAGCTGCTGTTTCAATTCACAAAACGAATGGTGTAAACTGCATTTTATAAGTATTTCCCTAACACGTTGCACACATGAGCGTGAGCATTAGTCACACCATAATTATTTGCTGTTGCTCCAAGTTATACTTGTTCTAATAATTCTTTTCCCAGTCATCTATTTTCTTGAACCACTAGTTTGTATCCTACTATATAATTTTTCTTCATCTTCTCATGCTTTGCACAAACTAATTTAACTTCCACATGCTGTACTGTAGTAATAGCTTGTCTCCCACATCATGTCCCAAAATCCTTCTTCTCAAGTCCATCCTTTTCATTTAGCAAGTCCCAGTTTGCCATTCAAACTTTCATTCAAACTTCTTTCCTCCATTCACAGAATGGGAAGTGAACTTACTCTTTTTACCTCTTTACTGCCCCTCGACTAACTATGGAAATGAACAAGTGCACTAACGTTAATCATACAACTACAGCAACTAGTTTTGCTCAAACTTTTAATATTCTCAGGTCAGGTAAAAACATGACACAACATAAAGGGTAAGTTTAAAATATTTTCAGAAAATATCAGAATGTCAAACCTGTTTGGAATTCCTAGCTCAGATACAATACATACTATACTATAGGTTTCTATGGCTGCAGGAATATGAATTTCCCCTCTTTCCAGCTCTAAAAAGGAGCACAAAGACAATGAAAATCTATCAGTTCTTAAATGCCTCTATTAAAAATACCAAACATTTTTCTGTTACACAGTCTTACTTTCTGGAGATAAACTTAAAAGTTTTGTCTGATTTTTTTTTTTGTTTTTGTTCAATAGTTCAATGTGTCAAGTCAACATTGGAAGGAAAAATAAATAAATTAAAATTAACCAAAACAGTTATGCCATTTGCAAAAACAAAATTATTTTTTAAAAGATAAAAATCACATGCTATCCCATCCTCAAGTTTGACTGAAAAATCTGTGGTCACTAAAGTGCTCTAGCATCCTCCTGCCTGGGGTATGAACTTCAAGTTTATCCGGTATTGGCCTTCAGCCAAGAACATCCTTTTTAAAGTCCCTGAGAAAGTCCATTCACCTTTATTTACTGAGCACAGAAATCTTAAACATTTCCACAACATTCAAATAGAGGCAAACTTTAGAAATTTGCCTTAAGAATTCTATCTTCACTTGGCCCACAGACTGACACAATTCTTGGCATCTAGTAAGAATAGCCTGGACCTTTCTGTAAAGAATGCTCCCCAGAGAGGCAAAAAGCAAAAGGGAGCTGTCAAATTTGACTACAGTAGGAGTAACAGCTGAGCAGAAAGCATGCATGGAGAGGCCAATGCGGGGGAATAGCAGGAAGAGTGAGGACTGAAAATGGGAACACGAGTGGCAAACTAAGACTTGCTAGGTGAGAAGAATAGGCCTGAGAACATTATGGGAGACGAGGCACTGGAAAAGCTTGTGGCAACATTAAGATTAAACTCCAGAATACACAAAGACTAGTAAAAATACACTAGTTAACATTTTCTCTGCCAATGTTTCTTTGGGACAGAAGTTTTCATGGTGTCTTAAAAATTTCAACATTGAAAATAAAAGCAAAATACTTGCCTTACCCTGCAGAATCCAAAAACATATTAGAGCAGCCAGTCATGTGTTGAGATCTCTTTATTTTTTCTTTGCCTTATATAAGCATGAAGAGAACATCATGGGTGTTGGGGGGGCTAAGTCCAGCAGGCAGCTCAGCACCATACAGCTGCTTACTCTCCCCTCACTCCATGGGACAGATGAAGAGAGAAGCATGAGCAAAAAGCAAGAAAACTTATAGGTCAAGCTAAAAATCATTGAACAAGGGAGAAGTGGAAGAAAAGAGAAACAAAACAAGCCAATCAGCACCTCCCATGGGCAGACAGATGCCCAGCCAGTTACCAAGCAAAAGCTGGGCAACTTGTCTAAACCCCCTCCTTTTCCATTTTATTCCTGAGCGTGACATTCCATGGCACAGAATACCTGTGGCTAGTTCAGGTCAACTGCTTGGTTGCGCACCCAGCGTCTTGTGCACCTCCCCCCCACCCCCCATCCCCGTCACTGTGGGGGGACAGACACAGGACAGAGTGAAAAACAGAGAAGGCCTTGACGCTGTGCAAACACTGTTCAACAAGAGCTAAAACACTGGTGTGTTATCAACACCGCTTTGGTCACGAAGGACAAAGCCCCATACCAGCCGCTACGAAGATTAACTCCATCCCAGCCAGACCCAGTACAAGGAGGAAAGTCGAGAAAAACACACGCTTTCTAGGCAGGAAAGAAGTGCCAGATTTTGAAAAGGCACAGAGTTCATTAGGAAAGTTTCACTCCCAAACGTCCAACCGTCACATCGTTTCCAACTGCACCTACACACTTGTTGGTGCTTTTGACTGATCTAGCAAGGACCTAACATTTTTCCTAAGTAGCAAAACCAATTCGTTATTAGTCCAGTTATATGAGGGCATGTATCGCAGTACTTGCTGTCAAACATATTAGAGGAACTCTTTAATAAGCTACAAGAGATGACTGTAGTACCTCATATGAGTCCCAGAAACAATCCCTAGACAAATGGAAGGAGGCTTCCCTGGAAGGAAGTTGTCCAGTAACTGTTTAGTGCAATCATTCCAGCTCCTTCTCCTGAAGCACAAACCCCTCAACAATGTCAGAAATAAGATACGGTAATCACTAATCCAGGGCAGTACAAGACCCAGAGACTGATGAAGTGGTAAGTCCCACTTGCCTTAGACAAAGCTGACAAATAAATGGCGTTTGAGACAAACATAGTGTGGTTCATGTAGGCTTACTAGGGGATAGAGATGACAAAGAACACTAAATTAGTAATATTAAACACAGAGTTGAGTGACTAAAGAAAGTTTTTATTTCCTCAGAGGAGGTCTGAGGGAAACAATGCTTGAAACAGGAGGAGCCTAATGAAAAGAATTTCAGATTTTTATATAATCTCTAGGGAAGTTTCAGAATACACTATGCACATCAGAAAGAACGTAAGAAATTCCAACCTCTGCTCTCCAACAATGTGAAGTGACAGTGAAGTTTGGTGAGAGGTTGAAGTTTCAACATTTCTAGTATCTACCAAATAGCTGGTATCCCAAAAAACCATTAAGTGTGACAGGATGGGGGAGGAAAAAATACTGCCTTTCCAACTGCTATGGGTATACTGTAGTTGGGAGTGTAGCTAAAGAAACCTCTGTGCTTCGCTTAACCCAAGTTCTAGAAACAGTCAACTGTTAGATGCAACCTTCTCCTAGACTTTTTATTCTTTCACAAGTTTCACAGCAACATGTGAAGCATCTGGGGTTGTATAGCGAGACAAAAGCCTTTTAAAGAAAAAAATTAAAATAAGTCATTTACAGGTATTTTTTAATCATTCTCCCTCAACTTGAAAACAACCGCTACATTATCTGGAAAGCCAGTAAGTCTTCCAAACATACATCAGCCTTTAGCACAAGGCAGCCCTGGTCATAACAGGGCCTATTGCTTCTACTGTAAGATACAAAAAAACCAAACACACCCTTCAAAGAATTTGTTTCAAGTTGCTATGTGATGAGTTACCACGAACCTATCAAAGATGTTGTATTACAGGCTCATCACTATGTGACCTCACCAGGTTTGCCTACTGAGGTTATCTAAGATCTAGGAAACGGAAATACTAAGCGTTCTAGTTTTACTAGTTCTAGTCTAGTTTAAAGTTTGAGGATTAATATAAAAGTAATCCTTTTCAGCTGTTAACAGAGACAACACCTGAGAAAGCTGAAAGAGATGGATTCAAGTACCACACTTGGACTCTTGTTTTCTCTTTCTTTTAATCCTCTATCCTCTGCCCAATTCCAGCTTCAATTCACTTACCCCAGACAAATTAGTGAGGAACTGGAGAAGCACTGAGGACAGGTCATGCTCATGAACTTTAGACATGCTTTAAGTTATGAAAGTCAGCATATATACAACAGTGCCTGTGTGCAGGACATACGGAATAGTTCTCAGGAGCTATCCCTTAGCCTTGCATTTGTTAAAAACATTTCCTACAGGTTAAGCAGCATACTGCAACCTGCATAGTAACACTCAGCTACTCCACATCAGCCTTGGGTTTTTTTGGCTTTTTATTTTTTCTTTCCAGATTTCTATGTTTAGAATAACACAATACACCAACAGTAAAAGCAAAGCAGCAGATGGACGCTCTAAAACAGGAATTTTCTTTTCAGTGTATTTTCCTATGCACAGATTTCTGTGAAAGCAAGATGCAAATACTGGAAATATTTCTGCGCATTCACCTACACAACCATATTCTCTTACAAATATTTTAGAACACAACTCCCAAGGGAAAAGATCATCTATCTCTAGGAAACATTATCCCATCTGGTGGTTTCACATACACAAAGAGGATTCCTAAATATTAAAAAATGGCCATTTATGATCAACATGAGCTGGCATTAAGAAAACTCACAAAATTTCATAGTGGCTTCTGCTATGATTGGTCTATGAAATACACATTAAATGTCTTTTTACATAATTTTATAAATCTGTGTTGATATCCATCATTTAATATTTGTCTGCTGTTGGAGATAACTGATGCATCTGCTTTGTATATGTGCGCCTTACTTCACACTGAAATCCTTTATTTTTTAAGTGAAGCTGAAAATAGGGCAATTATGAATTGCCAGTGGTAAAAATGTACAGCTCAAAAGAATGATGTTCTACAGGTTTAACACATGATTAAAAAACACAAAACACCTAAAGGACAAAATTTCTAAGAGATTAATGCAAAGCATATATAATTGGATACATGAATTCAGTTAAGACAGATGTAAACACACACAATTAACTTTACTTCTGCTCAAACAGGATATTTCACATGTATCTTTTCCATGGATGAGGATATTCCAGCACTAAACCACCACCACACTGGAAACACAGTCTAAAAGGAAATAGGTAAAAAACTTGTATTGTCAAAAGAAAGGACAGGCAATGAAGTAATTCTTTTCTCAGCTACTCTACTCCACAGCCTACAGTTCCATACAACCTTCATTCTTCACAAAGTTCTGAGCAGATTTACTTTTCTCAGGGTATGCCCCCTCCAGGTCCCACACCCATTTTTTTATTTGCCCTTCACTGATCTTTATAGTTTGTTGTAACTTAGACCACAGCCTAACACGACACAACCTACACTGTGAGTGTCCCTAACTATCGTGGCTTTATCTGCACAGCATCTTAGAGAAAGGAGTTTTTAAATCCTCAGATGACTCATACGCTAAACAATTTATAGCTTTCTACTATTTCTCTTCACTTATCAGAACCAAAAGTTGTTGCTGCGCTACTTCCTCCACAAAAATACTGCTGTGGCAGTTACTCAGTTCTAAGAAAGGAGCAAATGACACAAAAGATTATGCAGATCCATTACCTTGCAGTGATACATGTATCTTAGGAGTGGGGGGTTTTTTTGCTATGAACATACTTAGATTTATGTAATATGACATACATAACTAAATATGCAGATAAATGATGCATTTCAGAGGTTCTTATTCTTTCTATAACACCACACACCTGAGGTAAGGCAACTGCTGAAGAAATGACGCCTATTTCCCCTGTTGCTCCCTCCAGGTGCAGCTGTGCTCCTAAGCATGATTCTCTCGAGCTGATGAAGTCAGCAAGATGACAGTTTCCAGATCACCCATCACGCCGCAGGCTGGTTCATCATTCAGGATGAATACATGCATACATGCACTAACAGAGTCGCATGCAGTCATCAACTCACTCTCACTTTTGCCTGCCAGCGGCACTTAGGCCCTGATTCTCATTATGATGTCTACTGTACTAAATATTGCTATAGAGACTTTGTCCTGAAGATTAGGAGTTGAACTAAAAGCTAACACATTTTTAAAGCCAAATGCAGTTTTCATATCCATACATAATGTACAAAGAGCCAACCTGCTCTGAAATACTACTGACCCAACGTACCACCTTCTTTCTTATCTATCCTGCAGAAGGAGATAAAATTAACAGAAACCTTACCAATCAAGAATGTCTAAGGGACATGAACAATGCTAGCATTTTTCCTACTCCTGAAGCCCTTTACCCCCCTGTAAAGAAAAAATGATGGGTGGTCCAATTGCACCGTGGGTCTTTGGAAATAGGGGGCACAATAGCCCCTGAAATCATAAAACCAGTAAATTTTTGATCCATACACAAAACATTCCCTCTCTCCAAGGAAAAAAAAAAAAAGACAGACCCACCTGTTCCAGGGTGAATGCCACCAACAATGTACTATCACATCTTTGTACTGCATGATCCTGTACTCCTTCGGCCTATACTTACAGGGTTTAAGTCCTTCAGCACAGAGAACATGTTACGTGTTTGAAACAAGTCTTCTACTGTACGGCACTATATAGACTTTTGGCACCATATCAAATAATACTGACATAAATACAACAGAAAAAGCTCTGCTTCATTTAGTCACGCCCTCTCACTGGAAGTCACTGGTTCAATTAGAAACTCCCTCTCCCTTTTCTGACCCGCTTTCATCCTCCCACGTAGCTTTCATTATTGTCCTCTCTCCTTTCCAATCCTCCTAAAAAGAAAATCACAGAACCACAACTGCAATTTAGATACAACTTGCACTGTATCAGTAAACCGGGTCATTTTTGAACAACTTACAGAAGAAAACAAATTCACTTCTTTATACTAGTCTACCTACATTTGGAAAGAAACTTCATCCAGTAAATCACTACACTTGTACATGATTCTAAAAATCAAAGGTCTAGTCCAAAACAGATACAATTTTAATGCAAGCAGAACTCGCACAACTGCCACACTAAGTAAGGCAAGAAAGTCAGTAATGACAGCTTATTTAAGAACAAGAAAGTGCCGAAATACATTTCTGGAGATACGCTTTCCCTGCTTCTGCCTTTTGCTGTGGGTACCTGCTACAAGAAGCACAGTATCCCAAAGATCAAGTATACCAAAGAACCTTGATATTACCAACTTAGAGCATGCCATTAAATCGTTGAGTGGTGTAGAATGTGAGAAACATCATTTAAAATTACTCCATTTATTAAGAATCCTTTATATTCACATGCTGTTATTTCTTTTTGACTGGCTCCCTTATAATGCTGGACCTAATGTTCAGTGGAAACTGCAGATTTGCATACACTTACCTTAGCAACTGAAAGAGTTATCAGCTTGAAAAATCAGCATGCCAACAGAATCTCAGTCCCTAAAACACAATATAATTTGGCTCAGCTATTGTAACTGCATAGGGAATGTGCAATATAAGGCTCATTAGTTTTATCTTCATCCACTCAAAAAAAAGCGTGACTGTTAGGAAGAAGGAAAACAACTCACGTAGTACACAAAATTGACTACTAAAATAACAGTAAATTTAATACATAAAAACCAGCCTGAAGCACGCTTCCGCGTGTAATGTTTCACATTCACAGCTTTCGGTGACAACTACTTTGCTCAGTGTATGGTTATTAGGATTCTTCTTGTCCATCTAGCACAGTAAATTTCTCTCTGCGTATCACCTACAAACAGATATTTTGCAAGGGAACTTGACTTTTATTTCCTAAGAAAGTGATTCTATGTCCCCTACTAAACCGTAATTTAAATACCAGCGAGCCCTAAAAAAAAAAAAGCAGTTACCTTTTCTTTTAAGAAATTAAATTTCTAAAAATGGTAAGAACAGAGCTATTGAGTAACAAAGCAGTGGTTTTTGCAGTTCCCATCTGCACATAATTGCAAGTAAGATTTACTCTGAAGAAGTATTTTTTAGATGCATGGGGAATTAACTTCAATAAATCTACCTATTGTTGCCTCTGTTGCCTGATTACTTGACAAAATTCACAAATCAGACAAAATTTTAGACCACTTTCCTGCCAATACAGGAACTCTCCACTATACTATAGTGCCTGAGGATCTGCTCAACCTTGCTTTCAACAAGTGAATGTCTGCAGTGTTCAGAGAACAGTCTCCCCTCTCAAAATATACCTTCCATCCTTAACTGGAAGATTAATCTTCTGTGCTGAAGGCAACTTGAAAAAACCAAGCGAATAATAAAGCACAAAAAGTTCATGGTTTTTGTTAAATCGCCACCGTTCACTGTAATGCCAAAAATACATAATAGAAGCAGAAATTGTGAATGATTTTGCAAGGAAGTGGTAAAGAACCATCCTGAACTTGCAAAGGAGGAAGATTCTCAAAAAGCCAGCCTAACCTCACTAACCATAAAGGCAAATACGCATTTCTTTTGAACACCTCTTAAAGAGATAACAGATTTTTGATGGGGATATAGTCATTGGTCAGCCCAAAATTTCTGACCACTGCCCTATTAAATTAATAGGTTAATCACTCTGCCATGTGCTTTTCCTTACTCCATACCCACACATAAACAAAGGAGCTTCATTACTGCAGCAACTACTTCCTATCAGCAGAAAACCAAGAGTGTACTAATCGGTCTCTAAGGGGCTTACTGTCCTGCTCCAAGCTCCTCAACCAGCTTTGCCTGCACCACCTGCAGAGTTCAGACCTTCAGAGGGAGCCAACCTCGCCCATTAATCTGTCACACCACTAATACACTGGGAAGCAGGAGATGGAGGGAAACCAGTGGTTTTGGTTTCAAAAAGCTGTTTGGTCACCTCAGCAAATTCAACTTTAACAGAAGCCAGAAAAGATTACACAGAAGGAGCAGCTAAGCTTGTTTTCTCTTGCATTCTAGCCTGTAACTCTCATGGGAAAGAACTGTATATAAGAAAATAAAACACAGAAGAATTTGGTAAGGAAAGTGACTTGCATGATACAAGTCTTAAGCAGAATTAAGAGATCTGGCCAGCAGACTAACATCCTTAGTCAAAGTTTAGCCTAGATGACCCCAAATGTAGTCAGAACTTAATGCGAAGTGACAGCTAAGTACACTACCATCTCTAAGGTTTAAGCAGACCAACTCTGACAAATCTTGCTGTGACAGTTTAAGTCACCACTGTCTCAAATACCTCCTCCACCTCCCTGCTAGGTCAGGGTAAGCAAACTGTCTGTGTCCAGCCCTCCAGTTCAGTTGGACTGTGGCTTCCCGGGCAGCTGAGCTGATGTGTCTGGCCTGCCAGCTCCCCCTGCCTATGCCGACCCACCTTAAACACCAAGCTGCAGCACTCAGGCCTTGCCACAGGCACAGCCAAATCAGTAACCCGGCACTAAAACTGTCTTTTGGAGGAGAAGAGGGATGAAAGGAAGGAAGGGGAGTTAATTTTATTGATTCAGTCACAAACCAATTGAGTGCCAGTGCCAGCAGAATGCAAACAGGAACACTCAGAGAATACCATCTCCCACTTCTTATATTTTAGAATATTTTTCTCCTTAACACAGTCTGTACACTCTCCTTCAATTCACTTTCTTTCTCCAACTTCCCATACTGCTGTAATCCTTCAAAATGCAAAATGGAAGCAGCTCCCTGCAGTCGTTAAAAGGAAACCGCAGGACTTAGATAAGCTTGCTTCTCTATGCAACTGCCTCATCCACTGATTCTAGACTTGTGAAACAATTCATAAATGATACCAGTATGCAAGCAGAGAACAGGTTATCAGCTTATAAGCAGGTTTACATGCAAACAGTAATTTCCAAATAAAAATCATCTCTTCAGTACATTAAAATGACGACACAAAACCTGTGAATACATATGCTTTTTACCAAAGCCGTATTCGGCACCAACCTGTTTAACAAAATTACAGGTTTTCCTAGATTTCAGATGTTTTCTTATTGCATCACCCAGGAATTATGTGGTTACACTAACATTAACTGGGTACAGTTGCTAAATGAGCTGTCAGTATCCTAGAATTAATCAATCAATCTCAAGTATATTGTTTCGTAATTAAGTTTATGAATATATCATCCAACGAATATAAAAACAGCAGCAATAAACACACATCCCAGAAAAGGAGAACTAAAAGACTCTTTTTCTAGGATACTTTCTAGGACAGCTAAATCATTTGAAGGCCATTCTTCATCCATCTTTTTCGCTGTGGTTGTGCTAATAGTGTCCAACTGGGCAGCCTTTTAGATAAGCAAATTATTCTTAAAGGTTTAAAGTCACATAACTAGAAAGCAAGATCAGGTGATATTCACTCTGCAGTTCACAAACCTGTGTTTTAATAAAAACATAAATGTTTTAAAAGATTGAAAAGCTTTGGATTTGTTGTTGAATTGATTCACAAGTAAACTATTGCTGTGTTTTTAAGAGATTGATTTATACTTCAGGTACAGCTCCTGAAATAATTAATAGCACATTCCCACATAGGAAAAACACAGAAATTTAGATTCCTTTTTAACAACTACTTGACTACTGAAAGAGGAAAATAGGGTATGTATGAAAACCAGAGTATTTCTGTTGGAATGATACAAGCTAGAAGTTCCTTTCAATTACTGCCATATTTAATTGCAAAAAAATATTTAGAAACAAATTGCTAGAGAAATATAATCTTCACAATGCCTATCATCAAATATGATAATACTTTTAATAACTGTTGTGGTAAGTGGGTCAATGATCCCTGAGCAAGATAATTAAACGGACACTCCAAAAATACACTTTTCCTTATCACAGTACATTTACAACCACCATATGAAAAGATTAGATTATGTGACTGGGATGTCAGAAGGCTAACACCTTATTATCCTTTCTGCTAGTACTACATTACGGTTCCCTTATGCAGTTACACATGCTCATATTGAGCTCAAATAGCTTTTATAGGGCATTTTTTGTAAGAAAAAATCTGCAGAGTACAAATGCAAAGCAATTATTATTGGCCATTTTTTAAAATGGAAATTGTGTGAATCATACTTAATTCAAGTAGGCTTGCTTTTCAGGTTTGTCAAGTTTAAACTCCACACAGATGCAAATTACTGGTAAAACTTCTCCCTGCATCTTAATGAGGTGCACTATAAACTATGAAGCCAACTTGAAAACAAGAATGTTTCGAGACAAATTTTACTTGACCTAGGTATTCTAAGCGTTTAAGGAACTAGTATTTTCAAAGAAAGTTTTACCCAACAGCACTCAACTTCTGCATGCTCTTCAACTCGTGAGTGCTACAACACTAGTTTCCCAGAATAATGCCTGTGCTGGCACAAATTTTTCTGTTAAGGATTTTGCTGCATGATAAGCGTGCCTAAGCAGTGTTGCAAAGGCTCCCAACTGCTGAGCTCTGAACCCAACCTCTTTTCAAAACATTGTCTCATCCTTTCAAGTACATTCAGGCCAAAAGGGAAAGTAAATTGTCAAAAGTGTTTTGAAGTACTAAATAACCAAATTTAAGAAGTCATTTCAGTTAGCAGCTACTGCCGTCTCACTCGTATCTTGACCAGTTTAAAAATGATTGCCAACACAGGACAGTATGTGGAACACACTAATCAACAGGGAGATTTCCTTTTTGCAATTCCAGCTTACTGCTGCTTCAAACATGGCAGAATGAGTTCTCCAAGAAAAATGGGAAAATCATGGACAAATGCAATCATTAAGGTTCAACAATCAGATAGATAAGCTGAACTCCTGAATTAAAAACATGCAGATGCACGTGCAGGCAAGACAAATGAACAAAAAAGACTCATCCTAAAGCGGTTGACCTATATTAGAATTTACAGCTTAGAATTCAGCATTTTAGAGAGATGCTATCTTTTCTTCCAAGACATTAACGCAGTCTCGAAAATATGGACACTAATGTGTCCACAGAGAAGGCTTAGTATTCTACTAGTAGCTAATACTGCTTCATTGCCCTAGCTTCCCAGTTTACTAAAGAATGAAGCTTATGCTATAAAACCGATTAGCCATCCTTGCAATAACTTTGGAACCCATAAATCACTTCTAAGTTTGAAAATGAGAGAAGAGTTTTTAAAGACAATTAAGTTGCTATGAGCTTTATGAAAACTGGAGGCTGGATAGACTTTTCCAAAATACTGACCTCATTGAAAAAGACAAGAAGAACTTGGAAATTGCATACTGTTTCACAGCTGGTCACTTTGCATATGCCATTTGGATAGACAGCAAGCATATGCCTTAGCTATGCTACAGCTACACTTTGCCCATTAGGGATGACAGACCTCATGGTATTGTCCTGTAAACTTTCCACACCATACAGGGCACAAAAGTATAGGAAACACAAGTTCTTTAGTCCTGCTGTTTATAGAACATCTTGCAGACCGAAAAAACACCCCATTACTTGAGAAAAGCACATGCAAAATGCAGTCAACACAAAAAAGGAAAATCAGAATGCCAATTTTGAAGTGCTTAAATTATCTTATATGGTTACGGCAAAGTTTAAATAATGTCAAAACACCACTCACACATACAGAATACAATAGCAGCATGTCATCTTATAAGTCTTTTCGATTTGTTATCTACGTCATGTTCAGCCATGCATAAGAAATATGGAAACCAACTGTTTGCTTTACAGTCAGATTGTAAGCAAAGGGTCTCCAGAATTTCTAGTGACAATAATTAATGATGAAATGCAATTTAACTGCTGAGTTATACACTCAACAGCAGCTTTAGGGCCCCGCCTTAAGTGGCCTTTTACAAACAAAAATCCCATGAGTTGCATTTAAATTTATTTATGACTATAAACCTCTTGAAACAGGTATCAAATTATGTTATGTTTACTAGCCTGAAGAAAGCCTAATAAAACATTCTGGCAATTTGAACACCAGAAAATTATTTTACTAACTTTTTTTTTTAAAATTTCCCCAGTGGTTCATAGCTTGTTGCAATAATTTCGTGTGCTAAGTTACCTACCATATTAGCTATGACAGTGTCTAGCTCTTTAAATAGATGGTATTGCTATGGGGACAGAGGAAGAACTGCTGGACTGTTTCTGTGATGAGACGAGTAGTAGGAGAAGTGAAATGTGAGCGGCAGGTTTGGAAGCCTGAGGTACTTTTCACTTCTGTTTTATGTTTTTTCCACATACACAGGAAACTCCCTTGGGGGAAGAAAGACCAACTTCCCTACAGCTAAATTCAAGAACATGTGTGAAACAGAAAAGCCATTCAGTGTTTCCATACATTAACAAACAAACAAAACAATTAAAGAATCAGACAAAAGCTTCAACACTGAGATAGCAAAATCTCACTTCCAAAATTCCTTCAGACAGCAATGTCTTTGCAGTGGTAGAACATTCAAGAGAATCAAGAGACAAAAGAAGATCAGGATGCCTCCAAACACACACACGCACATCATCTACCTTTGTATTTAGAGAATTTATTCTCTTACCCAATTCCAGACTACCAACCATCCATTCCCCTCCACCCCCTTTTGCTGCTGCAAAGCAAGTGAGGAAAAGACGAGGAAGAAGGGCAGGGTTAAGACAGCCCACCCAGGGAGCATGGCCTTCTGCTCCCACTGCTAGTGGATGCAGAGGTTATTCTTACTCAGGTCAAGGCTCCAGCAATCCATTTGTCCATCTCCAATAGCATGATTAACAGACAGCTGACAAAGAGTAAGGACAGACTAGTCTCAATGGTGCTTCCCCTGAACATTCTCCTGCCTATGACTAATCCACTGCAAGTGACTTCTGAGCCCAATGTTGATGCCAGGAATGAACACAGCTTTTATTAATAACTGGAACTCACATGGTCTACACATATTGCACATAGTAAAGGACATGTACTATGTGCTTCGGAGACCAGTGGGGAAGAGACCCAGGGAGAGCTCTGCTATGGAACAGGGCTACACCAGATGTGCAAGGAAATCCCATGGCAACTTGGCATTATCAGTACAATCAGCCTTAAAGGGTCACCCCACCCCAGAACTCAAATTCCGTTTTAACACATCAGCAAAGCCATTTTCATGTTGGAGTTACATGTGAAACGCCTGCAAATCATGTGGCTCAGAAGCCGCAGACGCTCACCGCTGACCTGAGCGCCGCCACAGAACGCCACAGCTGTGAGAAGGTACGTACATAAAGCCAGCTGTCAAGTGCTGTATGGCAATCCAAACGCTACAGGCTACTTACAGGAACGATACTGTGCCAACACCAAGGGCACTTTGAACTCAGAGTCGTCAAGAAGATGTTTCCAACAGCTACAATTAACTGTAGACACTGTAGAAAACAGAATAAGAAATCAAGAGGAATGAGACAGAAAGGCAAAAGCAAGTGGACAGTGCAATAAATGGCCTCAGGCAGAAGAAAAAGCAGTGGATTCCATTACAGATTATTTGGCAAAGGAGAAGCTGATAAATGACTCAACTCTTAGGAGAACAGCATGAAGTTACTTTTGGCTTCCAAGACAGAAATTAAGAAAGCAGCTGAAAAAAGGAAGAGGCCACAGACAGAAGCAGCAATGAAGATCTGGGACAAAACTTAAGTGTTTGCTTCCTGTTTCTCCAACTATGGTCCAGTGTTGCAAGACTGAATGTTTGAAGGTTCCTTTTACCAAAGGAGAAAGGTTGCAGACATCGAGCCTCATCGGCTGGAAACATTATTCAATTTGGATATCCAACAGACATGCCTATTTGACTCTAAATTTTATAGCTAAATGAAGGGGAGACGAGTGCTTCAGTTGGAGGGCTACATGAGCTGCTGTTCACCAAGAGTAGACTGAGACTCACTGTTGAAAGGACAACTGCATCAACACCTACTTCAGGAATATCTTGGTGTTAACCCTTCAAATGCGTATTTTTTGTGATGCAACAACAGCAAGACAAGTTCATGACAAGTGTATCACAAAATCTACAAACTACTAAAGACAACTCCTCTAATGAGAGCAACAAATGTAGGAGAAAACTATTCCAATCAAACTGGTAGTTCTTAACCTATATTAAACCACTCCAGTACGAATACTATTTCTCTAAGGTTCTGAAAAGGTATTAAGAAAAGCAAATCTAAGGTTTGTATTCAACCACTGACTCAGGCAAAAAGAAAAGTTACAATTTTATGCAGAAAGCTACACATGCTCTTTTAACCCACCTTAGGTTAGGAGAAACTTTCTGTGTAGTAAATATTAATTCAGGCAGTGTAACAAAGCTTCGCAACAACCAACCCAAAGTTTATGGGTATACGCACACCCTTTTTGGGCAATGCTTATTTACAGAATTTAGCTTTCAAAACCTGGTCTCAGCTTTCCTGTGTTTGCTTTCATCACTTGAAAACCAATCCTTTCTCCCTATTCTGTTGCTTTGGAAATGAACCCTGTTAATAAGAACAAAGTGTGCTGTTTCTTCACAGCTTTTAATATACTCCTTACAAAGCCACTAGCAACAGATTGCAGCCTCTGAATTCATTCAAAATTCCATCTTATCCATCTCTCTTGGAGCAGTAAAAGGATAACAAAATAGTAATAGCTTCCCATACACTTCTAAGAAGACAAAGACGACCGAAACATGTCAAAATAGAGAAGTGTAGTGAAAGGAAATAACAAAACTCCTCCACAATAAAGTGATCCTCTATGAGGTCTTCTTCCTACCCCTCCAAAAATTTCCAGCCTCAACCATATTAACACTTAGGATCTTTTTTGGCTTTCCACATGTAACTTGACTTTCTTCATCTCTCTGTATCAATGTTTTGTCTTTTGTTACATGAGATATCTCAGGTTCTTGAATTTTTTTAGATTCTATTTTCGCTCCAGTCCTCACCAGTAGTTTAGCTGGGAGACAAGTAGCATACCAGTGCTCTCACAATCAAAGACACTGATACAGCCAAGTTCCAAGTTCCAAAATTCAAGGAACAGGGTTTGGACTTCACCTAAACCAAACAGTTGTTAGATTATCACACTGGTTGAGCAGTAACAGTGATGTGCCCATTCTGTAGATAATGGTGGTGATCCTCTAAGCACACCACAAGCCTTATGGGGCTAGTAACAGTAAAAACTGGGGGCAAAAAAAGGAACGTGACAGATCCAGAGCAACACTGTTCAGGAATACTCTGGAATTACTGCTCTGGACAAAGGCAAGTGAACACAGACTGCCCAGGAACAAAGAATAGGGTTTACACAGAAACTTCACAAAAATCAAGGGGAGAAAAGTACTCTATTATGGTATTCTACCCCATTAAAAAAGTATAAAGAAGCAAACTAATTGAGGGCTGGTCACAAAATTCTGGACAGAACAACACTGAAAGCAACTAAGCAAAATAAAGAAACCCCAACATTATTGCAATATACTGTATATGTAACAAGAGGAAGCAGAATTGACGAGTTCTAAATTGGAATCAGAGGAAAGGAATGTCAAGCAGTGGCTGTACACATTTTTCAACTCATGTCAAAACAAAAAGGAGAAAATATTAGTTAGGAAAGCAATCTGGGCACGGGTAGAATAGTATCTTCCATCTTAAAAAAAAGTAGTATCATTACTGAAGGAAATTGCCTAAAGTCGGGACATTCATTAAGCAGCAGAATACTGAACACAACAGAGAAATATATTGAAAGTGTCACTAGTAAAATCTATGTCAAGAAAGTACTTTAAACCCCAATACCCATAATTTGAATCCTATGCACCAGCAGCACAGACGAAAACTTCTATAAGTGAAGAACTTTATCTCAACCGATATAATTCTCATCACCACCTAATCACTTCTGGCAAACAGAGGTCTGTTGCTTTTGGGGTTTTTTAAGAACTGTTCTAACCTAAAAAGATAAACCTTCAAATTTGAACTGATGCAATACAACTTTCATGACTATGCAAACTGACAAGTCTAACCAGTCTACTGCTAAATTTAAGTGTCATACAGCAATAACATGAAACAGCTAAGAGCCAGTCCAGTTCTTCCAATTGCTCACTAAGTACTGAACAATATATATATATAAAAAAGTAATTAAGATTTTGTCCAGAAAATCTATCTGGATGGAACACTGGAAAACCACTGGATGTGTTTGGAGAGTTTTCTAATATATTTTATTTCCATATGGAAATTCAGGCTAGATTCAGGGAACATTCACACAAGGACTGGCTTTGAACTCTGCCTTGACAGGTACCTTCACCATATCTTCGTATCTTCGAAACTCACCTTTTATTTACTGCAATCTCTAAAGCTACTTGTAGATGCAGCAGCTAGTCGAAAAGAACAATTATCTTTACACTTCAAAGGATCCAATAGGGTTGTACTAAACTTTCTAGTAGCCTTTAACACTTGCAAATGACTGTATGAGCCTGGTCCACTATGGTTTCCTTTCCTACCATGTGAAGTCTGATTTATCATTCCAACAAGCTAATTGTAAGTAAAACTTATTGATAAGACCTTTTTCAAACACTGTTTCATAATGACTACTTTGTTTTGCCTGTTAACTATTGTGAAATACAGGTATTTTGCCCACTGTAAATAAAAAAGTAAAAAGTTCTGACGTTTGTTTTAGCGTAGGTCTCACGTTTGTTTTAACACATTTCTTAGTATTTTGAGAGTGCCACTATCTAAACATAAGCACTGCAAACAAATCTTATTTACTGTATTAACAAAACTGAAGAGGAACCTGGCTGTCTGTATTATTAATTGATATAGACATCAAAATAAATGTATGCCTTAACTGTTTCTGATGAACTTTATGGCAAAAAAATTACTTCCGATCTAAATAACTCCCTATTTTCTATATCATTTCTATCCTCATTTTATATCTCTATTTCATAACATAGTCTTCTATCACTCTTGCAGACAAACTAAGAGGCACATCCACCCCCAGAATCAGCAGCAAAACAATTAATATTGGAAGCCACCCTTGTAAATTTAGTACTTATACGAAGACCTCTCAAACTTTTACGTCATGCTTAGGATTCAAAGCTAGTACCATCTGTGCTGACTGAAGGAGTTTGTCACAATGCATCAAGCGTGCTACAAGCCCGATCCCAAATACTTATTTTGATTAACTGCTCTGCATAGCTTATTAACAAGAGATTTGTAATGCACATGCAAACAAAACAAAAGCAACACCAACCATGCAATAATAAAAAAAAAAATTGGAATGCAAAAGGAAAAGAAAAAACCCAACAAACCAAAAACAACACCCCAGGACTCAGCGCTGGCAAAGAAGTGCTGAAAAGCAGAAGAAAAGAATTTGGCCAGAGAAGTACTTGGACAGAAAAGACACGTCCAAAATAGTTTTGCTATATCCCCCTCATTTCTGGAAGATATTACATTATTAAGGATTTTACTAGTCATCACTGTACATCTACTACAAAACTAAGAGAGCGTGAAAAGAAACACACACATACAGAATAACACCAGACTCTCAATAAAGCTTTTTCTTTTCTGAATTTTTACACTCACTACTGAAGCCAGAGCTGGCTTGCTGATTTGGAAAGTGGTAAAATATTTTGAATTTTAAAAATAAATACCTACACAGAGTAATTTCTTCAGTAGCATAAAAGCATGGCTACAGCACACTGCAGCACCACTTCAATTTTTTCTTCATACCACATTTATCCACTGGTCATGCCCTATCCATTGCTTTTATGTCTCAATTATGTAAGAGCAGCATCTTTCTAGTGTCTATTCTAATACCCCTCCTTACCAAAAGACATTAACCATGAATACAGTCACCCAGTCTTCCTTACCATACCTTTCTGCTATGCAGATTAAAAACCTAAGAAAGTCTGGGACCTTCTCACTATCCTTCACAGTCGCAGTAGGGAGAGAATACATGATGCTGCTTCTCAAAAGCCAGCAAACTCAGAATAGCAAACATCCCATAAGCACACAGAGCAACGAGAACCGAATCAGGAGACAGTAATTCCATTTCCACCTCTCCACGGACTCTGTGTTCGACCTTGGCGAGTCACTGGTTTTTTGTGCTTGTTTTTTCATGTTCAGAACATGAAGGGCTTTTACGCAGATGGCTGGAACAACAACAAAACAACAACTGAATAAGTTTAATTATTATTTATTCTATTATGCCAGGCCTTAGAACCTTCTGCAATGGCATAAATTCAGAGTGAGCACAAGCACCTCTGATTCTCTAGACCTTCAGTTTGAATTTACGTAAGAGCACTGGTGAAAGCAGTAACCCATTAACAGAGACCTCCAACTGTATCAAAAACTCATAAAAGCTTACTTTCACAAATTCTTCTGCTGAGCTAAGAAGTTTAACCTTATTCTCTACACTGGTAGTTCCTAATCCACAGTTTGCAAAACAACCACTGACTGCAAGATCATCTGCCACTGCTCTCACACAAAATTAAATTACGGAGTTAAAGTAAGAGCTGCCAGGAAAAGGAAAGTAGGGTATTGCCTGAAGAGTATTACCTACTCTGTGTCATTTCTATGCAAAAGTTAGGGACTGGCATTTTACACATTTCAATTCCCTCTCTCGGGTTCAGAAAATTCTGAATTTCATAGCTGCCTGATCAAGTTTCATTCTGATACCAAGTTTCCTGGTAATCTCCCAAAGCACCACACACTGGAAACATGCCACAAATATAGCTTTGAAAAAAACAAAGCGCAGATGAAACGTTCTACAGACCAAGCAATGTTATCAAGAATACCAGTAGAAAGACTGTTTCTGGCACATATGGGAAAATGTCTACATTTGTCTGTACTCATAAACAAAGAACTATAAATGTTCATTCTGCTATTCAAATAACTCTAAATAGATTAACACTCAAAAGACTGGCTAGGACCACATTGCAATATACACCTTTGAATCTCACCTACAAGTAGTAAAAAAAATTAAATGAAGTAACAGGTGTGATCTCATACAGATCAGACAACACTGACCACTTGCCAATACAACCTGTTGCCTATTACAAGTGTTCTGGATTTTGAATATATTGATTAAATAACACCTCATACAAGTCAATCTTAGAATTACAATTAAAATACGATAGTTCTTGCTCCTGAATAAGAAACAAAGGAGGAAAAGTTATACCTTAACACCATCTTAATTTCTTCATGCTTTCCAAGTGAAGCAATGAAAAAAACTTCATTTAAATAATTACAGAAATATACTTAAATTCAACAAGAATATTTCCAAGACTTATCTACATAAAAAGACATGCTCAAAAAAGAGCCTCAAAAAATTTACTGAAGAAACATGCTGTTGACCGAAATGTTGAGATTGCTTTAGAAAGAACAAATCATGACCCAGCAGCACGTAATTCATCAAATAATCTGATATATCAAAATAGTAAAACATTGTAATGATTGCATCTTATGGTAAAATTTTATAGATCAGTCAAGCTTTTCAAAAATTACAGAAAACATTAAATGCTACAAGGAAAACCTCTATTTTTGTGTTAAGTCATAGCCTCTGTCTATCATAAGGATATAAAACCTTAATCAAGAAATTTCTCACACTGCAGATACTGAACACACTACCTCCTTCCCTTTCTTGGTAAAAAGGTTTACCACTGCAAATATGTCGCTGATGCACTTATAAGCAAAAGAGCATGGAGATACGTGGCTACATATCACTATCTGGCTAACTAAACTCCAGTTGAAAAGTATTTTTCATAAAATGAAATTATTCTAAATAGTGTATATAGGCTCTGAAAAGTGGCCTATGATGTCACACAAACAGGCAACGAAAGAGTTTCTTTAGATTGTAAAGGGTACTTTTTTTAAAAAAAGCTAGCAACCACAAAATACACACACACGCGCGAATTATGAGTAAAGAGCACCACAACATAAGTAGAACCCCAGGAAATGAGATAATGTCAAACTCTAAGTTTAGCACTTACTTTTCCAAGACTCAGTAAGTATATAATGATATGGAAATTGCTACTTTCTATTAATAATTTTCTCTTCAGAGAAATTCATCGGCTGTTTCCTTTTCTGAGATTATACATTGGAAAGAGATGATCATAATTCCATATTATTTCCTTGCCTCATAACCTTAATTATTAATTACTGCAATCATGTTTAAGACAAGTATGAAAAGTGTACAATATTAGAACATAAGCAGTTCCACATAAAACCCACGAAAGTTCAGCAAGATCAAGAATATAATTTTACACCTATATAATTATAAACTTGGCTTTTAAGTCTATAAACTACGGACTTAAAAGGCATATCCAGTATTGTCAACAGAATTAAGATTTCATCCGACAACACAGCTAGTGGCGTTTACCATTTTCCCTTCTTCACCTACATACGCAGGAATAAGCAACTCTGTAAAAGCAGGCAGACATTAAAATTGCTCATTTTTAAAAAATACTCCAGTAATGTAAATAAAAAAATCCACTTAAAAGTACACCTTTCCTGTGAAATGCTCTTGGGGTGCAGTGATCCAGCACATTACAGTGCCATGTAGGTCAGTTAATAATGTGCTTGCAATTAACATCCAAAGAATTTAGGGTGGCAGGTATTACAAACAGAGAAAAGATGTCCTGAAATTTCAAAACACTGCTAACATGAATTACTCTC
This sequence comes from Rhynochetos jubatus, assembly GCA_027574665.1. Taxonomy (NCBI): domain Eukaryota; kingdom Metazoa; phylum Chordata; class Aves; order Eurypygiformes; family Rhynochetidae; genus Rhynochetos; species Rhynochetos jubatus. The sequence continues at coordinate 61,081,760 of CM050651.1, read as the reverse complement.
CAAACATCAGACTAGTACGTTGCATAAACTACATTCTTCACTCCCAACAGATTCAAAGGTATTGCGTAAGACAGAATACTTGTATGTATTAAACATTATTTTACAAATCGAAAATTACAATTTCTCTTTTCAGTTTTAGCAAACACATAGTGTAGAATAGGTATGTAGTACACCTTAACTGTACTCTTAACAAAAAAATTAGTTCCTAATTATAAAACCTTTTTTCCAAAAGTTTGCCCTTGAAGGCACCACAGGTCTTTTAGGAAGGCTTTGTGCGTAGCTATAGGTTATTTCAGCTTCTTTTCATATTCTTTTTAAAATTTAGAAATTGCTGAAGTTCAAAATAATGAAACAACCCTAGAATGAATTATTATTGCAAAGCAGAAATTAGCAAGTCAGAGGAAAGACACTCTCATTCACAAACCAATCGTAATGTGCAATTCATTGTACAGAATAGCATACTTAAAAGAATTATCTCTGCAGAGAGATCAGCAAAGGAAGTTGCCTTTTAACTAGCAGTAAAAAAGCACAGATATTATGCCTAATAAAACAGTCTAGAGATTATTTCTGGAGAAATCAAGCTATAAAAAGATTATTTTCAAAGTTTCTTTGTGCTCTGAATCAACCAGTACAGTCAGAAAGAACTAAGAGCTACTTAATGCAATGAACAAACAAGAAAGCAAATAAAATCCAAATCAAGAGCTTAACTTCATAAAATTGCTCCTACTGAAACTACAAAAGGTTATAAGAATATTTGCAAGCATCTCAGAAGACTTCAAGAATATGGTGCTCACAAAGATTTCCCAATAGCCAGACGACTTAAGACACTGACATGCTCCTTGATAATGATTTAAATGTTAGTCACATAAAACCATCTACTCATTTGATTGTAAATGACTTTTTCCCAATCTTTAACACTCATCATGTGCATATACACAATACAATAGTTGTAGTTATGCCATTACTCAAATCTTAATAAGCACTAAACCTCCAATGACAGTAAAAACTGTAGCCTGAAGATCCCATCCTTGAATTCTGCTCCTATAATCTATATAATCCTGATTCCACTCCTTGAGCTTCACTGCAACCATTCTCACTACCATCTCTTGCAGCCTAACCCTAGATGAGGCTCAGAATCAATATGTAATTCCTATCTTCTTAGACCTGTCAATCACCCAAGACTACCAGCAATGCTTCTTTTCCAGAAATATTCTCCCTGGTTTCCTTAGCATTGCTGCTCTCACAGTTCATCCCTTCTCATTCTAATTCTTCTTCCAGTGTACCCTCCTGAAGGAGCCTCCTCATTCATCTGTACTATTTTATGAATAATTTAATAGGTTTTTGTCTTCCATCCCTTTCCATTTTTCTTCACTTTATCCAGGGTCAGGATTCAAACTCAACTATTAACTCCCTGCCATTAATCAGAAACATACTTTCCCCTTCGTATCTGCTGTGTTTGTCCAAGCTAACACCTCATCTTGTGTCTTTCTTTCTCCATACAGATGCCTCGCCATCAGCTCAGTCTCACAACAGACAAAGCATGTTTCACTCTTTCTACCACTGCTGCAGTCTCCTTTACACCACTGCAAGTCATTAACTTTCAGGACTCGAAGGATCAGCCCTCAAACCATGTCTCACTATAGGTCTTAGAAATAACCTGGCTTTGACATCCTGGCAATGCCCATCACATAAGATATGCTTTTAGTAGCTTAAATTTTATCCTGTGACCACAGCAGTTTACATCTGAACAAGTGAAGCATCCTTCTTCACCTTTCAAAATCCAGAGTTGACCCTGTTCTATTTATTCTGAACATTCCTCTCCAGATAGCTTTTCAGTCTAAAGTCAGATCAGACAAGTCTTGCCGCCCACACACCTCTTGAGCAGCATCCACTTCACTCTCTATTTCAAGACCTTTACTGGTCACTGTCCTCATCCTAAAATTACTAATCAGGATGTAGATGAGGTTAAAGTTTCGATAAGCTGTTATATTTTCATCTCTGAACTTCTGTTGCCCACGTGGTTGGGTGAGCCCCACGAAGCAGTATCTTCTTCTTTCAAAAACCTCCTACAAGTGTTTCCATAGTTCTCATTAAAAACAAACAAACAAACAAACAAACGACCACTGCGCTAAAGTTTACCCCACTGATGCCAAACATTCTCCTGTCCCATCACAGAACTGACACGTCTTGCCATATCCTTAAATCATTAAGTGTTCTGGGTCAGGAAACACCTCTTAACCACAGAACTTCAGGATGACTAATTCAGCCACATAACTTAAATAGTCTGATAGTTAGAGAAGTGTTACTAAAACAATTTTCTCCTTTACGGTGTCCATGGAAAACATTACACCAGTGATAAGCCCACTCAGTTATTTTTGTCTTTTTTATTTTTCAAGGCTTCTCAACCAGTTTGAAAAATACTCCAAATACTATCTTGTATACTGCTATTACAGAGGTTTCCACTGGTAATGAAGTACTCAAACCAGTGCTCACCATTTATAACTTTTATCTACCCTTTCTGTATTTTGTTCACTTGTTTGCTGGTATAGGAATCTTTTCAAGGGTATATTTTTGCAATGGTTTCTTGCATTATCTTCTAGCATTTTAAAGATCAGGTTGTCCCAGGCTACAGAGAAGACACCATTCCATATTTTATGTCACAAAATTAAGTCCTTAGGATTAGACCTTCTCTCTGTCATATGGCTGTATTAGACCTAGCACAGCAATTTTCAAACTAATTGAGGCCTACAGGTATTTTTGTAGTATCAGTAATTATTTAAAACAAAGTGTTTTGCACTCAAAATGTGCTTCTCTAATTAAATAACATTTTCATTAATTTTGCCATCTTAAAAAAGTTTCCCTAAGCCATCCACAAGCAAAACCAAAAACACTCCACAAAACCCCAAAGTACTACCCTATTATTTCAGCCATAAATTACCCACTTCATTTTAAATAAAAGTTCAAATATTTCGTAATTCGTTTTCAGTTACTTGTTTCATGTTTCCGTGTACTTTCTCATTATGTCTAGTTCTGTTACTGTGCAATTTAGGTTCAGTCACACCGTACATACGAGCAATTTTGGTCAAAACGTTCCTTGTGATGCAAGTAGCAGGAGCGTGCCACATGCTTCAAACAAGAAACTGCTCTGCCTGCTCCCCAAAATTACTGCAGTAAATTCCTACTATTCCATTCCAACACAAAATAAACTAAGGTACCATCATTTAGGCTTAGGCATAAAGTTTTCACAGGAAAAAAATAATGTGTTTTTACATTTGCTTCACACTGAATGCAGAAAAGCTTTATCTCAAAGTTTGAGCACCATAAGAAGAAAGCTTACGGTGCAAGCTGCCCATCCAAATACTGCACTATTTGCGTACTATATTCTTCAGTTACAGCTTTTTCATTTCAAGCATTCTTTTTTTCCTGTGCAAGTCAGCTTTTACAGAACAGCCTAAAAAGAAAACTGCCTTTACTGACTATTTTGAAAGAACAAAAATCAGCTACTGGAGTGGAGTATCATCAATTTTTAATCTTAATACACACAGACAACAGGTCATATAATTAAGAAAAAAAAAAAATCAGGCTCCTTAACATAGTCTAACTATAACGTTAACCGAAGTTAACAGACTTCATTTCACCAACACTAAAAATATTTAATAAGAAGAAAACATGACTATTTTTTCCAGGAAATTATTCAACTTACAGATTTTGAACAATAAATTTAGCACTAAGATCCTAAACCCCACACAATTTTTTTCAGTCTTGTTAAAATGTTCTTTTCCTAATGTTCAAATTATTTGATAATTTATTTTAAAAAAGAAAAATATAGTTGCTATTGCCAACGTTTTAAGAGATCTCCAAGAAGAATAAAAGTAACCTCACAAACATGAGAACACTTTTGACAAACCTGTAATAATACACACACAAAAGGAAATTGAACCCAAATATTCAGATGAGTAAACTAACAGTAACGTGGAAAAACTTAAATTGCTTACTAGAGAGCAGACTCATAGCAAACTTTAAAAGCATTTGTTCCCTTCTTTCAACTCTAACCTCTAAAATAGTGCGCTCCAGGAACCATAACAAACAAGACCAGCTTCCCCAAAGAACATTTAATTGGGAAAATGTGTATGAGCTGCAAGATGCCTTTATCAGGAGAGAAATCAAGCAAAAGCTTCGATTTAGTTTTCGACAAACAAGAGTGAGGAATCGGAAACACTACTGCAGCCAAACAAAACAACAAATACCATAATGCTACCTTCTCCACGAGAACAAAAGCATCAACCACCAACTCCACCCCACCCCCAAGCAGGCTGTTGCTCTCTAACCACAGAGCCAATGCTGTAGACAATGTAATCCCACAGGGAAGACAGAAGGTCACAGACACACTGTGAAATCATAAAATAAGGTCCACGTTTTAGAAAGACACAGCAGTAGTTTCACCAGTCAAGATTTCATTTGAAACAAGCAGGTGGAGTAGAGAAACAGCCCGTTCTTTTACTGGCTGTCCCTTTCCTCAACACCTAGAGGGAGGTCACACGTGCTCGGTATAGTCCAAAATTAAGGACACGGCACTTAACAATCAGCAGCAGAATTCAAGATGTGGTGAGGATGGCAATATGCAATGTAACGCTGCAGGTGAGATTGCATACTGTACACCAGCAGTGGACCTGTTATTATTCATCAGCTGTAGGTGGCTGAGAGGGTGTCACTTATTACAGTGACACACGCTGCAGCCGGCTAGCCATGATTAAGTACTACCCAGTGTGGCTGAAAGGGATGGCAACTATCATTCATTATGATCCAGCGTGGCTTAGTGGGGTGGAGAGGCTGCTACCCTCCACTGCAAGGCAATATGAGCAGGAAGGCAGCTAAGAAAACTCAACAAAGCCCCAGGAACGGCGCGCAGGGAGGAGAGAAAGGGAACCGCCGTTCCCCAGTCTGCTGGGACGGGTGTCCTGCTTAGCAGGGCTGGAACGACCCGCCGCGCTCGCGAGCGTTCCGCGGGCAAGGCGCGACAGTGACAGAGCCGCCCCGCGCCCGCCGGCCCCGCCGCGCGAGGGGGCCGAGGCAGCGCAGCACCGCTGCGCTCAACTTCCCCCGGCCCCGGCAGCCAGAGCCTTTGTCCGAGCGCTCCCGGTCTGCGGCCGGGGGAGCCCGGGGGTCCCCCCTCCTGAGGCAGGATGAGCTGGGGCGACAGAGAAGGAGGAAAGCCCTGGGTGCCCTCCCCGCTGGGCTGCGCTGCTCTCCAGGAAACCCTCAGCAAGGGACCCCCTCGGGAGCAGCCGGAACGAGCACTGACCCCGCACGGAGTCCCGACCGGCGTGCCCGTGCCGGAGAGAGGGAGCCGAGGAAGCGGCCGGCCCCGTCGGGACCCCCGCGCCGGGAGGGCCTCCGGAGAGCCCAGCCGCCGGCGACCCGTCAGCCGGGGCGCGGGGGGGGCCTCCTCCCGTGCGCCCACCCGGGGGGGGGGGATCCCAGCCCCACGGGCTTTGCGCCTCGGGGCCTGTCCCCGGGCCGGCCGGAGGGCAACCCTCGCTTCCTCGGAGCGGCGGCAGAGGCGCCGACGGGCGGGGAGCGGGCAGCCGGCGCCCCAGCACCCCCAGAAACAGGCGGCTCCCGGCGCGGCACTGCGAACCCCCCGCACTTACCCTGTCACAACAGGCGCCATCTTCCACAAACTCTCGCCAAAACTCCTACTCTCGCGAGAGAGACACCCCGCCCCCCCACCCCCTCACGCCAGGGCCCGGAGCGCGCGTGCGCGGAACCGGGAGACACGCGCGGGGCGGGGGAAAGGGGGGGGGGCGGCGCGCACCGCCCCCTCAGCGCCCGGGCTCTCCCCTCAGACACAACAGCCGAGGCGTGGGAACCGCGCCGCTCTCGCGAGAGCTGGGCGCCGGCGGCCGGCGGGCAGAGCGGAGCGCGGGCCAGCTCTCGCGAGAGCAGAGCGGTGGGGACACACACACACACACACGCACACACACTGAGGGATTCCCTCTGCCCGCTCGCGCGTCTCGCTCCTGCGCCTGCCCCCGCCGGCGGGGAGGGACGGACCAACGCGGGGGGCGGTGACGGGGGGAGAAACCATTCGGGGCGAGGTGGGAGGGGAGAGAGGGCTGCGGGCGCGCGGCGACAGGGCGGGAGCGCCGGGGAGGAGAACTCGCGGCCGCTGCCACCTCCCCCCCACCCCGCGAAGGGCGTGTGGGGCCGCCCGCCTCGTGCCGTCCGCGGGCCAGGCACATGCGCGGCCTGGCAGGCAGAGCCTCGCACTCCGCCGCCTTGTGAGGGCGCGGGCGGCCTGGGGTTCTCAGTTAGTGGCGGGGCTTTGGGGTGGGCTGGGAAGGCGGAGGAGTGCTTTCCCCCGGTATAAAACGAAGGCTTCAAAGCGGAGCTTTTGTGGAAGCCTTGTCGGTAACGACAAACGGGTGTGAGTCGGTGAAATCACGCCACGGCGACCTCAAGTTGGTAACTTGGGCAGCTGGGGTGGCTTACCAGCGCTGTGGGGAAGGTAAGAGCCCACCGGCTGGAGGGACCCTGTGTCGTCGCTTTTCATGGCTCTGTCAGGCCGTACGGACTGAACACTTCCTTCTTCATTCCTAATAATTGAGTTTAAAATTTGATTGATAGGGAGCTTGGAAAACAGTGGGAAACGGAAATTATTTTCCAAATGGCAAATAACAGGAGGAGGCAGGGATCTAGAGGCACAGCTATTACAAAAATCTATCAGATGCCTTACATAGAAATACTACCATCACTTTGTTGAAAAATCAGTTTTAAATGAAAAGCCTGACTTTGTGATTTGGTTGTCACCTGCCACCAAAATGTGTGTAAGATAGACTTATTGAGCAAACAAAAATGGTTGAGTCCGCTAAGGCTCCAACCCGTAACGCTAACCTTGTGGTGACCTCTCACACAGACTGCAGAGCCACAGAAGGTATCTGCAAATCAAAATTGCCTGGACGTGCTCCAAGGTTTTGACGTGACAAAACAAGAAGACCCCGATTTTGTATTCAGTACCATTTCAAGGTGAGGGGCTGATTGTCCATTAAAGGACCATGTTTGAAAATGAATCCTTTTATATCAAGGATTCCGTCCTGTCCGTTCAGCTTTCTGTAGGTCTTCAGTATGACACGTCAATCTAACTTCAAGCACAAAGGCAACTTTGATTTGAAGATCCGCTGAGATTCCAAAACCCACGTAATTTTTATTACCTGACCTCCGTACCTCTGCTGTCTCACAGATTAGGAAAAAAGATAACATTTCAGTACTCCTGTTTTGGTTTTTTCTCCCACGTATGCTCTCCGCTGCTGATACTAATTCAATGAATAATGTCTCAGATGAGTAAAATAATGGTTTAAGAGATTGCTTGGTGACAAAGTTTGCTGTAATTCTACTCACTGTACAAACAGCTATTGTTTGCTATCGTTAAGGGACTTTCCCCATCATGATTTCCCCCTCCTCATTAGGAATGAAAGGACTCTCATTGGCTTCCTCACAGGCGCAGTTCTCGTCAAAAGCACAGTGCATACTGGAAATCCTCTGTATTGTTTGCAAAGAGCAACTCATAATCCCTTTGGAAATCTCTTCCTAAAAACATCTTCTGGTTTTTTTTTCCTCCCAAGGCTAAAGAATGATCTCAGCTCGTGCTAGCTCCATTCCATTAAGAATGGTTTCTGGATATTTGCCATGGACTGTCTCTAGATGGTCATTTTCTGGGGCCCCTCTTTTAGCGTGTTTTGAATCAAACTGGAAAATCTAAAAATACAGCACACAATAATCTGCAGTGTCTACACTCTTTTAATATTTTACAAAGAAGGCATTTTGATTAATAACCAGATTAATTGGATACTGGAGCAGGTATATTATTTCGAAGAATTAATAATTACAGACCATTGTAGTCCCTTCCGTCACTAACAGAGGTTCATTATAAAACAAATAACCATTGAATTTTTTTTTCTTTTTGATTATAAACAATCTATAGTTCAAAAGGCCAGGAATACTATTCAAATCAAAAACAATAGCCTGAAATCATGTGAGTAGCCGGTGGAAGGAAAGATAATAAAACCACAGAGGGTTTTTTAATATTGTTCATGCCTTGAATTTTCTTCTTGCTGCTAAAGTTTGTATTTCACATAGTAGAGTGTGAGCAATTCCTGTTGACTATTGGAAACTGAAAGCATCTAGTACCTCAGGGAACCAGGCCCCGCATTCTGGTCTGTAGTGAATGTAAATGCTTCCAGAGCTGAGGTGGAAAAACAAATTTAAAAACAAGGTTTGCACCATTTAAAATGTTGTGTTTGCTATAGAAATCCGTAGTTTGATGTTTTGATTTAAGCCCTGCTGAGGTTGGTGGAAGGGTTCTGAATCAGGCCTGTCGCCTCAAAGATGTCTTGGAGAAGCACAGCTTGGAGGCACCTTTGAAAGATGTGATTTCACCAAGTGTTGACCTTCACTCTTCTTCCAAGCAGACGCTTTGCCAGGTGACCCCGGCTGGGTGCTCAGAATCATTAGCTGCCTTCAAAAACGGAAGGCGGTTAAAGAAGGAAATCCAGTTTCCTTTCACTTGTAAACTGGGGGACAGGACCACCTCCTACTTCTCTGCATGCACCGACACGTGCAGCTGTGGACAGAGCCAGGTCTGCGTGACTGTGCTAAGTCAATGCCAGCAGCTTCGTTTGGGAATTCATACAGTTTGGATGTCCTCTCTGGATCTTACTTTGAGTAGAAAGAGGAGAAAAGACAGGGAGCCTAGCAAGAGCCCTCAGAGTCAATAGGGATTCAGCCCTCTATGTGGATGGAGAGGAGGTCTTTTGGCCCGGAGTTTTGTCTCAGCGATGATACTGGAGGAGCTGCTGGCCAGTGGAGCACGAGCAGCCCAGCTCTGGAGCAGAAGGGCAGGCAGGAGTGGAGAGTGCTGGATGGAAGGTGTGATAATTGGGCTGAAGTTTGCAACAGCTTGTTCGACTAGTCTGGTCCAAACTTTCCCCAGCTCAGCTTTGGCTCTGGGCTTCCCCCTAAGCTCATTCCTTTGGGCACAGCACTAGCTAACGTGCTGACTTCTTGTTTGGCAACTGCATCCTGCCTCGCTAGCTTGGAGAAAGATGGGAAGACAACAGACCGGCACCCATTTGTGTAGAAGCACCCCATGCCTCCAGTGTGCTCAGCACAAGCATGTAAGAAAGTGACACACAAGGGGACAAGAGTCCCCTTCCCAGCTGAGTGTCAATAAAAAATAACTCCTTGTGTGTCTTGTAAAATCCTAGCTATTTATAAAATCCGGTGACCTTAAAAAAGCACGGTAGGCAGTAGAACCTCAGAGTTATCTGACGCTTCATTATAAGCATCAGGTTTATCTCGAGGTGTTGCAGTTTGTATCTGATGGTGTAAATCACACATTCTGGTAGTAGGTACTGTGATACAACCCTGCTGGAATTTTATAAGCACAGGATGTGCAGTGTGGTTTAACCGCGTGTCTAGGAAAGAAAATAAAGAGGCAGTTGCCCACAGAACATATCTTGCATCTGAACCTTGGTGCAGATGCCAACAAAAGTTATTCTTCAGCTGCTGGCTGGACAAGTCGATGTCAGAAGTGCCTCTGCCGTTTGAAGTGGAAGCTGTCATTCAGCATAGCTCAGAGGATTTGCAACGTTGTCTTCAGGGTGATAGGGATAAAGGATAGGCTGGTTAGCTGTCTGCAGCAGGAGTTGTGTTAAATAGTTTTCACTTGTGTGTCATAACTTCAGAGAGAACGGTAGTTCAAAGTAAAATCTGAATCTGCATCTTTACAGCAGTTAAGGCTAAGTATGCCTTAGTGTGGTAGTTCCCAAAAGCTACAGTCAGGCGTGGGCCTCACTCTAGTACGCCTTGCAAACAAATGCAGTCCCTTCACAGGGAGATTTTATAATTCAAAGGCAAGATGCAAGAAGTGAGTATAGTCAACAGTAGGAAGGAAGAGGGGGAGGGAAGATGAGGTTAACAGTAATAACATCATGTGGTTATGTAGGTTAACAGTATGAACAGCTTCATGACTGACTTCTGTAACCTTTTATTTTTAAATACTTTTCTAGAACACAGTTAAGACACATTGCATTGTACTAAATTTTGCTCCTTAGCCTACCCCAGAAAAGTATCTGCAGTTATTTTCCATTGGGTGAAGTTTGCGTTCTGTTTGCGTAAACTAGCCTGCATCTCTCTTCTTAATTTTACTGAGCTCTTCAAAGAAAGAGCTCTCCGTCTCTGAACCTCTCCTACACAGCACTCCTCTCCACTCGTGCACTTGGTGCCTGTCCACTGCTTCCGTGCAGCACCAGGCTATTCTCTGAGCCCTGCTCTCCACACGCAGCTCTCTTCTGCAGCGGTGCTGTCTGCAGCAGTGGCTGGTGCCATCAGCCCCCCCCATCCTTGGGGTGCCCCTACAGGTACCAACAGGCTTCAGCGATCCTGTGACTCTCCAACTGGAGTGAAATGTCCTGGAGGATGTCAGAGCCTACCCATCACCCACCAGGTACCTCCAGCACCCTGGAAATCACAACCACAGACACCAGTGGAGTGGAGGTGCACTGGGCCCCTCCGTGGTGCTGCTGGGAGTGCAGCTCCCACGCTGTCCTGACCTCGCGCCATGGTTAGTGTGTGTACCCACCAAACCAGTTCTAAGATTAAACCGCAGTACACAGGATTACAGAGTCATTACTGACAAGGAGTACAGCAGGATAAACTGTGTCAAAATCTCCTCCACGCTTCCAAACATGCTAGAGACGATACAGCTCCTTTTCAGTCTGTCTGCTCCCTGTAGGACTGACTTTGAGCAGACTGCGCCAAAGGAAGTTAGTTGCATCCCACTGAAATCAAGAGGACAGGAAAGATTGAACTAGTCAGTTAGACCATGAATTATCACAAGTAATTAACAAAGCAAAAGGAAGATTTAAAGATTATGATATGGCTCCACATGTTTTATTGATTTTATTCGTATGTACATACAAACTGAATTTGCAATGATACGATTTTGAATCAGTGTGAAAACAGATGTCTTTGTGCAGAAAAACCATTTAACCAGAGCTGCTGTTTTCATGATGTATATTAGTTTACCATCTACACTGCCAGAGACGTGCTCACACCCCAGCCTGTGATTTGGTGACTGAGTTAGAGCTGATTTTTTCCGCTAGCCTGCTCTCCCATTCATGAGGCTCTTTGAGAAAATAGAGGCTGACATGCTTCACCTTTACCTGCAAGTAAAATTTGTTTTTGGAAAAGCCTCCAAAGAATGAAAACTCATTTGGTTTGACAAAACACAAGAGAAACCCACATTCTTGATTATACGCATTTTTCTGCTGGATATAATGCTTAAGGGAATTTCAGACCAAGTATAACAAGGTACAAAAAAAGAGCTCAGCAGCCTCCTCTAAAGGAAAACCACAAAGTGCACATAACCCCATGATAAAACTACCACTAAAAACCTATTTGACATTATAAACCAGCCCATTTTTCTATGTACTGGGAAAGTCTAGGTCCCAGTCATAAGCACACACTGTGTCAAATGGGAGGAAACGTACACAGAAATCCTTAACCTGTAATTCTACATACAAATACGTGCACACAGAAATCTTCCTAGTTGTGGGTAGAGAGAAGAGTTAGGAAATGAACTGCTTCACAGAAAGTATAAAGCTAGGTACTGTGTAAACACTATTTGGAGAATTTAGCGATGGTTAAGCCTCCTGCTAGTCCTGTATGAAGAAGTTAAACTAATTTTGTGTGTTTAGTTGCTTACAGAGGCTGCTCATGGCCTCAGGCTATGAAGATAATACTTGGTTTGGGGCTGTTTCTTTAAAACATTGAGGAAGTTATACATGCCTGAAGATTTTTTAAAGCAGTCTAAAGGCATGGTCAAAGAACACATAATCCTAAAAAATAATTATCTTGTAATACTGCCACGTTGATAACTTTTTTAATTATTTCTTTTGTCAAGAACAGTTGCACAAATTCTAGTTGTGGACTGAGTCTAACTTTCATACCGCTCTCCTTTTGAACCTCTGCTGTTCTGTAGCCCATTTTCCATAATCCTCATCTTGAAAAAAAGACTATTTCTGGCAATAATTCATGAAAAAAAAATCCATACAATTTGCCTGAGAATATTTCATTGCTTAGATCCAGGGTGGCTGACACTTGTGGATAAAATAACCTCTTGAATTTTTTCCTTTTAGGGGATTACACGTGACCTTTTAATGCTAAAGTTCATTAGTGCTTGGATATCATATTGATGAGCTTTGTATAAATGAATGGATGAACAGATGAGTCATAACTAAGGTAATGAGCTTATAGCTGTTATGGAGGTAACTGATGTCATGGATGCTAATTAATGGGAAAATTTCTGTATGATTTTATTTATTGTCAGTCTCTGTTCCGAATTCTCTCTCCTTTAATCTTAACAAGTGGTGTTTCATTTTTAATGTTCCAGACAGCTATATCTTTTTTTCTAGAAATCCAGATATCCAGCCAGTCTTACTACTCATGGCTTCATTATCAGTTTGTTTTTCTGCTCATTACTGGCACTGACCTTGCCAAGAGCTAAGCACATGCATAATTTTACTCATGCGATTAAACTCATTAAAGCTAATGGGATTAGTCAAGAAAGTAAAGCTACTTCTGTTTAAGTGTTTGTCGTTTGAGGTAGTACAACTAGAAACAAGATCAGGAAAGTCTGGAAGGAATTCAGACTGAAGAATAATTTTCATTAGAAGTCATATAAAGAGAAATTCAAACATTTTTCCCTTGATCCAACCCTGATGGGTGATGAACACAAGGTGGTTTCACACCAGAGGCCAACAGGAATTTTCTAACACTGTTTTTCCTTCAGAAGATGGGGTTTTTGTCAAAACTGAAGCTGGTCTTGGAAGACTTTACGGTGTCATTTCTCAAGTCTAGGATGAAATTTCTAAATGAAAGGTAACGAGAAATGCGCATCTCAGCCCACAGCCCAGCAGAAGAGACCTGACAGCAATGCTGCGAGACTTTGGGTCCCGCCAGGAATATTTCATTAACGTGGGAAGTTTGAGAGCAGCAAACCCAGGACAGGTTTCCCCTGCACAGAAAGAGGGAGACCGCTCTGAATTAACATAGAAGTGCCTGCTGTCTCAGAGAAATGGCCTGACGGTTCGGACTTGGGCTTATAGGTTGAGGGTCTGTTGTGTGAAATCCTCAAGAGGTGTTTATGCCAGTGTAGAGTGGGGGGAAAAGTCTGAAGTTTTGCAGAAAGAGACACGCATTTCCTTGCCAGTACTCCTGCCCTACCTTTGTTCCCCATTTCGAGTGACGCAAGTCTGCCTTTCTTTGACCTGCCCCCTGAAAGGCTTGCAGGGGCATTATAGAAGCCAGAAATACAATGTTTGGAGCGCAGCTGGTTTTCAACCCCTTTCTTTGACAGCCGTGTTGGCTGGGGCTGGGAGAGAAGGGGCAGTTATTCCATCCATCCCAAGCAAGTTCCCTTTTGGATCGCCAGGAAATTTTATGGCCATTGGTAACACAGGCCAAACAGACAGTGGATGATTATTAACTTCAGCACGCTATTATTTGTCATTTTTGACCTCTGATGAGATGCCCCATATACAATGAATTATAAAAAAACTGGCCTCTCGCTTACAAAAACAAATACCAACTGTTCCACTATCATTCTGAAGCAATAAATCTCCCATGGCCTTGGAAAAAAACATCACTTGTGGACTTTCACCCATTTTATACCTTCCTTTCAAAACAAACACTTATTTTGGTCCCTGATAAAAACAAATACAAATGACAATGAAAACTTACTAAAACTACAGTAGAAGCTGTTTGTAGTGTAAAAGTTAAAATACTCAGTTAACACCGACTCCCGTACTCTGGCTTTTTCTGGGTAGAGGTTAAAAAAACAGCAAATCCACCACTACCAATTATTAATATTGGGGATGGTGGATATCTTTAACTCTTCCTCACTTTTTTCTAGGAAAGCAACTGATCTATGCCCCAGTGCACACAATTTTATTAACGTTGGAAAGGGCCATGTGGTGTTCATACAGTGTTTAATCTCAATGAAGCCTCAGCGCCCAAGGTTGTCTGATTAATGGCAGAGGAGGAAGGCTGGAGTGACAGTTAGGGTTTCGCCAGTTTGTACTGTATATACAGCTGTTGCTGCACAGGGGAGGGAAACGCAGGGTCTGGCTGTCTGTTCCAAACAAAAAGAAATGGCACATGCTATTACTTCCAGATCATTGCAGTCCCTGCACCACCATCTGCTGGGGGTCAGAGCAGTTGTCCGGGTCGGCGTCAGTCATGCACAAACTCAATGCCTTCCACCGAGCTGCGCCCAGCAGTACATATTTACAAGAACAATAAAGCAAACCTGCTCCCCGGACACAGGCACCACAATGCTCCGTCACATTGGGAACAAAGGGGCACAACGAAAGTTGATATGCATTATAAAGGAGGTTCTTGGGGATCACAGCTTTGTGATTTCAGGCTGTAACGCAAATTGAAGGGAAGAAAAACTGTCACCAATAAGCCCGAACCTAGTGATCATTGTGTTTGTAATTGACGTAGCACTGCTAAAAGGATGCCTGGGTCTCTACGTTTCCCATTTTCCTATTTCCAAAGTCCTCTGTAGAAGATAGTTAAATGGGAAAATCTTTAATGAGAAATGTTAAAAACTTTGGTATATCATTCTGCAACAGCAGCAAGATGATCTCTGCCACTCACCCCAGCAAGTCTGTGCATATCTCTTTTTACAGGGCTTGTGCCATGTGCTGGAGCAAGATGCAGAAAGCCCTGACTGACGTAAACCGAACAGTTCCTGGAAACAGGACGAGTACAACTCTGTCACTGTGATGTTGAAACCGAATGAGTAGTTTTAGCATCTCTTCGGCCCAAACAACAACTCATGAGTAATTAATATCTTCTGCTAAAAACAGCTGCTTCAAGACCAGTGTGACACATCAGGCGTTAGCAGGGTATCGCAAACCTCTGGCTTAGTGCTGTCCTGCACCCTTGGCTGAACACAGACACACAGACGTGACACCTTTGGTGCCTAGAACTGGGGGTGCTCCTTCAGTGCATTAAGGCATAGAGGTAAAGCATGATCTGGGCTAGCTTGTTGCTGGGCTAAGTCGCGTGTTTCAGTGCTGCATTAAAATCGAAGCAGGGGAGCAACGGAGCTCAGTGCAGAGATACCTGCATTGCTCAGGACAAACTCAGCAGTATTCAGCTGTTGTTAGTCTGGTCTCAGCATCAGAACTGTTAAAATAGGCAGCAGTGCCAGCATGGGGTGAGACAAATGGGCAGCAGCCCTGGTAAGCAGTGAAAAGGGCAGGTGGAGCTGGACCCAGAACATTTTTTAATTGAGGCTCATTGCCAAATAACTAAAACCCATGTTGTACTAGCAAAAACACACAAAGGACTGCTGCACTCCCTGCCGCACATAGCTGCAGTGTCTGTCACAGCACTACGACGTACATAATCTTTAACATTTCATCTGGTAATGAGTGCTTTTCACACAAGCAAACCCAATCTTGTTAGCTCCTATCCTCAGTTGCTTTTTACTAAGCTCCACTCTGGGCAATTTTGCATAAAACCTCCCCAGCCCATGTAACATTTGACAGCCTGCTTGGATGCTTTGCCTGAAACATGATTCGGAAGAGGAGACCTACAGGTAGCTGCACCCACATGCCTTCCAGGCTCCACCTCCCCGGCCTTGCTGGCACCAGGACATCCCAGCTGCCAGAGCCGCTGAGCTGGTTCTGAAGCCTGCGGGGGCATGTGGAGCAGCCTTTGCATGTTCCCTTGGAAAACATCACCAGGCTCAGTTATATATTTGTGCTTGGAGGGCACTTGGCCTGGGCCATTCGGCACGGAGATGAACTACACAGGTTCATACCGCAATTAGGCAGCCTTTCAGTGTCGGATCAGAACTAAAAGGATTTTTTTTTTTAACAATCTAGTGCTGTGGAACCGAGTTTGAGCAAAAAGTTGCAGAAGAGTAGTCAATGTATAGTTTAGATACATATTAAAATGATGGCAAAGCGTAAAGAACTTGATGTCTCTCATTTTGGAGAGGAGAAGGCAGGGGATGGGAGGCTGGCAGAGTCTCTCTGCCAGGACACTAGTGATAAAATGAAAGGATAAAGAGCCTTTAACTTGTAGGTGATTGATGTAAATCTGCCCCAAATGTGTAGGGACTGAGTGTCATCCCCATCAGTAGTCCAAGAGAAGTGATCTGGTGTCCTGTGTGTCTGGTCCACAGCAGGCAGGTGCTGTGTCACGAAAACCATCCTTTTTGGCACTTGCTTGCACCTTCTATGGCAGCTTTATTCTAGCAGCCAGTGACTAGGTTAGCACGGGGACTAGACTGGGTTTCTCAGGCATCCTCTGGATACAGTTCAGACATACTTTTCAAATAATGCTGGGGAAATATAGGACTGGTTTCTACAGATAAATAAGGGACTTCAGGAGATAATTTACAAGTCCTGTGTTCACTAACAAATGTAAAACACAAGAATAGATACATTCTGCCTAATAAAATAACCTTTCTGATAAAAATAAAGCTTTTACTGAATGAGCAATTGAACAACCATGTCGGTACTCTTGTTCTATGGCATGTTCCTGCTAAACCATGCTCTTGTTGGTGGAATACTCCCTCCTCCTCAACCATATTGTGGCATACTTGAAAGAAATGGTGCCCTGGATAAACCGTATGCTTAGCTTCTATTTTGTAAATCTGTCCTTGTGTGAACAAAAGGGTTCAGTGTATTTTTCTTAATTGCCTAGATGAAATTAATTTATATAGTGCCCAGCCCAGTGGGTACCCAGTAAGGCACACAGCTTAGGAGTCTAATGTTGAAATCACACACCATCCAGGGCTTGCACTGGAAACATTTTGTTTAGGTACTTGAGTGGGAGATGAGCTGTTGGGAAAATATAGGCCAGAATAACAGTTTTATTTTTTATCTTGCCTCTTTGCTTCAACAACATCACCGCTTATCTCTGAGACTGTGGGTACGATTTTATAAAGACCAGTTCTGCAAGTTACCAGATCCCTGGGCAATACAAATTCAGTCCAGATCAGGCACAATGAACCGTACGTTGAATCGGCCAGCACATAATGCATACGCGTAATGGCTGTTCCAGCCAGCTTTATTCTTTATGCTGCCTCAGTGACAACTGTGGGAGAAAAAGTGATATGTGATCAAACCCAAATTGCACAGAGGCAAGGCTTTGCTTTTTGAACAAATTTAATCTATTAACTTAAGCTATACCAGTTGTGTACATTGTGTCAAGAGGCGGTGACATTTTTGATCTAGGATTAGCTGCTGTAACTTTGGATTTACAGCCTGGTGGAGCCTTGGCCTGATTTTTACCCTGAAACCACTTATATGCTGTGTTTTAATGTATCATCTGCCTTGAACTCATGTACAAATCTACTAACCTATCTTCTTCCAAATCTTTTCTCTGAATTGCTTCTGCAGTACCGTCTGCCAGTTTGCGATGCCTAATGGCCAGATAAATGACCATTAGGAAATAATGGATTCATAAAATACGATTATGTAGCTTTATGAAAGCAATATTTTAGTGGTTTGCAGCAGGCCTAGGGCACACATACATTTTTTGTGGATTTCTGTTGCTTTTGTCCTCCATCCCTTCTCACTGCTTGCTCTACCCACTTGCAGCATTGTATTTTAGACCCCAGAATTTGCCTGATTAAGTCTTTGCAGGGGTATTTCCTAAGCGTATCAGAGATGCTTAAAACTTCAGGAGGGAGAAAAAGATATTCAAAGCTTTTAATATTTAAATATATTTGTTCCCATTGTTATGGTGTTACTTTTCATTGTTATAGAAATCTTCTGAAAGGATTATTGAACGTGTTGTCTTGCTTTAATTAACTTAATAAACTTTCGTTTTGTCCTTTATGTTGACTACAAAAGCAGCTGACATTACTCCATTTTACTTGCACCTTTTAAGCCGTGCACCTCACTGAGCGACAGAACTGTGCTTGCTCATCTTAAATACTGCTGCAAAAGTGGCACAAGAGAAAAATGTTGTCTTTAAGGTCGTACAGAATCTTTGGCTAAGCTGGAATAGTGGACTGGAAAGAGATGTGGAAGAGAGAAATCACAGAAGTGAAGGGAAAAGGGGTAGAAAGGCAAAGGGAGAGACTGTTGCTTCGGTAAATAGAGAGCGGGATGGCTGAGCAGACAGCATCAAATTGCTCCCCATCTCTGTTCTGGCACTTGCGGATCTATTGAAAACAGGCCAGAAGGACATGCTGAATTTGTTGCTCCCGTGTGCCAGCCTTTTCTGCAGCAGCGAGAGAAACCAATCAGTGCTGCTTCAAAAGCAGCTGGAAACTGAGAAAACCCTGGTCCCCTGCTGCCTGGCAAGCCGCGGCACAGGGTCTTCTCGGTTTCCAGCCACTACAGAGGCTCCATTGACAAAATGTGTGCGGCATTTGAAGGAGCACAATGTGACAATGAAAGAACCTGAGGGAGACAAAACAAGGAAGGGGGAGAAAAGGGAGGGAGGGGAGAGAATTAAGTGGGAATGTGGGAGCAAGCTGAAGGCAGGAGGACAAAAATCAAAAGAAAAATATGCTAATCACAGCAAAAAGGGTGATAAAAATAAATCGTTGTCATACTCGACACCCCTGTACTGCTTTATCAAAGAACACAGTTGCAATAGCAAGACTCGTGAAAACAAAGTAAGACTTTACTGATGTTTGCTCTCACTGCCTCTGAGATACAGACACGCTTACTTCACTCCCCCATTTCCACAAATGCCGTTATGAAGTACAGGGTGACCGGAAGACGCCAGGTCCCACCCCGGGGTCTATGTGGTGCTGCTAACAGGACAGTTCACACCCTCATCCTCCGTTTCAGAGAGAAGCAGGAAGAGTTAAAGAGCCCTGGAAGCCAGGAGGATGGTGTATCTTACTGTTGCTCAGAACAACCTTGGGAGAAAACAAATGCCACCCAAAACAAAGCCACGGAGCCGGCTCATTTTCTCCTTTCCCTTGTACTTCACTGCATCGACCAAGAGAATGCGTAGCAGAGTGGAAACCACCAGTAGCTCAGACCAAAGCAGCATGGATAGGTTTTATTCCTTTTGCCACTGTCTGCCTGGCCATGTGTGGGACATCGAAGAGGCGCATCCAAGAGATCAGGGGATGTGGTAGCATTTTTGTAATCTCCCAGCTGTTCCCGCTTGTGGTACTTGTTCAGGATGAAGGGCTAGAGCTGAGTTTTGTTACGAAGCGACTAAAGTGGAAAGAGCTGCCCAGATGCCCTCACACAGCTCATGGCTTTTCAGTCCATGGGTCCAGCTCAAGTTACTTCAAAATAAATTCCACTGAAACATACACAGTATACAGGGGGAATGCAGAGTCTTCAGCACCAAGAGTTTCACTCCAGATAGCTGCTCTTACTGGGAATAACTTGGCAATGTAGACATGAAAAAGAGAATGTTGCTTGGAAGAGAGCACTAACGTCTACAGATCTTTTGAGAATTCTTGGTACTTTCTGAAAGGTCAGACATGTGCACCATAAAAATTGAGGCAGAAGAATAGAAATGCCACTGTTAGTTTTTAGAGGCGTATCAGCCAGGAACCGAGAAGAGAGTAAATTTTGTATTGCCCACGTTGGAAGCGGGTAAGCTCAATTTACCTGCATCTGCCTTTGAGCACCCTGCTGTCACCATCTTAAATGAGTTTTTCTTTTTAACCTCCTGATGAAGGGAGATCTGAAGTTAATAAAGCTCTCTTAAAAAAATCTCAGTTATCATTCAGGTTTTAAATGCTTCCATTTGCTTTGTTAAGTTGGCCGTTATTTTCAGTCTTAAGAAATTACTCCTGTAAAGTAGGTACTGCTTAGGTAAAAAAAAAAATGTTTCTCCAAAGTAAACTTAATTTGAGCATGACCCATGAAATCTACACAACCCCCAATTTTTAGATCAATGATCTATTTGTCTTCCTCTGTAGGAGAGAACTGATCGTTCCAACTGGCAGCATAGAGTGGAACTGATTTACTTGTAATATTTTGACTAGGGAGTTACTGTGTGTTATAATTTTGAAAGATGCTTTAGCAGTTGTAAAGTGAGATCACCATCACGTCTGTCTCATCAGAAATCCTCCACTATATAATAGTTTAAGAATGAGATGGCATTTATTATTTCATCTGTTCGGTTCACTTATAGTAGACCAAAATGATACTGTATTTTCAAATTTACCATTTCAGGATTTTTTCATCTGAACTGTAAGTTAATTTAAAGCAAAGGTATCTTGCTTCATCTGTAAAATCTTAGCTGTACTTTTTATGTCACAGGAGGAGATAGCAAGGGCTGTAGTGGAACTACCAGCATGATAAACACGTAGAGATACCTCTCAAAATACTGTGCAGAAATGTATTTGATACTTTCAGGGATTTTTTTTTTTTCTTTTTGGGTATGTCTCATGGGCTGGCTGTGTCTACATTAATGAGTAATTCATAACAAATAAATCACCATATTGAAGTAGTTAGTGCTGAGAATCAGCACATTCATTAAAAGCACTTGAAGGATTTGAACTTCAGACTACCTTTAACTTGATCTCTTGGCTTGGCTCTTCTCACCATGCAAGTGGTTTAGAGCTGCCCAAAGGCCCACTGGTTGGTTTGGACTCTCATGTCCCCGTTGGAGGCTGGAGTGCATCTCAGGTGCACTGGGCAGAGCTGCTGGGTTAGTTCGCTGCGAGGGGAATTCGGTGCTTCTCTGCACCAAAATAGCTCTGCAAACCAAAGCGATGTGTAGTAAATGGGCGTGATCAGGGAATGGGGTTTGTTTCACAACTGTGCTGCTGCTCTGAAGCAAAATGCTAATGTATAGCCAACCATAGGTATTTTTGTGCCTTAGGGAAGACACTGCATATTTTTGTGTTGCATGCAAACCCAGCAATTTTGCATGGCAATGATTGTGTATCTGCTTGCATCCTTCTCTGGCCAGCATCCTCTGGTAAGTTCTCTGTTTAATGGTGCAAAGACCAAAGCCAGATACACTGAATCATTACGTAAGCAGAGAAATCCTTACATACGTACTTCACGTGCAACTCACTGTATAAAAAACTGGTTTCCAAGCTGCATGATGAAATAACTGCAATGCAAATTGAGGAAGTATTATTCCAGTTCTCAAAAAAAAGAGAAAGTGGTGGGTTTGCCAAATCCAGAAAAGAGACTGTCTGTGATCAAAGAAGGCCCTGCTCTACACAGGATGTCATGAGAATGCATAAAAGGTGAAGAAAAGAAAAAGTCTAGAATCGTGTAGGCTTAATTTAAAGCAACATGCTTGAAAACTGATTCACTTAAATGTTGGATATTTAAAATAAATGAGTAAGTCTCTTCTGTCTTCTCCGTTGGAAAAAACCCCCAATACTGATCTCTTCCCCTAGCTGACAAACTTCAGGCAGTCTGGGAAAAAGGACATGTAATAACTCAAAATGATGCTACTTGAGATCTTAAAGCAGCTGATACTTAAAACTTCACCGATATTAAAAGTTTGGGTTTGCTGCTAGGATCAACCTTTCTCTTTCATATCTCAGCTCATATTATAGACTTCTCTTTTCATTTACATTTTAAACGAGTACAGCACATAAATATATTTCAGCATCAGAACAAAAGAAAACATTTTCTTTCCAACCCACTTATTTTGATACTTAGTCTTGAAAAGCGAGTTGATACATTCTGAAGCTCCATGAAAACCAACCTCTGCTTTCTGCTTCTACATTTCTCAAGGAAAAAGTTAATCAAAAGCATCAGTCAAACCCTGGAAAGAATCAGATCTGAAGTCTGAAAAAAGCAGTTAGCTCTCATTTGTTCTTCCTTCCCTCTAGCAGCAGCGGCTCTGAGTAGTGTTAGAAATGCAGAGACAATATAATGCATTGGTGTATTGATCGTGAGATCAGAAGTCAGTACTCTCGAATGCTGATTCTGACTTTGTCAATGATTTTCAGCTTTTGTAAGTTGTTATTATTCTCAGTTTCCCACCCAAGCAATGGCATATTAGTGCTTCAAAGAGCAGAAGAAAGAGTTGAACACTTAAAAATTTACCATTCTGGTTTCTAATTTATTTGAATGAATCATTACTTTGCTCTTAAAACGTTACTCTAAATTTTGTTTACCACTGCTGGCTAACTTTTTGCACTGAATGTTTTAATTTTGATTAGTCACATTCATTTGTGTAATTTCAGTTCCTTGGCTGGATTGCCAGAGCTCAGGCAAGTTTCTACTGCAGCTGCCTGTACGAGCACAAAATCTAGTTTCAGTTAATTCCTGCATACATGATTTTTGCATTTGCTTTCAACCAATGATCAGGAACATTTTGAGCGAATGCTTGTGTCCAGAAAGCCAATAGAAAGGAATGTAAAGTTATTAGTGAAAAATCATTTGGCTGCTAAAAAATATAATTCCTACAGTAGTGTACCCTGTTGGCTTTGCTCTAATACTCTTGAATTTCTTCCACTGGGGTCTGATCCATAAAGGGATGTGGTCACTTAAAATAGCAATTATGTCCTCAAGTTCACAGTATGTGCTGTTAGAACTTCAGCTCTGCCCCTGTTTAAGCTTAATAGAGAGCACCCGTGTTTACACCGTGGATTATACCCACGATTTGTCTTCCAGGTTGCTTTGCTGGAAGGAGATGGTGGTACCTGAATTGTGGGCACTGCAGGAAATTCAGGCAGAAGAGTTCCGCTGCCATGGAGATGCCAGAGCTCACCGAGAGCCTCCTTATTTTGGCCTGGAGGCTCCTCTTGACACCTGCAGTTGTGGACTTGCACATACTCAGGCTGTGTCTGTCAACTTGCAGCTTACTGCCATCGAGACCTGCCTGATACACCATCTTTGTGCAATGATAGCAGGGGTCTTGTAAGGGCTGAATTTGGTTTGAAGGGCGGGAGCAGGAAAGATTTCTCTTTGCAAAAGGCAGAAGGAGGAATTGCTGCCATCCACTTTTGTGCAATATCCAACTTGGTCCAGATTCCCGACAATAATATTTTGAGTCCCAAACTGCAATTTTCCTATCCCAAGATGAGCTTGGCCAGAGATCTGGGAGATGCTGCTTCCTGGGGAGCTATGATGTTGTCAGTCAGCTGTGGCTCCAAACTCCTGGCACGTCACACTCTAATTAAAACCTGCTTCTAGAATGTCTTTTGCACTTACGCCTTGAAATGTCATTCTGGTTTAGGAAACTTGAGAGACAGCCACGCTTAGCTCCTTTCCGAATCTGAAAGGGCTCAAACCTACATTTTTCACATCCTGAGGGTCCTCTGCCTCAGTGCACCTTATCTCCCTTTCTAGTTCTGGTCCTAGAACAACACAAGTGTATTTGTTTCCTGATCAGAAGATACTTCTGTAAAGTTTTCCACCTCATTTTTGCAAAACCTAAGGTTTCCTTATAGTCAGGGACTACAGATAGCCTCAGATTTACTTTTTAATCTGGACTGGAGGTGGTCCACGGGAGTGTTCAGAGATAAGGTCTCAGTTAATTCTGATGAAACACCAGGAGCTGTTTGTAAAACTGGCATCCAGATTTTGAACATCTCCTAGGTGTTTCTCATTTTCTTCTCTCAATTTAACACAAAAATGTAAATTATCTTCCCTTCCACCCCAGGTTTATGACAACTTTAGAGCTGTAGAGTTAGAACAACTACAGCTCTCAAACAGATGTTTGGGGGTTTTTTAAACTTGATCAGGCTTTTTATATTTAAATTTGGTCAGGCTTCTAAAATTTTATCTCTAAAGAAAGCTTGCAGAACTCCTGAGCAATTGTTAATGGGTCACCTGGTAAGTCATGGAGATCAATACTTCTTATCCTTAACCATTACATTGCTCTTACAAGTGTACACTGAGACAGACGGTGCAGGCTTTTACTTAGCACAGTCCATACAGATTAATTAAAAAACAGGCTCGGTGCAGACGATGCCAAAAGAAGAAGTCCAAAAGCATGAAAAGAAAACAAAAAAAGAATGACATCATTTCCTTGTATCTTCCCTAAGGACAAGGGATTGGAGATTATGAGTCAGTCTGAAGAAATGAAATAAAAACAGCCTGGCTTTTAGTGACTTTTTCTTGTTCTTACCTTATGGAGCTGAGCAGGCCATCAAGAATGAGCAGCAGCAATCTGACTGCTTGCTAAGTTTTAAACTAGGAGCGCATGTGGATAGCTTGGCTTTACAATTTGCGACAAAGATATGGTGAGCAGGAAAAGTGGACTTTTCCAGAATATGGGGCAGCATGGTAGATGACATATACGCTACTGTCTTGGTATAGGGACAGTATATTTTTTCTGTGATTTATGACTTCCATATCACTTTGCCATGTCCTCGCCTTGCTCTCCTTCCAACATGACAGTGTTAAATATTCTGGCAAATCACATTTAATAATGCAACCTATTTTTCTGCTTAATAATTCAGTGAGTGAAAATTATCTGGATACTAATGAACTTCCTACTGTGTCAATATGGTATTGTTCACTTCTGTTTAAACAATGCTTAAGACAATGAAGGATCGGCTGTTGGAGCCAGGGGTTGATTTGATAGCATCATTCGCAACTCCTTTAATATCAAGGATATTCACCATGTCAGTGTCCCTGAGGGGGTAGTTACGCATATGACTGTAAAACGTTTGTTGTACGCTCAGAAAAGAAAAAGTGGGTTTGTCTATGGCTAACTGCCCCTCTCTTCACACGGAAATCTGTATTTTGGAGTTAGGAAATTAAGTGTCCTCCTCCAGCTTTATGCATTATCATAGGGAAGTGGCAGTCATGAGGCCAGTTTTAACATCCACAGTACCTTCAGAAAAAAAAAAAAAAGTCATGTTTCTCCATTAAATGTCACTGTTAGTTAAAAGAAATTGGATTTTTAAAGTATATAGGAGAAATATTTATTTTTATGTGAAAAGACTAAACCTCTGTTTTATGCCTTATAAGTTCCCAAGTGTATCTTGCTTACAAGCTGCCCATTCGCCTGGTGCTGTGCTGTGATATATATTCCCCTGCTGGCACATATTACAGTGTCTGGGAGTCCTTGCAGCACAGAAGCTGAGAAATAGATGTTTCAGTGTTGCTTTATGCAAGGTACCACTTTCAGTGACAGAACTGACAATTAAAGAAATTACTCTGATAGACATAATTCTGTGTGATAGACATTGGTGGAGACAACAAAAAAGGCAGTACAACATATTTTTGTTCACGCTGTCGGGTGTCAGTGAAGTCTTTCGGTGATCAAACCCACTCAGTTCCAGGACTACCCTGGAGCCTCCCAAGTCAGAGCTTACAGGGCATGAGGCTTCAGTGCCCAACTCAGGTTTCATTGTACCTCGATTCCTGAGATTTCATTTCAGAAGGAAAGGATTTGGGGTCTCCTTTTCCTCATATTTTTACAATTTTTTATTCTTTTCTGTTTTTCACCTCAAATTTCCACAGTCTGTTCTGTCTTTTTAGACCATATTCCTCCCCTGCTCCAAATAGCTAGTCTGGCAAGCACAAAGATGTTAGAAGGACTTCAACCAAGTTAAGAGTCTATGTAGAACTGATGGAGGATTTAAGATGAGAAGGTGGGAAAGACCTACCTGGCAGTACAATTACTTTTAATGGTTTAAAGCCAAAACCTCCTGAGATTCATATGATTGTATCACAGTCTCAGTTTTCATTTAAAAAGAAGTCCCCTGAATAAGTATCGATGCCCATGCTGGTGCCTGCGTGTGCAGACTGAAGCAACAGCTGTGAGCAATGCTGATCGGCATCATGAAGTTCAGTAGTGTTCAGTAGCTTCAGGGCTCCCTGACAACTTTATCAAATGACTCCACGTGCCAGGAGGAAGAAAATGTGAAGACCCTATTAAACCCTCCAAAACCTTGGCTTTTGCAGTAATGACCTCTTTGCCTCCGTCAGCCTGTGAGGGGCAAATAGGAATGAACCGTGGGATGGGCGTGAGAAGCCAGGACCACGCAATCTTCATGTCACGCTGTGCCTTGGGCAGAGCTTGCAATCATCTGACCCTGTCCTCAGCATCTGTTTCCCCGAACTGCAAATAGTTCCATTACCATCATGCTGTTTTACCCTTCTACGAATGCAAATTTGCCCTATAACAGAGCAAGTCCTACCTCTGATGGAGTAGATTTCGCCATCCCGTATCATGTGTGTGCTTTATGCTGCAGGTCCTACGTAAGCCTAAGAGAAACCCTCTGATGTATACTACTGATTGTTTACATATGTTATCAGAGGGAAAAAAAACAGGAAAGGAAAGCTGGCAGCTCACGCTGCCAAGAGACCTGGCAGTGGCTAGAGTCACATTTAGATCATTTCCAGTCAATAGGCTTTGTTTTCGTTGTAAAAAAAAAAGAAAAACAAAAACCAAAAAACCTTCCTAAAAAGTTGCTGCACTGTCATTTTTTTCTCTGTTACAATCAGTCCAGGAGTACTTGCAGTGATTTCTGTCCTTACAACCGAAGCAGGCAACATCAGGAGATGCTTCCCAACAGAAAGTGGAAGGTGTGGTAAGACACTGCGCTGTATGCATGTTCAAAATATGCAATGCTGCCTGGAGCTGTGATCACGGTTTTGTGTGATAAAGGCCTTGTAATGATAATGAAATCAGGGACTTGTGATGCAAATAGAAATCAGTGCCAAAAGAAGAAGGAACAATGTGATAACGTTTAGGGCCTGGGCATGTTTCTCATCTTCAGGTCAAGCTCTGTGATGGGGCTAAAAAAGATGAGTGCTGCAGGACTGGGATTCCAGCTGCATCGAGGGATTGCATGTACCAGAGAGAATGTTTCCTTGGCCAGCTAAGCCAGGCCTTATGGCTCTTCTGAAACCAAAATATTAGAGGGAATAGATACCAAAGCAAGTTTAATTAGAGTATAGCTCAAATTCTTTCAGCTGTGTTTAAGTCTGTGTCATATCAGCTGATCTGTGCTGATTCATGTGTACAGGCAATACTGGAAACTTCATTAGGGTGACAGAAAAGTTGCAAACTCACATCAGCATCTCAAGTACTACAATCCCAGCTAGTCCAGGCCTAAGCTTTGTGAGTCCTTGACTATCAATACAAAACTATTCTTATAATGTTAAGCATTTGGGGACTCAAGGTCTCATTTTTTGGAAGTGCTGACTAATTTTCCAATAACAGCCATAATATTAACTTGGCCTGAAGTTATACAATATAAGCAAAAACTAAATGTAAACTTTAGTATCAGCATAAATATTAGACATCAATATCAGCATCATCCATAGAGAAAAGAAAAAAAGAAGGAAGTTCAAGCGCAAGCACTCATGGTGCTGAAGAGCTTTAGCATGAATTTTCTGTGGGAAGATGCGTGTTATTAGCATCAGCCTTTCCTCTGAAATCTTAGTTGTCAGGAGCACAAGGATGACAGTTGTCATGCTGCAGTGGAGGTTAGGGCAGTGATCGATTCAATTCATGTCCAGTGTCAGATTCCAGATGCAAAAGCAAAACACAAGGATTATGTTCTGTTGTCGTAAGCATGTAGAAAAGTGACCAAAACGATCTGGTTTTGACATCTAAATGAGATATCCTCAGGAGACCAAAGTTAGGATCCTACTTTTACTGTGTCATCCCTAGATAAGGGAAGACCAAAGAGCACCTATCAGATGCTGAAGCTGCCTACAGATTACAGCACGTGCTACTTCCCTCTGCCCTCCACGGCCAGTAGAGACATGATCATGTCAGAGATTCTGGCTGTTAGGGCACATGCGCCAGTACACTGATGCAAGACATACAAAGTTGTCAGTGATAGGGGAAAAACAAAGTAATGCTTGTAGGTTGAGATGTCAGAGAGATGACAAAAACCATAGCTGAAAAGAAAAAAAAAAAAAGCTATTCAGTCAGAACTTGGTGAGAAACTAACAGATGCTGCTGTGGGACAATGATGTTTTCTCCTAAAGACTGACAGTGGTAGGACATTGGCATGCAGAAATTTCGTATCCAGAGGTGTTCCAGACCAATAGAAGTGGAAAAGAAAACAACCTTGACATAAATGGACTTTGGTGCCCAAATGTTCATCCACAAGACGTGCTCCTGATCTGAGCTACTTCAGGTGGCAACAGTCGTTGGCACCAGGCTCCCAAACATACCCCCACCTACGAATTTTTTACACATTTGGGAGTAAGGAGAAGGGCTGGATGAGCTCATTCTGGCTGAGGACATCCGTGTTCCCTGATGCAGGCTGACCAGAATATTTCTGAGTTTAGCTCTTCTGCAAGAACTCTCTGACTTCTCTGCATAAGAAGAGTGAAAGAGGACCGACACTGTTAACCATTTTACAGAAAAGCATCATCCACCTTCATTTCACACTCATGACTCCTGCAAATGTTAGACAGGCTCTGGCTCAGGGCCAGCACATGGCAGTGGCAGCAAGAACTCCTTTCCATTCGTTGCTGTAATTCACTCTTTCCCTTGCAGATCTGAAAAGAGATGAATCAAAAATAATTGCTTGCTTAAAAGGTAATACCGACTTGCTCATTAAACCTTGTTGGGACACTGGGTTCAGACATGTGAATGACCTGGAAAATATGAAGAGAACTTGGCTGGGGAACAAAACCAGAGCTGATATGTGGTAATGGCAAAAACAAAAGTAGAAGCTATACAATACAGGCAAATTCCTATTGAATGCCTCTTTGTCCTACTTTAAAGAAATAGGGAGAAGCACTCAGGATGTACAGATAACTAGGCTGTATTCCTCACTGCAGAGCTCAAGGCAAGAAGGAAATGCTTCAAGGGTGAGTTCCTGGCTATATAGAATATTGCTGGACTGAAAGCAGTCAGCTGGAGTTCATCCTGATAGTCCTGCAAACCATTTTATCGCAAAAATATACAGTAATCTGTAAGAAGCAGCCACAGTATTTTCCCACCACTTTGCGCTTTGTAGCCATAATGGGAAGGAGGGAGAGATACTACAGCGTGGTGTTCATGCTGCATGTGAATAATGAGCTGGGTCCGTGTTTTAAAAAATGTATCTTGTGGAAAGGAAAAAAAATAGAACTATGACTGCATGTGGACTTCAGTGCTTCCTCTTGCCTACTAATTATTGGTTCTGTTTGTTAGGGCAAGGTTTCTTGCATATTTGTTCATATGCTGCACTGAAGGAATGAGTCAACAGTCTTATGGATGTTACATTCTGTAATGCCTTTGCATCTGCCTCCACTGCTACACTACTGCCTGGGTACAGACTCTAGAAACACCAGTCCTGCTTCACAGGCTGGTCACTAGCTCGGTGAAGACAAAATTTCTCCTATTTGCAGAAGTATGAAATCAGAAGCAGCAGAGTATTATAGCTTCAGAGAAACCGATAATGGCTGTTTTCAGAGATAAGAGTATTGGCTTAGCCTTCAACCAAGATCTACAAGAGTGCAGTTTTCACATCTGTTTTCTTTTTATGCCGATCTGGGTCTTACATGAATCACTGTATTTCAATGTCATTTTTCATGTTTTTGATACACAGTTTTCGTTGTCTCAGTGTAGAACTGTATCATCTTAAAAAACTAGATGTGTTGTGTGCCGACTTACTTCGCAGTTTAGATCCAGGAGTACAATCACTCTTAAGTTTGTACCCATTTCCCAGGTCCAAGTGCAGACCTGCTTTCATTGGGTTCTTTGAACACTGACATTGAAAAAAAAATTAATTATAGTTGTAGTAAAGTCAAAGACAAAATGACCCATTGAGGTTTCTGGTTCAGGCAAGTTCTTACACTGTCGTCCTTCTATTAGTTCACTTCCAGCTGACACATGATGTTAATGTGCTATGACCCAGTTATTGGAAAGAAAATCCCAGTCTTGGCCTCAGCGAGATAATTTAGATGAGTAGGAAGAGTTTGTATGTGATTTTGTAGGGTTAAAAGTCATAGGATTGATGGTATGACAACAAGTGCCTCTCCTGGCATTTTAAAGACACCCTTAGTAACTCTGAAATTATGTTGCAGTCCTTGTTCAGTCTGAGGCATTTGTATTTTCCTGTGCACACCACGTCCCTGTGGCCAGGATGCAAGCACTGGTTCAGTGGTCAAGTCATCAGTTACAAAATTTTTCCGCAAATCTGTCAAACCTGAAGTGCTGTCTCCTGGTCATGGTGGGCTGCAGTGGCACTGCCGTAAGGTTTCTGTCTAGGAGCCCAGGCTCCTAGAGCCCACAGCTCCCAAACACCCCCCTGCACAAGCAGTCCTGCGGCCTGGGGCTGGGGGAGGAGTCAGGATCCTACTTGAGCCAAAAGCAAGGAGGCCTTGGAAGCTCTGGCTTTAACTTTATTTTGGCCTCCATCTCTGTAGCAGTCAGCTTTCAAGCCCAGCTCAAGCCAAAGTTTGCCTGCCTGCCAGGCCTGCTTCCATGGAGGAGGCTGCAGAGGTTTATTGCTAATTCAGACTGACCTGCGCCGAGGGTCCCAGCGTTTCCAGTCTCCCAGTCCAGCTGGATTTCTAGGCTACCCAAGCCTACCTGGAGTCCGAAGCCACAGCAGGTACTACTCCTTACCCTGACTAGCAAGCAGCCCTTTTCTGAAACCTTCTGCTGTGATCCCTGGAGAGCACCTCTCCTTCTGGAAATTATGTGTGTTGGTATTTCCAGAATAATTTTTTTTTCACTTTGCCTGCTCAATGGGAAATTTTGCAGGCTTTTTTTTCCCTGTAATCTGCACATAAACAAATTTGAGAATGCCAAAATTTCATCACTTCAGATATTCTGGGGTTTGGCCTCCTCCAGTGTAAATGTTGGTATTTAAATCCCAAGGAAGATTTAATTGATTCAAAGGAAGAGACTCTCAAAATGTAGCAGATTGCATAGGGTTACCCTAAGAGAGGGATACGTAGAGCTCTGATGAGAAGTTCCAGCTTCTTTATGTTTAAAATCTGAGAAAGGTCACCCCATGAAGGGATTTTAGCCATGTTTTCCATATTCTTTACACTGAACAAGCACTGGAAATTCAGAAAAGTGATTCTTGTTCTCTCTACACCGCTGGTAAGGTCTCTGTCCGTTTGTAGAACTGTCGCTAACCTTTGTGACGACAGCAGCTGTGATTTTCAATGCTCTCCTTTGTGGGTTGTTTTGTAAAATGGCTCCTTTTAAGGCTGACAAACAAGCGCCTGATTGCTCATGAAAAAAAAAAAGGTTAATGTAGATGCATAAGGAAAAGTCCGTAGTTCCTAATTCTTAAACTTCCTGTGCTCCTGCGGCTGAACAATACAGAATTGTGTTGAGAAGGAAAGCACACTCCCAGTGGTACCTGTCTGAGTTTGGGATTACACTTGAGAGACACCTTAAATGCAGTTTTAGAAGACTCCAAGGCTGACATTTCCCTGAACATCTAGTGTTACCTTTGTTTTAGTACTGGTTTTATCTACCTTCTGCTGTTAATGATGTGTATTTCAGGTGATTCTGGGGTCCTATGGTTTCCAAACCAGGAAGCCCCTGCAGGCATTGTGCTGGGTCAGATGAGTAGGAAAGAGAGCAAAGCATCACTGCTTTGTAACTACCGTATCTCTCTGCAGGGCTTCTGAAAAAAAAATAATTTAAAATAGCTTCCTCCTTTAGCAGGAAACTTCCTGTTATTTATATAGTCCTCTCAGTCACCTAATGCAAGGTGTCACCTTTTAAACTGAAACTTAATGTATCAAGTATTATACCTTCACGAAGCTGACCCACTTCTCGTTTCTGTTGTGCCATTCTCATGGGCACTACACTGGGACTGGCATGAACAGAAAGCAAATTGAGGAAGTTTTTGGATGACTCTTTTCTGCCAGAAGTTCTAGTTCTTTTTATACTGGAAGGAATTTTTGGGGGGCGGGGGTAGGAAGAGTCTCTCACGTAATGCACCTTCAACATGGTCTGTGCTTTCAGCTCTCTGTTTTGCCGCCAACCCAGCCTTCGGCAATAAGACCTTTAACCTTGCAGCTATTTACAGCTTCAAGGTTGTGAGCCAGACACAGTAGAATATGATTTCTTTTGTGTGTTAAGGTACAAGAGAAGGGTGTGGTATGGCAGAATGGTATTTGGGGCTAAAAATTAGGAGACTATTATTTTTTCTGCCTCTTTAATATTTAAATTTTCTCGGCAAGTGTGTCTTCATCACATATTACACCTCCCACCCCTGTATCATCAGTGAAGGCTACTACAGAGTGTTGGGAGTAGCAGGACAGAAAGTACAGTGTGAGTCCTCTTCCTGCAAAGCAATTCCACTGCCACAGACTGCATCTGAATTTACGAAGTTGCGGACATGGAATTGGGCAGTCTGGCTCCACAGGCGAAGTATTGGGTTACTGGTGTGGATCCAAGGAATCCAGAACCCCAAGAAACAGCAACCAGCAGGCGTCCCTGCTGTGGCTTTTCTTTAGGGAATGAAGGTATGCACAGAAACCAAGCTATTTTTCTTGGTCTGTGTAAGAGATTTGCTTGTCAGGAAAAGCTGTGTACAGGTTCCTATCGTTTTAAGTGATAAACAAGAAGAGGAGTATCAAAAAGCCCGGCACTAAGCATGTGTTTCCTGCAAAACTCTCTGCGTCCTCTCTTCCTTGGCAGCAATAGATGGAACA
This sequence comes from Rhynochetos jubatus, assembly GCA_027574665.1. Taxonomy (NCBI): domain Eukaryota; kingdom Metazoa; phylum Chordata; class Aves; order Eurypygiformes; family Rhynochetidae; genus Rhynochetos; species Rhynochetos jubatus. The sequence goes on along the minus strand of CM050651.1, from coordinate 61,049,187 downwards.
AATCTTTCCAACTTACAAAGGTGCAGTAGGCTTTTCTGCAGACTGTTTGCATTGCCTCTGCCCAACTGTTCTGGCTTTTGAGGTAGGACTGGTTTAATTTTTCAGATCTGCTAGGATTTGGCCTGCGTGTTTTGTTTTCCTTTGCCTGTGTTATTGCAGACTTCTGCCCTTCTTGCTTACTTGTTGATTGGCAGCCAGGTAATGATACTCAAGAACCGATTTTTTGTGATTTTTTTTTTTTTTTAGGAATATTTTTTTTCCATGGTAGAAAAACCAAAGGCAGTGAAATTGAGTTTAAAAGTTTAGCATTCACAAGCATTGGTTTTACTCACAGTAACTTTCAATTTTCTCACTTTAAAATACAAACAACCAGAACTGTTATAACAACAATGGTGTTATAACAAGTCCCAGATTTGTTCCTGGTTGTCCAGCCCGCTTTTAATTGTCTGAGTGTTATAAAAGTAAATTCAAAAGTTTTGAATTAGCAGCGTTTAAAAATCTGTGCGAATCTGGAACTAATAAGACTTGTGCTGAATATTAGTTCTAGAAAAGAAGGCTATTTCAAAATATCTTCATTTGTAGTAATTGCAACCTTAAGTTTGGGCCTGAGTTGACATTGCACAGAACCGAGGGACGTTATGTATGATGCTTGAGAGAAGCCAAGCCCAGAACTCAAGAGGATGGACAATGCTAGATGTGAGCAGGGAAATCGAGACGCCTGATAACGTAAGAGCAGTGAAGAAATTGCAACCATGCTGCTGTCAAACAACGCATAAACGAAGACACCAAACAGATGGGATAGATGCGCTTTCAAGAATTGTGTGTGAAGGAAAGTATCGCTAATTTGTATCGCAGAAGAAAAAAAAAACCCAACACGTGAATTTGTGCAGCCACCTGCCATTAACTAACCTAATGTCAAGCGAAAGTTATTGTGTGGCTAGACAAACAGAAAGGAAGATTACTAAAAGTATTAAAATGAAACAGCTGAGCTTTCCTACTACAGCTACAGATGTAAGGCATAAAGTGAAAGACTAATCAGGGAGAATTTGAACCTAGTAATCATTAGATCAATAAAAAAGAATTTGTTTAGGACAACTGGGAACTTAAGAATGTAAAAGCAAGCACAAAAGTGATGTTTTGGCCAGAAACGTCTGGATAGGGAAAATAATTCTTTTTTTCTAATGTCAGCAGAAAACTTTGTCTAAATGTCAGCAGCAAGAAGAAAATGTGAAATCATCAGCAAAAAGAAACATTTATCATTCCTGAACTTCCATGTCACCTATGGCAACTTCTGGGAACAAGCTTTTCTGCAGGGAATATTATGAATATTTACTGGCAGTAGATTTCAAATATTTTTAAACATCTCCCTGAAAACAAAATGTGTCATGAGATGTCTACTCCAGAATGGCCTTCTGTATCGGAGAGGAGAAAAAAGTGAACAGTACGCCTGTTTTTAAGCAAGATCCAGGAAGATATTCAAAAAAGCAACGGCTGAGGAGGGTAGGGTTTGCTGGGTTTTCTGCACAGACATAGTTAAGCCTAAAATGCTGAACAAATGAACCCAATGCAGCCTTATAAATCATTGTTCATCACAAGTGAAGCAGTTATGTCGAAGCCCTTAGAAAAACCTGAATCAAATAAGAACAGATAAAGATAATAGGTTATTGGCAGACAAACGTAGCCACGCTCTGGTATGTGCCCAGTCCACCACTGCTTCCCAGGTCCCACTGGTTCAACTGGCTCCTCGCACCTTACAACCGTAAGGGCTGAGAAACGACAGCGGAGTCTCCTCATCCCTTTCAAGCGTGTGAAACTTTCAGACGAGGCCACTGCAGTGCATACCACTCAGTCTGTAAGGCAGTCTGTAACGGCAGCAGAAGACAGGATTGCCTCCCATCAACCCGCTTCTGCGGTGAAATGCCCCTTCCGCATCAGTTCTGGGCTGAGGTCGATAGGCAGTGCCTACGTGTTGAACGGAGGGAGGGCTGGCTCTGCTAGTGGGGTAGAGGAACAGGTCCTTATCTTTGCTTGCCATAAAACCAGAACAAGTTACACCTAATACAGAAAAGATGACTGACCTGCAGGTAAAGACTAGGGGTTAAGTAGGTATTTCCCTGCCTACTAATCTCCAAGGGGGATGCTCATTTTGAACCTACAAAGATAGTTTGGTGGAGTTTAATAACCCAGCGCTTAGGGACAAGGGGGTTTCTTTGAGAAAATATTTTGGGGTTTGGGTTTTTTTTTTGTAAACTGTGACACTAGCTGCATGAAATGTATGTCTTACCACAGAGTCTATGCCAGGACTACAAAACCCAAAAGTTATAGCATGGCGTAGCTAAAGACCACAATAATGCACCATTTCTGGAAGAACTAGACCTATCCTCTGTGACTGTTCATCAGTAAACAGCACAGATTCTTATTTTTTCTGCTTAGAAGAAGACTCAAAGGACTCTCAGAATACCTAAAATACAATGCCCTTTTTGTATTTTTGTACTGAATTCCCACTCTGCAACATGCTACATTATCTTACAGCCTGATTACTAGATACCACGCTACGTAATCCTATTATTTTTTAGGGAGAAGACTTCAAAAAGCTAAGTGAAACTAATACAATTTGCGTTTATTTAGATTCCTGTTTACAAAATATATCCCTGATTTTTAAGAAGACAGTAAGAAAAATGGCGCAGTCCTCAGCTGTATCCGGGATTACCATGTCACGCACTCAGTAAGGGTGAATTTAAGCCACTGCTCTCTGTTATGTCACAAGACAGAAACTTCAAGTCCCATGCATGTGGAGACACAAAGAGGAACTGCTGCGATCCTTTAGACTGACTCGGGCCACTGAAATGGTGAAAATGAGGAGGAGGCAGCACGATCTCCACTCAGGGCAATGAATAACCAGAATTTTTGGGTTTTTTTCAGGAGTGACTGAACAGTGGAAATTGTAATCTGTTCCAAGTACTTCACCCTCAAGCTAGGAAAGCAAAACCCCTAAATCTAAGGAAGAAGTAAAGCAGGAGCCTCAGAGTATCATATAAGCCTGTTAAAAATCAGATGTCTACGCTATGGTTCCAGGAATTTAAAGGCTATGAAAATAACCCAAATTTTACCATTCAATATCTAAGCAAAAGGCTTCATCATTACCTAAATGGCCTGCCAAAGCTAGATAGCAGTATGCACTACTGTTTCAAGAACACCTTGATACTGCCATTTAGAACACAGATAATTACTCAAAACTTTCAAAAGTGCAGCTCCTACTTACTGACGCTGCTGAAGATTAGTTGCAAATGGCTTTTTGCCATATGGCCTACCTGTCTGCGTGTTATCTAAAGCTCCTAGAGGGTGTCTCACAAAATGAAGTCCAGATTCTGGAATATAATCTTTGACTGGGAATCTGCAGATCGCTTGCTAAGAGAGATAAACATTTGCCTTGCTTCTTCGGGGTTTGTGTAGTTCTGGACATAGTACTACCATAGAAAATTCAGGAATATTTGGCTGATTCTGTTAAAGAAACATCCTAAGGGAAAGGTTAAATAAATCTCATGCCTATGCAATGCTTCAATGGATTTATGATTATAAAACCCAAGCTCACGGAATGTTGAACCCAACACAATTTTTGTTCTGCTGTATTGGAAGAGCAGACATTATTATCAACACACAGGAGGATCCTACAGGTTTCATTTAATAGTACCGCATAATTCTCTTTTCTTAGTCTCGAACTAAATTTCAGTGATCCAGAAAAAATCTGAAGTGCCAATTTTTGATATAAGATTTTTGTGTATGTATATCACGCACGCATGTATATGTGCATGCACCCACGTTCTCTTTGCTGTCATTCACCATTAGGTTCTATGTAAAAACTGAGGAGGTTCTTTGGATAATTTCTGATGGCTCAGAATACCCACTGAGGCTGAGTGCAAGCCAGAGTTTCTGGAAACCTAAATCCTCTCATTTTAATAGTTTTGAAAATCCTTGGCATTTAGCTTTGAACTTTAACCAAGAAAAGTTATATCTTATAAACAATGGCATTTGTTGATTGGATGAAGGACTAGATCAATATTGATTTTGGCAACTTGTTTTGGCAGGGTTTGCCTGAAGAAATATGCTGGTTGTGGTGTTAAAAAGTTATGTCAGTTCCTCAACATGTGCCTCTTTTTCTTGGTGCGTTGCCTGAAAATTAGTTTCCAAGGTTACTTCCAGAAGTTAACCTAGAGGCTGGCCTCCTCAGCAAAGGAAGCTACACAGAAAATACTGGAATATAATCTATTATTTTGTGCTAACAACAGCCACCTTCTGAGCTATCACCATGTATGAAATAAAAACATTCAAGAGAAAGATTAAAGACATACAAAACAATGGATTTTTGTTTCACAGAAGGGCTAAAGCATAAGACCCAATTCTCATTTCCATTGAGTCTGATTTACACTGTTCTTGCAGTTTAAAAGGAGCTATAAAGTAAATAAGTAGAATGATAGCAACGAGATTTTTAGGCACTGTGGGAATTACCTAGTTGACACACAGCAAAATAGGAGCCATATGATTTCCATGAATCAGTTCCTGATTCAAGACCAGTGCTATGAATGAACAAAAATACATCTTTTAGTGAAAATGTGCCGTTTCCATTTCCAAGTTTCCACTGAGACAGAATCTACTGCAAACTGATAAATTGCTACAATTAGCATCACAATTAAAATTTTCATCTCATTTTGAATTTTTCTTGTTTCAGCTTCCAACTGTTTGAGCCTCTGATGTGGGTGCCACAGGAAAACTGACACGGAACGTGACTGTCTGTTTACCTGTACATCTACCTACCTGTCTCCCATGCGCTGTATACGCTGTCAGTTCACATTATCTTTCCCCTCTCGTGGTGCTCAGCCCTCTGAGGTATTTCCAGAAAACAATCATGTCGCTTCCCAGCCTTTCTTTTGCTATGATAAACAAGACAAGCTCCTTCATGCCCGCTCCACAACAGCAATTTGCCCCATTTCTTCCAGGTGCCTGCTCTACCCATGCGCAAGTTTGAATCCTCAAACGTGAGTGAACAGAGTTTCCAGATAACATCTTACCAATAGTCCTGGCAAACAGCATTAGTATTTTCCCATTTTAAAAAAGAACTTGCATCACCTGATTCATCCTGAGATTACTCGTCCCTTTTTGCGTTCAGGTCACTTTGTCCCTCTCACGGCATCCTACAGCTGACTAGCCTTTTCGGTTTTGGGGTTTTTTTTATTGTGCCCTGATGAGAAACGCCAGTTTACAACAGGAATTCATGTTTTTTGAGCCAGAGGATGGAATGAATCCCCCCTGTCTTTTGGTACTTTCAGGAAGTGATTTAGTCTGTCCTGAGAGATAAGTCCAAGACAGGTGAGATAAATGAGCAGCAAAAAGCTCCTATTTCTATATGTTGAATAGAGATGCCTTGAAAACTGATGCAGTGGAAAGTATTTCATCAACAGATTATGTGAATACAGTATTGCATTCCCCTCCTGCAGAAAGGAAACTGAACATTTCCAGATTTTCTGCATTATTTCTAATTTTCCTCTAACAATGGCTAAGTACATTGTTTGTGGTCCCCTCTGGTCATTACTTTTGGCCCTTGATTTTATACAGAGATATATAAAAAATTATAATTAATGCATTTGTGATGTCTGGGAATCACCCCTCACACACACACCCCGACTCAGAAGCAAGGCTATTTTCTTAATTTTTAACATCCAAATCAATTATTTCTTAAGGCAATACAAAGGAGACAAAACAACCCGCTACGACTAAGGGTATACAAAGTGATATATACTTTTTGAAGGTATACATAGAAAACTGTTCCAATTAACTGTCCGTTGTGATAACAAATTCTTTAACATTTTATTTTAAGTTTGGCTAGAGGGCTGAAATTCTCTAACCCTTTTTTACCTGAAATGCTGATTCTGAATTATCAAGTGAGCAGAAATAATTTCCTCGTTGCTCCAGAATTTGTCAGACGTGTGGGAGCAAGATGTATTGTGGGATTTCCATGTCTCTGCCTCTGACCCCAGTGATCGGAGCACACAAAAACCCCACAAAAGTTGTTTCTGCAAGGGCCAAAATGAGACTTTTTACCCTTTTGGCCCTGTTTGCTCAATCCTAACACGTTTAAAAGACTGCTTTACCAGGCCCAGTCTGTGATACTAAAAATCCATCCAGGCTTCTTGAGAATCCCTCAGCAATTCAGAGGCGACCTGTCAGCTGTACAGACATTATCTTGCCTGGCTTCTCCAGTGCTCAGTGCTTTTGATGCAATAGCATGTCCTTGTGCTGAGGCCAAAGCAGGGTCATGGCCACAGCTTGTTTTGCTGGAGACAGTGCCTGCACTGGATTCAGCAGAAAGGACAGTTCCCTCCACGACCATCTCCGCTGGACCAAAATGGAGCTTTTGGGAAGGATTTTCTTTTCTGTTGGGCTTTTAGGGGAGGCCTCATATCACATCTGCTAGGTCTTGTACTTTTGTTTATTGGATCGGAAAGCCCGTTATCATCGAATTGTTTCCTATTCAATGAGCTTGACTTGTAGACTCTCCCCTAACTTTATCATCTACCTGATACATAAGTTAAGCTCCTCTGAGTCTTTGTATGTTCCCCAGTTCTTTAACCATTTCTCTGGATCCTCCAATTTTCTCTCCAATTTTTTGAGATCATTCTTGAATGGTCAGAACAAGACCTGCACTATTCTAGAAGCTGTTGAAGCAATGCCAAGTACGGAAGCTCTTAGCCAACTCTATTGCTTGTCTTCTCAGGTTGGTGTTTTACACACTGAATTCCACCTCCTACCTCCACCCTCCTGCTAAGAAGCAGAGAATAATCAATGAGGTTATCAGTCATCTCAGAGGTCTTCGTCAAAGGCCCCCAAGTATGAGACATATGAAACATATCCAGAGAGACATTCGGGCTCCGTTCAGAGGCCTGAAACCGTAGCCATATGGCTCATAGCGAGAAAATAGCTAGAAACACAGATTAAAACCACAGTCTTTTCACCTTCCAATATGAGATCTCTCAAAACTAGGCATGAGGGGAAGGCAAAATGTAACTGATGTCCATAAAAATCACAGTGCTGCTTCTTTATAGTACTAGACAGAGATCATGTAATTAACAATTCTTACATCAGGTCCTCTTTTTCTGGAACACGTATTGCTGAAAGAGCTAATACAAAGTGGGACAGAGGCAGAGTGACAGTGCAGAAAGGTTTAAGAGTATGTTTAAAAAGGATGGTAGGCACTTGCAAGAGTTTCATTTGGTCTGGTTTACAGTATCAGCATGTGATGTTCTTGCAACGCTTTGACCTGAGCCACAGGACTGACAGTCTCCTACTTTATCCCCATCCCTCTGTATTCCTCTGGCTTCTGGGCTGGACTCTTATTTTTAGCTTAAAGTGGAAAAAGGAAGTTATTCAGATCTTTCATCTGAAATTCACTAACTCTACGTACAAGATTAGACTTCCTGGTTCATCTATGGAGCAGGTCATATTCCTCTTTCGCTATGACTGTCAGATCTGTGATACAAGCTCCACAAACCCACTGCAGAGAAATTCAGAAATATTTTAGAGAACTCATTTACTTTTGCTAAGTATAAAAGGGCAAGGACTTGCTTTTAAAGACTGAAAATTTGTTTTAAAAGTGATCTTAGTAAGAGAAGGAAAATGAGTCAGTGACATGTGGAACATAAATTTTGTGTGAGACATCTTACCCACGCAAGGGGAGAGGGGATACAGAGAGTTTTGCCTGCAGTTTTATCAACCTCAGAAAGTTTCCTTCTCCTTACCATCCAGGACAGCGTATTTCTTCGTTCATCTACAAAAGCAGTCATTATGTGTATCCAGTCTTCTAACTGAGCAGGCTGCTCAACGACCTCCTTCCATCTAGTATGACCAACTTTGAGTGGCATTGCCAGTGGGATCTACCAATAGAAGCGTATGAAGTGGTCAAGGGAGGATCATGAGTTTCAGGACAGGCTTTAACATACTGTGCCTCCCATCTCACATCCTGCTGCGGGAGCAGCAGAAAAGGGAAGTGGCTGGAAAGCTTCTGACCCAGCCAGCTTTCCGCTGCATTCGAAGCCTTCGGTCACTCACAGAGTCCCGGCATCAGCTCTGTGATGATTTTTTACCACCCCTCTGGACTGTTGCATGCTCCAAACATGGATGTGACTAATAGGAGGGAAACAGGATAAAAGCAGGACTGTGGATAAAATTATGAAATCACATGGCCAGTTGGCATCGCTCAGGTTCAAAATTTACACAGTTATCGGAGAGATCTGAGATCCTAGACAGGTCTAGTACCCTTTATGAGAAACACCCACAGGCTTTCTGCCTTCTAACTTTTTCCCCTTTACACGTGTGCAAGGCAGGAGGAGGCTATGTCTGCTTTCATTTTACACCTAGAGACCCAGTTATAGCTAAACAGCCCAATGCAGGGACAGGAAAATCTACGCAACCTAATCACGTAGCGGCAAAGCAGGAACTGGGAAAACAACAGCCATGCTTGCTTGGCTAGTCAGCCCTGCTGGAAAGGACCTGTGCCTTGCTAATGAGATTATCCTGCTTCCAGAAACCAGGATTGCTCATTCAGGGACTCTCTCTTAGTATCTGAAATTTGGCTTTAGAAATTACCTTGGTATGAAAAGGTTCAGAGTTGGCTTGGTCATTCCTGCATGGAAAGGTACCCAAAGGAACTGAATGGATCATCCTACCAGTGCTGAAGACTTTCGGAGGAAGTCGGGGCAGAGCAAGCAGTTGCACCCACACCCAAGCGCCAAACTAACCCCCACGCCGATGAAGCGTGTGCTGTTCTGTCAATGGCTGCGAAGACTCTCACTCACATGAAAAACCTTTGACTTGGGCTCCTGGGTATGTCAATGGTTCCACTGAAATTATACTGCTGTTTTCATAAGCTATTTATTTCCTGTGATACCTTGGAAAAATTCTTAGAAGAGACTTAAATGAAGACAGTATTGTAACTTGGCAAGTTCACTTCAGAATTCATTAGTGCTCGTTTTCTGTTTTCCTTTGCGGAGCTCTGGTGCCTGTCATCAATAGTCAAGGGGAACGATGGGGGCTGTTTGGTTTTATTCTGATTCTACAGAGGAAAGTCCTATTGGCTTCAGTATTTGGCCCTAAAAATTATTGAATTTCCCCTAGGAAGCTGCAACTTTAAAATATTCTGGGCTGATGCCTTTTTAAGTCTGCCCAGATGTAAAATGTTTACATGAATTAACTTCACTGTTTGAGTACCTGGGACAGAAAGATTTGCTAATTAACGGAGATGCATTCTGTATTAGTCTTTTCTATCTACTGTGATTCAATCCATATGATCCAATCTATATTCCTTATGTCATGGATTGCAAAGATCATTCAACCGTGGTGATTTAACATAGTGCCATGCTGTGTTTGTACAGAAACACTGCACAAGGGAGATTCCAAAGGGATTTTAGCAACCCCCATCTAACACAGGAATTTTGAATAACATTACTTGGCCATAGGCAAAAGAATTTCCTTTTGGCAGCTTTTCTCTCCAAAGAAAACACAAAAAGTGGAAGTTAGATAGTACTGTTATTAGAGCTTTGTTGTAACGAGAGAAAAAGTGGAGTTCAGAAGAGCATGGATACAGCAGCAGCTGAGAGACAGCTCCTCTGATGGACCTTCATTTGCTCAGCCTCTTTCCTGGATTCAGGTCTTCATGGAGCCAATCCCCTTCTTGGATCATGCCTGCACATCCCGCTTCCTTTTCTTAGAATCCTCGACATCACTGAGAGTTTTGGGGGGCAGAGAGCAAGCAATGAGGTCAATGTTGAGATGTAGTTCTTATGTTAAGTTTCTGTTCCTAATTAACTATGCCTCGAACTGCTTTAGGCTTTAGTGAACTGGCTCGCGCTTTTCCTTCAACCGTTTCATGCCGATTCTGCATAAGGTAACAAAATCATAGAGCGCTCCTCTTCCTCTGATAGACAGAGCTCCTATTTTAAGTCATCTCCCCCTGGGTGCTTTCTGTATTTAAAAGTTGGTTCTTACTTTTGCAGTCTCTTTTAGAGGCTGGCATTAAATACCTAGAAATCCAAACTGATGTCACATGAGATTTTTTTTCTTCTTCATACTACCAAACAGACATCCCAGGCAGTTGCATAGAATGACCAGGCAGTCTGTGAAATGTAGCCACTGGTTCCTCTTTCAGAATTTCGCAGATGTGAGCCACATACAAAGGTAAGTCTCAGCACTCGCCAGACCCCTTCAGCGCTAGCAGACCGGGCTGTGCACACCACAGTGTGCAGCATCTCTATTCACCTCACTCCACCTGCCTGGACCAGGCTGCTGCCACACATGCTCACATTCTGGTCATGAGACCCACCTCGTGGCACTGCAGCCATACTAATTAGGTTTTATTAGAAGCTGGCTGCTCATGGCTTGGTCAGGCATACTCTTCTCTTGGTAAAATCTGGCTGGATGGCCAGGCCCAAAGCGTTGGGGTGAATGGAGGGCAACTGATCATAAATTGTGCTCCTCAGGGCTCAGTACTGGGGCCAGCTCTCTTTAGTATCTTTATCAATGATCTCAAAAGGTATCAAGTTCACCCTCAATAAGTTTTAAGAAGACACCAAGTTGGGTGGGAATGTTGATCTGCCTGTGGGTAGGAAGGCTCTACAGAGGGATCTGGACAGGCCAGGTGGGCCAATGCCAATTCTATGAGGTTCAACAAAGTCAAGTGCCAAGTCCTACACTTGGGCCACAACAGCCCCCTGCAACACTCCAGGCTTGGGGATGAGTTCCTGGAAAGCTGCCCAGCAGAAAAGGACCTGGGGGTGTTGGTCAACAGCTGAATGTGAGCCAGCAGTGTGCCCAGGTGGCCAAAAAGGCCAGTGGTGTCCTGGCCTGCATCAGGAACAGTGTGGCCAGCAGGACTAGGGCAGTGATTGCTCCCTGGCACTGGGCACTGGTGCGGCTGCACCTTGAATCCTGGGTTCAAGTTTGAGCCCCTCACTGCAAGAAAGACATTGAGGTGCTGGAGTGTGTCCAGAGAAGGGCAGCGGAGCTGGGGAAGGGTCTGGAGCACAAGTCCTATGAGGAGCAGCTGAGGGAAGTGGGGGGTGTTTAGCCTCGAGAAGAGGAGGCTCAAGGGAGGCCTGATCACTTTCTACAGCTACCTGAAAGGAGGTTGTAGAGAGGTGGGTGTTGGTCTCTTCTAAGTAACAAGCAATAGGACAAGAGGAAATGGCCTCCACTTGCACCAGGGGAGGTTTAGACTGGATATTAGGAAAAATTTCTTCACTGAAAGGGTTGTCAGGCTGTGCACAGTGGCTGAGTCACCACCCCCGGAGGTATTTAAAAGATGTGTAGGAACATGGTTTAGTGGTGGAATTGGCAGTGTTAGGTTAATGGTTGGACCTGATGATCCTAAAGGTCCTTTCCAACCTAAACGATTCTATAATTAGTGGTACACATGGTAGCACTCAGTAGAGGAAGAAAGTGGGTTTTTGAAATGCGATTTAATATGAGTAACTGAACCAGACAAAGATGCTGAGAAGTGGAGCTCGAAGGGCAGCCAACATATCTGAGAGAACACAGGCATGACTCAGAGTCACAGGACCATGAATGCTCAAGGTTCTAGCATATAAAACTAAATATGAAAGGACTACTGGCTTTTCCATCCATCTGCTTATTTTGTCCTTCTTTGGGCCATTTTTTTACCATAGCTTCTCCATCAGCCACGTGGAGCACCAGATGAACTACCAAGAGGCGCCACTTGCAAAATACTAGTTTTCTGCCTCTCGGAGTGAAATGTCATTTGTAACAGGGTAGTCCTTTGCACCATGAGGGGGTAATATGCACTAGAGAGCGACTATGTCCAGTTGATTGTGTTCCTGAGGCAAACAGTGTAATGAAACACAGCATTAAACTTTGAAGAACTTGAGACAACTTTGAAAAAAAAATTCTGAAGAGAAGACTGCCTAGTCTGTGCTTCGACAACCATTGAAATGGCTAATAAAAATTTGGCTATAAGCCCACTTCCCTCCATCTCCCTTCCCCCCTTCTAGTGCTGCAATTTACAGAAGCAAAAAGAGGAAATCTGATGATGACATTTTTCCAACTGTAGAACCATTTTTGCTTAGTGTCCCCTGCAGTGTTCTTCGCATCATGTTCTCATTTCTTCCTCCCTTCGTACATGACAATAGGAAGAAAAGGTTGCTACAGGCCTTGGTGTGCCCATGCTAGCTTTCATGCAGAGAGCAAGGCCAACGTGAGAGCTGAGGACCCAACTGCACGGCTTGTAGCCAGGGTCCCAGGTAGTTCCCGGTGCTCTGGCTGAACCCTGTGCGGCCGCACAATCACTTGGGCGAATACCGGGTCCACTGCCTAGGGCACAGCTAGCATCTTGTAACTGGTTCTGTTGAGACTACTGTCCGAATACATCCCTAAGTTATTTCTGTTTATTATGCATCTTTAAGGAGACAGGCACGTAGCACAATGACACTTCGGCAGTGATTTCCATCAGGTGGTCAGGCAAGGCATACTTGTGAGAGGAATACACCTTTGGAAACTGGCAGTGCACTGTCCCAGAAGCCCTAAGGCTGCTGGTGGATCAGTGTTCAGTGGCCCTTTCTGATCGCAGACAATACCAGATTTTTTAAAAGACAAAGAAAAAATCCTTGTAAAGTAATGATTTATTTATTTTTAAAGGAAATGAATAATGACTAAGCTGCTGGACCAAAACAGCTAGTCCAAAACTGCTGAGATATGTGGTATGTACACATCAGCGTCCAAACAACAAAACCAACCCTCTGCCTGTTATATAGAAGAGTTTATAGACTCAGGAAAGATTACAGACAAAAACACTCAGGAAGTTCAGAGACAACTGCTTGCTGAATGAAGCGCCAGGTGAGAATACATGTGAGAAATGAGAGGAATAGCCCAAAACTGATGAGCAGGAACTTTGGCTTACTTGGTGAACAGCAAAAGGAGAATCCTTTTTTGCACACTCCCCTTTTCTGTCCATAATTTGATGCCAAGAGGGCTGAAAGGAGCGAGATTTATCTTCATGGCACAAAATGCCCACCGTCTGCTGGGATTTGATGGTTCTTTTTGGCATTGTTGGACCTTAATTCTCCTAATGCTACGAGATGATGTGAGCAGATGGAGTTGATGGGAAGGATCCAAAAGATAACCCCATTTCTACTAGCTTCTGAATGGTATCCTGCATGTGAGGCTCAGGTTCCTGTTCCCAGCCCCTCCCTCCTATCTCCTTTTCCTTCTCCAGTTCAGTTAATCTTTCTCTGTTCTTGCCATCTGTTTAGTCAGTCTGTCCTAGACTGTTTCTTTTGCAACAATGCTGCAAGCCTGCAACCAGCAAGATAACTGAGAGCGCTGCCTTTGACAGCCCAACACCCGTGTAAATTTGCCAGGTCTCAGAGTGGCTGATAAGGCTTTCTGCTACTTTTTTCCTTCTCTAGCAGAAAACTTGGAAAATATAGAATGAGGAAAGGACTCTGATGCTGTTTTGCTGTTCTGTTCTCCCTCTCCTCATTCTTTTGTCTTTCATTGTCCTCAAGAAACTAGGAGTCACTTTTAAATAAGAATAACAAAATCACCTTTTTTCCGTTCTACCAAATGGACAGTTAACACCGTAAAAGAAGCAGAACAAGAGAGTGAAGGACTCTTCACCGGAACTTGCTGCAGCTAAGTGGAAAGGGAAAAAGAAGGAGGGTTAACCCTCTTTCCTTCTTTGCCCAGGTCTCCAGAAATGTCCAGGTGATTACTGACGGTGACTGTCAGCATGCTGTAAGAGAGAAGATCACACTAACACCTGTGAATCTTTATGCCCAATAGTTTCATCGAAAAGAACTCGGAGCAAATGCGCCTCCTCTGCTTCTGCCTTCTTTACTGCCTGCCTCTTTGTGCCACTGCTGTCACCACGGCACAACGCGTGCTTCAGCCTTACTACGGCATTTAGAAAGGCAGTGAGATGCTCTGGCATCCTTTTAAGAAAATTGCCCACCTGCAGATTATCCGTGATGAAGGGGACAGAACTTCTCCGCCCCTAAGTTCTTCTCCTTAATCATTTTATGGCAACGGAAATTTGGCATTTTATACCTGTTTCAAATATGTTCCCTTGAGTCTGTTTCTTTTTAGAGAATGTTACTTTTTACTTCCTTTGTCATTGAGTTCAGCTGACGACAAAGCGTAGCAAGGAAGGCTGACTGGAAAATCGGGATTCTGTTTCATTAAACTGCATCTAGTTTCAAAACGGGTTTCTGTACGCGTGCGAATGCAATTCGCGACCTTTCCACCGAAACAAAGCGCAGCTCTGAGACAAAGACCCCTGAGAAGGTTCATAGTGGCTGCACTCCCCAGGAAAGGGTGAGAGCCCTCGGGGCAGCTTTTGCTGATGCGACTGGGGTTGGAAAGTTGGGTTTCCACACCTGGGAGAAAGCCAAGGCCTTTCTCTTGGCTTGATCTCTCCTTCCATCCATATATCATCTGGAGAAGCTATTCTGCCAAATCTTGGTGAACTGACATTTCAGTCTGTGAATGCTGCAATAAAATGACATTTTCTGACAAAAAAAATGGTTTGTCAAAAGAATCCTCGTGTTTCATAGTTGAGTGCCCAAATAACGCTCTCTGTACAATTCATTACTGTATCATCTCTTTTTGAAAAGAAGCAGCCCTCTATTTTTTTCTCTCTCATCAACTGCACTGAAAACAGCACGCCAGCCTCGACGCTTAAGAACCGGGTCTTTTACCCCACAGCTTACGACAACACAACAGTAGAAAGATAAATCAACACCACAACATTTAAGAAAACTGAACTGTACAACAAACCCAACTTGTAAACAAAAACCAGACTAGCTTTTGTCTGAACCCTTACATTTTTCTGCGGTATTACTTGTAGGTTTTCATATGCATTGCTTAGAATGGAAAACGAAAAAAAAGGTATTGCAAACAACTGAGCTGTAGGTGAAGCTTGGTCCAGAGACAATGAAACGAGTGCTTATTGTAGCCAAACCGGCAAAGTAGCCTGAGAGCTAAAAACGAACCCTCAAGCGTACTGTGACATACTTTAACCGGCATAAAATGGAACTGCCATTTAAAATACGGATCTCACCCTTGATGAAGTTTATGCTTCTCTTTCCCACTTTCATCTCTTGCCTGTATGGTCCCTTCCCACACAAACAACAGGATAGCTTTAGCCGAGCTCCTCCCTTGATCTCGTTCACCACGAGGCCTCCCAAGCATGTGCGACGGCAAAAAAATGATGGAGCAGAACTGGGGACACATGAGCAGCTGGAGATGGACAGCACAAGACTTTTTATTCCAACGGCAGTGCCAGTTTAAGCAGGATTGTGACATTTGCTGCTCCCTGGTAGTTTCTCCAGCTAAGGTCACCAGAAGCTGCAAATTTCCCTATAAAAGTTGGGTTATGGGGAGACCTATTTTTATGTCCGTTGTCCCTCCATGTTTCCAGTACGACAGAAAGGAAGCATATTTGGACCATCCCGAGAAAACCCATTTCCCCAAAATGTGGCAGACGGCCATGAGCTCTTTAATAGGTGCTTGGCATCCCCCAGGCCCGGCTGTATTATGTCAAAGGTAACCTGTCTGCGCGCACAACGGCAGCGTGTGATGTGCAGCACAGCACTGGATTTCACTCTCCCGTCAGAGTTTGGAAGATTCACATAGCTATTATTTCTCCAGCTATTGGGAGTGGGAGTTACATGCTTAAATTCCTCAGCTGAAGAAAAACAGACTATTTTATTGACTAAACAGTATTGTTTCTCTGAAAAAACACACAGAAGACATAAATGCAGATGAACTGTTAAGTAATTTCCAATAGTTCGGAATAGTTACATTCATACTATGCTTGTACACTTCTTTTCATCGGAACAAATTTTGCACTCATTAACAAAGATGCTATTCCATTTAAGTCAATTGGGGCTTCTCTGGTGTATCTCAGAGCAGAACTGGAGCCAAGATATGTATCTTACTCAGTTCCTTAGACTCGCCAATGCTGTAGATTAAATACGCAAGTATGTCGCTAAATCTGTTCAGCATTAAAATGATACAAAATGTATTTTGCTTCTTCCAACTAAATAGTTTGCTTCAAATCTGAACCAGATGGAAACACAGTGAGTTATCTGAGATGAGCTCATCTGGACTTCTGAGTGGAATGTCCGACATTTGGTCACATATCTCGAGATGCGAGTTAGGGTCTGAGCGGGGAAATGTTTATCATCCTCTGTTTACTCTTGTGGGTGGGCTCATTAGCTTCAGCGGACAACGAGTAAAATAACTGACACGCACACACAGAGCAAGACCACGCAGGGTAAGTGTATGATGCATAAAATCTCTCAAATGAAGTTGGTATTCCCAAAGACCAAAGTCCCCCAGAATTTCAGCAAGCACAGTAAGTGCAAACTTCTTCTATTAAACCTGCTACGTTTGTCTGGGAGGTTAATATTTCTGGGGGCACGCTGTCTTATGGAACCAAGCACACCGTTGCCATTTGGCTAATTAAAAAAAGTAGGCATCTAAATAACTCCTTTTTATAGTTATGGGAAAATTGTGAGGGGAGTTTACAACTGCAAAGTGACAGATATTAAATTCCCTTGTTGATAGGATTAAAACCAAACCCTTCCAATGAGAACTCACTCCCACATGGTAACGCCACCAGGAACAACAGACATTTCAGCTGTAGAGCCATCGGGTACAATGAATGCTGCGGAGAAACTGCTCTTGTGCTGAAGAAGTACCTGTCCTCTATTAGCCCCATCAGGCTAATCTTGCCTCACTGAACTCGGGGAGGGGGGAGCTTGCCTCTGCTGACGCTAGAATTTCACGTTCAGTCAAGAGCCTGAATGTGAAATGCGTGGAGTTCCCACATCTTCAGCGAAGTAAATGAGACCTGAAAGTACTTCAGTACCTTCTCAACATTATGCACATCCAATTTTTAGACAGTCTGCTGACGGCTGCTCCAGGCTAGTTTACCAGGCTTCCTGATAAGGTAAATTAGCATAGGTGGAACTCCTCTCCGTGAGAATTAAGCTGCTTCTAATATTTAGACTGAACAGGTTTGGTTCTTCACACTCCGTTGAACTGGGGCCAGCATACTTTTAACGTGCAGCTCTCCTGACTCCCATGAGCAGGTTGGAAGAGTCTCTCCCGTGGCAATGAAGAACAGAAAATCTGTATTTCTGACAGAGATTTAGCGCCCATCTGCCTGAAAGTTTCTCCAAACTCTACTACAGGCTTTTGTTGTTGGGCTTTTTGGGTTTGTTTCAAACACTTATCACAGTCCTAGAATCAGGACTCGCTCACGACACCACAGAACAGCAAGCATCAGGGAAATTCAAAGAAAAAGGTTTCTAATCAGAATGGCCTGACTTTATCCCTCCCATGACTCCACTGCAGTTCAGTAAGTGTTTTGTATTTATTCTTTCCCTTTTTTGGAAGGAAGACAGTGAAAATAGCTGGATTTAAACAAACTTCAGGCTCCTAAGACAGCTTTCTATTCTGAAGAATTCAGAGTTTTTGTGGTTTGTTTTTTTAATCAAAATCAGAGACACCAGCTCTGATTTGTATTGGCTAAATTCCAATTTATTCCTCTTGCCTAATGTTTCCTCCTGGCTGGCCCTGCATCTCAAACCGCGTGTAGCCAGAAGGAATCATCAGGCACGAGGTCTTAAGCCGCGTGTACCCAAGAGGAATCATCAGGCAGGAGGATGTTAGTGGAACTTAAACTGACTAAACCTGGGCCGTAGTGCCTTCACTTTGTGACCTTCTTCTTTGGTATCCCTGAAATGTTTGACAGAGGCTTAAGCGTTTGTGGACCAAGATCTAGATTATTACTGGAACAGCAAAAGATGAAACAGTATTTTGAAACATAAATGAATTTGCACGTGAATTCAAAGCTGAATTTATTCAGCAGAAATGTCTCTGTAGGACTTAATGGACACCAGAAAGCATGAAAAATAGCAGGATCTTTTTGTTTTAACAAAAATCATACTTACTGGAGCTGTGGACATTCTCAGGATAATTAGTTACATATGTTTTGGTTGTGCCCTAGGGTAAAATAAGTTCTGGGATGAGGTAATAAATAAATTAAATGTGGTTTTGGAAATAGTTATCCCTAACTACCCAAAATGTCCACTGCTAGAAGAATTTGGATGCAGATGACTTTGGAAATCTAAAAGGACCACGGAAACAATTTTTGTAAGAGCAACAATACTGCAAAGAAGACACCACAAAAACTGAAGTCAGCACAATTTTGAATGCTACTGATGGATGCATTGAGCTAATCTAATTGATACATTTTGGACAGATTTGTTTGAATAAGCTTGGTAATTTGGAAATGAGGTATATAATAATGTAGCCCCACATAAAGTCATCCATTATTATAGCACCAACTGAAATACTAGCTGCATCTTTTGTTCACATGGATGAATTCTATAAAAGCTGAATTGCTTTGCACTGCTACCACTCCTTTTTTTCTTTTTTTTTCACTTTTAGAGTGGAAAATGTAAATCCCGCTTAGCTTCACTTACCATATCATACGTTCATTTACTACTGTTACTCAGTCTTGCTCACCTCTAGAGCAAACTCTTTTCTACTGTTATGGGTCAGATCCAGGCTAAATCCTGTCCTACCCCTGTGATGAGATACGGAACCTGCTTGACCTAGCCACTGCAAGAAGACAGGTTTTAAGTCCCTGACTAATCAGTAGGCTTGTACTTCGGGCTAATCTCTATTTTCAGTGGAAAAGTCAGATTTTAAGGATTTGACAACATGCTGGGGATTTATTTGGTCTTGTAGGGCCAAGGAGCTATCAGTAAACTTACCCAGGTCTCCTGAGGTTTTGGTAAATTGCATCATTTCCTTCTCACAACATGGCTGATTAGCCGCACAACTTGTTCATCAAATTTTCCAGAGAACTTCACAGAGATCTCACCAATTTTGTCACATTCTTGCATTGGCTAAAAAATATTAGTACTTCGTCTACAGGATCAAACTAATTTCTACATGTCTTTACAGCAAAGTCAGCTGTTCTGTTGCCTGACTCCATTTTAGCACTTCTCATTCCTCCTCCATTGGATGGAGGACTATTCTGGGATGGCAGCTCCATATGAAGAGCCTCCAAGTAGAAAGGACTCTCCCAGTGGGAAAACAGGAGTCATCAAGTCCTGGATCTGGTGTATGTGCCCAATGACTCTTTAGCATGTTATTAAACAAATGGACAAATCAAGGCCAGGCCAGCTTACCGCTCCTGCCCCTTTGTGCCAGTTTAAGCCTCCGCCCAGTCAGAGATAATGGAAAATTCAAATTGAACCAACATCTAAAGGATTGTACTCAAGGACTAGACTTTGGTCTCTTCTTTAGTCAGGAGTTCCCTAGTCTTTGGATGTTTCCATCAGTAAATTTTAAGAACTTAGTGAAAAGATAAAACCAAAAATTACCTTCCAATTCTGTCTTGCTGTTCTCCCCCTTTACCCATTTAGAAAAAAGATGTAGACTTTTTTATTTATCTTTTTAACTCTGAACAAAATAAAGGGATGCTAGCATTTTACACCTTTAAAGCACTGTCAAGTGCTAAGCAGTAAAGAGAAAACATAGAAATCCCCTGTTTAAAAAAAAAAAAGTTAAAATTCTGAAGTGTTATAAACTGCATTTTCTCATCCTGAAAAATTCAAAACAACTACAAGACTGGGAAAAAAATTTAAAACATTTTATTAAAGGAACTATTTTCAGAAATGTATTGGAATCTGCCAGTTAGCCCTGTCAAAGCCATAAGTCGTCAGGTTGCCACTGCTTTATCTCCTACATCTGAATGTTCCTTTTTTCCCCATTACGCTTGTCTAAATCATCTGCTCAGTCCCTGCTCCCTAAAACACACCCATGTATCTTGTTCTTAGAAATCCACATGTGAAATTATGTACGACCACCAGTTGCCCCATCCCAAGAAGCCATAGGACATCAGTTCCATTTCTGCTGTCTAGCATACATTTATTTTTAAGAAAGAAAAGTATGAAAGTGCTAAATTTACCAAGTTTTCCTACCTGATAAATACCTGAAAATAATGCAATTTAATCACTGGCAGCAATAGACCTAGTCTTGTAATTTATCTTATGCCTTAAATGACTATCAGGAGAAGAACTTTTCAGATGGACAATGGCCAGGTTTTCGGTCCCCTGCCATTAATACAGTTGCCTGAATTAGAGAAGCTGTGAACACCTAGCCCGTGGAGCCAGCAGAAACTTACTCTCATTTCTGCATCTGTATATACTTACACAAGGCCACTAACAGAATTCAGCTGAAGTATTTTACTCCAGTCAGGTCCTCACTCATCTGGGTAACTCACATGAAAGCACAGTCTTTAAATAAACAGAGATGTCCAAGAAATGAAGGAAATACCTAAGCAACATAAGAAATTGTGTATTTAACTGAAATCTTGAAGGCAATAAGTAATTCTACAGACTAAAGATATCATGGAAATACTCAAAACAAATTCAGGGCCATCAAAATGACAAAAGAAGAGATGATTATTGCTGCAAGACCAGCAGAGGTAGACTCATCAGAGACAAAAGACCTGTGTTTCAAGTAAGAAGCTTAACCAGTCTTTGCTTGGCTAGTTACCTCATCTGAAAGCTGTTTCAGCTGTGGTAGGATTTTGCTTCACACTGACTAACGCTAACCACAGCTTCTCCCCTCTTCTTGTCATGAAATCAAACACTACAATTTTACCTTGCATTGTTTACCAAGGTTAGTCAAACCTCATGAACGCACACCCAAGAGAGGAGAAAGAGAAGACAGGACTTGTGGCAGGCTGATAAGAACATACTGCTATGCTAATTACCAACAACTGATAGCAACACCCTCACAGATCAGGAGTCTAGTGTTGAATCATTTCTTACCAACATGTTCTTGTAAACCTCCTTAAGAATACAGGTTACAGCCGGGAAATACTGTTCACTTCATTAAAATAATTATTATTACCTAAGCTTCCAATGTAAATCTGATAGTGTGCACGTTCTCGTTTCACTTCCCTTGTGTCTGCGTAGCAAATGTTTTCTTAGTGAGCTCTCTAGCAGAGCTTGGAAGGAACAGGGACTCCCCCAGCACTGCCTCTGAGCAACAGCACAGCATGAAGAAGTTGATCCAGGACCCAAATTCTTTCCCCAGCCCTGCTTACCTACGGTGGACACCCGTGCAACCATGCTGTAAGCGCTGACCGTTATTTGCTTATTTGGTATTTGTTCCTGTACCTCCCAATTACTGCTCTCGAAACTTTTCAAGTCTCCCAGGCCTCTCATAATGTTTCCTTTTTTCACTGGTCCCCTACTCCTATATATTCAAGTACCCACAGTGAGAATTCTGCAAGCAGGTAACTAGTGAATCAAAAAGGAAGCAACGGTCCACTTAGCATCACTCAGATTGGATGAGTTCCTCAGCTTTTTTTCCCTAGATGTGCAATTATTTGGGGTGACTAATGGGTTTTATAAATCAGTACGAATGTTCACTTTGGGCACAAAAGCTAACACAGGATACTTGTGCAAGCGCCTTAAACCTAATTTACGTGGAGCATCACCTTACTGTAGAGAATACCAGCTGAGTGGTTATTCACACAGCCAGAACTTCTGAACAAGAGGTTGTGTTCGTTTTCTATTAGGAAGGTTCACTTCAGAAGATCCTCTGATGCCTTTGTCCAGAATCAGGCGTATAGTAATACCCATACCTAAATCTACATCCCACTACGTACCTTCAGAATGACCTGAAAGCAGTATCACGAAAATTCATGCTATTCAAAGGAGAACAAGGACTGCACCTGCCTCAGAAGGCTACAGATCAGTGGGTGTGCATGAAAGTAACCTGGGCAATACTGCTGGTTGCCTGGCCTGTTCCTGTGCTCTTCCCAGAGTGCCTGGAGTTGACCGCTGTTCCTGGTGGGTTTTCCTCCAGAAGTAATGGGCCAGTCCCTAACAAAGCTGAACATCCTCTGCCCATAACCTGAAAAGAAAAACTGGGGAGGAACCAAACAGTAATGGAGGGCAACAAATGAAAGAAAGGGAGAGACTTCAGGGTCATAGGTTAGACGTCAGAGAACAGTATTTGGAGATGGGAGGAGACAACAGAGGACCCTCCCTGAAGCCAACCAAGGAGCTGATGGATGCTGTGCAGCAGTGCTCTGCCCAGACCCATGACCGATGAGAGAATGGAAATAGGCTCAGGGCCCTGGGGTCCCCATCAGGTCCCAGGGATCCCCTCCTGAGGCAGCGACAGAGCAGCTGAGGCACAGCAGGGGACACTGATGGGGAGGTATCCTACAAGCTGGTGGGTCCTGGGTTGAGGCATATAAATAAAAAGGCATGGAGAAGACTGAACCCAAAAGTTAATTAATAGGTTTTGGAGGAGCCTTAAGCGGGACTGGCATGTGGTGAACTCAATACGCTTGTACAATATGGTCTTCCAGTTGCCATAGAAAGGACATGTGTCAAGGGACCCAGAGAAGTTGCAAAGTAGCCTGTGTCTATTATATGATCACTTCCACATATTATCAGATACATGCTAAATCTAATAAAGTTGTAAGAGCAACTATATTTTCTCAGCTTATTGTAGCAACACAATCTGCCCAAAGCTGTAGAAAAATCACCTTTTAATGCAGTCACCATCTATGTTCTACCATTCTATGTTTCAGAATGTGTTTCTGAAACACATTCAAGGGCGTTACAGAAATGTGAGGTGTTGTGAGCAGAGGTAATCTGGACTCTACACATAAGCAGGCAGTCACAAAACACACATTAACCACAGCTGGTGACGAGAGTCAGGTCAGAGTCGAGCAGTTTTCTACAAGATTGCACTTTACAATGGTAGGAGGGAAATAATCACATAAGTAGAACAAGTAAACATTCATTCACGTCTTGCCATAACGGTATGTCAATGTCGGTAGACCTTGTTCCAAAATCCTGTGCTCTGAGCAGCAGCAATTCGCAGTAACATAACTGTTAGAACTTAAGTAAATTAGGATTCATAACTAATACTTATAGGGCTATGCACTGCATCATTAATAATATATTAAAAGTTAATAATCATCTTGATTTTTTACAGTATTGAATGCAGGGCTTCAGCAAAACTCATTTTTTTGGCAAGCAGAGAGAGTTGCTGCTGTCGTTGCACCACCAGACTGGCATCCAAAGGGATGTAGGGTTAGCCACATGTTTCCTGTGTGACTTCGTATAAATTGCTTAATCTGTTTCTCAACTCCTCATCCATGAAACAGAATTATTTCCTTGTGCCACAGGAATGTGTATTAAAACACATGTATTAACAAGCAGATACGATGGCGACACAAACTATACAAAATGGCACTTGGGAAAATGCCAGTATTAATTGAAACTAACAGTGAAAGCTCTCTGCATTCACACCCGTAATTTATTCCTAATTTCAGCCTACTCTACAATTTCTGCAGACCTGTGCTAATAGCCCCCTGGTAAACTTTTTAATTTTATGCTTAATTCCCTAGAGAACACTGCAAAAATACAGTGTTTATCTAGATAGTATTCTATCAGAATAATGTTTTTACTATTTCTTTCAACATGTTGGGGCTAAAATACATGAAAAATATTCAAAGTAGAGGATCATCAAAGACTATATACATGAGAAATGAAGTATCATATGAGGAAATAATCCCACAAAACTTGGCCTCTTTGAACAACCTTTGCCAGTGATAAAAGTACTGCTGAAAACTTGTCCAATGTAAAGTTCAGTTATGTTAGAGATGAAACTGTGGGTAATTAGAAAACATGTATATAGATTATAGCAGTGCCTGCTTTAGGACCTTTGGTTAAAAAATGCTCTGGTAACTTCCTGCGTATATTGGAGCAACTGTTTTCATGGCGGGTAAGGGAAATGGGGAGGCGAGGAGTGAGGGATGATGTAAGATTGCACAATTGCTCCACGTGGAGTGAATCCGCTCTAGCACTAAGGAACCGTTTGAGGAAGCTGGGAAAGGAGAAGGGTGTGGCTGGTGAAACCCTGTCTCACACAGCCATAACCACAGGTTTAAAATAGCACTGAAAAAATACGCTCCGGACCATCTTTGTTGTTTTTGAGTGCAGAAAGCTTGCTGCACAACTCGTTTAAAACAAGCGCATACGGAACAAAAAACAGGAGCCGTCAGTGGCATAAAGCGTGTCCTTAGTTTCCACGCTCCTCCCAGTTCTAGGCAAGGAGGAGCTCCCAAAGCCAAGACTCCACGTAGTTGTTGTCGAACAAGTATCCTCTCTAGTGATGCACAGTGACAGAAAACGTTTATTATTGATTCCATAGAAAATGAAAGAACAGAAAAACAAGGAGATACTCATTCTCATTAATAATAAAAAGAAATGTGTGGGCTTATGCATCATGGGTATACATAGGGCAGAGGGAGGAGGAACACAGTATTCTGGTAAAATGAACTTCCACTTCACTGAAGACAAGTATTTCATTTAGGCAGGGCAAGAGATTTTTCAGTGCTAAAGAAACAACAGACATGCAACTAAAAGCAGTAACGTCACTAGAAGTCTCTTTCTAACCAGTTATTTAAAGGGAGGGGAAGTAAACACTGAACTACCACAATCACAACTACCGTTTGAATTTGACAAAATGCTTCAGGGGGACAGTAAAATGACAGAATGAAAACAGATCCTCAGAGTGATCCTTCTCAAAACAGGTCAAAAGGCCCTTATGTCACTTCATGCTAGCCCCTATTTCAAAATGGTTCAGAAGGCACTTTCCAGAGGGCAGCAGTCCCACACCTTGCAGGCCGAGTCGGTTCTGACTAGCCACACAGAAAACCTCTTTCTAGTTGCATTGCTGC
Organism: Rhynochetos jubatus; assembly: GCA_027574665.1. Taxonomy (NCBI): domain Eukaryota; kingdom Metazoa; phylum Chordata; class Aves; order Eurypygiformes; family Rhynochetidae; genus Rhynochetos; species Rhynochetos jubatus. Next base: position 61,024,328 of record CM050651.1, on the reverse strand, counting down.
TTCTTTCTTTTTGCTTTGATTTAAACTGAGAGGCGATACCAAGGCACATACCCTGACATGACACCGAAATTTGAGGTTTTCATTGTATGGAGCCAGTGCAGTTGTTTGATCAGTTACTAAGATAAATGAAGTCCTGAATAAACAGGTATAAGACAGCACATCAAACAACTGATACATATTTTCATGCTTTGTCTCAATGTTGTACATCTTTCTGTATTGGATATAGTATTCACATCCTTAAAACTGCTAGGAGAGGGCCTATCTGAGTCCTCACAAACTTATCGATCATTTAAATTCTCGACTGGACTCAGCAGCCTCATTACAGATATTTGCTCTCTCCTGAATGCTGGCTCAGGCTCAGACGAGCAGGTCATTCCCTGAAAAGCTGCTCTTTTGTCACAGCCTGCAAAGCAAAATTTACAGAATCACAGAATGGTTGAGGTTGGAAGGGACTCCAGAGCTCATCTGATCCCACCCACTGTTCAAGCAGGGCCACCTAGGGCCAGTTGCCAAGGGCTATGTCCAGACAGATTCTGAACATCCCCAAAGACAGAGGTGCCACCGCCTCTCTGGGCAACCTGTGCCGGCGTTTGGGCACCTTTACAGTGGAAGAGTCTTTCCTGACATCAGAGGGTTTGTGGCTGACTCTGCCCGTTGCCACTAGTCCCGTCACTGCGCACCACTGAAGAAAGCCTGGCTCTGCCCCCTTTGCACCCTCCCTTCAGACATCTACGTACACTGATGGGCTCACGCGGCAAGCCCAGCCCACCGACACCACCTCGGTGATCTTGCTTGAGCCTACACTCTCCTTCTCATACAGAGAATCACCTTAAAGAGATCATTTCACCCCTCTTCTACCTGATTCGTAATTGTCTTGATTTATTGATCACATACAAAGTGTAGGAAGGAAATATTTTCATATTACTCTGCAATCTTTTCATGTCGCCCTGTAAGTTTCTACGCATATTGATGTGTTATTACAGAAAACAGCTCTTGTTGAGGGGCTCACAACTCCTGGCCTGGTAATCAGATAAGGAGGGAGAGTCTACCAGATGCTCCAGAACACTTCAAAGATTGATTGCAATTTTCTGTTGTTGTTTAGATTGAGTTGACTTTAGATTAATTAGAACTGCTGTTAATAAACAGTGAATGACTTTATGCTGAATATTGCTGCCAGTTCCTTCATCTAACTGTGCTCACAGTGAGAGTATTAAAAAAAGAAGATCTTACGGGAATCATTACATTCCCTCACTGTGAAAGGATTTCTTCTTGTTTATCTTATATACTCTTACCGCCAGTTCAGGCATTCAGCTTTTAAAAAGTTCCCTGTCACTTTCTTGGCCTGACACTGCCAATTCTCAACCACTGTCACCACCCTATTACCCAAAATGTGTACAAAGGCCACCATTCATATCTCTAGAATGTTGCCTTTTTATTAATTAACCATAATAGTATAGTTACTGCTAAAATACTACAGCAGCAGTCCCAGTGTGCATTATGATAGTAACATTTCCGATAGGCAAGTATAAATAAATTAATATCGCAGCCTAAAGTGGTTACAGCATTTCCCTATGAACCCTTGGTTAGGACCCAAACCCTGAGGCAGTATCTGTATTCTCACACTCGTGCCTGCTCTGCTGTCTTGGGCCTGCCTTCAAACATCTGCGTCCTTCAGTTTCGTCATCTGTGGGACAGAGACACCTCTGTAGGCTTTCCTTGTAATGTTTGTGAAAAGCTTTGAAATACTGGGTTTAAAGCACACTAGCAAAACCCAAAGCAGTTATGAGCTTCATTTCTTTGAGTGTGTCTTACCTCGAATCCATGGGATCAGCAGGTGCCACTCTAAAGGGGCTGGTGACGGAGGAAGACAAACCCCAGACGTGGGGAAACCCAAGCCCATCCTGCCCATACTCCAGGTAACCATGCTGACAGGTTAGCATGGGTCAGGGCTTTCAGGTCCGAGCTTGGCCACATTCAGTTAGCTCTGGGGACTCTTGGACTGGCTACAGCAGCACAAATACACCTGGCCATATTCAGTATACTCCCCATCTCCAGACAGGTTTGGTTATTGTTAAACCTCTCGCTGTAGTCGTTTTGCATCTCGCCAGCACTAGGTCCCTATTTACCTGTGTTCACAAACTCGCTTCCCCACAGTCCTTGTTCTTTAGGAGAGGGAATTGCAGGTTGCTGCATCAGAAGGCACTCACGGATTCTCAACAGAGCAGACAAAAATGCCTTCTGACTCCCTCTGGGTGAGAGGTCAGACTCTTTCTGTCCTTGGAGAGGAACGCAAAAGGCAGAGGTAAGGCAAAGACGGAGGGGAGAGCCCTCATTACTCATCCTGCAGCTGGAAGAGCCCCTAAGCTCATCCTGCCAAAGACCGTGGTGACAAGCCCAGGAGCAGGACCTCCAACAGACCAAGCAAGCTGCAGAGCCTTTTCACTGCCACCAGACATCTGCCTGCCTTCACAATGCTCTGCTTGGCCTATGCCGGCAGCTGGCCGCGACCGCAGCCTACCTCTGCAAACAGCACTACGCATCCCCAGCACTCCCCCAGCTCTCCTTAAGAGCGTGGGCCCCGGGGGCACTGGCAGCGCGGCTGGGGGAGTCCAGGAGCTGCTGTCCTCCTTGCGGTCTGAACCTTTGCCTCTGACAGGACGTGACGCCAGCTTCATCTGAGAAGAGCTTCAGAAAATCTGTGCAAGCAATTAGGGGATGAACAGCCCCCAAGGAAACTTTCTCTCTAACCCTTATTAGTAGTTAGAGGTTGGCCGCAAAGCGAGTAGCTTTACATTCTCAGACTTGCAGACACCATTCTGATGGACGCCCCGACAGGAGCCGATTCAAACCAGATAGACGACACTTTGTTCCGTAACGCGGGTGCACTGGTTCGCGTGAGGTACTAGCGCTGCAACTCCGTGCTGGATTGACATGGCTTTATCTCTTCTAAGCACTGGTCTTTAAGAGATTAAAAAAGAATGACTTTTTTTTTTAATCTAAAGCCAAAATAACTTGATGTTGACAAGACTTCAAATTGCCCTGAAACCAAAACCAGACAACCTTATGAGCGTTTAAAAACGAAATCTGTTATTAAAAGTAATTTATTTTTAAGGGGGTTAAAAATATTATTATTGATGTCTCATGCAGCAGTGTAGCAATGCTGTCTCACAGGACACGTAATGTTGTACAATACCTTCAATACTCTCTGAGCTGATTCTCAAGTTTTATTTTATATGGACAGCTGCGTCTTAGTCGAGGCAGAAACTCTTATTTCATGGATTGGGAGGTCTTCTGTTTGTACTGTGACAGAATATTTCAACAGAATTTCCATTCCACAGGAAGTTTCAGATTGTTTTCATCCTGAAGGGGAGCAATTTGCAAAGTGACAATATTTTCCATGACATGGAAATTCTGGCTTTTAACTCATTCCTGTCCCAAAGCAATGAACTGTGTGGGTGAGTCCCTCCACCTCAATCCCAGCGCTGATGCCAACTTTGTCACTTCCTGCATCACTTACTGTTGCTTTGCGGCTCAGGATTTACGTCTCCAGTGTTAGCAGGTATGATTCTGAGTACGGGGCTAGGAAGAAGACTTCCTGAAACGACTCTTCAGGTCAGAATCACACTCTCCAACCGAAGTCACAGCCCCAGACTGAGCATGCATTGTGCATCACCAAGCCCTGCATTTTCCAGGTCATCAGAGTTATTATGACCTGGTCTTGAAGGGAGTTGGGGCTTGAGTTGTGCAACTATTTTGCAGATCCTTTTATTTGCATGAACAGCTTCATCTGTAATCATATATTCACCATATGCAAAGTCCTGTTTGCAATTCACATAAATTATTAATTCACATCTTAAACTGCACATTTCCTCTATTAGTCACATTTCTTAGAGGCGTCTCATTACTGCAGCAGATGGAAGTCCTCTTTCCCTATGGTCCTGCGCAGTGATTAATTGTGGGAATCAGAAGGGATGTAAAAGACATAATTTAGGACCAAATGCAACACAGAAATTTCCCTAGCACAAGCCTCAAGCAAGCAGTGGAGTTACTGAAAGTTTATATTACGGCAAGCTTTTTCACTGTTTGAAGACAATGTATTTTCTACTTGTCCAATACCAAATGGACAACAGGAGTTTGAGAACTGTTTGTAGGGATTAATGACAAGCTGGGAGGAGTTGAGGGCCATTAATCATGGACAGTCATTAATTCTCAGGCAACACCCAGTGTCAGAGTCGTTACTCTTATGAATTGTTGTTTAAAATCATGTGTATGGATGTTTTGACGGTTACGTAGTTATAGTCAGCACGTATGGGGTATTTCTAGAAAATTAACGCTTTGTATGTTAGGCAGATTGCTTATGTCGGCTCTCCCCATGGCTCTCATTTGCCAGTCTAATTTATTCTGGATGACGGATTGTGGTTTATGTTCGCATACACTCCCAGTACAGGCCATTTAAATCACACCTATTGATTTTTCAACAGCTTCCCTGTCTGTGTATCGTGCCCCCCGCCACCTTGTATGCCAGCGTATTGCAGAATACAAACTCCGTGTTGATACCTCCGACGTGACTTGTAAAAACAAAAGGAAAGAAATTTAGGTAAATCACAAATGAAAGGGAAAAACCTCCCAGGATGTTGCAAGTTATGTGAGTACGCAGGAAAAGGACAGAGGAAGGTAGAGCAAACTGCTGACAACAGCCGTACCTGCAAGGTATTTTTAAGTCATTTGCAAACTTGCAGACACATGCCTGTTGAACACACTGCAAACTTCTCCGAGATGGGTACAGGCCTGGTAAAAATGTGCAAGTTCAAAGAATTATGAGGAGCTCAGGAAAATGATGCTGGCATACAAACCAGTCTTCCTATCGGGCCTCCAACTGAACCTTTGCCAATGTTTTTTGGGTTGTATGAAATGAAGACGCAGTTTCAGTTCCATTCTCAGGAAAGGCCCATTTGCATCACGTAAGTCAGCATCAGAGAAGATGTTAATATGACTTCCTTGTTGGGGAAGCCAAGACCTAAAGGACTATGGAAAACGAAGCTTCCTTTTCCTATTAGAGTTGTTTTCTCCAGGTTGAGTTGGAAAGATACTGGTAGTGAAACACAAAGCATGTTCCTGTCCTGTGTATGTCTCCCAGGTGTCTCAGCATGCCTAGTTAACACCTTTAACGAGCGTAATACCCATTTTTAACAGTCATTTTAAGGAAAGAAAAATCTGTTGTTCTGTTGAATGTGACTACTAAAGTCAGCAAGCAGACATATAAACCAGAAAGCACACGTGCAGCTGCAGATGTAATCCGCGCAGCCAAAAGACTAGTGTGAGCGTATTCTTCTAGACCCCAAAGCCTGCCAGAGGACATCCATCCTCTCCTCCCCTGCAAAAGCCCCTTTGCCATCTTGCGGATCTACAAATCCCTAGGTTCTAATGGCTTTTCCAGAAATAAGAAAATAAAACCTGCATTACCGGGGGCAGGACTGAGAAGTCCTGTGAGATCGAGGTTCTGTATGAACATCCCAGTCTCCAGTATGGGTTTATTACTAATCTTGCTTCACGTTGTGCTGTCTCTGAGGGCAGAGCATTTTAGAAGCATTGAATTGCTCTGCAGGGAGAACGTTTACCTTACACACATAGGAAACAGAAGGGTCAGGGAAAGAAGTCAGGGCAGAGTTTAATTCTCCGATAAAAGTAGGCATTTAGGGCACCCATATGAAACCCAGAGACATCCACACAAATTCGGGAGTTGTGTATTTCCGTGACAGGGATACTGCCTCATCTGCAGATGCAGCAGTGTATTTGATGCACACCTGTTTAACTGCACAACAGCTCAGATTCTTGATCTTGCAATGAACCCTTCATGAGCAGGTCCCTGTGCGTAGGTGCTTATTTTTTGATAATGTAGCCTCTAAGTCTCTCTTCAGAATAGTTTTAAGGTTTCCATGAACTTCGCTCAAAAATGTGCCAAAAGACTTCCAAGTAACAAACATGCTTTTGCAATTTACTGAAACTTTCCCCTTGTGTTCCAGCGAAGCAACCTCCCCATTACTCACCAGAGAGACACATGAGCCAAGGAGGAAGGAAAGGGAATCAGCTAGTAAAAACAGGCAATTCCCTTCTTTAGTGTCTACACTTAGTCATTAAATTAAAAAAAGAAGTGAAATCCAAACTTTTTTTTCCAAATGGGTCATTGCCTCAGTGAAGACTGACTAGATGAGGACTGTCTGTATCTTGGTTTTGATCAGAACTTTTTCAAATCAGTGGCTTTTTCAAAGTGGTACTGCTGCACTGCGTACCCTAGCAGGGGCTGTTGTGCATCGGAGGCACTCCGCATCCTTCCAAAGGAATGCATTCTCCCAGGTATATCTTTTTACACTTCTTTAAATGACTAGTGAACTCTATTACCCAATAAGCAAGGGGGTTCGGGTATTTTTGCCAGATACTAATTTTACTTGGAAAAAAAATGAGTCAAGTCCAAGGCACAAAGTTCAGATCTAAATCAAATTCACTTTCCTCTAAAGTCAGTGTGTTGCAGCCTGAGGTTTCCAGCTGACTCTTCTTAAAAATGGACTTTTACAGACTTGCAGCTTGCTTGGCTTCCAGGCCTGGTGCAACTGAGAACTGTAAAATTAGTTTGTGCAAGCTGTGTCACACGGAAGGACAAGCACGGGAGATCGTGATGTCCCTTCTAGCCTTAAGAACATGGCAATCGAGTAGAGAGTGCATTTTCAAAGGAAAATGTCAGCTGATACACGATGAAATGGTAATTCGTGTTCATTTCACACTGCAATGCATTCAAGGCCCGAGAGTGATATTCAGACCTGACTTCCTGCGAGACTGTACTGTACTTAGTAACACGCTGTGCAGCATGAGTCGGGCACTTGCGACTCACGAATCCCCCCTGTGCTTTCTCAAGAGCAGTCAATGGCAAGTAGCAAAAACCAAGCACGTGACTCTTTTTTCTTGAGTTTCTCTCTGAAACCTTTCTCCCCAAGACCACTGGAAAGGGTTTTTGGGGGTACCTCCTACATGCTTGCTACATCAAAGTGGAGAAATCCATAAAATAATCAGTGTTACATTGTCAGGGAAGAGTTCTTTCCATGCATTCTGGCCCCAGCAGATTCTGAAAGGCTTTCTGGCGCCAAAGCAGTTGAATTAAATTAAAAAATGGCTATATTTAGCCGTCCTTCCAGATTTCAGTTTCGGAGTATCATTTGGCTGCAGATGGAGGTGCAGAAGGACTCACAATCGTGGGTCAAGTTAATGTAAATCAGCTGAGCCCCAGGAAATACCCGGCTGCACACTTTCAATTTGGCCAAACACAGGGTAGTACGGCGTAGTTCAGCCATCTTTCCCCGCAGGCAAAGCTACATCGAATTGTAGCTTACCTCTGCCGTGGGCTAAAAGCATTCACGCTGGATTTACCACGGCTCAGCTGACAGACGGCAACTTATTAAACATCAGCATGCTGATGAAGATTCTGAGCCCACAGGACTTCTGAGGCTTTGAAAAGAAATCATTTCTGGAGTATGCTACACACCTTCCACCTACACCGCTAGCTATACATTTGCAAATGCTTCGTGGGTATAAGGTGCCATATTTGCAAAGCCAAGCAGACATGGCGCTTCAGCCCCTTCCTCTCCTCCCTCCTGCTCTCACGAATTATCATCCTATTAAAACAAGCAGGCTATTTGGCACAGTTGGAAGCGTGGTTACGTAACAAAGCCAAAAAAAGCAGCTCCCACAAATCCAAACCACAGATTAAGTCCAGTTTTAGAAGATGATACGTACAGCAGTGACAACGAGAATTATGCCGTAAGGAGGAACAACCCTCTGACTCCATTGCTCAAAATAATTATGTCTAAAGGCTCATATGCAAATGTTCCAAAACACAATAAAAATTGAGTACGATAGTCAGGATGGCATTTTCCACGCATATCTTTTTCCCACACCTACAACCCCACACTGGAGGTAAGCAAACTAGCAGTATGGGCGTTCCTTCACTCACCTAAGAGCTGCCTCTGGAAGCAGTACTAACAGCATTCCGTGTTTATACACACGAAAAGATGATGGAAGAAGGAAAAGGAAGAAAGGATGTAGGCTTCAGAACTAGCGTGTCTTGAATTTCTTCTGCAAGTGTCTGGTAGAGCCTTAAGAAGTCTTTGCTGGCCCAGAATATCATTTGACTCCTTTCCGAGGCACGCACATTTTAGAGGCAGATGCACAGCCATGTTCCTCTGCTCACAGGTATTGATTAACAAGTGTTGGGAGATTTTTGGTAGGTGAAACTATATTTTTCTCACTTTATTTGGGAAATGCTTCTTATTACTACCTTTCCAGCAGTTTGAAATGAGTTTTAAAAGAACTGGTCGATTGTCGGTAAGGTGCCTCCACAGGGCTTCTGAAGCACGTATCCTCCAGCGCAACTTGACAGTCGGCTAGAGGTTCTCCACTGCTTATATTTGTTTTGTAACTTTGTATTATCATCATTAATGAGGACAAGAATGAAAATGAGAAGCTATGTGCTTTGTTAATGCGAACTCGAACAAGAACAACATGGTTTTGTCTAAACTTGAATACAGTAGTTGAGAACACAAACAGTGAAAAGAACAAGAACTTTCAGATGCTGTAAATGGCGACAGTCATAGGCTTAACAAAGCGTCACACAGGTCTTGAGGTTCTGCCCCCTACTATGTGCATTTATCTTTTAGTCCCAATGGTTGGTTGATGTAAGAAAAAATGTATAGCTACCATTTTATGAAATCCTTGATAGTACTGGAACTGATTAGGAATGAAGAGAAACAGAAGGGAGATTCAGACACTCCAGAAATAGTCACAGCTCTCATTTAAAAAAGAAAAAACCAAAACCAAGAAACAAAACCCCCAACACATAAGGCAACCCAATCCCCCAACCCTAAAGCTAGGTTGAAGCACACGAACAAATTCCTTATTATTACACTAACACTGGTCTTAGACGCGTTGGCAATTTGAGTGTTGGGTAAGGACGAGCCAGCCTTGTCCAGGACACAATTTCTGATGGTTCTTGAGTCTACAGAACTCTGTGTCTGTGAGAACAATTCACAGAACGAACAGATAGAAATGAAAGGTGGCTGCATAGCCATTTTAGACCAGAATCTTCTACTGGACAGAAGACCAGTAGGGAAGTAATGCCTGCAAGGTTTTCACGGAGAGTGGTCAAACAGAGCAAGCACACTGGCTGAACACAGTCCATGCCCTACAGATCTTATGCATAGGATGGGACACTTAGGAGTGGCTGATGGAATGAAACCAGCACACCTTTCCTAGTTTGATCAGGACATTATCAAGCCCATGTTCCTCCTCTCACCACTGCTCTCCCAACCTCTGGAGCTTTCTCACCAAACAGGTCTGCTTCTAAAAAGCACCTCCTCTCTAGAAAGTTCATTCACCTCAGGAGACCAGAAATACTCATTTATTAATGCCTTAACCAGCAGCCCAACTACCTGATGATGTCATCAACATGTAAATTCCAAACTGCCCACACTGATAAGAAGTTCATCATGGTTTAGAGGTGGCTCAAGACCAATGAATCAGACAGAAATCACTCTTTGAAAACTGTAGCACAAACCAGAATATTTAGTTCACTACCTAAAACAGTGCATCAAGACAGGCAGTTTAATTAAGTTAGACAGAAGTCCTGGAATCTGTGAAGAATCATCAATATACAGGATGGGTAAGATCAACTAAACCCACATAGGAAAAAACGCTCCCTCTTTCAACATTACCTGTTTCATCACTTCTGGATGATCCCATCACATATAAATATGCCAAAGCTCAAGAAAAGCGGTAAAATATTAGAGCCATAAACTCTGAAACAGTTGTGGGGCTTCCTGTATTGGTAACGGTGCAGAAGTCTGCCTGCCAAAGATGGAAGCAGCCAGTGCCTCAGCCAGAGAGATTCGCCTATCAAGCTCCTTGAAAAATAAGTAGTTTTTCCACTCTTCAGGAAGGAAACATTATCCCCTGAAGATCTCTGGAATTGCCATCTCATTTCTGGGCAAAACTATTAAAAACTCAGTAACCAGAAAGTGCCAACAGTGTACAACTGCCAGCTTTCAGGTGGCCTCGCAGTCAGGGTTCACACCAGGACACAGCATACAGACTGTCTTTACTGCCACTCGGGCTACTACTAACACAGAGAAAAGCCTGATACTCCCATACAGAACCATACGCAGTAAGCCCCGAAGTGCTGGATACAGAAAGAGGCGACCCTGCACTGTGGTACCCGCAATGTCTTGTTTGAAGCAGAGCTCAGAATGACATGGAATTTTACCTTCTGTCCAGGCCTTCAGCTGCAGGGTCGCACATTATCCTTTTTCTTTAACAGGTACACGAGATCACCGGTGGATACTCCGAGGTGGCAGAGGCATAGCTGGTTACACTGCAAGGACCCTTACCCTCAAGAGCTGCAGCTATTACTGTTATTGAAAAGACAGAACACCTACAGGAATTTTGATGAAGCATGGCTCGCTGGCTCATGCTGAACTTAGGCCTAAGACTGAATCAGTGTTGGCCAGACTGGTAAAAATGCCTTGAACTGCCTGAAAATACTCCCCAAACCTCCAGAGTGGAGCTATCGCAGTCATGGGGTGAAACAGGCTATTGACTGGTGCCCTGCTTGGTGTGGATGGCCAGAGAGCATCTTGTCCCTCCTTTGCTCTGCTGAAAAACTTGTTCCTTGCTCTTTAGTAAAGATCAATCCACACCTTGGTCAGATCCGAATTTAGGCAGCTGCATCTGCCGTAGCTAACAACCTTTTAAGCATTAACTGACTTCCTCTGTCCTCTTTCTCATGGACTCAGACCACTGTGACCCTTCGAGAAGCCTTGGAAGATGCTTTGAAACCTTGCTCCTATTTTCTCAAGCAGTCGATGGGCTAAGCCCCAGAAACTAAACTGAGGTCTGATCAACAAGCCTCTGCAGCTGCTTCCTCCTCTGGGGCAGCGCAATCATGATGCAGCAGAGCCTTCCACCACATCAGGGCCCTCGTCTCAAATAAACCCCAAACAACCCTACCCGAAGCACTTGGGTTGTGTTTTTTTTAAATGGGGATGGGCAACGTGACAGAAGCAACATGGAATCTGCTAGGCATTTAGCTAATTTTTAGAGAGCGCATTTGTACATCGTGGTGATAGACTGATAGCGATCCCATAAGTAGGTAACTTCAATACTGAGGAGGAATAAAGCCGTGAACACAGGCAGTCGGATAAAAGAGGGATGGTAACTAGAATAGGAAGATAAACAAGGGAGAAGGTGAAGGGAAAGGAAGGTGGTTTTTACTCTTGTGGAAAGAAGAAGGTCAAGAACAGAAAGGCAGATGCGCAAGCTTATGAAGATGGGTTTCCCAGCTGTGTACCCTAAACGCTGCTCGATTTCGTGGCGAATATAATGAAATGTAAAGTTTCCTGGCTTTGGATAGTACCCTATCACTTTTAACATGGAAGAGATAAAAATACAAGAGTAACTAAAAATAAAAATGCAAGAGTAACAGCCTGTGTACGTGGGCCAGAGCAAATGGGCCATTTTTGTGGCATTTCGGTTATATAGAACAGCTAGAATGGACATTGAATGTGTCCCCGTGATTTGACAACCTGGAATTTAAACCCACTTCTCCTCTTTTCCTTCTATTTTCTTCCAAAGAGTCCCCTGGCAGTTCTGAGGAGGTACTCCTTTTGCATACTGTATACTAATCACCATTTGTGCGCTCCTCGGAATTAAGCACTGACTTCATTGCACGGAAAGTCTTTTAAAAAATGTGGAGGTGTGTGTGGGGGAAGTAATTTCCAAGTGACATTCCAAACCTCTCCTTCTCCCTGGCTCCGAGGAGTAATTACTCAGCTGGAAAATGAAACAACACTGCTATTTTAGTGTGGCTTAGGACCTTGGGCCTGGTTTCATGTTTCAGATTAATGCTTTCTGTGCCTTTTGGAAATTCAGAATAGCAGAAAAGCCACCCTTCAGCGAGAGCTGCATCCTATAGACACAAGGCATTCTGGAGACATGTATGACTTGCTGCCCCTTTCCTATTTTGCTGTGTCCCATTGAGACATGTAGCTATTTTCCCTCCCACTTGAATGAACTTCTAACCTGCATCTACAAAGCCACATCTGTTCTTCCTGACCCTCTGTCCCTGGTCTCTGCTTGCTCTGTGACGAACACTTCAGTATACTGTGTTGCACCATACTCATAAAGCAAAACAGAATAAACCAAACTCTTTGAAAATGAAGTACCAACATAAGCCGCTTCAAGTCAACTGAAAAATCTAGTCATACGGTGTCTTGTGATCACACCATGTCCTGGCAGGACATGGCTGGCTAGAATCCCCGATCTTTAAGAAAGGAGCCGAAACAGTTCCTTCAGCCTATTCTTTAGTATTTCAATACGCAACAGGTAAGTGCTTCAGTTCAGTTCTACCGTTTCTTATATTCCAGTGTGGTGGCCACTCCAAGAAGACGGACACACCAGGGCAGGGGCGAGATGCCACACAAGGGGACCTTCCATGTAAGCTGTCAGTCCGAGGAGCGAATCAAAGCAAGGTACCACTTTACAGAAACAAGACAGCCTGAGACCAAAGTTGAGAACTGAGATTTCCAGGCTGTGAGAATGAAGTGAAGAATAAAAGCTTCCAAAAGCAGTATGATCAAGGAATTATCAACAGCTAAGGAAACAATGATTAGGACACTGACTCGGTAACATGTCTTTCCAATATAATAACAAATCAGAATGAAATAAACTATGAACTCTGTGAATATCTTTATCCTCATTTCCACACCTTTAAAGGATTATGGAAAGAGATTGATTATAGAATGCTATTAAAATGATATCCACCTGCTCGTTTACTTGTACATTCTAGACATGGTTTAACATTTAACATAGGAATTGCCAGATCCACTCAGGCATAAGGTCCATTTAGACCAGAACACTTCCATTTAAGCATCCAGCAGAACTGTTTCAGCAAAGGGCACAAGAAGCCTGGCAAAAAAAAAAAAAAAAAGCCAGATGTGGTATACTTTGTAGCCTTACTGTCCACTCCAGCTCTCCATACACTCTCTTCTTCATCACTTCATAAAAGACAAGGGTCCTTTTCAAAAGTCTGCGTGCTCTTCAACGTACCCACAATAACAATCCATATGGCTGTGAATTCTTTCAGCAAAAGTAAAGACACCTTATTAATAAAGCATGAGAAGAATGAATTCCCAAAGCGGCGGGTAGGACATTCACCTCTAAATCCCACATACATGGTTGCCAGCAGTAACAGTTCATAGGGACTAGACTGTGCAGCATCAGTTCCCACCGTCTGCCCTCTGCTGAGAGTATCACTGACCAGGTGATTGTTGCTGAAGTCTGGGAATGTTTTCAACAGTGCAAAAGCAGCCGCTCAGACACGCTGCGGGTCTACCATATGCGTAGAACAAGTACCTGATTGATTCCGTAAAGTTCAGAGCTCTTAAAAATCCTGGCAACATGCGTTTCACTGCTGCTTTACTAAGGTAAGCACACATTTTATAGGGAAAGTACAAAAGTAGAAGCTCACTACTTCAAATAATTCCTTCATACTTCAAGAATTCTAATAATTCAACATGATTCACTGATCTCTAACGGCCTGCCTTGAGATGATCACAGAGACTCCTACAAAGCTTTGCATACTGTCACAGTCTTCCTCCTGGTGATAAGATACCCAGAGGTGGAAATTACCTTCCCTTAGCTCCTTAACAGTGAACAGAAATCAGTTTCCAAAAAACAAATTATCCCTCTCTTTTCCTTACGAAAAGCCACGGTAACTCACTCACAGCAGTATTAGGACTAGTTCACTATACAAGCACATAAACACCTCCCTGTTATTTCTGATGTCTCGCATCCAAATTACTCTTTCAAAGCCCCCCAAAAATTCAGCCTGATCTCACAGTAGTCATAAGAGAAAGTGAAAAGCTGTTCTTCCTCAGGTGAGCTTTTATTTTTCCTCCCGCAGGTGCCACAAGGGTCGTCTTGTTCTTTGAAGGACGTAGGACACCACTGCCACCAAAGTGGTGCCATCACTTCCCCCTGTGTGTTGCTGTCTCTACGTAAAAACTTGCTTCAATCACAGCTAACTTGCAAGAATTCAGCAGGAACTTCTGCTGAAGGGACTTTAAACTTTATTATAATTCCTGAAATCTTACAGGGCCTACCATAAATTGCAGCTTCAGGGAGCTGTTCCAAGAACTGTGAACCAGGTTTCTAGAGAATAATGCAATATTGTGAAGCACTGGAACAGGTTGCCCAGAGAAGCTGTGGGTGCCCCATCCCTGGAAGTGTTCAAGGCCAGGCTGGATGAGGCTTTGAGCAACCTGGTCTAGTGGAGGGTGTCCCTGCCCATGGCAGGGGGCTGGAACTAGATGGTCTGTAAGGTCCCTTCCAACCCAAACCATTCGATGATTGTGGTGAAGTGACTGACTGATGCAGGGACACAAAGCACAGGGACAGCTGAATAAAGATGGCTGTTGTTCTGTGGTGTTCCTCGTACTAATAGCATGAGTTCACACCTCCAGCCAAAGCCACAACAGTTAGTGAGTTTCTTTTTCAAAACAAGTAAGTTCACTTAGGGAGAGAATATATAAATATTTTCTACCAAGCATGGAAATTTACACCAGAAAAAAATTACTTCCTTCCTTGAGCTATGACATATTTCATGAAATGTTCCAATCCCATGCCTTAGACTAGCAAGCTAAGAAGCACATGGATCCTTAGAACAAATATAAAGGAGGCATCAAGTTGCATAATTATGTAATAAAGCACATAGAAGTTGAGAGTATTAGGGACAATTTTGTAATATCTTGGTCAGTTAACTATAGTTTTTGACTCAACAGCTTTTATTTCATATTTTGTTTTCTACATTGTGCCAGCATAATGATTTTTTTTCAAGATCACTGAAACTGGCGATGATTTCTACTGCAACTTGTGAAAAAGAAGGAAATAAATCCTGACCTTCAGTTCCTGAATGATGGGGCAACACTTTAAACACTTGCTGTTTGGGCCCCCCATGCCCAAACTGTTTCTCTGGCATTTTGGCTGACACAGGTGAATGAAACAGTATGAGGATTCCAAGCCTGAAGTTTTCTAACACCAATCCAATGTTACAGCCAGTAGAAGGTCTGGATCCTAAAAACTGAGCTTCATCCAAAACAAGTTTCAGGATTGAAAAACAAACCCTGTTGAGTCTTTTCACAGAAGGTTTTACAACAAAATCCAACAAAAGATTTCAAATTGAATTTTGTTGCTTTTTGCTCATTTCACCCTGCTAATGACATCTAACAAGTTTAGTAGAGTTATGGGGATGTTCCTTCCTTTACTATTTTCATGTCTGTTGTTTCATTTATTCAACAAACTTCCTTCCAGTTGGGAAACTTGGGGAGCAACAATGCATCAGGACTTAAAGTCATGAAGTTGCAGAGCAGGAAATAAGCTCTTGTCTGTGGAGATAGCTGGACACTATGAAATTCTGTGGTACTCTTTCTTGAAAGGAAGAAAAAACTAGGAACTAAGAATATAAAACCAACTGCGTTCTCTATTTTTAAATGAAAATTCATTTCATATCAAGCCCCATGATGGATTTGCAACAGCATTCTAATATTTTGATTTAATTAGCTTTCTCTTTTTTCACCTGCTGTACTCACCACTCTGTCCGAGCTTGCGTGCATGGGTTTTTCTTGCACAGCACTTGCAAGAAATTAGACATAGTGACTGAAGACATCTGAGGATCAGAAAAGACTTTACCTTTTAAAAGTGAAGTGGTAGAAGCTAAGACAGTGCTATATACCAGAGCAGGGCCCATTTGCCCATGGAGCTGACAGATTTCCAATGTGTTGGGGTAATTCCTTGATTAATTTCCTAACAATTCCTTTTTCTGCTTTTCTCCCATGTTTATGTCACCGCTTCTTTGTGTCACCTGTTTGGCCTTCCCCTTTCTGCTGCTTTTTTTGGTCTTGCTTCACCATCTCTTTGGCCTCGGATGGGTATTCCTTGCTCTTTATCAGTGCACTTCTTTTACAATGCTTTACCGGTGTCAGCATTAGTTATGCTGTGTTTAAAACACCTACATTACAAAAAAAAAATATTTCATAGAGTTTCTCCCTCTGTGCTGATCGCGAAATGCGAAACGTTCCTCCCGAGCAACACAGCCCGAGGTCTCAGTGCTACCACTTTTTCATATCCATCTCAATTGCTTACTGCAGGAATTCTACCCAAAAAATTTATTAATCCCTTGCTTGTGTCTTCTTATTTCTCTCCAAAAATGGAAATAACCTATTTCAAGAGACCAAGGATTCCTCACCGCCCAGGAGTCGTGACAAATTCAGCCCTGGGGAGGAGCAGTGGCTCCACGTTAGCCAAAATATACACTGAAATGCAGTTCTGGTGCTTATGGTTTCCAAAGAAGTGTCATGTGGCAAGGATGTCACTTGGTACTTGATAGTTTAATCAAACCCTCAGGGGTAGCAGACATTAATTATCTTGTAGTCCAAAAACATTATTCCCTTCCGAAAGTGACATCATTTCAGTATGACAAATGCATCTCCTTTCCCTTTTCTGACTGGAAAGCTAACACCAAATAATTCATCAACGGTATCATTTTTTCTTTAACAGCATCATTGCTCGGGCGGAAAACACTGCACAAACGAAGAATATTGAGGGACAAAAGTCAGGCCTCTGAAACAGACTGAAGCCTCTCCCATCATGCCATCTCCTCCTTGGCAGCTGTTAAGCAGCAGGTTATTCTCAGTTCCTACTCATCTGCTGGAAAATAACCTTGGCACTGGGAGCCTTTTACCCACCTGCAGATGTTTACCTCTCCGTGAGGTGACTTTTCAGATGCCGAGTGCTTGACTTTCTCCTTGGGTTTACATTTAAAAGCGCTCGGCTGAGGCGTAAACATACTCCACTTTGTAGGGAGAATTTAATTCAAATGGGCATAAACACTTTGATTACAGTCAGAAGGCCAGGCTGGCGCTGAGATGTTGCGCTCACCTTTAACAAATGGGTTTGTTTACTGCCTGGCCAGATGATAATTTTGTCTGGCTACACCCAAGAGACATCAGCCTTTCTAAAGCATCTCTAGCTCTCCAGGAGAAAAGCCAGACAGTCACCCTCTTCTGGCAGAAGCATTAACATCTGGTATTTGATCAAGTTTCAGGTTTATGGCTCAGAGAAGGCACTCGGGGGAGGCTTCGGTACAGAGCAGGCAGGAGCGCTCATCCTCAGGCCCGTGACCCGCACGTCCTGCTGCTGGCAGGGCTCCCGTGCAGGGTGGCATCGGATGGAAAGCCAACACGGCCCTCAGGGCTCTGCCAGCCCACCCAGGGCTCCCGCGCTCAGCCCAGGAACCCATTTCGCCATCCTCATGGCCATCAGCCCCTGCCCCAGCAGGGCCGGTCTCCAGTTCCCCACAGCCCTGCCCGGCCATAGGCCTCACATCCTGGCCCAGCCTCAGCCCATCCCCAGGAATGGGCCTGATGCCCAGAGCTGGGGCTGTCCCAGTGCCCTCCAGCTGCCTGCTCCAGGCTGGGGCGGTGGGACGGACCCCAGCTGCCAGGCCCAGCAGCAGGAAGCAGTACCACAGTCAGCAAAACCCAAAAGGGGGGCTCTTGCCAGCAGCCCGTCAGGCAACAAAAGCATCCTGGCACCATTTTAGCTGAGGAAAAAGGAAAAAGCTCTTGGAGTTGCTGTAAAGCGGCGACAGCTAACAGCACGGCTTTCATTTATTACTGTGAATGTCCTTACACGCAGCAATTGCTATGCAAGTGGTACATTTCAGTGCAGTCAGCTCAGTTCCTGCTTTTAGCTGGAAATGTGTTGGATGGCAAGTGTTTTCCGAGTGGCTGGTGAACTACGGTTTGCTGGAAATGGCCGTTTCAGCGGTCGTGGACCACCACACCTGGTCCAGCACCCCTGCACGAGACCGGCAGGTGTCATCCCAGTGGAGACCCTGCAGCAAAGGGTCAATTTGGGAATAACACCTCTTGGAATGACTGTCCCTCTGGCACTTAGCACGACTGAGAAAGAACGTCAGACTCGCAGGAGCAACACAAAGCTGTCACACACGCTCCTCGGGAAAGCTGGGCCCTAAGCAAACACACAGGCATTTAAAGCAGGTGCAAGAGTGGACTTAGATGGCATTTACAGATGGCTGTGCATAGAAGAGACAGGCAAGAGAGACACAGCACCTTCTCCCAAGGAGTACTGCAGCTTCGGGCAGAGGTGCGGAGACTCCACACAGTTTGTCAGTGGAATGCTCGGGAAGAAAAAATAAAGCAGGAGACAGAGGAAGCAGGAGACAGAGCAGAGAGAGACACTAAGTCATAAAGCTAGCAAGGGGCGCATGAAAGCAGGGTGGAAATAACAGATTTTTGTCTTGATGTATGAACACAGGGATTTCCCCCTTTCACATGGAAGTGAGAGCTTGGCTATGCAGATATTAGCATAGAGTTTCACGTCCCACAGATTCACAGAATCAGAGAATGCTTTGGGCTGGAAGGGACCTTAAAGATCATCTAGTTCCAGCCCCCCTGCCATGGGGGTCAGGATGCTCAAAGCCTCATCCAACCCATCCTTGAACACTTCCAGGGAAGGGGCATCCACAGCTTCCCTGGGCAACCTGTTCCAGTGCCTCACCACCCTCTCCATAAAGAATTTCTTCCTGATGTCCAATCTAAATCCACCTTCATCTTAAAGCTATTGCCCCTTGTCCTGTCACTACAAGCCCTTGTAAGAAGTCCCCCTCCAGCATTCCTGTAGGTCCCCTTCAGGTACTGGAAGGTGCTATAAGGTCACCCCAGAGCCTTCTCTTCTCCAGGCTGAACAAACCCAACTCTCTCAGCCTGTCCCCACAGCAGAGGTGCTCCAGCCCTCTGAGCATCTTTGTGGCTCTTCTGGACTCGCTCCAAAAGGTTAATATCCTTCTTATGTTGGGGACCCCAGAGCTGGACACAGAACTCCAGGTAGGGTCTCACGAGAGCAGAGGAGAGGGGGAGAATCCCCTCCCTTGACCTGCTGGCCACACTTCTCCTCACACAGCCCAGGATACGGTTGGCTTTCTGGGCTGCCAGCGCACGCTGCTGGCTCACATTCAGCTTTTTGTCCGCCAGTACCCCCAAGTCCTTCTCAGGGCTGCTCTCAATCCATTCGCCACCCAGAATTTGTGCTTGGGATTGCCCTGACCCCTCATACAAGTGTTTTGTACCACAGACCTGTGTTGCTTTCTGGCACACTGGCCTTTCTCCATATGTCTGGCAGGTAATGTAACACCATAGGTGACAGGGTCACACTGGTTTAGTCCCCCACCCCACCCTTCAGAATGATGGTACAGAGTCATGGAGAGATGAAAAGGTGGATACCATGAACCAGAGCCTTCTCCAGCAATTCTGCTCTGCACATCAGCTTGGAAGGTTCAGGACAGGATTTCCTCTCCTACACAGTGCCACCTCATCTGTATTTGAAAGTTTGTCTCAAGCTGCAATCCCATCATCTCCCCACCTTCACTCATACCTTATTGTTCAATATTGTAAACACAGCCCTTAACTTGTCCTGCACACATGATTTCGTTCAGCTCTACTGAACTTCTAACTCAAGCCTGCGCTATCCGTGGCAGCGACAGGCAACCTCCATGCGCTCCTGAACGGCACGCTGAAGCCCTCTGTCTAGGGAGCCACCACACTGACTCACACTGTATTGACAAGGTACGCCGCAGACAGATGTGTTGGCGCTCGGGGCTGACTGGAAGCTGTGTAGCCATGTCAGAGGAGTGTTAAGCCACAGCTGCAGGTTGAGGAATTGGGCTCTGCACCTTGCTAACTGCAGTCACAGCTCAGAGCACAAGTAGAGGGAGCTCCTATATGCTGGCGAGTGACCATTAGAGTGACTAGCTAGAGATACAGCTATAAGGAAGTGAAGAATAATAAGAAAAGCCACATAACAAAAATCTGCTGGAATGGAGACGTCTGATATATTTTACTTCGTTGAAGAGTATAAAGTTCAAAGCCAGCAACTTTAACTTTACGAAACCCAGCAATGAGGAAGTAAATATGTACGATGGTAACAAGGTTATTAATCATAGCTGGATTGAAGGTCCTGTTTAAAATGAATATGGTAAAGTAATAAAGACTATCTGTGAAAAGCGAAACACCAAAAAAAAGGCAATAAAACAGGTTATCAAGGTAATTGATTTTTGGATGACAGCTTGATCTGCACTAGTGGAGAGGAAAAAAAGCAGTGGGTTTTGACAGTAGCACCTGTAGGTCAAAACAGTCTGAAGTTTATCCTCTGTTTTATGAGACTGAGTCAAATTATGTGCAACAAGCCTCAGATATGGAGAAAAATCCAGTGTCAAGGTATCCTCTGAGCCCTCAGTCTTCCATGTTCAGCCCTCAGAATATCACTGCCACTTCATCTTCCCCCATCCTTCTGCCCCCTCATGCTTCCCAGCGTTTGGTGCTGTCATTACTGATTAAGGTATGTTTAACGTTCCTTCACGGCTGGAAGTTGTTCCTTCGTGGCTGGAAGTAAATCTCCTGCCCACCCTCAGCTAAGATGGAATACTTTACAACAGATGACGAGTGTATCATCATCTGGAATATAAGATTCACTTATACCCTCCCAGAGATGCTGCAAGGTGAGCTATCTTCCTTTACCCTAAACTCGAACAGAAGCATGCATTTAGATACAGACTTAGCTCATTCCGCCTTAGGGAAAAGGCTAACAAAGGGACAGGATAACAGAAGACTAATGTGTGCACCATCTTACCTGCCCTTTGCGCTACCGTGAGATTTAGCTAGTCCTAAACTTTTCAGGTCCCTCATCTCCTGGAAAAGGAAGTGCAGTCTGCCTTCCTTCCATGTCCTGGCTCTACCCTGTAGCTTTTAAATCCTAACAGTCTTTTTCTCCTAATTTTCTTCCCCAGGGTGTCCTTCCCTTTGCAGGCTCACCTGTAATGCACATCAGGAAGTGGTGGTAAACCCACAAGCCTCAATACTTGAATTAGTAGCCAGGCACCAGCAAGTATCTGCCTACACACAACTACACATCTGCAGGAAGGAAGGGGCAAAACCATCTTAGACTGAAATCACCACCTGCCCAGCCGTAACTCACAGTGTGGTGTAAGTAGAAAGGCAAAAGGTACATATAACGTGCCAAAAAAAGTCTCTGTCTTACCATTTAGTTGTACATGGCAACTAAGGGAGCCCATACACGGTAAAAACGGTTTAATGTAGGAAGTCTCTTAGGTGACAAAGGAGCTATAACGTAGCATACTGTCTTCAGATTTCTCTATGTACTTGAACAATATACAACTAATATTCCCCAGTTTTGGTGCATACAATCTAATTTTATGTTTACTATTCAACAGAAGCCAAATAATTCAGTGTGCTGCATCAACAACATACTTTGATAATCAAATGATGCGCTTAATACTAGCCCATACAACGGGAGCTCTGACAGGCCCACTCTCCTCTTAGCCCCCAGTCTCATTCAGTCTCAGATTAGACTTGAAGAACTGCAGGCAATAAACGGTGCATGCAGAGAGAGGGCAGCCTGCACACTGGACTGTTGTGAGAGTGGCGGAGGACATGGCAAGCACCATGTCAAAACGCCCTGGAGGTGTTACAAGGCAATACCGTGTTAAGTAAGGCCACTAGATTGGTTTCATCCGTTTTGACACTCAGTTCTCTACAGCCAGAGGGAGGGAAACAGAGCATCAGAGGCATGGAACAGATCTCTAGGCACCATCCAATCTGTGTGCCCACCTTATTACTTCTAGTTTTTAACACAGGCTTAGAAATTTATATTATTCCTCTCCTCTTCACTGTATTTGAAGATTTAAATCCCTCCTCTGTTTGGTTATTTGCCATAGGTACGTCTGGGGTTCCTATCCTGTTAAAAGCAAAACAAAACAACAAAACAACAAATCACATACCCTAAGTATTGTTCAATCCCCCCCCCCCCCCCCCCCCCCCCGGGGTCAGGCAGTCTCGCAAAGCAAGCTATTGCACAGGGAGGACAACGCGACGTGCAGACTCCGTCTGCCCCTAAAGCGTGTGCGCAGCGCCGGGCCAGCAGCGTGCTGAGCCTCGGCTCCATTCCACGGAGACACTTTCCACGTTTATTGTTCCTGATTAGAAAAACATTCCAAATTTTAGAATTGACATTTAAGATTGAATAAAGTTCCAGTTCGGTTTTATCAGGACAAACTTTAAAATAGATTGTCTATTCGCCTTTGTTACTATATTTCCTTTATGAGTGTGAGTGGGAAGAGCATTAAGGAAGGCCATAAATCAGATGCATACTTCTGGCGAGTGCAGGAAATCCTTTAACCTTTATGTTTCATAGAAATAGGAATAAATGCAGATTTATGTATATTGTCTACATTTTCCGAAACATCACCCGAGGAGGCATTTCCAGAAGAAAAACGACCAGAAGAAAAAACCAAAGACAACAAAAAAATTCCCCCAAACACACAGTGGTGCCCAAAAGCACCAATTAAAAGCCATTGCCTCCTACTCACATAAGACAGGAGAGACCAAAAAACCCTGCATTTTTATTTTCCTTTGGTTTTTGGGGGTTGGGAGCGGAGGGGATAAAGAAACACCATGGTACTGAGACTTGAGACAATTCTCTTAACACCGATAGCGTGCAAGCATGGCCACTGGAAAATAATCTCCCCTTAGTGACTAACTCCCAGCAGAAAGCTTGGCCACTCGCCAAAATGTAAATATCCCTTCATGTATGCAGGAAATCATGTTCAGCAAAGCCAGAGCTGGTCTAGCAGGACAGGAGATTCGGAGCAGAGCACCATCCGTATGTTCTTACTGGAATGGGTTAAAAGGCGCTCACAGCGGCGCGTTACGGATGACACCGGCGAGAATTTAAGCACGCAGCATAATGGTAAAGCGATTAATAAGAGCAGTTGCGAACAGTTGCACCACGGAGGAGTGTTTTAAAATTCCTGTGCTCTTTAACAATAACGTGGAGAGATGCTGTGAAAGAGGGGGGGAAGCCTGGCATGGAAGGGACATTCCTTCAGTTCCTCTCAAAAGTTTGAAAAACCCTCTGGATAGGAAAATACTATTGAGCAGCCAATTCTTTCCACATTTGGCTAAGCCCAATGCCCAAAATACACAGAACACTACTTCACTTTGAAAGGATTGCAATACTCCTATCTGAGTCATCTGAAAGCAAATAAAATGAGACCTAAACAAATAAACCTAATTGTGCATGGAAACAAATCCAGCTCTCCAGCTTGGCCATGGCTTTGTTTTTGTTAGTTTAAAGCCTGCACATGCAGTTTTAGTGGCATCAGGAGTTATACAAATATTGACAACAAATTGCCAAATGTTGTTTTTTTCCCCTTCAGTGCACAGTGTGAAGAAGCTGGGGGAATGCTTCTAGGAACCTTCCCCAGTGCACTGAACCAAATCACAGCTTGACGGGATCCGCTCCAGCCTCTTCTCTGAAGGGTAGATACTAACAAGATTGAGTTTGTTATCGTCAAAGACTTTTATTTTTCACTCATGAACTCGGCTGAACACAAACCGGGGCTTTCGAAACGTAGCTCAAACATTTGCACCATAGCCAGGGCATTGTCACATGCTCTGTCCTCCACCCCCTGATTTGTTGGCTAGTTTGTGTCATCCTTAACCTGCTGCTGGTGGTTTGGCCAGGAGAGAAACAAATAACAAGTGAGAAAACCAAGCTGCTCGCTGACGCCCTTCCTTTAATATGCTACTGCCACGTGCTGGTTGTGGAGAAGGGGCAGTTGCTCTGAGACGGCAATCACTCACGAAATCCTGCTGTCATCTGTCAAAGGTACATTTCCATCAAGTTGGTCTGAATCCTTAGCAGCTCACAGGGAGAAATGAGAATATGTCAGATCTCGACCCGTCGCAAGCCAAAACCAGCAAAAATATATTTACATTTGACTTTAAATGAAGCCCAGACTTTCCCCTCACACAGAGCCAATGAAACAACACGTTTTCTTCTTTGCCTCATGTTCACAAGTCACCTACAACTTTTATTATGCTAGCTGACTGGATAACAAGGTTTCCACTTTCGAAAAAACAAATTTTTAATCCCAGGTTTAAAGAAGAAAAAAAAAAAAAGAGAAAGAAAAAGGAGTCATTTTGGAATTGAATGAAGACCCTGAGAGGTTTCACACAAAGGAATCACAGATCAGACTCATGCACCGTCCTCAAAGGCCCAATGGTTAAAGCGCGTCTCTACAACACTGGAGAGGTGAACTCGTATTCCTGGTTTTTCTAATTCAGCCTAAGAACTTCAAACTTGGTCTTGTACAGCTCAGAGATCACCCAACGACCAGGTTATCAAACACCCTGCAATGAACTTCTCTTTCTTTTTCATCAGAAATTGCATGCTACACGTAAGAAACTCCCCTAAGACTTTCATCACAAGTATTGACTTCTCATGAAAAGGTTTAGGGTTCAGTTTTAACATCTCCAGCAAAAAAGTTCTTGACTAATTTTACATCTCTTAGCTTTCACTATTATAACATCCACTCTTCGGTTGTTATAGCATTACATACCCTGTATATTCAGGAAGGCTTCAGTATATTCACAGTGAGACATGAATGCAGAAGCATCTACGTAGCCTTTCTGTACCGCATTTCTTATCGCGGCGCAAGTGCCCCTAAGCGCTTGAACAATAAAGGGCTAATCACTAAACTGGTGGAAGGAAGGCATCGTGGAAAGGCATGAGAATTTGGAGGTTTGTGAGAAAGTGGGGGAAAAAAGATCCTCTCTATTTCACTAACTCTGGACTTTCATAAAAAAAAAAAGGGAACACAATGCTTGGGACTGTTCGTGCTGTGAGCAAACACTGAAATACGACAAGGCATCAAGGCACGTTGCGTTACATGATATTCAGGCAGCTGCTGTGATGGCAGTTTCAACCCACCAACTGGTGCAACGAAACAAATCTGAAATGTAAAAGCTACATTTCCACCAAAATATTTCATTAGTATTACATGCATGTAAGTCAGGGAACTCAGACTACTAATCCCCACAGCTACCCCAAGTCAGCCCTGCAGGACAAGGCGACAGCGCAGCTGCACAGACGAGGTCTCGGAAGGTACTCTAGGCTTCGGTTTGCTGACTGCAGCGTGCAAAATGTCTCTAACAACGTCCTGTCAGGGTATTTTCTTTGAAATTTGTTGAAGAGGGAAAATACCCGTTGCTTTTGCGTGGAATGCAAGTACGAAATGACTGCGCACCAACACACGAAGATAGCCAGATATAGCCAAATTTGTATGAACACCTACTAGCGGAAAGTCCCGCGCTGTGCAACAGACCTCAGCAGCAAGCTCTAGGTCAGAGGGGGAGAGAGCTGAATCTTCTTCCGTCCTTTGTTGCAAATTGGGCGTCAGTGAACTTCTATACCTGGCCCGTGCCATCAGTCCCATCCCCCTCTGAAGCCCCACAGCCAGTCTGCCAGCACAGGGAGTGGGTTGCCATAAGCCCTCGCAAGAGGTACAGATGCCTCTGGGCACTCTGAGCACCGCTGCAAGTCAATTAAAACCAAATAAAAGCTATAAATGTTACATACAGGAAGGAGACTGCCCTCCCAATGCTGCCACTGCCAGCCTGAACCGTGCAGGGCCACCGGGTGCCGTCCCTCCTGACCCTCCTTCCCCTCCGGGCACGGCAAGGCAAACTGGCGTTTTCACCCCGGCTGCCGTTGCGGGTGGTCACGTTGGTGTCCAGCGGTGCTGGACGCTACGGAGCGTGGAAACTCTTCCATACGGCACGCGAGGGGAAATGTCCCGTGCGGAGCGCCATGCTAGCGATACGTTACCCAAGCTGCGTTTTTCACAGTCACGTTACTGTACAGAGCCCCTGCTCTGCATTCAAACGGGCACGTCCGAATTATTTTAAGGATAAATGAGAAAAATCGTACTTCTCAGTTCATGAACGTGCAGGAAGAGCAGCTGCTGGCAAGTCCGTGCACTTTATCTCGGGACTTCACCTGCCGCCCTTCTGCTTGGTATTTGGCACAGGTTTACCTGTTCCTTACCATCTTCATTTTTCTGTTTAAACAGCTTTAACTCCTTCCTCTTAACTTTCTAGGCCGCCTACTTGTTTAATAGCCCATCTTCTCATGCTAATTATTTGAGTGCTATTTCTGAGACACTTTGTCAAGTTATTTACCTTGCTGAAGTGACATAAATCCCCCCAACCCCCCCCCAACCCCATCCGCCCCCTGTCTGTCTGGTTTCCCCCCCCCTTCTAGTCTGGCTGAAGTGACAAACTCTCTCCCCTAGCCAAACATTTGTTTTTACAAGGTATTTTTATACCATCACCTCTTCCCTGCATCTCCTCCGCCTACCCACCACAAACATATGCTGTGGTGGGTGGACATTCTGGTTTCACATCATTTGCAATGTTAAGGTGACAAATTCCCCCTCCTTCAAGACATTTTTTTAATTTTTTTTTTTCAAGATCTGGTTTTCAAAATGCAAATGGCAAAGGGCTAGTTTCTCTTTGCCTTTTTTACCCTATGCATGCAGCTGTCCTCCTTTGCTTAGAAGTCGCCAGTGGAAGAGAAAGCAAAACCCGCTTGATTAATGTTATTTGAAACCTATTTATGCTATAAAAAGATTCAAAAGTATTCAGATATAATACTGTCTAGGCTGATCGATTCCTTTCATTTATCCCAAGGAAGACAGGAATGATGAAGACTTCCAAGAAAGCAAGCAAATGTAACCACCCTACTGACTTCAGTCGTCTGTCACAGTCTGGTTTGCTCTGCATTAAAATGCACATGCAGTCACATTCACACAGTAAAAACAACCTCAAGTGCTCCAAGCATCAGGCTTGGAACCATGAAAAACATGACTGTGGCCTTCATCATACCCAATTAGGGGGACGTGTACTCAGCAGTGAGCCTGGTGTGGTGGAGAAATGCCTAAGCCAGCTTTAAATTAGGCAGGAACAATTTAGTTAAAACAGCACAGAGCCCAGATTGGGCTCAGCCACTCTAAATATTTACCCTACTCTGAGCTAGAGGTTGCAGGGGCATGCATACTACCACAACTGGAGAACTTCCAGTCCCTGCATTCACCGCTGCAAAGCTAGGTCTGATGTGCTAAACATCCTGCTCATCTAGCAGCATACCCGCACGGAACGGGCCAAGTTGAGACTGTTTATAAAAAGACTGAGTTTACATGGCAGGATGGCTGAAAAATGCTTTTTTATGGAGACTGTAGCTATTCAGCACACACCATTAGACATTTTGAAGCAGAATAAAGTCTTATTCCCTGTCCCAAGACCAAACCGAATATTGTTCCAGTGTGCCAGCTGCATTTTAATTCCCATTTTATGCAGAAGTTTTAGCGCAGCACAAGACACCCAAAAAAAGTACGCACCAATACTGTACCTCTGTTAATGCAGTGGTTTTGTCGCATAGAAGAAAGGCAAAGAAAGATAGATTTGAAAAACAAAACAGGGTGGGTTGACTCACTGCCAGCAGCGGGGGAACAAAAAGGGAAAGTACTAAACAGCAAAATTTATTTATACTGTGTGGCAACAGGCTCCAGAGAACAAATTATTAGCAGAAGGAGCCACTCCGAGCACATGCAAGGCTTCCCTCAAATCAAACAGATACGGCTGTCACTGTGGGGAGCCAAGGAGCAGAGAGAACGAAAGGGAGAAGAAAAAAAACCCCTTCTCCACAGACTGAAAACATTTTGTAGTCAAGGGACTCGGAGCGAAACGTGGGTAGTGCCTTTTGTTTCCCTTTGGTTCTAGCAAGGTCATCTGGGGGAAATGTCCGCAGAAAACCACCAGGAGCGAGCTGAGCAAAGGAGGAGAGGGAAAAACACGAGTTTCTCAGTAAAAAAGTCCTCAGGTTGGAAGGACACGAGCTGTTTGTCCATTCCAAGAATTCTGGGAGATTGCCCCCTTTCACATGCTGTGGAAAAGCGAGCAGAGGACCACCAGACCATCACGAAGGAGCCATCCATCACAATTATCTGGGGATACATCGGAGAGGAAGAGCCATCCCCTACTCATCCTTGAGCTATCAGTCTCCAGGGCGCTGCTGGAAGCTGCTTCAGGGCAGCACACTTCTGCTGGCTCCTAACTCACCGCCTACCCCTGGCACACACCCACAACCAGGTGATTTGGCAGCACATACTAGAAAAACAATAGGAGATCCCTGCATTAACACCCTGCTGTTGACTAAAGATACAGTCCCCTTCTGTATGCCACCGGAAACTAAGGAGTGACCTCTGGATCTCAAAATAAGCATCTGAAGGGGTACCTGTTGGTCCATGAGGAAAATACGCACGCGAAGAGACTACGTCTCCATCTTCTGGACCACTGGACATTTCCCTGTATTAGACGTTAGCTGAACAAGCACTCAGCAGGTAGGCATGGCACAACCTAGCCTGAACCTATTTTCACTAGTGATAATCGACTCGGTACTTCCCTTTTTCCATTTCCCTCCCCTCAGAAGAAGCAGTAGAAGAGATGTATTTTTGTGACTTGTCTTTTGTCTTCAGGCCAGGTCTTCAACTCCCCCCCCCCCCCCCCCGCCCCAAAAATGGGACAAAATGTATCTTTACACTGAAGTGAGTGCAGCTCACGTGTACCCACCCGAGCTGGCCGTGCAGTGGCCCACTCAGGTCCTGTTACCGATGTAGCTGTGTCAGCATGAGCTCAGCACCAGCTGCAGAAACCATCTACGCAGCTAAGGAAACACTCAGCCAAGCAGCCACAGCGGTACCCAACTCAGCACAGGCTATATGGATGGCAGCATCCAAAACGGGCAATAAAAACCTGGCTCAAATACGTCTGCAAACACTGGCGCTAGTCTACCTCTGTTAACGCTTTCAAAACGGTCAGAGATTTTTGGGTGAAAGATGCTGCATCAGCCCAAAAGCATTCCCACAGCAGTAAACACCCGTGGCTGGACCGCTGTCTTTTTCTTGAGCTCCGATTTGCTCCAAGTAAATACAGTCGTTTATTGCATGTTTCACCTTCGCGCGGAACATCTGCTGCCTGCGAGGAGCCAAACAGCAGACAGGCTCTCGATCCTCCCGAGGTACCTCTGGCTAACAGCACGCACAGCTCTCCTCAGAGGCCAGCGTGTCACTGAACAGTTGGCTCACTATAAACCACCACATGCTGTAGGTGTTTCCAGCTGCCTCACGCCGATTTGTGTCACAACCCACGTTCCTGAGGAGCCTGTGCGTGCTCAGCCATGCTTGATACCTATCCCGGGAGCAGTATGTTTCTTATAAAGCACTTCCTTCCATCCGATCAGGAGAAAAACCACCGGCTCTCGAGGGAAGGTCAGGAGCAGAGCGTGAAAGTAGGGTGCTTGAGGCTCGGCTCGTTAGGAGAACGTCCCTTTAGGAACAGGGAAAGATATGAAAAAATATCAATAGAGGAAGAACGTGAGGATAGGGGTGAGGTCAGAGGATGCCGGATGGTCAGGACACACATAATGAACAAAATGCAAATGCTCAAAATGCACTGAAGACATTAAATTTCACCCAAAACATAGTGAGTTTGACACCATTCAAAGGTAGATAGGGCAGGAGCCAAAGGAATTTTTGCTGTCGGACTGTCAGTAGGCCGAATGGAAAGTAAAGACAGCAGGACTGCGCAGGCTGTAGGAATGTGGCTGCGAGAAGCCTGGTCTGAGTCAGGCTGCTCACCGTGGAGGAGGCAGTGTCGGAGACGAGGTCTGAGGGCATCGCGAGGCTGCGAAAGAGGGAGAAGCTGGGGCAACTTTTGAGTGACGTGAGGAAAAGGTAACTCAAATTGCTGCTGCAAAACACGGAACAGGTTAAGGTAATGCCTAGATTCTGAACAATGTACTTCAGAAGGTGAGCCAGACTCTTACCAGCTTAGAGGTCTGTAGACTCTGGTTACTTCCACTGTCTGCAAAGGAGCTGCTCTCAGTTTACACGAGCTTAAGCTTTGTCCCCCTCTGTACTCAGTAGTACCCATCTTAGTTTTAACCATGTAACCGCTTCAAGCAAGAGCACAAAGTCATACTAATCCAGCCAGGAATGCTCCCTCCCACCCAGAGGAGTTTTGGATATCACAAACAGATCATGACAGATGGTAGCACACAGTCCCCTTTGCTAAACTAGTTAAAGCCCAGCAGCTGAGGCTCTCCCTACATATCTGAGAAGGTAGGCTCGCTTCTCCCATTTCAGTTTTTGACAGTTTGAGGAAAAAGAGGTGGGTTTTGTTGTTGGTTTTTTGGGTTTTTTTTGTTTGTTTTTTTTTTTAATCTTTAGCCAAGATGTTTTCTTTTATAGTAACACGTTGTATTTTCCTGGCCTATCCAGTTTAATATCCATACAGGTTTCATCACCCCTCCACCTAACCATCTCAGAAAGCTTGCTCTGTAATAGAGATTTCATGCCCTTTTATTAAGGGCTAAACACTGGGAGCTGCCTCCACAACAGCAAGATATACCCAACTAGCCAAACAGCGATAGCTCGTCTGTGGGACAAGCAGAAGTTCCCCACTGTCACTGGGCTCTGCGGAGGCTCCTACCTCACACAAGGCCAACTTCACCGGAGCTGTTTGCCTCAGTGTAAGGCAGCAAGTGGTTCTTGCGTCTGCACCACATCACCAAGAACACAACCACCTCCAGGGCTCGCACTACCAGGCTGAGCTCCAAGAAGCGAGACAAAGCAGAGCACACTTAGGGAGCTAACGTGTAGAAGAACACGCAGAAATGTCATTGTGGCTACAACGAAACTGCAGACTCCATGTTCCTCTGTGTTCCAGAAAAAGCTTTTATTCTTTATAACAGGCAGTATTTGGCGACTGTCTTAATTTGAGAGCCTGTCTCTCTTTGGATAAGTACATCACGTGAAGTGTGATCAGGAAGCCAGAAATGTGGCCAGAAAGCAACTGCGGTCACTCATGTAGTCTGTCTGGTGCATCGAAAAAAGTGACAACAGCTTTAGGAAGGGAGAATTGGAGAAGATGACCCCAAGGCAGGTACACTCTACAGGCACATGGAAGACTACCAGGGACTAAAACTTGGATCCTCTGCATCCCTGTGAGTGTTGTAAACACACCTAACTATTGGCTAGTTTTGGGGAGGGAACACTCGTTCCCGTATCTTCGCACAACAAAACCTTCAAAAGATTTGTTTCCATCCTTGTGTAAAGAAAGGAACATCACTTTAAAATCTCAGAATTTCAAGGAACAGAACAATTGTTTACGACACATGTTTGTAAAGAAAATAGTCCAGTTGCGTCAAAGTACGTAATTTACCCTTACAGTACAAAGGTACAGACTGTTGAACTAAGAGCCAACGGGGGCTACATTTTAACCTTGCAGTCGGAAAAATCTTGACGGTACCTGTAAGGAGGCTCGCTTGCCCCATCTGCTGGCCAACGGGAAGGATGGATTTACACTACAGTTAAAAGCTTTACCACCGAGGCCCCGATTCAGTGAAACGCTCCAGTTCTCATTTCTAACCTCAACCAGATGTGCAAGTGCCATCCACAGTAGCATTTCAGGAACCACATAAGTGCTTTGCCGAGCTGGAGCCTGAGGCTGGTTGTTTAGCGTGGCAGGAATTGGGTTCCGACTCCTTTACAACCGAAGGGAAAACGCATTATTTTCAAAGGGAATGCTAGGGCAGCCTGTTCAGTAACGCTGGCTCGTTAACCATGAAAAATTAAACAAATATGCCTTCTTTTGTTATCACACGGACTAAAGTAATTTAATACTATAAATTAGCAGTCTGCAGGACCCTTGTCACAATGCAGCCATATGCACTGCGGCTCAGTAAAGTCATTACAAGGTTACCGCGGCTTCTTAGGGATGGTTTTACTAAGTATTTGTTTACTAAATAGCAAGTCAGATTCCCTAAAGGCTTGTGGACCTTATGTTTATCATCACTGCCTGCAGTGCATCCATCCTTCCAAACTGGGTCTGTTCCTTCAGGAAACAGGCTGGAGTCTAGAGTGAAAACGTGAAATTTGGGTTGACTTGAAAAGACCTTTTACCATACCCCCAGGTAGGAAGACCTGTTGCATTTCTCACCCTCATCCACTCTGAGGGCAGCACCTCCACTCATGCTGTGACATCCCTCTGCTCCACAACCTCCCAGGCTGGTTGTGGATCCGATCAGATGTGCCTAGAGAGAAGCTGCAGCCAACAGCAAGGCCACCAGAAAGCCTGGCAGCAAGCTGCCCACCAGGTACCACAACACACCTGTGAGCTGATTCACCGTGAGTTCTTACTCCCAGCCATGCTCTCGCCGTGTGACCCCACAAGCCTATGCCAGTGGATACTCTATGCAAGTAACTACTTTTCCTGCTGGACACACAAGTCTCTGGCCCAAAGGATTGCTGGGTCTTAATCCCATCTCTGCTTAGACTTTTCAAACTACCAGCATGTCTATCTAGGCCCCAGCATGAAAGTTCAGAGAGGAGTTATTGTCACACCACAACAGAGAATGATGACCATCGTTCTCAGCAAGCAAAGCCCACCACTGTCTCCAGGAGGCACAGGTGGCAAAGCACAAGTGTGACCATCTATCTTACAGAGCTAAGACTCTAGTAACCCAGGAAACTGTGAGAATAAACCAGCCACAGCAGGGAAGAGACTGTAAAGGAGGAGGTGGAACAGCATCCCCACTGAGGCTTGCTAATCTCAGGTGATAAACCTGAGAAGCAATTATGGCTGCTTTGAAATATGTTTCTATAGCAGGCAAGGAAAGAAATCATTGGCGGCAGACCTAGAGCTCCTGGTATAGCAAGTGATGTGTGGTACATGAGAGTTCATAAAGCACATGCACAACACTGAAGATCATCACAAAAGGTTTGCATAGTCTCCTCACAGGTATATTTTGGGCTGAGTTATTTGTCTTAAGGGTCAAATGTTTCTGAAATTGCTAGAGTCCGAGACTGTGATGGAGAAACCAAGGACAGTAGTATCTTGGAGCAAATGCTTTCAGAGCCTCACGACTGCAGTGTAAGCTGGGATCCAGCACTTCCAGCTGACAACCCTAGCGAGGTCACAAAAAGAGATTTCTTGGATGAAGCATGCAATTTCTAGCACTTCAGTCACCTGGGGACTGGAGTAGAACACTGCCAGTGTCCACAAGTGTCTGCAAGTAAAGGGCAGTGAAGACAGGCCCAAGTTCTCCCAGCATCACAAGCCTGCTGGGAGATGTCCCGCAGGCACGCCGTCACCTGGCGTATTTGCACCAGAGAGTGGGGAAGCAAACAGCTGACGGCCAAGGTGTCACCCCGGACGGTGCACAGAGATGTGAACTCCAGGCAACGCCCAGAACTGCTTGTACTGTAAGCTGGATTCCTCAAGGATGGGTGCCTTGGGAATCCTGTAGCCAAGCACGCCTGGCTTCCTCTGCAATTCCTCAGCTGCATGGGACCAGTAACACACTCTCAGAGTATTTCAATTCTTCAGCTCATAAAATACTGAGTGATGGAAGAGGGGCCAGAATTTACACCTGAGAAAACAGGCGCCAACCGTGCCTGGGCTCGTGAATTCAGGCGTAACTCCCCACACGTGAAGACCCACCCAGAGAAACACACCTCCCAACAGCTCAGGCTTCGTCCCCCGTGTGAGGACGCACGGCGCTTAGCTCCCCACGCTGGCACCCCCAGAGCAAAAGCTTCAACCTTATTGTGCTGGGGGGACCCACAGAGAGCAGCTGGCCAGGTGGGAAGCTAGTGGAACAGGAGCTGTAACAGGTGGTTGTGAAAGAGGTGACCCCGCTGAAGAAAGACGCTGAAAGGATGCCAGCCCGGTTTTACTAGGCTATAGAGTAGTATCGCTCTCAAAACTAGCTTCCACAGGCAAAAGTCAGTCTTCATTAATTCTCTAGTCCCTCACAGCAGACACTTTAGACAGGCCAAGCTCTGGCTTGTTAGGCTGGGAAAACCCACTCCGTTCCTATATGAGGCCAGATTTAGACATCTGACTCATATCACAGGCCCAAATCTCATTATGTCAATCCGAGCTGATAAATAATCCAAAAACTGGCAAAAAAAAATGTTTGGCAAGAGCTCTGAATATAAACCAGACCTAAACTGAAAGCTACGACCACGACTGCAGACAAACCATTCAGTCTTTCTTTTACTGTTGCCTTCAACATACATGAGACCATCCTCCTCACCCCATAACTCCCCAATCTCTGCCCCATTATCAGTGTTCAGAAACAATCTTCAACCCTTATTTGCCTGGCCCTCAACAGACTGAGGACCCTTTTTCTGTAAACCAAGGGCAACCAAACATCCTTGTTCCTGGTTGTGAGTAATTATATAATTAATTATGCTAGTTATATACAATATCTTTGAGGGGAAAAATCTAGTCCTACTCTGAAATATTTTTTCTTCTTAGTTACACAACAGAATTGAACGCAATTTTTCTTCCCTTTTACCTGGGAACAAAGTCTGCATTCTTCAGCTGTGATCACTCAAGCTACTGGTTGATGTGGGGTGGTTTTGTTTGTTTGGGATTTTTTTAAATAATAATGCAGAAGAAGGATATGAAGACAAGGTTCCTTAGAGACTAAACCACACACTTTATATCAAAAGGCAATTTGCTTTCACTGGAAAAGAAGCAGCACAGAAAATACTAAACCACAAGTTTCATTCCACATTCAGACACTTAGGAGTGAGCAATTATCCAGCTGATTCATCTCTGTTTTGGGGTTCTGGGTTGCAGGGGTAACTATATCTTTAATCACAGATATTCTAAAATTCAAAACAAAAGAAATAGGCAAAGCAATCAGTATAAAACTTCTTGCTACCACCAAAAGCATTAAGAATGTTCTTAAACATGCCACTCACTCACCGGGAAATAAACATCAGAAGGAGCTGGAAGTCCCTGCTTTGCCACCACTCGGCTTTCAGGCTGTCGCTTTCCACCTCCTTGCAGAAGACCGGCAGCACCTTTCCAAGCACCACCTGCGTCAGGGCACACTGTAACGTCCCACGGGATCAGCCAGCTCACTCTGACATAAAACTCCGCTCAGGTGCTGGAATCAGCCCAGGGGCCGAGTCCCAGCTGGCAAATCTAGAATGATTTCCAGCCCAAGGGAAGTAAGAGAGGAGTGTTTGGAAAGAGCTTGCGTAGAGGGCTTCCAAATGGTAGTAACCCTCCTTTAGAGAAACAGGAACACTGCGTAGGCTGGAGATCAATAGATGGTTTGGACTGCTGGAGGTGTGTTAGAGGGATGGAAAGGGCTGGGCAGGCCCCATTCTTTTGCGGGTGTGTAAAAGGAGTTTGCACATATGTGACTGTGGCTCTTGCTGCAGCAGGTGGAGGGAGGTGTGATTATCACTCGTGCCCCACTGCATGGCTGCCTTCCAGCTGCCAAAGCCCTCCTGTCAGCGAGGCTTCGAAAGGGAGCATGGCTGGCCAGTTGGCCCAGAAATAGCTCCTCGCCAATCCTGGCAGCGCAAACACCTCTTCAAAAGTCTGCTCCATCCACACTCTCACTAGGCAGTAACTGCAGGTTACCACTC